>OX387436.1:30064630-31264630 GCA_947563755.1 Lochmaea crataegi
TCTAGGCCGAACACGTGGTGTGGCTGATTAGAATTTACATGAAATATTTTATATCCAAAGCATCATCTCATAGAGATCATTTTTTTTTAAATTTAATTTGGCAGTAAGCAGTTAATAATAAATTTAAAAGTATTTATGAGAAGGAAGCTCACATGTTTGAGGATTTCTTTGTGGTGTTGGTAAGAAACCATTTTGTTGTAGTTTTTTTTGTATAAATTACTAGTTGATAATTATGAATTTTTAGGCATTTTTCATGTTCTCATTTCATATCCTAATATTGATGTTGGGACTGAATTTATTTCTTTTGTGGGAGGAATGTTTCCGCAAGATGATGAAAACCTTTGGTCGCGGCTACCATTTCTTTGCATCTGACAACCATCAGGGAATGGAAGTAAAGATGACCTGTCCTGTGGACTAGGAAGTTTGATAGGGTTGGTGATACCCAAATAAGCCGCAAAAGTTATGTATATAAGATGTATATTTTTTTGATTATTTAGCTCTCCAAACTTGAGTATAACATTATTTTCTTTCTTTTACATAGCTAGGTATTTAATAACCCATCCTTCATGTAAATTTTTATTAGTTGTTATTTTTTTAGTAAGATGTAAACTTTTCTGCAATTGCAAAAAGGGGTAGTATTATTTGATTGTACTGCTAGTTAAGTGAGTAATAGATTTTCAGTACGTTTCTGTTAAATGTCAGAAACTAAGATACTATTTTGTTTAAGGTAATGTTTACTTGATTATTGTATGTATTAAGGTACAATTCTCACTAAGGTATTAAACTCACCAGTTGGGAGATTAAAAAAATGTTGGAGACGTTAATAATTCTTTTATTTCTTTTCTTAGGGTAGATCCACAAAAGTAAAGCATTCACGCACATGTTGATTTAGGCAGCTGAAAACATAACATTTATCAATCTGTTGGGTATAACCTGCCTGGGTAAGAGTCTCATAACCAGTGAATCTGAAGGTCTTCAACAGACTGAATAAGGTAACACTTTTCTTATTTTTACCTCTTGACCCTGAGAGTGAGGTGGTAGCGACGTAGTACTAGTGATGCAAGTGTTCATTTACAAGGACAATAATTAACCTAACTACCTATAAATTTCACAATGATAAAGACAAACATTAACAAATGTTAGTGGATGACAAATCCGTAACACATGTTCGTAGCATTTTTCTATTGTCTGTGTTACAATGTGTATTGCATCTATGGTCGACCTATTTTCCCGAAATCCATGTTGGTATTGTCCAATTGTTCTTTCAGCATATCTTGTTAACTTTCGTCGTGTAAGTGTTGTGAGTAATTTGTAAGTTGTGTTAAGCAGTGTTATACATCTGTAGCTTTGACATTGAGTTAGATCTCCTTTCTTCAGTATTGGTGTTATCCAGCCTTCTCTCCATTCCACAGGCATATGTTCTTCATCCCATATTACGGTTATTAACTTGTAGATAGTTTTTGGTAATTTTTCTCCTCCCGTCTTCATTTATTCGTTCACGATCTGATCAGTACCTGGAGCTCTTTTGTGTTTCAGTTGATTAATTATTTCCTTGAACTCTCCATATGTTGGGGGCTCTTCCTCTTCTCCCTCACGGCTCTCGTTTGTGTCCTGTATATTTTCTTCCCTGTTTTTAAACATCTCATAAAGTAATGTGTCCAGTCTTTTTTTTATATTTTTGCAGGTACTTTGTATCTTTTATTTTGTGATTTTATGTATCCGAATAGTCTTCCACTGTCCCTGCAATTCCTCTCCAGATCTTCCATTTGCATGTCAATCCATTGTCTTTTTTTGTTTATACAGCATTTATTTGCTTCCTTCTTCAATTTCTTATATGTTTGTTGATCTTCTTCTCTTTTTGTTTTTAGCCAGTTCAATCTTGCATGATTCTTTGCCCTAACTTTATTATCACATTCCTCATCATACCATTCCTTACTTGCTTTAAATGTAAATGGCCCTAGTGACCGATCTGCGGCACTGATAATACTTTCTTTTATGTTTCCCCATAGTACATCGATATTATTTCCATTGACAGTTTCTAACTTACCATTTATTGTCTCCACATATTGTGCCTTACTGGTTCGTGACTTCAATTTGTCTATGTTCCATCGTTTTTTGGCGTTGAGTGTATGGTTGGTCTTTATTATTTTCAATTTCAATTTGGCTATTACTAAAATATGGTTTGAATCTGCATTGGCTCCCCTGTATGACCTGACATCTTGTATTATTTTATTCCATTTTTTGGATATCAAAACATGGTCTATTTGGGCATTATTTCTATTTACCTTTTTCTTTGCCTGGTCATCATCCTTTATTCCTGCCGTGCTCTCAGTTTTTATTATTTTTGTGGATTGCTCTTCTGAGTGTCCTTCTGGGGATCTCATGCTAGCGGAACTCTTTCTCTCATCCTGGGTTTCGTTATCTGTTCCCCTACCCTGCTGTAAGTCTGTTAATTTAAGCTCTTTCCCATTTATATACAATCTGTTGTAAACCAGTTTCACCCTTTGTCCGCTGTCTCTTGCCTCTTTCATGTATCTGATTAAATTCTTTCTCTTTTGTAGTATTTCTTTTGGATAATCTTCGTTGATATGTATTGTTGTCCCTTTTAACTTATTTGCTTCTTTCTGGATATCCATTTTCTTATCCCAATCTTTCATTTACACCAAAACAGGTCTATTTTTGTTATTTCCACCAATTCTCCTGAATTCAATTACATCAGTTTTTACATCAATCGTGCTGTTCACTTAACTAATAATGTTCTTCAATTTATTTTCCAACTGTATGTTGCTTTCCACCTCCTCCTCCATGATTCCATGTATTATAACATTTTTCTTTCTTAGAATCTTTTCAATCTGTATGATCTTTTCATTTAAATGTTCCGTTTCTCCTCTCAAGTCAACATTTTCCCCTTTTAACTGCATATTCTCTCTTTTTAGTTGTTCGATTTGCTTATGCATCCCGTCTATTTTATTTTCAATTCTAGCATTCCTTGCATCCATTTTTTCCAGTTTGTTCATTAATTGTTCCATTTCCGACAAGTTTCGCGTCTCGAGTGCAATATACTGCAGATTTACTTAGTTCGACCTACAATTCACACACGAGCTAACTCAACTTTCAGAAATTCTCCTCGGGCCGGACCTGTCTTTTCACTAGTTGGAACCAAATTCCTTATCTTTATCTTGATGCTAATTTCTCGACTGACAGGTTTATTTGAAGGTTATGGATTTTAACATTTATGGAATTTTCATAGGAAATGTAACGCGTTTTCTTCCTCCTCGTACTTTACGTTGAAACTCAGTACCTGGACACGTCACAATTGACACCCCAAAACCGCGGATGCAAGTTATATCTCGGGCGCCAGATTTTTAGCGTGGTTAACTACACGGCCCCTTGACTTCAAGCGTCAAGAGTTCCGGGTAACCTCAGATGGAGGTACGGTCAGTTCCAGGGGTCTAGTTATTTCCAGAAAAAGGTCCGCGCTGGTCCTAAAATAAAAGTTAGTCTCCGGGCCCACACTACAGCAAAGCTAAATTCGTGCTAAAAAAACAACTATTCTACCATAGGAGTTTTCTAATCTGTAGTAGGCCAGTAAAACACAAAGGTTAGGTTAAATTACAATCTATTACCTTCACAAATAATTACAGGGTCGGTAGCTGACCAAACCGTCACAGAAAAAGAAAAACAACAATAAAAACTATCCTGCGTAGCAGGCAACAATACCCTGGTATTTACAAAAAAACCAGCAATATAAGCAAACTATTAACTAATTATACCAATACCATGCGTTTATTAGAGACGAAGCGGGCAGGACATAAGCGAGAGAGGTTTATAAACATTAAGCAATGTTTTCATATACAACAGAAAAGCGGTAAAAGCAAGCTGACCTTTTTTAAAAAAAAAAGTATTTTCAATAAGCAGGTTAGTAATTGACAGCAAGAAAACGGATTCCAGGTTGATGCTAGCAAGGTATACAACCACTTGCGATGCACCCGGTATGTAAACTGAACGTGAAAATTTGATTAAAATGTCTCACGGGATCGGAAAAGGAAGTACAGAAGGGTTCGATGCGTGAAGGAAAATATCAATGAGCCCTGGCAGGACGCCTGGAAAACCTTAATATTTTGATTCAGCGGGCTTTAAGTTCTCGAATTGAAATACCAACGAGCCCTGGCAGGACGCCTGGAAAACTTCAATATTTCAACCGAAACGGGGTTTGGAAACGGGAATGAGTACGGAAGGGTTTGATCCGTGAATAAAAATATCAATGAGCCCTGGCAGGACTCCTGGAAAACCTTAATATTTTGATTCAGCGGGCTTTACGTTCTCGAATTGAAATATCAACGAGCCCTGGCAGGACGCCTGGAAAACTTCAATATTTCAAGCGAAACGGGGTTTGGAAACGGGAATGAGTACGGAAGGGTTTGATCCGTGAATAAAAATATCAATGAGCCCTGGCAGGACGCCTGGAAAACCTTAATATTTTGATTCAGCGGGCTTTACGTTCTCGAATTGAAATACCAACGAGCCCTGGCAGGACGCCTGGAAAACTTCAGTATTTCAACCGAAACGGGAACGAGTACGTATTAATTTTATTGAATGAATTTTTCGCCTAACAATTATTGAAAAGGCCAGCTTTTATTTAAAATTATTATTTCCATAAAATCTTACCTTCGCAGCAAATACTTGTCGACTCGCCGCTCCAGCCTTCCTCGATTCAGACTGCTTTCCACCTCTCTTGGTTAGTTCGACCTGCGCGCTACTTCTTTCGCGACAGTGGGGAACCATGACTGTTTACAATCACATCGCGGTTGGAATTTGGAATTTTAAATTAAAAATCGGAATGGATATTTTCCTAACAAAATATTTCTACACAGAAGTCAGAGGATATCACGGATTATATACAATATCAAATGAAAATATATTCGGAAACTTAAAAATAACTATTGTCGGAAAATTAACTTCGTTACATCCCCCCCTTACTTCGGTAAAAAAAAATTAAAGGACGCGAGCATCGCTTGCGTACTTTACATTTTTTTTCAAATTACTTACTACCCTACAAACAAATTATCACTAAATTACAACTTAATACTAAATACAGTCTTTGTCACATGATCCGGACTTATCTTCTACGCAAGGGTGTTCAGCGTCTGTAGCCTCTACTACGGACTCCGGAGCTTGGTCCAAATCCTGGGTTTCTGATATTTCGGTGCAGGCGGGAGAAGCTCTCGCGTAGGCGGTTGAGACAGGGATCGGCACTCGGGGTGGTGCGTCGCACCAGGGTTTCATCCCGAAATAAACTAGTTAGCTGAGGGTTTTAAATCCTTAATGTGTATTCGGTTATATCGCTTGCCGTTTTCGTCTCGTAAATCATATACTACCGGAGAAACGACGCGGACTTCATAAGGCCCAGAGTATTTCGGGGCTAATTTCGCAGCTACATGATCGACGGCTGAAGACAAAGTATTTTCCTTTTTCATAAATTTATCTCCCAAGGTGCATTTCCAGTCACGGCGACGTAAATTGTAATAATGACTTTGACTGGTGAATGCTCTAGACAAATTTAAGCGGACAAGATCAAAACACTCTTGTAATTTATCAAGTCGCAAGAGATGCGGTTTTACATCTGCCTCGGCAGGGTTTTTCAACTGGACTTGAATTGGCTTCAGGTTTATCTTCAGTTTCCCTCTTGAGGGATTTCGGAATGTCGGGGTCTCGTCCAAAATTTAGAAAGGCAGGTAAAAATCCGGTGGAATCGTGTTTGGAGTTGTTCATTGCAAACTTCAAATCGGCTAATCTTATATCCCAGTCCCGGTGATCTTGTTCGCAATCATTGTCTTCAGAGTGCGATTTGCTCTTTCAACCGGATTGGCTTGCGGGGTGTACGGTGGTGTAAAACGGTGTCGAATTCCTAGTTCTTTCAACATACTTTTGAACATCGTACTATTATACTGAGTCCCATTATCGGTTAACACTGTACGGGGACATCCAAATGTTGTCAATATTTCTTCATGAAATGCCGTGCTGATGCTATTAGCAGTAGCCTTCCTCAACGGCTTACACTGTACCCATTTAGTGAACCGATCTTGGAACATTATTATGTAACAGTTTCCTTTTTTACTCCTTGGCAATGGTCCAATGATATCGGAACTAACAGTATCCCATGGTCCTCTATTCGGCGTTGGTTGAATCTTCCCGGGAACCTTTTGTTGCGAAGGCTTATACTTCTGACATTGGAGACACCTCCTGACGTACTTAGTGATATCTCGGAACATTCCTGGCCAATAGTACAATTTTGCAATACGAGTAATGGTTTTAGCAATTCCCAGATGTCCGGCATTAGGAGCATCATGGTTTTCTTGCAGGACCCGGGTTCGGTCGGGCTTTGCTATGCATAGTTTCCAGGGATCGGACATTTCTGGCTCTCTAAAATCATTGATATCCCAGAAATGACGGCACAATCGGTCTTCTCGGATGCAGTAGTCTGGAAACTTTTCGGGATCCTTCAGAACCTCTTCCTTTTTGTTCCGGTACCATGAACATTCGGTGGGTACATCGGTCAGACAGAGTACAGATGGTGGGTCGGCCTCGGCGGTCATTGGAAGCGGATTTCTGGACAGGGCGTCGGCCACACGGTTTAGAGCACCTTCACGATACTGTATCTCGAAGTCATATTGCTGCAGAAAGATACTCCATCGCGCTAAACGTCCGGACGGACTAGCTATGGAATGTAACCATCTAAGGGACTGATGATCGGTAACAACCGTGAAATGGTAGCCCTCTAAATAAGGACGCATCTTTTCAATCCCCCATACAATGGCAAGACATTCTTTTTCTGTGACGGAGTAATTTTTCTCGGCAGGACTCAAAGTGCGGCTTGCATACGCTACGACGTGTTCATGTCCATCCTTCTGCTGGGTAAGGGCTATTCCCAACCCATACTCGGAGGCATCGGTCTGTAGGGTGAACGGTACGGAAAAATCAGGACAGCTCAAGACAGGCGCTTCTGACAGACAGGTTTTAATTTTGGTGAAAGCGGTTTCTTGATCTTCAGTCCATTTCCATCGCTGAGATTTGCGAAGCAACTTTGTTAACGGGGCCACCTTTTGCGAAAACGATGGCACAAACCTCCTATACCAGGAGGCAATTCCCAAAAACCTTCTTAGTTCTCGGATATTTCTCGGGGCTGCAAATTTAATTATACTTTCGACCTTTTCTGGATCGGTACGGATTCCATATCCAGTGATTACATGGCATAAGTATTTCATTGATGGTAAACAAAAATGACATTTTTCCGGATTTAGTTTCAGCCGTGCTGCTCGTAATCGGCGGAACACTTCGGACAGATTTTCCAAATGTTGCTCAAACGTTTACCCCAGAACGATTATGTCATCCAAATATGCAAATGCGTAAGGGTCTAAATCCGGACCTATTAACTGATCAACCAGTCTCTGGAATGTGGCTAGTGCGGAGTGTAAGCCAAATGGAAGAACCGTGAATTGAAACAATCCACGAATGGATATTTTCCTAACAAAATATTTCTACACAGAAGTCAGAGGATATCACGGATTATATACAATATCAAATGAAAATATATTCGGAAACTTAAAAATAACTATTGTCGGAAAATTAACTTCGTTACAGAAAGTCGTAGTTCTTTGCTTTACTCACCCTGCAATGTTTAGCTGATGTTATTATTCTTATAGATATTTCACGTTCACAATTTTTTGCGTAATTTTCCACAGTTAATCTTAGAATTCAACACTCTCTATAATTTCTGCTTGTTCCGTAAAGCAGCCAGGATCGGACATGCAAATGCAATAATACTACAAAATAAATGCAATAATACCACAAAATAAATGCAATAATAATGTTCTGTGGTCAAAGGATACCTATGTAGGATAAAAAATGTAAGTAGATAAGCTGAACTCCACGCCACTGGAATGCACCTTTTTATAAAAACAACGAAGCATGCGACACCGCACTCTGACCTTCGTGCTGTGCGGTACCTGGAGCCTGGAATCGTGAAACGTTGAAAAAGGTGTTCACCGCTCGCTGTACTTGCGAGTTACAGCGACTGCATACCTGCTCTGGTAAAACGATGAAAAATGTAGGTAACTCTAACGACCCACACTGAACTTGTGTGTTTCAGCAAAGGATTGTATTCTTAACCTAAGTTACCTGTTGTCTGACGACACTAAAGCACTTTATTTTAAATAGATGCACTGTTTTCAATGAATTTAATGCATTATTTGCTTTTACAAAATGATTTAAACTACTAAATCCGATCGAATGACCAAAAAATATGTTAGTTAGTGGACTGTAATTATTAAAACAAATTGTATTGACTGGTTCATTATATTTTTACAAATATTTTATTTGTACAAAGGATAATAATGGTTACATGTTTAGTCTACGAACTCTAAAACGAATCTACCGTCTCAGCCGTTTTTTAACGTAAATTTTGTTGCTAAGCTTGACCGCGGGGAGCAGGGGGCTGCATTCTGCTTCGAAACGCTTGCACCGTTGACAGACCTGACTGAATTAAGATTTTACTAAAATTTAGGGAATTTTAGGGAAATACTCAGAACAGGTTGCTCATCTGACATATTGATTCAAACAAAAATGTTTGCTTACTTCATCATTTTTGACAAAATTTTCAAATTATTCTTTTTGTTACTTAAATCTGTAACTTTATTGTAACACGTGGAGTGATAACCAACAAAATCCAGCGATTCTTTAGTTAGCTGGATATTTCCATATTTAAAGTTATGTTTTTCACGGAAAGCCAATTTTAAGAAACATATTTCAAATGAATCAAAATCAATAATACATTTTTTTAAATTACACAAAAAACACTTTTTACTCATCTTTCTCAATTAAAAATAGAACTGAGCACGTGTTGTCACAAAATATTTTTCTACAATAAATAAGACAGTCCCGTGTATGGGAGCATGCGCATTGGGTCAAATCCAAAAGAGAGTTTTTTCAAAAAAATTGGAGCAAACACCAAAGATTCCATTGGAACTTCTTAAATAGTATTGCTTTGCCATTATTCGTTGTTTCTTGGCTCCCACCCGACGTCGTTTGGGTATTTCTGTCCTTACGTTTTGAATTATGTAATCTTTTTGACGCTTGTAGTCCTTAAGATCCCAATAGGCTTTGCAAAGTTCAATACGGTCATCAATCGAAAAGATAATTGCATATTTAAATCGACATTTACTACAGTCGATTGCTTTCGGGGCCTTAGCAGCTTACAACCCTGTCTTTGTTACATACGGTTTACATTCAGATCGCAATTTTTTAATTGTATTAGCTTTCCAGTTATGAGTATTAACTTTTTTCCAACGAGGTTTTACTCTCAGTAATATTTTCATTTGCTTCACAGTCAGTTGATTTACTATCAGATAGTGTGTATTCGGGATCAGCATCGCTATCGTATTCATCAGAAGTTAATTCGTAACGTACTAGTGACTTGGTAATCACTTCAGGGCTGTTTCGGTTTGGAGAAGAATCAGAGTCAGAAATTAAATCACCTCGGTTACTGTTTTGCTCAGATAATGTAAACAATTTTTCAAAATTAGCAGAAGATGTTGAAGGAAAGTCTTCAAAATTGGTAGAAGGCAGATGAACATTCAACTTATTTAATTCTCTGTTGACATCTTGAACGTCCTGCAAAGAATGTTGGATATTACCGCTCGTTTCATATTGAACAAACAAAAATTCAATATAATTGTATCTGGTATTGAATACTTAAATAATCAAAACGAGTATGCAATGAAAGAAGGGTAATAACTGTTGCAAATGAATGTCATAACAAAATTTCATCAGAAAACAGACTTACCCTTGAATTTTTACATAATTCCAAAATCATCTCAGTTCTTGCCGACATCATGACAGTAAAACATTATATAAAATAACTCACAAATAACTCTCTAGATAGTAGGTGCTACACTTTAAATCGGAGATCGGTAACAAATGGGTCATATGAATAAAAATGAGCATTTAGTTTATACTTAAAAATTTGGAGTAAATACTCTACGTGGTATGAATAAAAACTAGAAGCAGATACTCCACTTGAGTAGTTACTCTTATGTACAATTTGTTGTGAGAATATTCTCATTTTTCATATGAATAAAATTGTGTTTATGCTCTTTAGGATGAGAATCTACTCCATAATTTTGGAGTCTAATAGTAACCAGACTTTAGTTTGATCGCGGCAGAGCTATGGCCGAGTTTATGCTTAATTGGCGTTTAAAAAAATATTATAAACCTAGAAGAAGTACGTGTGATCGTGATTTTAAATCATTATATCGATTTAGTAAAGAAAATGTCGAGTGGCTATCTACTAACTTTTTGGGTGTAGAATCAGAAGAAACAAGAGGTGGTGCTATATGTAACACTGATAAAATGAAAATATTTTTGAGGTATGTGGGTGATCCGGGGTTTCAGACAGGAGTAGGAGAAGATATTGGTGTTCACCAAACTTCTGTCTGTAAAGTTGTGACGCAAGTTGCGAACCAGATGCTAGACAAATGCGAACAGTGGATAAAATTCCCTCGCACTGCGGCGGATGTAATAAAAGCTAAAGAAAGATGGCAAACAAAGTACAATTTTCCATGTGCAGTGGGTGTAATTGATTGCACCCACATAAGAATAAAAAAACCACCTCTTCATGGTGATGAATATATTAATCGCAAGGGATATCAATGTTCAAGCCACTTGCAATGCAGATGAGTGGTTTACAAGCGTAGACGCATCATGTCCAGGATCTGTCCATGATTCACGGATATGGAACAACTCACAAATTTACGACATCGCAAGGAATGAGTTTAAGAGGTCAAATGCATTACTTTTAGGAGATGAAGGTTATGGCATAGCACCGTGGTTAATGGTATCCTTTAGAAATCCTAATACCCCGACAGAACATGCTTATAACAATTTATTTACAAAGGAGCGTGTAATAATTGAAAGATGTTTTGGGCAACTAAAACAACGATTTCCGATGCTTCAATATAAAATTCGGGTGTCGATAGAAAAACTTCCAAAACTTGTTATATGCTGTTTTATGTTACATAGCAAAATATTTAAATGATGAGCTCGATCCAATGCAGCCCCTAATACAAGATATTCCGGTTCCGTACCCGGTACAAGATGAAGTTGACGATAATATTAGACAAAGCGGGCAACGGAGGCGATCTGCATTAGCAGAAATCATTCTTGCTCTACCTTAAGGGGTGTGCTGAAGGTAAGAAAAAGTCAGAATACAAAACATATTAATGATTTTAACATTTTTTGTCACAACTTACGTGTTTTATTTTGCAACTATTCAAAAAAAATATTTAAATATTATAATTTAATGTAAGTTTTACTATTTTCACTGTCAACGATAGTACTATTGTTTGAAGTAGATTGTTCAATGAAATCTGGATTTAGCTCTCTCTTCAGTTTTTCCTCCTTCATTTCCAAAACTCTTAGTTGTTTCAGCAAAACTAGTATTTGTAGTTCGGTATTTGAAAGTTGTTTAGTAAGGTTTGTTTCATATTTTTCAAGAGAACTACTTCCATTATGTTTATTTTTTTTAGGCGGATGTACTTCACTAGCAGCATCATTATTTGTCGTATACGTTTTAGAAGTAGAAGTTGAATGTCTGCGAATTTTATCTTCATAACTACTGCCTTGTGTTGCGTCTGTTTGTTGTGTGCCGACAGATAATGCTCCTGAAATTAAAGTTTAAATTGAAGTAATAAAAAATAAAATATCAAGTATATGCAAGCAATTATTAATAACCTCGGTTTTAACAAAATTATGTTTTTTAAATCTCCTTTTCAACTTCAAATTGGGACTTGTCGCATTCGAATTGGGAATAATTAAAATCAAATTGGGAATTATCAATTTCGCATTGAGATTTATCCCAATTTAAATTTGATTATTCCCAATTTGATTTTAATTATTTCCAATTTAAAGTTAAAAAGGTGTAGATAACTTTGTGGATGAAATATAGTTTGGTTGCCTTATTTCTATTATTACTTATAAATATTACATTACCTGGAATCTTTGTAAGAACTGGATTTGTGTCGCCTTCCATAATTTCCAACAAAATCTTTTCCCAATCTTGCAAAATGATTTTCTTATTTCCAGTTCTATTAATATCAGTCTTTTTCTTGAGTCTGGATTTCATGTTGTTAATTTTTTTGTAGATTTGACTTGTCGTTATTTGTAAACCAAAATTAAGCTCCCATTGTTTTCTCATCGCTTCGAGTGCTTTCGATTTTGAAAGTCGGACAGATGGTGTTTGTGACCTCGACAAAAGTATGGGAAAATCACGAAGCATATGCACAAATCCCATTTGCGATTCGCAACTTTTATTACACTCTTCATCTTCACTGCTTTCACTCATTGTACTAATACGTTGATTGATTGCTTCGCAAATAGGCACTAATAACAAATGAAGGCATATGCCGAAAACCTGCTATCGAACAGGAATTGTTTGTAAACAATTTTTTGAATTTGAACAAGTTCGGAAATTAAATAGTGAGTATCTACTTTATGTATTAGGAGAAGAAACTCATCAAATTAAAATATTTTTATTCATATGAAATGGAGTACAAACTCATACTTTATGCTCATGCTCATGAGAACATACTGGGAGTTTATACTCTGGTATTATTCATACCACCCATTGATATCACAAAAGATATTTCTTGACTGCTTTTCCAACTGTTTCTTGTCTGAACTTGTCGATCGTCGCAGGCAGTGTACCTACGTAACACGTGTTTCAAAAACTCACTAAGTGCATGCGAATTCAGCGAAAATCTCAGTAAGTAACTTAATGAATTTTACTATTATGGGCAAGATATTCGCAATGTACTAAGTGAAATTTACTTGTGAAAAAGTTACTTTTCTAACTACATTATGTACTTACTGAGTTTTTCATACGAAAGAATGGAAAAAATGGTCACTTACGTATTTTTAACTCAATTTCAAGGAAAATGCACTTAACGAGTTTTACCTCTAAACCGACGATATGGTGTTCTGCTAATTTACATTTGTCTACCACATCCTTAGTTGGGTAAGTTAAATCACCATGATTTTATTTTGTTTATAAAGAATTTAGATAGTTTTCTTCTTGTCCAGTTAGTGCATCAATGCATTGTTCACATTTTATGGTGGATTGTAATTTTCGAGTAACGAAACACCAGCAATTCACTTTTAATGCTAAGCAATACGCTATCTGGCGGAATTAACTCGCATTTATGTCACGTGACCAGCAAGTGTGATTGCTTTGTGTTTATTTACATCCAAGCGTGCATTTGTGTGAGGATTATAGTTGTTTGATAGTGATAAATGGTTTGTTAAAAGTGAAAATGACCAGCAGAGCAAATTGTTGTGTACCTGGATGTATAAAAAAACCCCGATTTGACCTTTCATCATTTTCCAAATGAGGGTCAGAGAGTCGAGAATATTGGAGAATCCGGAATGATGACTATGGTTGATAGAAAGAAACTATAGGAGATCAAATTGAAAATAGGAAAGAGAGTTACCAAAAACATGAGAGTTTGTTCTAAACATTTTGTCGAGGACGATTTCATAACTCCTAGTGATTGTAAGTATTTTGTTTTTTATATTATGTGGTTAAAACAATTATCTATCAATCTTTCAGGGGACTATCAGAAACGGTACCTGAAAAAGTCTGCTGTACCAAGTAAAAACTTAACTGTGTCCAGTGTTACAACAAAATCAAAAAGTCTGAAGATAGAAGAGAAAAACAGAAGATATGAAAAACTTATTGAAATAAGACAGGCAAGTTCTCTTGTTGGTTATTTTTATTGAAGTCAACACTAAATAACTATACTTACTAACTATTGGTCATTTCAAATTTTAGGTTAATCAACTCCCTTCCACCTCCAAGGATGACATGATATCAAACTCGTTTAGTGACTTTGATGGAGCTAAAGCACTACTGGAGCTTCAACAACAGGAGTTACCATTTGTTGAAGAAACTTTACATACCATGAAGATATTTGTTGATGTTGCCACTCAAACAGAAGATTTCAATGATCACAAGGAATTATGCAATGAGGAGATTCAAGTGAACACAAACTGGTCTTCAATTTCTGATTTTATCCAAACTGAGAAAGCTTTGAACATTCTAACAGGAATTCCATCATTCAGTTTATTATTTTTATTGGTTAATTTATTTACATCTTGTAAAAAAGACTCAAGATGTCAAAGATTATCAGTGAAAGAAAGAGTTCTTTTAGTGTTTTTAAAATTCAAACTTGATTTGACATACTCTGCTTTGGGAGTCTTGTTTGGGGGTGTTAGTTTGCCAACATGTAGAAGAATTTTTCAGGACACTATTGAAGTGCTTTCAGGTATTTTAGCCAATTTTGTTTATCTGCCATCTAAGGAAGATGTTTTGAAGAATATGCCAGTATAGCCCGTTCAGTATTAAAACCGTTGCACGTCACATCTGTCATAACTGGACTATGTTGCTAAGCCCTTGAAATAGTATGAGAATCTAGTAAATATCGAATGAAGTTTATCAAATATTCTTCTTTTTATTTGGCTATAGGTTAGGTTTAGTTATTGAAGGTTATTCTGTGCAAACAAACTTCGACTTATTTCAATTACATATAAAACTTTAATTTGTATGTTAACAGTAGGTACAGCACTAACTAAGAAATTCTTATTTTAAAAACTATGGAATTATTTCTAGCACTAAAAAGGTATGTATGAAATAGTTAAAAGTTTTATTTGTATGCTTATACCACAACGCTTAATTAGTTAGAAATTATTTAAGTATTTGAAATGTATATATATGAAATAGTATTAAGAAAAAAGTATAAAGTGGTCAATTATTATTTGTTCTAAAATATTTTATCAAAATTAAATATAAATTATCTAATATAATTTTTAGGTTACAATAGCAATTACCTACATGTTGCCTTATAGAATGTTGTCACTACAATATGAAAGGCTGATGTAAGATTCTGATAACCTAGATCACTTTTTTATATTTTGGTGAAATAAATCTTCATACTGATATATTTATCACAACAAAAGAAAATTATGCAGCAAGCACCACCACAGCTCAGAAAAGAAGAGCGAATACATTCTAGTCTCTGATTGAAGGTATATACGAATTATTGACTACATTGTGTAAGTGAATTCTAGCATAATATATTCAACACTCAGTATAATAGTTTGTATAATAATTCGAAGGCTTAATTATTAATTGACTAGTAAACATCACCTTGAGTTATTACAACAAAGTAGACGTGCCGAGGGAGACTATACATAGATATTTGTTAGAATACATGTGGTTCCTTTTATATATAAACTTGACGAGTCAAACTCTGCCCTAATTGTGGCCAGTCGTTATGTTTTGGGACACTACTTGAATTATGTGTATGTAGATAATACGAGTAAACAATAAAATAATTTATATTATAATGGTTTTATATTGGAAGCAGCTTATCCTATAACCAGAACTTATTAAAATTGATATAAATACATATTATTTTATTGGTGATTCATTTATCATTTTCCCATAAATCCAAATTAATATTCACTATTTTCTTTTAGCTTGCCAACCTCTACTGCAACTGAGAGTGTTGCTAATAGAACGATTAATCAGATGAGCTACCTTTCAATTCAAAAACAACTATTAAATTAATTTTTTGTAGTTTTTGTAAAACCCTGTATTATACAAGTTTTTTTTTTTTAGAAAATGCTTCCTGAATTAGTTATCTTACATATCATGAATGAAATAAATTAATAAATAATGCCACCACAACTCTTACGATTGTTTTATTAAAAATATACATTGTAAATATATAAATTAGTTACACAAGACAGATTATAACAATACTAGTTTGTTAATTTTTTTTCAAACAATGTTGAACAAAAATTATCAAATGGAATAAAAATTTTTTTTTTAAATATATCAATTCTAACCCGCCCTTTCCAGAATGCATTGAAAGCGATGCATTCCGGGAAGAGCTTCCTCCACCCCCCATCTCGTCTCGATGGGACCTCATTCATCACTGCTTGGTTCTTCCATAATCCTTTCCAGGTGATGTAAAATAGTCTGGCGGACATCTTATTCTCTTCAGGGTAGTGCTGAGAACTTTTCTCCTGCTGGTCCTGTTCAATTTCTGGCACTCAGGGTGTGTTCGTAGCCTCTAGGAAGGGTAAATCCTCAACCGACGTATTGCGACTAAAGTGGATTACTTGATGGAAACCCTGCCGATATTTTCATGGACATGCTCCCTTGATCATGCATAACTGTTATTACCTTAGCTGGTGTAGTTCGTGAGTTCCTTTGCTTGGACGTTTGGGTGGGTCCTTATTGGGTAATATGATTGCTCTGATCATATTATGTATCTTCAGGTCCAGGTTGAATCTTCTTCCGATTAGTCTGATTAGTGATCCTCTTGCTTAACCTACTGCGTAGCTGACGTGGTTCATGAAGGTCATGGTTTCTATTAAGACAGAATTATCATTTCAAACGGTCCCAGTATTGGGATCTCCGAAACAATAAGATATACAAATCCGGTTTCCGAGATCCCAGTACTGGGACCATTTGAAATAACCCTCCTGTATGTTGTTTTCAGGATTCGATCTTTCTTGAAGTACACTTCTTTGTCCATTTCCTCGTTGATCTTTATCTTCCAAGTTGTACATCAATTGTCGATTTGGTCCTCAGCTTGTTACTATCTCGTCGTTAGTATAGTTGGTTGGGTGCTTCTGGTCGCTATGTCGGTGTTGTCCCTTGTCTGCGTAGAGGGTTATTATCGTGTTGTCCGTCTTGGGGATGTTTGCCGTGTAGATGCTGTAGAGTGCTAATGCAGAACTGTTCCCTGCTATTCCTCGTCGTGGTAGATGTTTCAGGGCCTTGTTTGTGATGCTGCCTTTTCCCGATGCCTTCTTGGTTGCTCTTCCATGGATGTTAGGCTACTTCTTCAGGGGTTGTGTATCCTAGATACCTGTTGTCTTTTTCGTGGTTTTCTGGTTGTTCACATCTTCGTCAACCTGGTTAGAGGAGGCCATGTCCTCTTTTGAAAGTCCATTATGTGTTTGTGCCAGTCCTTTGTCTCTGTATATTATAGGTATTGGTGTCCCATCTTTTCTTATGATTTTTGCTAGTTTCCATATCCCTGGTGTGTTTGGGTCCAGTTCATTCTATTGATTGTCTTGGTGCTTAGATCTGTGTTGTCTGAGGTGCTTCTTTACTTCTTCTACTTATCTTCTAGTTTTTGTGTCCTGTTGGTTCGTCTTCTTGTTCCGTTTTCCATCCTGATGAGTTTCTTCAAATTTTCAGTTATGTTGGTGAACATTTTGTAGCTGTTCATCCTCCTTGTTGTTGTGCTGTAGTTCATTGCATGCTAGATGGCTTTATCTAGTTTTCTTAGCTGCTTCTTTAGTTCATTGGTGTTATTGATGAATGGGACTGATTCTATCAGTTGGCCCTCCCTTATTTTGAATCTCCTCCAGTTGATCTTCTTGACTTGTTTTTTCTGTCAGCGATACTTGTTAGCTTCCTAGGTATCTACAAAATTTCTGTTAGTACATCACCATGCATAGTAAAAAACATAAACATACATCAACTACATACTATTTGTTTCTTGCTTGCATGAACTTCGTTTTCAATAACTGCTGGTTCAATGTTACCATCAAAAATTATTTGTTTTACATAACCACTTTCAAATGAATTCCTATCTCTTCATTTTCGAACTGCCCTACTATCATAGAAAATTTGATTAGGTGATTTGTTGCCATGATCTAAAAGATTGATTGTGTTATAAACTATAAAAATATTTTAAAATTAGGAAAGATTTTTAAATGATTGTGAATATATCTTGTTCATACCTTTTTAAACATTATGGTAGCATCTAAAATTAAATCATTATTCATCTCATTCTACATATGATTCATCATCAGTTGATTCAACATCAGTGGTATCACTCTCATCACCAGTATCAATAATGATTGGAGCAATTTCCAATCTTTCTAATATCCTTTCTCTGTTGCACCAACTGTTAATTTCTTTTTCGCTATGTTGTATAGACTTTTTCCACACATCTTGATTAATACTGTGTAGGGCTTCTGACCACATATTTAAACAGGACGTTTCACTTTTGCCATCTCTACCAATATGTCTGTTGTAATATTGCTTGGCAATACCCCATATTAACTCAATCGGATTGAAAATGCAATGGTAGGGAGGAAGACGTAATACTTTGTGACCATACTGTTCTGCCAAATCATCCACAATGTATTTTGTTGGGGGTTTGTTTCTGAAAAAAAACATTGAATAAGTAGTATTTTTTACAAAACAAACTTTGTTCCTTACTGTATGACTTTCTTGTCAAATATATTCATTCATTCATTCTTCGTTGAATGGTCACTGTTTTTGAAAAATGTTTTTCAAAACTTAGTTTGTAAAGCGTAGAATAATATAATTTATTCTTTGATATCTGTTGGCAACACGCTTTACTAAATACAACAATTTTACAGGAAACTGTAATAATTCTTTATATTCATTTATCTTTATAAAAATGTAACATTAAAATTAAAACAATTTTCATTGACTGTACTACTCATCCCTATTAGGTACAATTCAGTATTAATAATATAATATCAAGTATTAATATTTTTAAATGTATTTAACCAATTGGGGTGCATTCCTACATAAAAATTGCTGTATCGCTGTTCAAAAACATTTTGTACTTACAGGGCTACAATTTGAAGAAGCTCAGCTTTAAACATTTGTTCATTGGATTCTATATTGTGTGTCACTAACCAGTCTTGAATATCAGATTTTTTCCATGAAATGTTTGGGCATTTATCTAATAGCATACTATGATATGGTGCATTATCCATAATAATAATTGACGGTTCAGTTAGATTTAATAGTAATTGGTTTTAAACCATTTCAAAAAATTTTCTTGATTCATTTCTCCATGATAGTCACTTGATTGAGTTTTAGAGGAAAATATATTTTCTGCCCCATTAATAAACCCATCTTCATTCCCAGCATGAAGTACAATATATCTATAATACAAATAATTTCACATACCAATTTTTTTACATACATTTTCATAACATTCCTTTTACCATCCACTTTTGTAGTTTAGACACTCCTTTTATCTGGATCTTACCATGAACGACCTACTGTACCATTTTGGAAAATCCATGTTTCATCAATAAAAACAAATTTATACAGAGCAGTTTCTTTTTCTTGTATGTATTTTCTTAAAAATTCAACCCTTTTCACTGCTATATGTGAAAGTTCCATAAGTCCTCTGCGTGGATCATCTTTTTTCCATTTAAAACCAATGTCTTTTAGTAAGCAGCTCAGAGACACTTTACATCCATTGAATAATTGTTTGTCTTTCAATTTTTCTAGTAATGTGCCTAAAGTTACATGTTGATCTGTAAATAAATTTTCAGGTATACTTATTGCTGAGCATTAAGAACAATAGGACAGAATAGATCTTTTAGGTCTCAGTGAATACATACATACATTGAGTATGAACAATAAAACACAATATAATGAAAAAAGTTAATTAGATATAACAAAGTGAATATAAAAATTATATTTATATCTTATACATTATTACACATATTAAAGTTATCCTTACTTGATTCATACATGCTGTAAATGGTATCACGAATGCGGAGGTATTAACTATTGCAGTATTATTAACAGTTTTATTTTTTATACGTTTTTTTGGAGGCGACTTTAAACGTTGATCACTCTTCACGGCTTGTGAAATATTACTCACAGTTGATATATTCAACTGAAGTGCTGCTGCTACACGCTAAAAAAAATATGTATATACAATATACATATATTAAGATAATAATTCAGTATGTTGTCTCTGCTAACTTACCTCTCTTACAGCATTCAAAGGTAGCAATGGACCATTGTTATCACGTTCTTGTTCAAAATAATTTATTAATGAAGCCACAAGTTCTTTGCAGCGGCAGGTTAATTGTTTCGGCATATTTGCTCTAATAAGAACAGTTTTACAGTTTTTAATAACGCACAAATAAAAAGAATTAAATGAGCGAAATAAAATACATAGGAGGTAATCACAAAAATTGTAGAAACCAGCTGATAAATGTAAAAATTTTACCCGATAAAGCAATTGAAGGGCCCGGTGCAATAACCGACCACGTGCACATTTCTTAGTTTTGAGAAAAATGAGAAAAACTCGTCATTCACTCATAGTTGAAGTATTGTGAAATTTGTTATTTGCAGCCGTACTATGGCCAAAAACTCATCTTTTCCATCAATATATGCACAAATATTTACTTTAGATTTTTTGAAATTTGAAATTGAACCTTTCACGTGGACGGTTTTTGTCACCAAAATGGGAGGAATTCTTATAAAAAAAGAAGAAATGCTATTATTTTTCAAAAAAAAACTTCTTTATTGGGTATAATAGAAGTAATCAATAAACAAAGTGCATACTAACACTTTAGTAATGTAAATAAATAATGTAAACGATAATCAAACGAAACAGAACAGTCTGAATAAGGTATATCGAACTAATCAATAAAAAAAGTGCCATACATCACTTTAGTAGGTAACCTAAAGAAATAATCTGAACAAGAATCAAACGGAACAGTACAGTCTGAATAAGCTCTAATCAGTATCCCCATCTGTCCTTTGCATCGTATCATAAAATGTTTGACAAATGGGGGGCACATATTTTCTCACTAAAGGCATAATGCTATCGTATTTAGCTGCTTTCAGTGGTAGCTTCTTGTTATATGCCAGAGGAGCTCTGTTTAGGTCAATAGGGGTACCTGCGCATTTATTTAAGGGATATGAGATTGTAATAGCAGGATTATGTGTTTGAGATACTGAAATATTACCAGGGAATGTAGAATCATATATAAATAATCTATATTTCGATAATGTAAATGGTTGTTTTTTAATCACGGAAGTTTTTTTAAAAAAAGGCTCGAGATATGTTTTAAAATCAAACACCATATCCTGTGTTACTCTTTCAACGGTAAACTTCTTACCACAGTTTTCTACTAACGAATACCATTCTTCAGGCAAATACAAAAGTTCTTTTTTACGTTTCTTTTTTTCAATTTGTGCAAAATCTCGGTCACATGGCAAAAAGCTGTGACCTGGCTCTGGCAAATGATGCACTATTTTAGAAAATCTTCCGTTGTTGACCAAAGTTGACAGAAAGTGGACCATTGCCCCATTTTTATTTTGCCCCCCACAGTTGTCTGTAAAGATATGCAAAACAGTAACTGATCTGCTGATATATTTGTTAATGAAATGCCATAAAAAGGATACTGATTCTATAGAGCCTTTCTTCGCTGCAGTTTCGTCAAACATATAACTAACTGATTTGTTATTGGAACAAGAGTAGAAAAGCTGATTATATACCCAAATCTGCCTAGCATAAAATATTTCCCCTGTAGTCAACACCGGAACAGGCAAATTTTGCTGGTAATCGAAGCAAATAGTCTCCACAGTTTCGTTAGTTCGTGCCATTTCAGTTTTTTCTTTCAAATCGTCGTAGAAAGCTTGAGCTTTCCGAAGATGAACATCTTTTTGAACTTTTAGTTGCTGCTTAAGTTCATCCGTAGAAGCGGCATCAAGTTGTATTTTCAGTAGGTCACAAGTAGCACAAGTGTCCGAACGCGGATATCCGAATGACAAATTAAAATGTTCTGTAAAATACCTATAATAGCAGTCATACGTTACTTTAGGTTTCGCTTTTTCACGGCTTTCTATCAGGCTGTACTGTTCGGGTTCGTATTTTTGCAAATAAAGTTCATGCATTTTGCGGACATTCAACTCTGCTGATAGGTACTTCTTTTTATTTTCATTCCGTGAATAGTGTGATTCACGCGCTGGAAAACTGTTTATATGGTCCTCAATCTGTGCTACAACATTTTCCGGTAATTTGTTTGGACGGTTATGGTGCTTACCACGGGAATCCTTTTGAAGCAACAGACCAGAAATTCTTGACTGTGAAATTCTTGTTACTCGTGATCTGTGAATCGCATGCAAGTTACAAAATGCTGTGCGGCACACTTTTTCAGTTTTTGAAGAGATTTTAATACTATAACCATATGAATAATTTTTTTTTTCACCCACGCTAGTTTTCCTCCTTCTGGAGACTTTTTTTACATCTATGAGCGCTACTAAGTAACTATCCTGAATGTTCTTATCTCCCATTGCATAAAACTCTGTAAATATTGTATCTTTTTCCATTTCCGTGAATTTTTCGAAACACTTCTTACGACAATCACATCTGGATCCCTGCTTTTTTGCTTCAATAGTTTTACCTCCACTACTTTTATATTCTCTGCCAGAATTCCTTTCCAACTTTCTTACATTTCTTTTCCAAGCTTGAGGAGTGCGCTGACGTTTTTTACCCTCTTTTATTAGAGGCTTTTCTGCAGGTTCATCTGCATTAAAAGAAATATATATATTACAAAGCTAGTGAACAATACTAGATCACTTACCTTCCTCAGTTGAGGTGCTTGAGTTGTCGTGTGCAGTTGAAATAGGTCTCTGATTTATACCTGACGTACTAGCTTTATTCATTTCTTCACCTACAAGGAATTATTTACAACATTGTTATTTTTATCATTTTTTAAAGTTGATCAAATTACCTTGTTCCTTATCGTTGTTCAGAGCATGTTGGTCAGTAACAGAATAGGCACTACTTAATGATTTAATAAAACACTTTCTGCCATTTTTGTTGCCACTCTCACTTTCCAACACATAATCTGGGTCCATATCACAATTATCGGAGTCATGGTATGGATCACTTTCACTGGAAAACTCACTTGAACTGTCCATTTTCACAAGGCGATGTGCACTCCACAAACGTCAGAAAAGTAAGGTTAGACATTCCTCAAGTTTGTGCGCAAAAACCGGCTATGTGCGTCACGTGGCCGCTTATTGCGCCCAATAATATTGATGGTGAGAACTACGCCAGGGAAATATTTGGTGCAAAAAGCGACCACGTCGTTTTAAATGGAGTTTTATACACAATACGTGTACTGTTCTTGCTCCAAACGACGCGGAAGCATTTTTCAAGGCAAAAAAAGTCATAATCTCAATTTTGACAAAATTGGTCTTTGGTCGGTTTTTGCACCGAGCCCTTCAATTTAAACGCGGCAACAGTGTCCACTGTCGCCAACATATAAAATTTTATTAATGTTAAACAGACTGCCGTTCGTTTGAGTTTAATATTTAATTAATCTACGAGTTGTATTTGATATTAAATTAATTACGAAACCTTTCTTCAAGCCTATATTCATATTTTTTGATAACATGCGACCTACAAATTTCAATATTTATAGAGTTTAGAGAGGCTAAACATAGTGATTGACAGTGGATTGACAGCAGCAATCGAATGACATGATATAAACGAACGTCTCTTTTTCGAGACTTTGATGACGTGCAACGGTTTTTGTACTGAACGGGCTATATGTTTTAGCAAGTTCCAGAAT
The DNA here is from genome assembly GCA_947563755.1 of Lochmaea crataegi. NCBI lineage: Eukaryota > Metazoa > Arthropoda > Insecta > Coleoptera > Chrysomelidae > Lochmaea > Lochmaea crataegi. The sequence goes on from OX387436.1 coordinate 30,088,139, forward strand.
GTGAGAATTGTTTAAGATGGCACTGAAATAAAAGTGCAAGTACCCAAGAAACTATGTTGCAAAATTAAGTTGTACTCCCATTATAAAAAAAATCATACTCGCAGTCACTCCTGCTGGCTTAGTAGCCTATGCCAGTCCATCCTATGGGGGCAGAGCTTCAGATAAAAGTATTTTTGAACACTCTCGAATAGTAGAACAATTAATTCTCTATGTGGATGAAGTTATGGTTGATAAAGGATTCCTGATTGAAAGTTCATGCGAAGAGTTTATCATACGGGTCATACGATTCAACAAAGACATACTCACAGTTTTTGTTTTCTTTTATTGCGTTTAATCATAACTTCCAAATACAATCCGTAAGACGAATAAGACAGACTTATGCAATTTTGACGGGATAAAAAAGGATATGTATTTAGTTTTCAGCGATTCTAAAAAATCTTTCACCAATTAAGTTTTCATTTAAATATGTCAGTTTTGTGACTTTGACAATTCAAAGTGACAATATGTGAATAATAAGAAGCAATTTTCTGGTTTTTTGCATCCTCACGTAAGAAAAATGGTACTTGATCTGATAGATTATCTCGAGAATTGAAGAAAAAGTGGAAATTCGTCAACCAGTGTAATCTCACATTTTGGTAACTTCTGTGTTTTCTGATTTGATACATATGGTTAGTGACCTTTGAACCCGCATGATAAGAGCGCTTTTGACTATACACAGAAATTCCATATTTTTATTGTGTACAGGAAATGTCAGATTATTTTTGAAAAATATTGTTTTCTCATACACGTGTGAAAAATCACTTAAAAGAAAATAACTATTTTCCTGACTTGATGGATCTTGAAATAATTCTTCTAAAAAAATTGTTGTTGCTAACCAATAGTTTATATATCATTAAATATTTCAGAGATATAAATAAATCAATTCAAAGATATTAAATATTTTATTCATGAAAATGATGTGGTTTTTGCAAAACAACTGACCACAAACAGTATGAATCATTTTCTCAAAATATTTCTTTGAAACTGTTTCAATTAGTTGTTTTAATTCCTCATCAAATGGAACATAAATCTGTAAATAGTGCTTTTCTTTTGGAAAATAAACTATGAATTCACACATTCTCATATTCAGCAAAGCCATCCCAAACTGAATTTGACCATAATAAGGATGGTTCTGTTTCAGAGTGCAATCTGAATTCAGATACCTGAGTGTTTGTATCACCTCAGTTCCTGACTTGATTTTTCCTAAAAAAAAGTAATAAGAGTAAGGAAAGTCTTGAATCATTATTGACATTACCCAAATATGGGCACTTGATCTCTATAAGTCTGCTTGGCTTTCCATCCTCAAATGCTATTCCATCAGGAGAATAAGCTAACCAAGGATATTTTTGGCATATAATAATTCCTATTTTTCTAATTTGAAGATTAGGATTCATTTTTTGGAATGCTTCAAGTGCAAAAGATTCCTGTTCAGATCCATATCTCATTTCTTTTGTAATTAATGATTTGGGGTTGAAAAAGTTACCGAACATTTTTGTCCAATCCTGCTTTTTGAAGGTATAGATTGAATAACAAGTAGATCCTGGAAAATTAACATAATTACTGGGAGTGAATCAAGAGAACTTCATAGTAAATCAGTAGCAGCTAGATAAACATGATGAATAGTGAATACAAGTTGTTTATAAACAGATATAATCTTGTAGGCATCATTTGCATGTCAATTTTAGATTAGGATTAAGTTTTCAATGTGACTAATTCTATACATACTTTGTTGTTTGTCAAAAAGAAAAATAAAGAATTATTATTCAATACCTGTTATTTTATTCTTGCGCCTTCTTTTCCATTCCAATGTTCCTTGTTGTCGGCACATGCTTTCTAAAACATCTTCATTCTTAAATTATTCCAACACCATCAAACAACAATCTGATAGGGATGGAATAGTTATATTCAAATTGTCTATAAGTGGGGAATCTTTGGAATTGTCAAAAATCACTGTTATATGTGAAGGCATTTCTTTGGTCACTTTGGGTTTCTTGAAATTCTTTCTTTGCCCTTGTTTGTAACAATCAGATTTAAATATCTATGATATATTTCAATTGTTTATTAATAGTATACAGATGAAAGTTTACCAATTTAATGCAAAGGAAGAATTTGGGAGTGCTGATGAGGCCAACTGAAACATTTCTTCACCTTCTTCCTTTGAAAACGATATTTTTCTAGCCAACATATTTGATGGCATGAAACATTGAGTTTTGTTCAGTGGCTGTGGTAAATATTTATCTGTTGCTTTGGTTTTTTGCACTTTCCATATACATTCAGGGTCTGTAGAAGACAACTCTTCTAATGGTTTTCTGAAACAAAAACACAAGCACAGAAAAAGAAAACCTAAAGTAAAAAAAGGTTGCAGAAACCTTATAAATTACAATGGGCAAGATAAGCCATCAAATAAATCAGTCATAATACCACCTTGAGCAAAACAGTAGTGTTGCTGCTACATGTTTGCAAGATTCTGAACTGGCTGCCTTACAGCTGCAAGTAAATGTCTATATTTCAACCTTGCAATCTGAAATAACTGAAAATATTCCATCGATTTCATGGGGATCACTTTTCACTTCACTAGTTTGCAAACAGTATGATCTGATCATCCACTTTTTCTCTGACTCCACAAACAATAACATGGTTCGCTGCCAGAACAGCTTCACCTTCTACAATGCATCTGCTGTTTGGAGAAGCAGATAAATAGTCAAAAATCGAGGACAGTGACAGAAACATCATTGGATCTCTTCAAAAAAATATCAGAAAAATATATAACAGATTATCCCGTACGAAAAAAATAAAAAAAGCTTGCTCAACCACAATAAACTCATAGATTATATTACAATGCAATCACACTTGGCGTCAAAAACATATGTTTTTCGACAGAATGACAGCGCGGGAAAATTAAGGTTAAAATCTCAATATATATAATAATTTGTGAAGAACATTCACTAATAACCTTGGAATTCATTAAGTATTTATGATCACTCCAAATATGTTTCAATGGTATTGGATCATTTGGACCATCTTCCATACACTGTTAAAAATTTCTGTAGTAATTTTACAAAAAAATGTTGGAAGTTTTTACGCACAACACTAACGTATTAATAAAATTCAGTTTTGTAATTTTACTACACGATTTATTCCAACTAAGTTTAAAAAAATTACAAATATATTAGCATTTTTACTAAACATTTCTCTGTAATTTGTTTAGTAATATGCAATATCTATATCGCAATTTTTTAAATATATTTTATATTGTAAATTTACTATACAATTTATTTCAATTGAGTTTGAAAAAATTACAACATATGAGTTGCATTTTATTAAACATCTATCGGTAATTTGTTTAGTAATATTACAACACCTATGTTGCAACTTTTCAAACATATTTGTTGGATACATTATCTGAGGAGTGAGTAATGTAGAATGGACTGTATATAATGGATTTGCTGGTATATAGACTCACCAATTTTGCTATGTACATATATATTACACAAACTATCTACACTATTATTTACACTGCAAAGATGGGACTAACCCAGAGCTTTGAAAGATGCCCCCAAGGCAGAGCTTTGATATTTTATAATAGATAGGGATAAAACCCACAAAAATGACATTTGTTCATCAAAGAAACAAATTGCTTATCATCGCCATTTTCTGGCGCACACACACACTCGACTTTTATTGTCGACTGTCAAATCAGGTTGACCAACATATGTTTAAGCGACGAATCGCCAACTTAAATTATAAAAATGACAAAATAACTAATTATTGAAAGTTGTTTCCAACAGCAACTTTTCAAACATATTTTATCAAAAATGTTTTGTAACTTCAATATGTTGTATTATAAATTTACTATACAATTTATTTTAAAGCCGGGTCCAGACTATGTAACATAACATGTTATATAACAAAGTTATACAACTTTGTTTTATAACTTTTTATAAAATATCAGAGTCGTCCAGACTATGTAACAAAACTAAACTAAACAAAATGAGTATACGTTTTACTGCTGGAAGCAGTGACAGCTGTAGTATTTAAAATGACCTCAAACGTAGAGGATGTATTTTTGGCAGTAGCAGCCTGCGTGATTTTATGTAGGCGACGAGTAAAGTCTAAACGAAGATTTTGGGTACGGTCATCGTTAAGAGCTCGAGAAACATATAGTGGATCAACTCTTTTGAAGGATCTGTCAATGGATGACAGACATTGACAGGAGACATTAAATATGATGGGAGTTTTAAAAACTTCCTAAGGATGACCAGTTCTGATTTCGAATACCTTATAAATCAAATTGGCCATAAAATAGGCAAAAAAGACAACATTTCGAGATGCAAATCCAGTAAAAGAAAGATTGGCGGTTACGTTGATATGCTTAGCAAGTGGAGATTCCTACCAAAGTTTAAGCTATTTATTCAAATTTTCTAAGCAGAGTATTTCGAATATTGTGCCAGAAGTGTGCGACGCTCTCATCGACTGTTTAAGCGACAAAATCAAAGTAAGTACAATGTACATAGACTTTTTTAATCTTCTTTATTCATTCAATTGCAAATAAAAAAAATCAGGACATTTATAAATTCAGAAGCTTCAACACTGGAAGCGACTATTTCCACTACAAGGGATTTTTCAGCATAGTGCTTTTAGCTATAGTTGATGCTAACTATTGCTTTACCTACGTAAATGTAGGTTGCCAAGGACGTTTGACTGATGGCGGAGTATATGCTAACACCTATTTGAAACTATTTGAAAATATTTAATACTATACTAGCAGTATAATGATTAATCAGGCAAACAGGCCAATCGCTTTAATAAGACCATGAAATAAAACAATTTAATTTGTTTAAATCTCCAATTTATAAAATGGAAATTTGAACAAATTAAGTTGTTTTATTTCATAGCTTAGAATGGATCTTCATCAAGTGAAAGCCTCATCTATTCGCTTTAATTAGCTTGGACCCATTGGAATGTATGGTGGTTCCCTTCCTTTTTCCTCCCCGTTTGGTCCCTTTGGGAGGATACATTTCCAGGAATAATCTGAAATTTAAATTCAATTGTACATTTCAAATAAGAAAAATAAACAGAATAATCTAATAACCTGGGAGTTTAGTGACTGAGAAATGTAAAGTGTTAGACATGAGATTATTGATTTGGAGTTCAGTTCAATACATCAAAAATTAATGAAAGTTAGATGAAAACTAAAATCTATTCGAAATAATTAATCATAGGTATAGTGATAAGATAATTGCAGAATTTATTTAAAATTAACATGGATATTACATAATGAAATCCTATTTTAAAGCTACATGACCGAAATGTACAGATAAAATAAATAAAAAATACATTTATATAATTAAATCACAACATTCTATAACTTTAACCATAATTAATCCCAAATCGAAAAAAATGATATTCAAAGTTATGAAAATAATCAACTTAGAAATGCCCAATCAAAAGTCAAAATAAAAATATAAGCTCTGATGAGGTTAGAGATGAGAAAAACAAAACAAAAATTCAATATTTGTAATGAAAAACTATAGTGTTTTCAAAAACAAGTCTAATATAAATAAATATTAATCGAGGTTATGAAATCTTGAAATAGTTCTAGAATGTCAATTATAAATTTTTTACTCTTCTCAAACGAGCCTGTTGATAATTATAAGAAAATAATTTGATTCAAGTAAATTTTCTGATTAATCTTGAAAAACATTCTAAATATGTCTGTCGTGGTTGAATTGTGCGAAGACATTGAAAACTATTGTCAAAATTAATTGGAGAATTATGTAATTTTTTAAAACTCACCGTTGAATAGCTTCAAGCGTGCCTTCGATTTCCGGGGGATAATCAATGTGACATACAAAATAGCATAGAAATGTTGCCAATACACCATAAGTAAATGAAGAAACATTTATCAATATTGATTTGTTGATTATGACATGATATATATTTTCAGAGTCGTGTAAATCTTTTCCTAAAATAATTTTAAAATCTTAGTCAATACATATAATTCAAATGATACAAACTCAATTGAAATCAATCAAAATAAATATCATTGCTGCATACCTCTAATCACCAGTACCGGATTAACAACGGGTACATGCTCGATTAATTCTTCATCATTTCATTCTTCCTGTAAAGAAAATTTGAAAAATTATACAAAAATTAAATGGCATTCTACTATTATTATCATTATTTTGTAATTATAAATTGTTATGGTTATAACTTACGTCAGTTAGTACGTATAGAAAATCTAATCTACACAAAATCTATTTGAATTGTTTATTATATTCACATGAACGAATTTCAAATCTAAGAAGACCTCTTCAATATCTTTTCGAATGATTCATTTTTCCAGCAATTTGTTGGAAAATAAACTCCGGAAAAGTGTAAACATATCCTGAATAGTCTCTTGTAGTTTTTTCGCGTAAGAAGCTTCCTTCGTACCCGTCCTTGTTTATTTCACAACTTGAGCTATATAATATTTGCTAAAGGCCTTGGATGTACTTTGTCATTGGAGAAATAAAGTAAGTTTATGAGTAACCAGTCACCAATATCAATGTCATCCTTGGTGACGGGCAAGAGATCATCTGAGATTGCTGGTTGGGGTGAATTATTCGAGTTGTGAGGGTCAGCAGATGGCAGAAAAATGTCTTATTTTTCAGCACCATCAGAATTTCCATCAATTTCCTCTTCGGATATGGGATCCATATCTGAATTTAAATCGTGAGTGCTAAAAATATTGGCTACTTTCGTCAGAAGACTCATAATCATCAACTGCTACGCTTTTTCCAGCAGGTACATGGAGTTTTTTCTTTCGTTGTTTAGTTTGATTTTCATCATACCGCATCGACTTCAAATTGTGAACAAATGAAGTGTTGGTGTCATCTTCCCTATCATTCGTTGGATTCTCCACAGGCAGCATGTTCAATACCCTATCAGCATTCAAAGGTATAATGCCGCATTTATCGAATCCGGCCATTATACTTTTAGATCTGTTGTCTTCAATCGATTCTAATAGCTTCCTTAATAAACCTGGAAAGACGTTTTTAGGAATACCAGATTCCTTTCTTCCAGGTCCTCTTTTATAGAATTCAACTATCTTTCTCCATGCAACGTTCAAAGGCTTGAAAAAGGCAACGTCTAAGGGTTGCGTCAAGTGGGTGGAGTTGCTGGGTAAAAATATAAAACTAATATTGTTCACTGAGCACTCTTGTATCGATTGTACTGGTAGGTGCGACGATAAATTGTCACCAATTAATATATTTTTGCCAGGTAACTTCTTCAAGTATGGTATGGCGATTGAATATACCCAATCCTCGATACAATAGCTGTCGAACCATCCCGATTTACTACAATTAATCTAGTACGGGGTGGCCCTCCAGTAGTCCAAGTGTCATACATGTTCAAGGCTTTGTAGACGACATAGCATGGAAATAAATCTCCACTACCAGAAGCAGCGAACATGATTGAAGTTGACGACTTACTGTGGTTCATAATTCGCTCCGGATATTTGCAATTATTTTTTTTCGTCCTGGGTCGTTGCAAAGGTTGGTCTCATCGTAGTTTATGATGTTGCTGGCTGGACTACCTTCTAGTTCTTCAGAAAGGCGTTCGAAATACTCTGTAATTGTTACCCTCGTAACACCAGCCCGGGCTCGTTTTATATTTTGGCATATTCTCTTTGACAGCATATCCGAATGTCTTTTCAAAAAGCTATATGCGAACTCTTTACCAGGAAGATTGTCTTTAAAACGGGGCACCACCCTACCAGCTCAATTTAAATATTGTTGGATAACCAATCTTAAATCATAGGTATCTAAGGGGTAGCCCCACTCACTACATGTAAGTAATTTTTCCGCAATATATTTCTCTTCGGCTTCACTTAACACTGTTTGACCTCCTTGTCTTTTAACATTCACATTTTTGAGGTGTCTTTGCAGAACGGTGTAAGCAATGTTCTGTTTTATAGCGGCTTGTGGAATACTATACCCTGCTACACTCTAAACCGTTTTAAGTATAACAAAACATATATAGGATTCTCCGAATGTCCTATAGCCTTCGTAGCTCAGTGAAAATGGGGTGAATTCGGATTCTTTGTTGTGCAAAAATCCAATAATAAAATAAGTGTATCAGGGCGCCAGACGATTACCCCCCTTATAGAACACTCCACGTACCAGTCTACGAGTTACCGTCCCCTCCTAGACGAAATTCGAGAAAACAGGTGTCCACCCTATAATTTCCTAATTGAACAGTTTTACTGAATTTAATCGACAAAAGAATATTTAAATATAGTAAGTATCGATTATATTTGATCTAAGTACAGGCTACTGCTCATAACAGTTAAAAAAAAACAAGAAACGCCTTATGATAATTAACCTAACCGAATATTAGGGGGAGTATAATTAGTTAAGTCGTTTATATACCCGTGTTCGATGCCAGAGCTCTGATATGCGAAGTTATGGTTGGTAAATGCACGTAGTAAGTCAGTCTTTCTAAATTAAAGGTTAAGTAGACACCCCTAGGCTATTCGTTACAAATATAAACTAAATTAAGTCAATCTGACATTGAAATTTGTAATACCCGAACCGAACATGTATAATATCACGAAAAATTTGATCTCCACCATGTACAGGAGTCTCCTTGGTGGTCTCCACTATTATTAGTTAAAATTGTACCTTGTTTGCTGCTGTAGTCAAGGGTACTATCCAAACCTCTGTTGACCTGGGCTAGATTAATGTATACCTTTTCTGTAGCTCGAACTGGACACCATAAATTCAGGTCTCTAACAAAATTTCTTGTACCAGAATACTAATATCTTCAGGTTCTAACCAATACTAGAACCCAACATTTAAATATCCTCAAACTAATCAGTGAATAACTTGTAACCATACAAAAATCTGCTGGGCAACTTCCATCCCAACATTAAAACCCTAAAATATAACCCTCAGTTTACTGGACTATATTTTTAAAACCAAATAAATGATATATTCTAGTATAAAAAAAAGTCACAAAAAGTGTAGAAAAAAAACGTCATAAAAACCACTCACCCATAATGGGGTTATAATCAATCCACTAATCGTACAATTCGAAATCGTAGAACAATTCGAATCCCTGGTTAGCACTATCTGAAATAAATTGTATATTCTCTACCTAAATCGTCAAATGGACCCAGAAATGTTTCCTGAACTGCCTAAAATCCTCATAAGAGATAGTCACTAGGTCAACATCACACAACCCTAGTAATCATTTAATAGAAATGCATCTGATTTAATCCTCAAACTAATTTGAGCAGGAATCACCAACAACGAACAATTTGCTCGTTCAAAGCATTTCAAAGTTCAGACACCAAATGAAGTATTTCCTCCTGTCCGGAGAGGATCATCTGACCACCTTCACAAAACACAGATCACACCATGCTATTTTCGACCGTCACATCTACACACGAACAGTTCATGAAGTTCATGTGGTCAGTTCTAATAAGATTTCTTATGTCTACTCGATCGTCTGAGTTTTGGGATTGTATTGGTATAACGTCAGCTGTATATAGATGATACTCTTTTAAGTTTATGTAGTTGCTTTTTAGAGGATTAGTTAAAGTCATTGAAATTGTTTCACTACTGTCATTAATTAATTCAACCCAAGCGTTACCATTATGTGCTTCGGTTAGGGTTTCTCTTAAATATGCATTGTTAATTTTTTGACTAGGTAAAAATATCGTACCATTATTTTCTTTAACGGGAACACGAATTGGATTTATTGAATGAGGGTCTAATTGAATAAAATAAAATTGAGTTTTATTTGGTTGGTAATATTTGATAGGTAAAAGAGAATTTTCCGTAATTAATTTTGAGTTTGAAAAATGTATATGTGCTTTTAAAAGTTTAAGATTATCTAAACCGATAAGTCCGTCAAAAATCTTAGGGAATTTGAAAAGTCCATATTGCAAATTTTTATTATTTTTAAATTCTTTAAAACTTGGAATTTGAGTAGGATATTCCTGAGAATGAGTCTGAAAAACTGAACTTACTATACATGGTTTGTGCTTAATATTATTTTCATAATGTTTAAAGCAAATATCAGAAGAAGTGTGAGATGAAGTTTTGGACGAAGAAGTCCGAACTGAACCGCGAACGGAGGCTACTTCGTCGATTTGGCTGAGATTTTGTGCTTCGTGGATTGATGAGGCCTGAGAAGATCGAGAAGAGTGGGTGGAAGAAGGAAGAGTTTTGGCAGCTAAGAGATAGCTGTTTCTAATTTGGGAATGTTTTTTTTGCAAGTAGGCTAGTTTGTCTTGAATTGTTATGAATTTGACTGCTTGATCAGGAGTTTTATTGATCCGAAGGAAATTGGAATTGGCTTTCGAGCGATTCGAAAAAGGGTGTTTGCTCTGGTGAGAGAATCGGGTCTTGGAGTAGTGAGTAGGTTCGTGGAATCGGAGATTCCATAAGTGGGGGTATTTTGGATTTTTTGGAGCTGCTGGAGGGTGTCTCGGAGGCTTTTTTGGCAGAAGATTGGGAGGTTGAAGATTTTGGTGTAAATTCAGGAATTTCTTGAATTACCATTGGAAGAAATGATTTGGAGTTTTTTGTTGTTTTTGGAGTTGGAGGAAGTTGAGGAGATTCCTCATCGGTGACATCGTGGCATGGTTTGGAAGAAGATGTTTTTGAAGTAGGGGGAAGTTGAGGAAATTCCTCCAAAGTGTCTTTGTGTTTGGAATCCGAATACAACTTGATGCCGATTATGGAACTATGCACGGGTGACATGGTGGCAGCAAAGATTATACTCGAAAAAGATGGGGTAGTACTAGAGACAATAATAGTGTCTCTGTATCTTCCCATCGATTCAGAAGAACCACTACCGGGGACTAACATGGAGAACCTGATGGAATACTCAAAGAGACATAATCTGGATGTCATTGTAGGGGCTGATACCAACGCACACCATAGCAGTTGGGGCAGCAAAGACAACAACACCAGAGGTAAGAAACTATTTGACTATCTATGTACTACTGAACTTGATATTGCGAATGTGGGTAATACGCCTACATTTAGAACATCGAGGGGGGAATCATTGATAGATGTAACTCTTTGCACTTTACGTGTCAGGGAGATGATTCGCAAGTGGCATGTATCGGATGAACCATCTTTATCTGATCATGCCCAAATATACTATGAAATTAACGTAGAAAAATCGGTTATTAGAACATACAGGAATCCTAAGAGCACTGACTGGGTATCTTATAAAGAGGACCTGCTTTCTAAAATCCGTTCACACTCAGGCAGACCAAAAACTGCTGAGGATTTAGAGGGAGCAGCCGTATGGCTGCAACAGTGTACACTGACCTCTTATCATAACAACTGTCCGATAAAGGAGAGTCGCTCTTCTAGACAAGCCGTCTGGTGGAATAAAGAGCTGACAGCGCTAAGGAAAGAAACAAGACGCTTTTTCAACAAAGCGAAAAAAACGGGTAACTGGGAAGCGTATAAGGCTAAACTAGGTACATACAATAAAAAAATAAAAGAATCCAAGGAGAAGTCCTGGAGAGAATTCTGTGAGGACATGCAAGGTGTCCCTGACAGCGTCAGAATCAACAGGATTCTCAAAAGGGATACTTCTAACAAACTTGGCTCTATTCAGTTGCCGAGCGGAAAGTTTTCAAAAACTGAGGCAGAGGCTCTAGAGCATATCCTCAGTGTGCACTTTCCAGGTTCGGTAAAGATAGAGTCAAGCTCTGACAACAGGCCTGTTACCAAAACAAAGGCAACCAAAGAGGACTGGGAACTCACGAATAAGATATTCAGACCCCATCTCATCAGATGGGCCGTGAACTCATTTGACCCCTACAAAACTCCAGGACCAGATGGCATATTCCCCAAGCTTCTGCAAGAGGGACTAGACATCATAATGGGTCTTTTAGTTCTGATACTTCGAAGCAGCCATGCTCTAGGGTATATACCAATTGCATGGAGAGAGTCAAAGGTGGTGTTTATTCCTAAACCAGGAAAAGAAACGTACACCCAGGCTAAATCCTACCGACCAATCAGTCTGACATCATTCATGGTGAAAACCATGGAAAAAGTCTTACAAATGTATTTACAAGAAGGAGCGCTTAAGAGCATCCCTTTACATAGACTACAATGGGCTTATCAAGCAGGGAAATCAGGTGAAGCTGCCCTGCATAATTTGGTCTCAGGTCTCGAAAGGAGCCTGAATCATAAGGAAGTAGCCCTTGCAGCATTTCTAGACATCGAAGGTGCTTTTGACAACACATCTATGTCATCAATTAACAGATCCCTTAAAAACAGAGGGATCAACAGTACCACATGCAAATGGATAGGATCCATGCTTGAGCATAGGAGAATAACAGCACATATGAATGATAAAACATACACTGTTAGGACAACTAAAGGATGTCCTCAAGGTGGAGTACTTTCACCACTTTTGTGGAACCTAGTTGTGGATGACTTGATCTGTAGGTTGAATGATCAAGGCATATGGACGCAGGGCTTTGCGGACGACATAGTGATTGTCACCAATGGGAAATTCCCGGAGGTGGTTATGAATGTCCTACAGGAAGCACTGCGAATTGTGGAGGAATGGTGCCTTACAGAGGACCTTTCAGTTAATCCAAAAAAAACCAAACTAGTTGCTTTTACGAATAGAAGAGTTCTCCCGCAGGGTAGAGTACTGTTGTTCGGAGAAGAACTAGAAATATCCAAAGAAGTCAAATATCTGGGAGTGACCCTTGATTCCAAACTGAATTGGAAGACACACCTGGAAAAAATTACTACCAGGGCGACTAGGCTTTTCTGGCAATGCAGAAGAGTTATGGGCAAAACCTGGGGAATACGACCTGAGGTGGTTCACTGGCTCTACACAACTGTGATAAGGCCAACGATCACCTATGGAACAATAGTCTGGTGGAGGAGGACAGAAGTGTCCTCTGCAGTTAATATGTTAACTGCAATCCAAAGACAAGCGCTTCTTGGTATTACCGGGGCAATGAACAGCACGGGGACGGCATCAATGGAAGCCCTTATTGGACTTCCTCCTCTAGAACTTTTTATAAGGGCGGAGGCAATGATGGCAATTCTTAGGCTGAAATCGGGAAACTTATGGTCCCCGAACAATGTTCGAGAAGGACACACTGATACAACTGGGACATTACTAGACGAACCCATATTTCACATGAGTTTTGATAGCATGACACCAGAGAATATATTCACTGAGCGAGTGAATATCATCATCCCATCTAGGGAACAGGTGATGCACCCAGGTAATTCTGGAGAAATCATCTGGTTCACCGATGGCTCCAAAACAAACCATGGCACTGGGGCTGGTATAAAAGGACCTAGAAAGAAAATGTTCTTTAGCCTTGGTCGATATACGACTGTGTTTCAAGCAGAGACGATTGCCGCTATAGCCTGTATTGATGAAAACATCAGATGAGGATACCCCGGACAAAAAATTGAAATATTCACTGACAGCCAGGCTCTGCTTAAGGCTATCAGTAATCCTACAACTAGGTCTAGACTGGTGAAAAACTGCAAAGAATCCCTCAACAGGCTGGCAAGAGACAACAAAGTGTCTCTAATATGGGTGCCGGCACATGAGGGTATTGCAGGTAATGAAATGGCGGACCAGTTAGCTAAAGAAGGCTCTAAAGGAGACTTCATAGGAACCGTTTTGTGGGATCACAAAAGATTGCATAAGAGGGGAAATCGGGAACTGGCTAGATAGGAAACACCAATTCAAATAGAGGGTGACACGAGGGCACCTTCATACAAAGAGTTTACTGAACAAGGTAGACAAGGAACTCTCAACCAGGCTACTGAAACTGGGTAAGAGACATTTGAAGACAGTTACCGACCTGGTGACTGGACACTGCACCTTGAGGAAACATCTGTACAATATGGGCAAAGTTAGTGAACCTATGTGCAGAAAATGTGAACTTGATGATGAAACACCTACTCACATACTCTGCTTCTGCGAGGACTTACAAGAACTTAGACGGAAGCACTTTGGAGAGGAAGTTATACAACCATCACAACTACTGAAAATCCCTCCAGTCAAACTAGTGACCTTTATAGAAGACACGAAGCTACTGGAATGGAAGTAGATAACATGGGAAATGGTACAAAGATTCAGATCAAGTGCCTGGGCTGATGAGCACAACCCAACTTATGAATGAATGAATGAATGTGTTTGGAACTGAATTTAGGTATGGTTTGGAGGGAATTTGAGAGGAATTGGGATCACTAGCACTTTTTAACTGGTTAGCACCGGCGTGCGTACTTTCTACTTGCTTTTCAGAAACCGACTCTGGGCGCTGTTTTTCGCGGATTTGGATAACTTTTTTCAAGGCTTGGCTTATTTTCTAGACCGTAGCAGGTAACGGTGTGAACCAGTGACCGGCTTCATGTCTTGCATCAATGTGAAAGGAATTATCTTCAGCTACTTCTAGAAGACTCGCAAACCTTAATTAAATATAGTTTGAAGGGCTTTATTGCATCAATTCTGCTGGACCATCTTGTCTCACCTAGAGGCTTTAAACTCAACCCGGGGACATTTTTCTCATAACATCCCAACTTTTTGTGGATTACGAAAAAAAATTATATTACTCTTGCAGAAGATTAAAAAAGTTTATTGTAGCATCTGACACCTTAGAAGCGTCATTTACTGTTGAGTTCAAAGTATGAGCCGCACAAGGTACAAAAAGGGCTCTCGGATTCGCATCAAGAATGCGTTTTTGAAGCCCAACATGCTTTCCCTTCATGTTTGCCCCATTATCATAACCTTGTCCCCTAATATTGTTTATATATAAATTTAATTTTTTCAAAATTTCTGTCACAAATGTATATATCCCTTCAAAAATTGAATAGATGAGGCTTTTACTTGATGAAGATCCATACTAATGATGAAATAAAACAAATTAATTTGTTTAAATCTTCATTATTTATTTTGAACCAACGTTCAAATTAAAATTAGTGACGCGTTTCGCTACACAGTAGCTTTTTCAAACTAGTGAAGATAGAATGAAAAACTTTCAATTTATATAGTGCCTTAATACGAAATTCTAAGATATTGACAAAAGTATTATAATATATTTAAATAGGGATAAGTACAAAAAGTGTCTAAATACGGAATTCTAAGAATGTTACAACGGTATTGAAAAAGAGTACCTGGGAAATTTATCCACAACCATCACATCTTCTAGGTAAAAAGGTTTAATAAGGAAGAATGATTGATATCTATTTGGTCGTTAAGCAGATTACCGGAATATTTGTTTTTGTTAATCTCGAGGGCTTCTAAAAGATTTAATTTAAAGGATTTGGGTTCTACATGCAAAATTTCAAAATTTGAGTCGAAAGTGTGTTGGTTTGTTAATAGTTGATTTGAATAGTTGGAATCTAATTTGTTGTTGTCATAGCTGCGTTTGTGTTCTGAAATTCTAGTTTTAAAGTTCCTAAAAGTTCTACCGATATAAATTTTGTCACAGTTACTACTGTGTAGCGAAACGCGTCACTAATTTTAATTTAAACGTTGGTTCAAAATAAATAATGAAGGTTTAAACAAATTAAATTGTTTTATTTCATCATATATCCCTTCCCCTGTAGAGTCCAGTAATGGATTAAACGCAATAAAACTTTCCTTAACTTCAACCTTTTTTGAAGTGGTGTTAAGGACAACATACCTCAGAACAAGACTAATTTGCTCAGTATGACTGTGTCTGGTGTACAATCTAATATTATTGAAAAATATTTTGAACTGCGAACCATTTCAAAATATTATTTCTTACTTTAGACGACAATAATTCAATTATTTCATTCTGTATTTGCACGCCCAAATAATGAGTCATTTCAACAGATTTTTTTGGGAGTTACACACTCGGCTAACTTCAATCTCATCACTGAATCAAAAGAGGCAATCATCTCAACAGCTTGTAGAAAATTTCCATTATCACGTTCGAAAAGTAATTTAGAAGAACCTTGATATGCCAAGCATTGTGTAGATAAATACTTAACAATCGCAATAATTCTTTCCAACACGTCGCGCCAATATTTTTTTACGTTTCTAAAATCCGCAGGTGATGAGCATTAACAGTCGTAGATATCTCTAACATTTTTTTTTATTTACCCAAGTGTTCATATAACTGTTGTGTAAAATTGACGTTTCGTGTCTTCATTAGCAAAGACAAGTGTTGCCAATCAGATACTCCATTTGAATCACAAAAAGTGTTAGGAGTTTTACAAAACAACTTACAACAAAAACAAAATACAGAATCTTTAGAAATAGAGTAAATCAGCCAAGTCCTTTCGACTTTTTCTCCATTTTCTAGACTTCTTACAAAGTATTTGCACTGATGTCTATCAAGGGCGGACCACGTTTAACCAATATTTTAGCCATCTCATTGGTGATACTATCGGGCCACAACCCGGGATCGGACGGAATTATATCGACCTCATTAAAGCCTTCATCGAAAGTGTCACTTGCAGCAGGTATTTCGGTAGCTGACATTACCGAACTTCTTACACAAGCTGAATTACCTGAAGTGGATTGTTCAAGTACTGTAGACGAGGATGGTGTTATCGATTCATCGGGCTCTGCATCAGTAGAAGCTGTTTTGCTGCTACAATCGCCGCCACTTTTTGCAGGACCTGATGTTACCGTGGTCGCCTCTGTTGAAATTTCAGATGGTCCACTCACGGTTACTGATATTACGGATTTAGAATCTTCAGATTCGGTCGCATCGATAGTCTCCCTGGAATCTTGATTGTTTTGCAAGAAGTGCTTTAAAGATCCAGTCATCTTTCCACTGCTTGTAGTCACAGTTTCTCTTGCTCGCGAAACTTCGCACCTGATGGTCACTTTCTTTTATCCTGAAAAAAACAAATAAATAATTAGTACTCATGGGAATTAGGAATTAACTTCTAAAGTGAGCACAATAATAAGCACCAAGTTTGCATATTTGAGTAAAAAGCAATTTGTTCGAGCCCTTTGAGCTTAAATCCTTTCAACAATAAAGGCAGAAAAAATATTAAATTAAGTTGATCTTATAGCCCTTAAAAAACCCTACAAAATGGTTTTTTAAAAAGATCGATAGCATAAAAACTAAGCGAGTTATGTATAAAAAACGTTGTAGCGAGTCTGGAGATCGTATTTTGCAATTAATTCAAAAATGAGTGGGCTGCTTAGATTAAGGGTTTCTTGAGAGTCCGAGTCGTTTTGATGTTGGGGTTCGGAGGGGGTTTTTAATGGAAGTGGTGGAAATTGTTCCTCCGAAGTTTGGGGGTTTTTATTTGAGTTTTGCCGACAAGTTAGTTTTGACGCCTGGCCACCAGTTGGGTTTTTAGTGTATTAGTGGGAGGTATAAGGTCTGTTAGTTAATATTACCTATTTGCTGTGTGTCCTGGCTCCTTATTTCACTTCACTTCGCGGCACTTTTCGATTTTATTCGCGGTTTCACTGGTTTGTCGGTTTTTTCGCAAACTTTCACTTTCCTGAAAGAGACCTGAAAAAAATTGTTGGTTTATTAGTGAGTGGTTTGTATTCCATAAAAGTAAAATCCCGAACTCGTAAGTTCGAGATGTTGGGGTGTCTGGGTCTTCTTTACGCTATGGTCTTGATTTTAAGATTTTCTTTTCGGTTTATTGCTGGCCTTCTTCTAGTTTTTTCCCGAACTATTGTTCGGGAATTCCTAAAAGAGATACCCGGAATTACCTGTAAAGGTTAAGGAGGATTATGGAAGAAAGAATTATTTTATTATGGGTTTTTCGTATTAATAAATACGTTGGGTTTCAACTCGATGTAATCCGCTTAGCTTGCCGCTCTTAAGCCCGGTTTGGATCAGTGACCGGACTACCTGCTGCAGGTGTTGCTTCTTACGATGTCGCAGATGAACTGTGACCGATACGGTTCTCGGCCCCCATATTTATTCTCCGGCGTGCTATTCGGTTTGTGGATTGTGTGACGTCGCTGGGTTTTCCAGTTCCGTCGAAAAATCCTACATTTACTTTTACGTCATTAGGGTATTCCCTAATGCCGTTTTGAAATTGTCGCTTGGTATTTCCTAATGCCATTAGAAATCCTTTGTCGCTCGGGTATTTCCTAATGCCAATCGAAATCCTCTGTTGAGTGACGTCACTCGGGTATTTCCAAATGCCGTTGAAATCATTTATTGTGTGAGGTCGCTCGGGTATTTCCTAACGCCGTTGCTAATTTTAATAAATTAATTAATAAAATTATCAATTATTTTTAGCTCTGACTTCCCCGTTTATAACATACCCCGCTTCGGAGATCGTGGCTGGGCGCAGGAGAACGTAACTTAATTTATGACAAGTATGAAAAAAAATACAGAAAAATATACAAAAAATAGACAAAGTACCTGAAAGAGAAAAAATAGAACTAAAATTTAAAATTATTTACAAAAATGTTCTAGATACTATATATTCAAAGAAAAATAGAGGAAGGGTGATACGTCACGGTTATTCCCCAAGGTCTTGCCTTTCTGGTGGAGCAGGTCGGAGGTCGTCTATGTAGATGGTTTGTGTGGAGCCGTCGTCTTTTGTAACCCCGTACGTGTGGTCTTCCATCTTCTTGGTGATGGTGAAGGGTCCGTTCCATGTGTGGCCGAAGTTGGTTCTTGCATGGTTCCTGGTGAGAACTTGAATTCTGTTGTCACCATTTCTGGTAACAGATTCCGGGCGTAGACGGTGGCCATGCGTTTGGCTTTTGCTATTCTTTCCTCTCTTGTCTGAGGGTTGGAGTGACGAGTGACTTGTACTTCGGGGCGCCTGGGATCGTCTCCTAGGAGGAGTTGCGCCGGGGTGGTTTGTGTGGCTGCATTTGCTCTGGTTCTGAGGCTGAATATGGCGTCTGCGAGGTATTGTTCCCATCTATTGTCGACAGGTGGCACGGAGGATCTTCTTAAGTTCCTGGACCCGTCTCTCTACTGGGTTGGCTCGTTGATGGTATATAGGAAAGAATTCTTGCGTGATGTGGTTCAGATTCGGTCGCATCGATAGTCTCCCTGGAATCTTGATTGTTTTGCAAGAAGTGCTTTAAAGATCCAGTCATCTTTCCACTGCTTGTAGTCACAGTTTCTCTTGCTCGCGAAACTTCGCACCTGATGGTCACTTTCTTTTATCCTGAAAAAAACAAATAAATAATTAGTACTCATGGGAATTAGGAATTAACTTCTAAAGTGAGCACAATAATAAGCACCAAGTTTGCATATTTGAGTAAAAAGCAATTTGTTCGAGCCCTTTGAGCTTAAATCCTTTCAACAATAAAGGCAGAAAAAATATTAAATTAAGTTGATCTTATAGCCCTTAAAAAACCCTACAAAATGGTTTTTTAAAAAGATCGATAGCATAAAAACTAAGCGAGTTATGTATAAAAAACGTTGTAGCGAGTCTGGAGATCGTATTTTGCAATTAATTCAAAAATGAGTGGGCTGCTTAGATTAAGGGTTTCTTGAGAGTCCGAGTCGTTTTGATGTTGGGGTTCGGAGGGGGTTTTTAATGGAAGTGGTGGAAATTGTTCCTCCGAAGTTTGGGGGTTTTTATTTGAGTTTTGCCGACAAGTTAGTTTTGACGCCTGGCCACCAGTTGGGTTTTTAGTGTATTAGTGGGAGGTATAAGGTCTGTTAGTTAATATTACCTATTTGCTGTGTGTCCTGGCTCCTTATTTCACTTCACTTCGCGGCACTTTTCGATTTTATTCGCGGTTTCACTGGTTTGTCGGTTTTTTCGCACACTTTCACTTTCCTGAAAGAGACCTGAAAAAAATTGTTGGTTTATTAGTGAGTGGTTTGTATTCCATAAAAGTAAAATCCCGAACTCGTAAGTTCGAGATGTTGGGGTGTCTGGGTCTTCTTTACGCTATGGTCTTGATTTTAAGATTTTCTTTTCGGTTTATTGCTGGCCTTCTTCTAGTTTTTTCCCGAACTATTGTTCGGGAATTCCTAAAAGAGATACCCGGAATTACCTGTAAAGGTTAAGGAGGATTATGGAAGAAAGAATTATTTTATTATGGGTTTTTCGTATTAATAAATACGTTGGGTTTCAACTCGATGTAATCCGCTTAGCTTGCCGCTCTTAAGCCCGGTTTGGATCAGTGACCGGACTACCTGCTGCAGGTGTTGCTTCTTACGATGTCGCAGATGAACTGTGACCGATACGGTTCTCGGCCCCCATATTTATTCTCCGGCGTGCTATTCGGTTTGTGGATTGTGTGACGTCGCTGGGTTTTCCAGTTCCGTCGAAAAATCCTACATTTACTTTTACGTCATTAGGGTATTCCCTAATGCCGTTTTGAAATTGTCGCTTGGTATTTCCTAATGCCATTAGAAATCCTTTGTCGCTCGGGTATTTCCTAATGCCAATCGAAATCCTCTGTTGAGTGACGTCACTCGGGTATTTCCAAATGCCGTTGAAATCATTTATTGTGTGAGGTCGCTCGGGTATTTCCTAACGCCGTTGCTAATTTTAATAAATTAATTAATAAAATTATCAATTATTTTTAGCTCTGACTTCCCCGTTTATAACATACCCCGCTTCGGAGATCGTGGCTGGGCGCAGGAGAACGTAACTTAATTTATGACAAGTATGAAAAAAAATACAGAAAAATATACAAAAAATAGACAAAGTACCTGAAAGAGAAAAAATAGAACTAAAATTTAAAATTATTTACAAAAATGTTCTAGATACTATATATTCAAAGAAAAATAGAGGAAGGGTGATACGTCACGGTTATTCCCCAAGGTCTTGCCTTTCTGGTGGAGCAGGTCGGAGGTCGTCTATGTAGATGGTTTGTGTGGAGCCGTCGTCTTTTGTAACCCCGTACGTGTGGTCTTCCATCTTCTTGGTGATGGTGAAGGGTCCGTTCCATGTGTGGCCGAAGTTGGTTCTTGCATGGTTCCTGGTGAGAACTTGAATTCTGTTGTCACCATTTCTGGTAACAGATTCCGGGCGTAGACGGTGTCCATGCGTTTGGCTTTTGCTATTCTTTCCTCTCTTGTCTGAGGGTTGGAGTGACGAGTGACTTGTACTTCGGGGCGCCTGGGATCGTCTCCTAGGAGGAGTTGCGCCGGGGTGGTTTGTGTGGCTGCATTTGCTCTGGTTCTGAGGCTGAATATGGCGTCTGCGAGGTATTGTTCCCATCTATTGTCGACAGGTGGCACGGAGGATCTTCTTAAGTTCCTGGACCCGTCTCTCTACTGGGTTGGCTCGTTGATGGTATATAGGAAAGAATTCTTGCGTGATGTGGTTCAGATTCGGTCGCATCGATAGTCTCCCTGGAATCTTGATTGTTTTGCAAGAAGTGCTTTAAAGATCCAGTCATCTTTCCACTGCTTGTAGTCACAGTTTCTCTTGCTCGCGAAACTTCGCACCTGATGGTCACTTTCTTTTATCCTGAAAAAAACAAATAAATAATTAGTACTCATGGGAATTAGGAATTAACTTCTAAAGTGAGCACAATAATAAGCATTAAGTTTGCATATTTGAGTAAAAAGCAATTTGTTCGAGCCCTTTGAGCTTAAATCCTTTCAACAATAAAGGCAGAAAAAATATTAAATTAAGTTGATCTTATAGCCCTTAAAAAACCCTACAAAATGGTTTTTTAAAAAGATCGATAGCATAAAAACTAAGCGAGTTATGTATAAAAAACGTTGTAGCGAGTCTGGAGATCGTATTTTGCAATTAATTCAAAAATGAGTGGGCTGCTTAGATTAAGGGTTTCTTGAGAGTCCGAGTCGTTTTGATGTTGGGGTTCGGAGGGGGTTTTTAATGGAAGTGGTGGAAATTGTTCCTCCGAAGTTTGGGGGTTTTTATTTGAGTTTTGCCGACAAGTTAGTTTTGACGCCTGGCCACCAGTTGGGTTTTTAGTGTATTAGTGGGAGGTATAAGGTCTGTTAGTTAATATTACCTATTTGCTGTGTGTCCTGGCTCCTTATTTCACTTCACTTCGCGGCACTTTTCGATTTTATTCGCGGTTTCACTGGTTTGTCGGTTTTTTCGCACACTTTCACTTTCCTGAAAGAGACCTGAAAAAAATTGTTGGTTTATTAGTGAGTGGTTTGTATTCCATAAAAGTAAAATCCCGAACTCGTAAGTTCGAGATGTTGGGGTGTCTGGGTCTTCTTTACGCTATGGTCTTGATTTTAAGATTTTCTTTTCGGTTTATTGCTGGCCTTCTTCTAGTTTTTTCCCGAACTATTGTTCGGGAATTCCTAAAAGAGATACCCGGAATTACCTGTAAAGGTTAAGGAGGATTATGGAAGAAAGAATTATTTTATTATGGGTTTTTCGTATTAATAAATACGTTGGGTTTCAACTCGATGTAATCCGCTTAGCTTGCCGCTCTTAAGCCCGGTTTGGATCAGTGACCGGACTACCTGCTGCAGGTGTTGCTTCTTACGATGTCGCAGATGAACTGTGACCGATACGGTTCTCGGCCCCCATATTTATTCTCCGGCGTGCTATTCGGTTTGTGGATTGTGTGACGTCGCTGGGTTTTCCAGTTCCGTCGAAAAATCCTACATTTACTTTTACGTCATTAGGGTATTCCCTAATGCCGTTTTGAAATTGTCGCTTGGTATTTCCTAATGCCATTAGAAATCCTTTGTCGCTCGGGTATTTCCTAATGCCAATCGAAATCCTCTGTTGAGTGACGTCACTCGGGTATTTCCAAATGCCGTTGAAATCATTTATTGTGTGAGGTCGCTCGGGTATTTCCTAACGCCGTTGCTAATTTTAATAAATTAATTAATAAAATTATCAATTATTTTTAGCTCTGACTTCCCCGTTTATAACATACCCCGCTTCGGAGATCGTGGCTGGGCGCAGGAGAACGTAACTTAATTTATGACAAGTATGAAAAAAAATACAGAAAAATATACAAAAAATAGACAAAGTACCTGAAAGAGAAAAAATAGAACTAAAATTTAAAATTATTTACAAAAATGTTCTAGATACTATATATTCAAAGAAAAATAGAGGAAGGGGGATACGTCACGGTTATTCCCCAAGGTCTTGCCTTTCTGGTGGAGCAGGTCGGAGGTCGTCTAGGTAGATGGTTTGTGTGGAGCCGTCGTCTTTTGTAACCCCGTACGTGTGGTCTTCCATCTTCTTGGTGATGGTGAAGGGTCCGTTCCATGTGTGGCCGAAGTTGGTTCTTGCATGGTTCCTGGTGAGAACTTGAATTCTGTTGTCACCATTTCTGGTAACAGATTCCGGGCGTAGACGGTGGCCATGCGTTTGGCTTTTGCTATTCTTTCCTCTCTTGTCTGAGGGTTGGAGTGACGAGTGACTTGTACTTCGGGGCGCCTGGGATCGTCTCCTAGGAGGAGTTGCGCCGGGGTGGTTTGTGTGGCTGCATTTGCTCTGGTTCTGAGGCTGAATATGGCGTCTGCGAGGTATTGTTCCCATCTATTGTCGACAGGTGGCACGGAGGATCTTCTTAAGTTCCTGGACCCGTCTCTCTACTGGGTTGGCTCGTTGATGGTATATAGGAAAGAATTCTTGCGTGATGTGGTTCTGTGTTAAGAATCTTTCCCATATGTAGTACAGAGTTGGAAAGAATTTTGGAAAATAATGACTGAAAATGTATACCTACTTTCAACACAATAATACAATTTCTGGCTATGAAGTAATATGAGGAATAAGTCCTGCAAGATCGTTCATGCTTGCTGTTATTTTATCTCAACAGCTTAAGTTCAGTAAAATCATAAGATCAAACGAACTTACCTTAAGTGATGTTCGATCTTGATTATATGTAGGCCTCGTCGAAATAAAGAACAATGTGTAGTATCCTCGGGTTAGCCCGAACCGATCACTATTTTAAAGCTGAAAAGTAAACAAACCCTCCCTTTCCGTCCCGTCACATACTATTGCATCATTATTCAGTCAATTTTAAAGCTGTTGTTGCACTGTAACGGGAATAATTTAATTAATTATAGGGTGGGTTAGGGACTTCTTTATTTCGACGAGGCCTACATATAATCAAGATCGAACATCACTTAAGGTAAGTTCGTTTGATCTTATGATTATATTTCGGCCTCGTCTCATAAAGAACAATGTGTAGATGTTTAAAGACTTGCATGCAACAACTTGTAACTTCATATTGCGCTTGGTTAATAAATAAGAATCTCTTTTTTAGAAACTTTAATATAATTTTTCAAATTAGAATATTTTTCTCAGCAAAGCTGTGGAAAAAGGAAACAACAGGATTACAAATTAAACAAAGGAAAATATATAGTTCTTAGTTCTTAAATCTACAAACATTAACAAAGTAAGTGTGTTAAGACTTATTAACCTTCGGGGCTAATACAGTTCGAGCGAACTGTTGATTATCAATCAAGGGTCTATTATAAAACTGTGCAAATGTCTTGGAATTCTCCGACCAGCCTGCAGCCAAACGAATGGTGTCGAAGCTCACGCCTGCTCGGGCTGCAAAGGATGTAGCGGCATGGCGTGTGCTGTATGGTTTAAATTGGTCTATATTTATACCACTTTCTTTCAGAATTGTCCTAATCCATCTACTAATGGTCTGTGAAGACACCTTGTGGTGTGGCTTCTTATATGTTATGAAAAGGGATTGACAAGACCCTCTCAAATCTTTAGTTCTCTCTAAGTATTGTAATAAAACGTTAGCAACGCATATTTCTGGATCATCTTTAAAAAATGGTAAAACGAGATAAGGTTGTGGTTTGTCTAATTTTGTGGATTTAATGCGATCAATTATTCTAATTTCTATTTTTTCGTTTGGTTTAACAGTTATATATTCTATGTTAATTAAGCTTAATGTTTGAATTCGATGACCCGTTGCTAATGCTAGTAAAACTACAAGTTTTCTTGTAATAGTCTCCAGAGGTATGATGCTATTAATTAAGGTTCTTAGATAATCTAAGACAATACTAGGGTCCCAAGTATTCTCGTATCTTGGTTTTGGAGGTCTTCTTCCAAATATACCCTTGAAAAATCTTTTGATTCGAAAATCAGAAGCTAGTTCAGGGCCTGTAATCTGCGCAAGTGCCGAACGGTGAGAGTTGAGGGTACCATAAGAGGACCCATTGTTAAACTGACAGGTAAGAAATTCCAAGACATCTGGCACCGTAATCACAAACGGGTCCAGCTTATTTGTTGTGCAGAATTGCCACCATAGTTTTAATCCTACTGAATATTGTTTTAGGGTTGACAAAGATATTGATGAAATGCAAATTTCTATAGATTGTTTGGGAACTTCCCGTCGTAATAGCGCTTCCCTGATAACCATCCTGCTACCAGGAAAAGAGTCTTCGACAATGGGTGATGTGTTCCGCTAAAAGAAAGAAGGGTGGTCTTAGGGTTAAAAATCAATGGTTTGGTCACTAAAAGTGAGTTAAAAAGTGGAAACCATGGTTGAGAGGTCCAAAGGGGTGTTACAAGGATTCCTTCTGCCTGATCCTTGATGATCTTTTGAAGCGCTCTTAAAACCATTGAAAAAGGTGGAAAAGCATAAAAATAAAAAATTTTCCAATTAAAAGTGAACGCATCGACCTTATAAGCCTCTGGATCTCTCACCCAGGAAACAAATTTATTACAATTTTGAAAAATCTCGTATTTTACAATAGTTCATGTTGGAAAATCTTTGCAATAAATTTATTAATTTTAAACGTTTTTCATTTGGAAGAGAAATAAGCATATTTTGTGAATTGTACACGAAACCTAAATATTTACATGTTTGATTTGGTGATAGGTTGCTTTTTTCAAAATTTATCATAAACCCCAATTGCTCTAATAAACTTAATGTTTCTTTAACATTTATTTCACAAGACTTTATAGAGTTTCCAAAAAGAAGGATATCGTCTAAGTAGACGACTGACACAAAACCTTGTTCTCTAAGAAGTGCCATTACAGGTTTTAATATTTTTGTAAATACCCATGGCGCACAACTTAATCCAAATGGCAAACAGTTATACTCATAGAGATAGTTGTTAAAATAAAATCTTAAATATTTTTTATGGCTGTCTCTTATAGGAACAAGGTAGTAGGCATTTTTTAAGTCTATTTTTGCCATAAAACAATTCTTTGTAACTAATCGTGCCACTGTTTTATGATCTTCGATCTTAAAATGTTTGATTTTTACAAATTCATTAAATTTTTTCAGGTTAAGGATCAATCGGTAAGACCCATCTGGTTTTGAAACCGTAAAGATATTGGAAATAAACTGATCACCCTTAGGGGTAGCCGAAGAAATGGTACCTTCCTGCAACATCTCCTTAATCATTACTCCAATAATTTGCTTTTCTTTAAGCGTCCAAATTGGCTCTATGGGTATAACTGTCTGCTTGGGTCTTTTATTTAAGGGAATACTAAAACCTGTTATGTAAGATAAAACTCTTGTATGAAATGAAAGTTCCCGCCATTTATGGGCAAAATGCTTGAGTCTACCACTGACCTCTACATGGGGCGACGCCTCTTTCCTCTCTGAAAGTAGTCCTGGCTCCTGGACTGATAATGGCGCCGCTGGACAAAGGCTTTTTTGCCGCTGGTGGTGGTGGGAGCTTGATAACTCCGTCCACTCTGATGAGCTCCCCTCCTTGGTATGAATGGACGTCTGGAGTTTTCCTGTCTACTAGACCCTGATGGAATAGTTTTCTTTTGAATTTTAAGTTGTTCGCCTGATTTTTCCAACTCTTTGGCAGATTTAATGGTATGGTCCAGCTCGTCTCCAAATAGGAAATTAGAGAGTGGGGTAGATCTTAAGGTATCTTGAAGATTTTCATTTAAATTTATTAGGAGAAGCTCCCTCCTAGACACTGATTCTGAATGATGCACATCACTGAGGAGACGGCCAATATCATTTAGGCATTCAATGTGATCTTTATTTTTCTCCCCCCCTTCTCTAATCATGTTTGTTATTAAGAAAGCAACAGCTGATGTTGCGGCACCTATCTGTCTCTGTAGCAGCATGAGTCGTTCATCCCGTTTTATGGTGTTCTCGGGTAAGGCCACCTTAACTTCTGCATTTATCTTAGGAGGGTATAATTGCTGACAGTTTTCAGGTACCAAATATTTTTGAGATATTTCCTTTCTAATGTCATCTGTCAATCCTGAGCTTAGTATTCTAGTCCAAGAAGTAGCTAAATCCTGTTGGATTGGTTCAGAAAAAATCCTCTTGTTCTGTTCATCTTCTCTTAAGATAGACGATATATCAAAAACTGGCGGGGCTATCTCTACTTGTTCTTGGACCTCGTCTAAAAAAAAGAAAAAGGAATGCATGGAAATAAATTCAGGTGTAATGTTTACCACTCTAGGTAAAGATATTGCGACAATTATGTCATATCATATATATCATATTATGTCATGGTATTTTGCCACCCTAGGCATCTAAGGACAACATTTTTATTTAGTAGTGATAATAGTCTTATTTACCACCATAGGTAAATATTTTGTGATTGAATAAAATATGTTGCATTCTTGTTGTTAATATTATTATTATTATTATGCCACCCTTGGCATATAAGGACAACATTCATATTTAGAAGTGATAGTATTGGTAATATTTACCACTCTAGGTAAATATTTTGTGACAGAGTAAAATATATGTTGCATTATTTTTGTTATTATTATTATTATCATTATACCACCCTAGGTATATTAAATCTGTATTTGCCACCCTAGGCAGAGAAAAAACACCATTAAAGTATTCTGCCCGCTCATTAATAAAAAAAAAAGAAATTTAAACTTACTGTTTTGTCTTATTTCAGCACAATCTCCGTCCGATGATATTTTTCCACTCTCGCTGTAAGTGGGATAAGTCGAATTCGAAGAATCTGAATCGGTGGAGGTTGACCTTGAACGACGATAGCGGCGTCTCTTTTTTGTTTTTCGCTGATATTTTTCGACCTCACCTAATCGACGTTCTATTCTTTCTAACACTGCACTAATCTCGTTATGAGATGCAGATTTACTACGACTCATACTTCTATGTCTTTTTCTTGAAGACTTCGGCATTATCAAAACTCAACTTGCACTGTTAGTCCGAAATAAAACCAAGCGTAAACAATTTGGGAATTTGACACGAAACGTGATAATCGGTCCGCACTAAAAAGAAGACTGAATAATGATGCAATAGTATGTGACGGGACGGAAAGGGAGGGTTTGTTTACTTTTCAGCTTTAAAATAGTGATCGGTTCGGGCTAACCCGAGGATACTACACATTGTTCTTTATGAGACGAGGCCGAAATATAATATCTTTCAGCACTTATGAATGGGATACCTTCATTTCAATAATGAAGCAACAAATGAATTATTTCTTTTATACCGCAGACGAGTTCCAACCTGATTCGTTTCCATGTGGAGAGTACTGCACAATTACTCCATTAAAGTATGATGAATGCAAGTTGATTTTTGTTAAGAAACAGGGTGTTTAGTTTTACATGGATGAAAAAGAAGTCCCAAATTTTAGAACTGAATAATTTAATTTTACAACGTATATCTATGTTAGAAAATTTGAATTTTTGTAAATATTATTATAATGTTTTGAATTTCTGTAAAAATACAAATTGTTTATGCATTTTGTTCTATAGCCCCAAACAATATGTTAAATTATGCCCTCAGATAATTTGTAAACTATTTATTTAATGATTTAAATAAATAGTTGTTAAGCATTATAGGTGTTTTTTATTGAAACAAAAAAAAAGTAGTAAAATTAACATTTATTGATAATAGTATGATACAGAAAGTTATGGGGTAGGTACATACGCAATAGTATGAGTTACAGTTTTAAATACTACAAATACATCATTGTGGCAATCGGAGCTACTTTTTAATTGAAATATTACTTTATTATAGCCATATAATACTTTTGACGATATAAAGTAAATATATCTTCTCTAGCGTATACTACGTGTGAATGTTTTCGAACGACATGTATAGAAATATTCAGATTATTTTCTAGCTAGCTTCCAATAGCAAAACTGACATAATGATAATTTTAGTTGAATTTACTGTTTGGACCCTTACTTTGTGGAATCTACTCATATTAATGTTATAAATGAAACTAATTAATTCCACTATTTAATTAAAAAATTATGAAAATTATTAAAGGATATTGATAATAATTTCGATATTGACATATCATCGTCAGAATGACAGAAGTTACATTTTATGTGATACCTATTTGATGTTCAATATTTTGGCTAGACCGAATAGTAAGTGACCTATCTTGTGATTGACTTAATATATATGAATAGAAAAAAGAAGATGATATGATATTACAAATATTAAAGCTTAGGTTTTATTAGCCCTATGGGTTTACTAAATAATATAAATGAATCAAAGCGCAATATATACACTGTGTTCATTTGAAAAGGACCCACCCTTAATATTTCAAAAATGGGACATATTAGAAAGAAATGCCGAAACACGTCAACTTTTAACCTGAGGTGGACACTTTTTGGCGCTAATGTCATAAACGTCAGATTCACCCCCTCCCTACTGGAGACACCCCTTATACTTTTTCAAATGGCATTAGGTATCAAGTCACACCTCATTTAAAAGGTCTGGTAAATCTCTATTCAATCATTTCGTTTTGCCTTTGATATCAGCCTTCCATTGTTATTTAATCGTTGTTTAAAATTGGCTCTTTTCCAACTTTTATTGCCTGAATGTTAACGGACGTCACTGTGATCTCATGATTAAATAGCAGTTTTTTCTTGTTAACAGTTGTCTTTTTACTATTTGTAAATTTTTTATTCTTTAAAGAGTCTTTTTATTATATAACACAATACGGGGGCATACAAAAAATTGAAAGAGAGCCAATTTTAAACAACGATTAAATAACAATGGAAGGCCGGTATCAAAGGCAAAACAAAATGATTGAATAGAGGTTTACCAGACCTTTTAAATGAGGTATGACTTGATACCTAATGCCATTTGAAAAAATGTAAGGGGTGTCTCCAGTAGGGGGGGGGGTGAATCTGACGTTTATGACATTAGCACCAAAAAGTGTCCCCCTCTAGTTAAAAGTTCACGAGTTTCGGCATTTCTTTCTAATATGTCCAATTTTTGAAATATTAATGGTGGGTCCTTTTCAAATGAACACAGTGTATATATATATATTGATATGAATTTTTAATTTATAGTGTTGATATGTATTCTAATTTATTTGTTGTAATATATTTATTTGGGCGCCAATTAATATGAATTTTAATTTAAATTTTAGTGATATCATACATCATTCACCTTTTATGATGACTCTTCACCTCAGGTTGGGTTCATGGGCCATGAGCCATGCTCACTTAGTTTCTTTTTTTATTTTATTATTTAACATATCTTCAGGCCGGTCCTGTGTCCTTGCCCTTGAATAATAGGAACTATCTAACTGTGAAGCAGTTTTGCCAACTTTATAGGAAGAAAACTCTTTATATTTGAAATTTGTGAAATGTTGTTTAATTTATTTTCTAATGAGCGGCGTATTTATACAGAATTGATAAGTAAGAACATAAGGAACAATTCAAAACACTTATCTAAATGATCTTTCGCTCAACATTCACACTAAATGAAGTTTTTATATCTATTAAATATATGAAATTATGCAACTCTTTTTACATGTACAACTAAAAACCAAAGACAATATAGAACATCTGTTTCTGACAGATTTTATATACAAAATGGACGATATTGTAATCGTAACGAAGAGGAATAAATATCAAGTTCTGGATTTATTCACACGCACGTAAGTTTAATGATTTAATTTATAGTTTATGGAATACCTTTTATCTTGTATTACTTTTTGAAGATTGGATAATCACTTCTTTTCTGTGTTTTAGACCTTTCTGGGCCTCGTAGAAGTGGCTTCGATATGGCTTCGGGGTCGGCTTGGGAAGATTTTCAGTTCTGCCTACCTCTCGGAGTTTTCACTCATGGTTTATTTGAGGAATTTGATATTTACAGAGGTTATTTAACATCTGCTTTTAACAGGCACTTGTAAGGAAGGTTAGTAACACAAATTCACTTTATAGTTTCACCTTTTAACTTAACGTAGCCTAATTTTAAATCAATTTTTTAACATGAAAAAGCTTATACTTCTCAATTCTGTATCTTTTTTCGTAACTACCCGTTTCTAATCAATAGCAACGTATCAAATTTTTTATATTTATCTTTAAGTTTTTCTATATTTGCTGACCAATAAAATTCATTTAATAATTTTTGATTTCTGTTATTTGACTTGATTATTTTATAATTTGATCTTTTTCTGATATGAAAGTTTATTTTTAATGTCTCCAAATAATTTATTATTGTTTTTATCTTTTAGTCGAAAAATTTTAAAATTATTTGACATCTGTTTTAATTTCAGTTGCCATGTCCTTTCTTCCGTTGTTAAATATGTCCATAAGTGTACTTTTTCTATTTTTACCAGTGTCAGATTTCATAACCTAACTAATAATTTTTAATTTTCAGGTTCTTTCTTTTTAGATTTATGATGAGCCAAGAAACTTTTGCAAAGCTTTTGAAAATTCTGAAACTATGTGATAGGATTTCAATAAATTAGAGAAAAGTTATAAAGATTCCCGTTTAAAGTTTGGGTTGTAAATATTTGTCAGGTGATTTGTTTATATTTTATTTAGATTTTATACTGAAATAACCCTTGTTTGGTGTATGTGTTGTATGATTCCACTTTCCATATCAATATATTTTTAATTTGAACGTTTAAAAAAATTCATTCTCCAGATAGGACAAGTTGTAAATAGTCGCGGTTTTGTGAATTTATGTATCGTTCTTGTATGACCGATAATAAATTACGTTTGTATGT
Source organism: Lochmaea crataegi (assembly GCA_947563755.1). Taxonomy (NCBI): domain Eukaryota; kingdom Metazoa; phylum Arthropoda; class Insecta; order Coleoptera; family Chrysomelidae; genus Lochmaea; species Lochmaea crataegi. The sequence continues at coordinate 30,119,976 of OX387436.1, forward strand.
GATGCGTTTAGCATTTTTAAAGATTGCATCCCACCTATATTGAGCATAATTTTTAAATATTTTAAACATTAAATTTTGTGGTAAATGTACATCAATCAATTACAAATTATTTACATCTAAAAATAATATGTAGCTTGAGGGTTTTGTGGGATCATATTCTGACATGTATTTATTGTTATGTAATACGGCACCAGTGTCTCCGAGATCACTGCAACACCAGAGAACACCTTGGTACCGGTTGTAGTATTTCTGCTTTGAAGTTCTCCACCTGAAAACAAAAATCTACGACTTGAGTCCCTAAAAGGAACGAGAAGGCAGCGTAGCTGGCTGTCACCACCCACGAGTACGTGGAAATCAGGAATCGACGACTCCTGAAATAAATGTCCGAAAGGTTGGATTCGGCCTCCGCGGCTATCAGCTGTTGTCGATAATGAGAGGTCTTTATATGATAGGGTTACGTCGGTTATAGGGTTAGGACTGGGGTAGAACCAGGCATATTATTTATACGGAAAAATCATTTATGTATATGTATATATATGATATCTACTTAATTCGCTTTTCGTCCTCTTTACATTCACTCCTGCCTTTATTTTATCATTCTCCCTTGGTTGGGAAATTAAAATAGTATTTGGTGAATTTTAACGGGTTTATTGTTCAACAAAAAAAAATGAAAAAAACAATTAAAGTAACCTGTTGAAAAAAATGCATCTATATATATTCTAACTACACGTGACTAAAACTCTATCGTGACTGAAACTCTATTAGTAATAGGAGGACACTTTAAATTTACTTACTACAAAACCAAAGGAGTTACTATGAAAAAATTAATATGAAAAACTGCCGGTGTGGACTAAATATTCCGTACATCTTATAAGTTTAATTCTATTGAATAAACATTTAGCAATCAAACTGTGCTCCCTTTCCTAGTTTAGACGGCGATGCCCAAACATGTGGACTCTCACGGCAATATCAGTTTAAAATTAATATGAACATAAAATAAAATAAAACAAATTATACAACCAAATTCATGGATGCGAGATGGCAATAGTAATAGGCTAACCAAACTACAAAAATCATAGGTACACAGTTAGCACAATTTTCAAATTACTCACCAAATTCTGTAGACTGGGCTTTCTCCAAAGGGTGGAAGACTGCCTAACCTGGGCGGGGCTCGTTGGCTCCAATACCCGATCACCGATCGGAATAAGGTTTACTCGAAACCGGTTCGCTTCTAGCGAACCCTATTATTCCGAATCACCAACCCTGATTATCGAGAAACACCGTAGAGCGCTTCAGTAGGCGCTCCCTTGAGAATTTGCTTTAAAATTTGACAAAATCTTTTCAAGTTAATACACTACCTCATAGTATAAAAATTATTCAAAACTTAGAGAACCCAAAATTAAACCGCTATCCGCGCACCCGAACTCGCAACCAGAGGCAACCGTGACTTCCGTTCAACTCCCGAAAGTTTTTTCTTCTTTCCTTGGCTGACCAATTTCGCAAAGTCAGCTTTTTTTGCTTTCGTTCACATGTTGCTTTGTGATTGGTCTACCCCTTCCCGCGGAATCGCTAAATCAGGTATTTTTTCCCAAGCGTGTCTTTTTTTTCGGGCTCAGCGAAATCGTTATTTTGCAATTTGCTTGCCGTCTACCTATATTTTTTCAATATGTACTGTTTATTTTTTTGACCTTTGTATTTTTGCATATCAGCATGTTTGATCTATTATAAATTAAATGTAATTTATTATACAGGGTGATGTTCCCTATATTTCTTTATTTGGTATTTATTACATTGCCACCCCCTTTGAAAAAGTGTTGGACCTTGGACCTTTTACGTGCACCCCTCACGCTAAACTTAACTACGTACAACATCGTGTCACTGCGTTACATGTTCCCGCGATTTTCACCTTTAGCACTACGCGTTGCGTGTCGCACTGCTGCACTGATTGTTGACTATTTGCACGGTCGTGTTCATTGTTGCAATACCTATGACTCCCTTGTCCCGCTATGTTGATTTACCTGCTGTGAGCTGGATGCATCATTGGCATCAATGGTTTGTGTATTCAGAATAGAATGGGTTATATTATTGTATGAAACTGAATTCTTGAGTTGACGGGCTAGATATCCTTCACTGCTACTAGTGCACAACTAGTTGGCTGAAATATTAGGAGAGAAACCGTTTCGGTTTCAATACTGTGCCCGTGGAGTGGGGCAAGGACGATTTGAGATTTGACAAACATTTGTCGGATTAACTGGGGGTGGTCTAAGGACCACAAGTTTGGTTATAACCTTGTTGGGAGGTACTCTCCCTTCTTGAAATGGTTGACTCCTCGCCTGTTGTCGGGGGCTACACGTTGCATTTTATCTGCCGCGCACTTTGTTTGCACTTGAGTTTAAAGTGTTCTTAGTTAATTATTAAATAATGTTTATAAAAGCGGGTGTTTCGCGCACTATTACTGCGTGTTTATACTTCCGCGCGAGTCAGTCCAGTGAACGCTGCTGGATGCTGGTTTGTCTGTTTCTTGAGGGTTTTCCTGGTCTTGCTTTGTAAGTCCAATTTCTTCTTTGGGCTTCTTCTTTATGTCGTTTTTGTGTAGTACCCATGCCGTTAGGCTTGACCATACGCCTGCGAATATCGCTACTCCGCAGCCTATAGTCTGATATATTTTTAAACTATTTATCATAACTCCACATAAGTAGTGTAGAGTTTTATATAGAAAGTAGAATCCTATAAGGCCACTTACGAATGTTCCTAGTTCTGAAAACCAACCCCATATATGACTTATGGTGGCATGTGCGAATTCTTTTAGTTCCTTTTCATTGAACATACTAGTGACTTGTAGCCTTGGTCCGTTGCTGGTAGCCCTGCTGTCCACCTTATGAGTATATTTTCTACTGCCTTACGTTCTGTACCAAATGTTAACATTCTTTGTGCTTCCTTAATTTCTTGTTGGGTGTACAGGCCTTCTGCTCCTTCTTTTTCTATTTATATGTCTATTCCATCACTGACTATGGATGTGTGGCTGTGCATGCCACAGTGAAATATTATTCTTAAAACTTCGTCGCTGCAGCTCCATACCTTTTGCGTACTGGATTCGTTTCTTTGGATCACCTGGACTGACACGGTTTCACTTACGTATGTCGTTTCCGGAAGCGCGCACGGTTGAATGTCTCTTAGCGATATAACCGTTGCGTTAGTTTTTGCGTCCGAACAATCGTAGGTTATTAAACCATGTGTTCCATGTAGTATGGCAAAGATTAGGGTTAGGGTAGTCATGGTATGCTGGAGAGTGAACATTGTCTTCTGCTGCTCCTGGGTCTGTTGTCTTCTGTTCTATAACATTTGAGTTTTGTCCGTACCGTTTCACTACGCGCACTTCTTATTATATACATGAACAGGTAAAAGAAACTAAAATTAAACAAAATTTGATGATACTACTAGTGTACATGCATCTGTTAACGTGCATGTATACTGTTGTACGGTCCTTATAATCACATTACATATGTGTAAATACTTGTTTTTATAAGTCCTAGTTATGGACCTTCCTAGATTGGTAAGTTTCCTATAATTTTTAAATTGACTTAAACAAACCACCTAACATGGGTTGTTGTTTTTTCTTTTTTTATATATATCTGAATCAGATATTTCCAAAAAAGTTGGAATTTGTCATGGCTTCCTATAGCCTTTTGTTTGGCGAAATAATAAAAAAAATAAAAAATTGATCGTTGCCTCCTATAGCCTTTTCTAAATTAAATTAATCCCTTATGATATTCTTTCCCTAATTGACAAAATAAATTAATTATGGCCTCCTATAGCCTTCTCTAAATTAATCAAATACCTTATGTTATTCCACTGAACACTGTTTACACTACCACTACACCAACACTAACACTTTACACTATCCTACGCGCGTTTCGATAACCAAGTTATCTTCTTCAGAGACTGAAGGTAAACTAACACTAGGGTGCTTCGTCATCCATATATACCAATCTTTTATCGCGCCAAACTAGTTAATCCGCGGGAACAAACCATTCTGGCGCGAAAAAAAAAATTTACAATTGTTTTTTTTCCTAATAGACTATACAACGGACTATAAGGTATAGGTCCTTTGTCTTTATTCAAACTATTATTACATTTAACTATTTCTATGCTTTCAAATGCATCCAACATTCTATTGTTAGATACATTTTTTAACAATTTTACACTATCTAAACCTATTGAATGATTATAATCTAAAACATGTTCAGCAACACTCGATTTCTCCGTACGCCCATATTTTAAATGAGCTACATGCTCTTTATAACGAACTTTTACAGACCTCTTAGTCTGCCCAACATATTTCATATCACAATCATTACAACTAATTTCATAAATACCACTCTTTTCCAATTCCATTATTTTATCCTTTGGGTTACCTAACAGCTGTTTTAAAGTATTATTTGATTTATAAACTAAATTTAATCCTGCTTTATCAAAAATGTTTTTTAAACCTTGTGTATAACAAGGGTTAAAAGGTACTGAAATAAATTTTTCTATTTTACTATTTCCATTTTTAAAAAAAGTGGTATCATGGAGAGATTTCTTAAACCTATGGCGATTAATTAACTCATCTACTATTTTCCTATCATACCCGTTAATAACAGCTATATCCCCAATTAAATTATTTTCATTATTATATCTTTTCCTATTAAGAGGAAAATAAGTTAATCTATGTACCAAAAAATGAAGAATGAAGATTAGTATATATGGATGACGAAGCACCCTAGTGTTAGTTCACCTTCAGTCTCTGAAGAAGATAACTTGGTTATCGAAACGCGCGTAAGATAGTGTAAAGTGTTAGTGTTGGTGTAGTGGTAGAGTAAACAGTGTTCAGTGTCAAGTATCGCCAACGGTTCCAGAATTCCCAACTTACCTTATGTTATTAACTAATACCTATAAAAAAAATTAGAATTAACCCTGGCTCCTTGTAGCCTTTCGTGTTATTGCGTTCGAAAAAAACTACGTTTATTTTTATTAATTCACCCCTATATTGTATGTAGGAATGTATTGTGTCATAACTTCTCTCTTATCCCATACATTAATATGATATTCTTCCGAATTATTTGATTTCCCCCTGTAAGAGAAATTTGCTGTGAAGTTAAACCTATTGAGAACTTGCCGACGAGAAACCCCTTTTTTCCGCTTAGCGACTCCTACACTCACAGAAAATCAAAATATCTATTATAGATAATTCACCGAAATTGTGTGTCATTGCTCCTCACGTTACCTTTCGTTTGGGTGCCCGCCGTAATGTAGCAGGGTGACAGCTCAACGTGGTCCAGGGATGTTGCCTGTTAGTATCCACAGTAACCATAGGTCATCGCGCAGGTACGTTGAACTAACCTCCGTACTTCATACTGGTAGTTCCCCTTACAGCTGATACGAGGAGTGTTGACCTACTACGGTTTTGTTTATTTTTGATTGCTGTCTGTGTGTGATAGGGTTGGGTTAATGCTTTTCTCTATGGGTTCGGAAATTCCTGGCTTCCTCTATTTCTATTTATTTTCTCTCTTTCTTTCCTCAAAATTAACCTTGTAAGTTCGTGCGTATAATGTACAATATTTTATTTTTATTTATTTCGCCACGTCTCTCCGGACATGTATGTATTATTTAACCCCTTTTTTCCCTTAAAAGAGAATTCACCTGTGTCGTCCTCGACACTTTTAATCATATAAATTTCTCCGGTCAGGTCCTGCCTTACTTAATTTATATTAACGTTAACCGCGTGTTTTGTAATTAGACCGCAAAGAATTTGTTCTTATCTCAGCTGCTGAACTTTACCGTTTATTGGTATGCAGGAGATATACAAGAAAAAATGTGTTAGGGCATGGTTTGATTTAAATACGATTTAAAAAATTCTCATTTACTCGCGACATAAATGTGTAAATTTTATTAATGTATTTATTCTTGTCCTTTTTTGAATACTTTGGGAATTTGTAACCTAACTTTTGTCTGATTGTGTCTTAATATATTTTTTGTTTGCTTATTTCTACGTTTTTTTCCACTCATTCTTCAATTATGCCTTAATTAACTAATTTCCATTCATCTTCTTTCTGGTTCCTTTCTTTCTTTACATTTTCTCCTCCTCTCATTTTTTCTCATTCATCGTTTCTTTCGCTTGTTTTGCACTTTGACACTCAGATTTTTTTTCTTTTTTTTTTTCTTGATTCGTTGTTATGTTATGATTTGCTATCCCTATTTGTATTTATAAAAAAAAATTTATTTTTTTAAATTTTAATTGCCTTATGATAATTTTAATTCCAATTTACTCTAGTTTCTCACGCTGTTATTGCTCTCAATTCTTCTCTTTAGCGTTTGTACTTTTTCCTGTACAACTCAATAGTGCCTCTATTTGTATCTGTTTATTCTTATAATTTTTCTATCAATTCTTTCTTTATTTGCCTTGTTTGGCACATTCATTTTACCTAATTCTTTTCTTTCGTTTCTGCATTGCGCACTTTCCTTTGTGGGGTAATTATTCCTTTATTAGCCTTATGTGGCACAATTATTTTCCTTAAGTTTTTCTTTTTTCCTGCATTGCGCACTTCCCTTTGTGGGGTAATTATTTCTTTATTAGCCTTATTTGGCACATTCATTTTCTTTAATTCTTCATTTTTTTTCGTGCATTGCGCACTTCCCTTTGTGGGGTAATTATTTCTTCATTAGCCTTATTTGGCACATTCATTTTATTTTAGTTTCTCATTTTGCTTCTTCCCTTTGTGGGGTATTTATTCCTATTTTAACCCCGTAATAATCTATATTTTCTATTAATACCTGATAACACGTGTATTTACACGTTTAGCTTATTTGCTGGCTTCTAGTCTGAAGCAAAAGCAAAAAAAATTTGGTATCAATTTGTAGTCTCTACTATTTTACAGGAACTGTACTCTTTAGTATAACTTGTCCTGCAATTTTTGTTTCTGATATTTTCAATGTATTGACACGTTGCCCCTATAACTGAGCGGCGAGTTATTTACCTCGCATTTATATTGACATTGAAATGTCCGTTCTGTATTAACACATTTCTGTATACTGCTTGTTTTTCTCCCTATGTATAGAATAAACATGGGAAACACCGAGATAGTTTGTTGTACTATTAATATTTATATTTCTTTTTAACTAAGCGGTTATGACCTCTGGTCTTGTAGGCATACGTAGCGCTACACACGAAACCTGGTTGACTACCCAGGCGTTCACGTAATCTGTTCGATCTTCGGAGAGGTACACTTTGTACGTTGCTTTTTATTCTTTTCCTTTTTGGGATGGGTTGAGCTGGTTGGGCATTCGCCGCGTCTCCCCATAAGGGTAGTGCTGCTACTTTGGCAGGGTTCACTCCCGTTTTAGCAAGTTCTGCATCCTCTATATTAGTTGTGTCCTCTGTGGACATTTATTCTTCTGTTTTAAGATCCTTATTTTCTGTCTCTTCGTTTCCACAGTATCTTTTTAACCTATTAATATGGACTACTTGTTCCTTTTTCCCTTTAGGAGGTTTTATGAGGTAGGATACTGGGCCTACCTTTTCTTGAACTACATATGGTCCTATCCAATTTTGTTCTAACTTCTTTGATACTCCAATTGTGTTACTTAAATCTCTCAGGTATACCAAGTCCCCTGTTTTAAATTCTCTATATTCCGCCGATTTGTTAAATCGTTTTTTTCTGTTTCTGTCGTCTTTCGGTTTATCTATATTATTCTGTACCTTTGCGTACACTTGGGCGAGCCTGGCCTCTAGCTCGGCCGCGTAATTTTCGTCCATATCGTACCGTTTCCTTTTCGGTTCGATAAATTTGTCTATCGGTAGAGATTGTTCGCGCCCGTGTAATAGGTAGTAGGGACTATAACCGGTTGATGTGTTAGTGCTGCCCCTATATGCCATAAGGATGTATGGTATCCATTGGTCCCAATCCCTTTGGTTGTCTGAAATATAGTGAGAGAGCATATCTTTAATTACTCTGTGCATTCTCTCAATTTGCCCATTAGATGTGGGTGCATGGCTTGCAGTGTGAATCTTTTTTATATTCAACATTTCGCATACTTCTTTCATTAGTTTGGACATGAAGTTACTACCTCTGTCTGTGAGCAATTTTTGTGGTGAACCGTGTCTGCATACTATTTCCTCTACAAAAGCTCGGGCTATAGTTCGTGCCGTTTGGACGGGTAAAGGTATAGGTATAGCCATATTTTGTCAGATGGTCTTGGAACGACAACAAATATTTGTTTCCCCATCTGACGTTACTAGCGGACCTACTATGTCCATAGACGTTATTTCCCATGGTCTGCTTACCGGAGTAAATTTTTGTAGTGGTGCTTTCTTAAAATGCGGAGACGTTTTTCGTCTGTTACATGAATCGCATTCTTGGCAATACTTTATAACAACCGGCCAGTAAAATCTTTTTTCTATTGCCGTCATGGTTTTCTGTTGTCCTTGATGACAATATAACGGTGTATCGTGAAAATCCTCTAGTGCCTTTCCCTGTAGTGATTTAGGGAGTATCATTTTGTCAGCGCCCTTGCTGTCACCTCTGTATAGTATGTTTTCTTTGTCTAGGTAATATATGACCATCGTATCTTCATCTTTTGCGTTTATTTGTTGTATGATTTTGCGACAAAAATCGTCTTTTCCTTGTTCCTTTTGCAATAAGGTCCTATCCCATAGAGGTTCCCATTCTTCTAATATTTGTGCGATGTTACCGCCCTTGTGTTTTTCCTCAATAATTTCTATTTTTGTGTTAGAGTTAAAACATATAAATTTACTCATTTTTGCGACTTCTTCCCATTGTAACCCCATGAGTTGACCACTTGACTTTACCAGTGCTACTGATGGTTGTTTGTTTGACTCGCAGTTTTCTTTGAGTTGTTTGAGGCACTCCCACACATTTTCGTATGAGGATTGGTCATCTACTGTTGATTTTTCTATTGTGTAAAATATTGTTTTACCCGGTGTATTCCATTCTATTATGCTTGGTATTTGTTGGGCTAGGTCGATTTTTGGCCTTCCAACTATTTGTGTCATTTCGCGCAGAGTCGCGTCATTTGGCTGACCTTTTCTTGGTATAAACAGTGCTAGTGCCTGTTGTTGGGGGGTACTTAAAGGGTTTTTTCCTACTATAAGGTCTTTTGTTGATAGAGTGCTCATGTTATGCTTAATATGTTCTTTATATTCTTTGTAATCTGTATTTATAAAGTTATTTGTGGGGTCATGCATTCTGCTAAGTGAATCTGCATTTCCATGTTTACGGCCCGGCCTGTGAACCACTACGAAATCATATTCTGATAGTGTTAGTGCCCATCTCGTTAACCTAGAGCTGGAGTCTTTAAGGGACAGTACCCATTCTAATGGTCTGTGATCTGTTATTATCATAAATTTTTTTCCCTATAGGTAGCATCTGAACGTTTTAACTCCGCCTGCATTGCGCAAAGGGGATGATAAGCCCTTGGTCTCTCTATCCTCCGGTACTGCTGATTGCTTAAACACCCTCCGCGGTGCTACTTTCTTCACTGCTACTACATGCCGAACAAAAGCAATATTCGGCAAGTAGATACTTCTCTCGCTTAGATCAGCACTCTTAAGATTGTCAGTTTCCCATTCCGCAATCCTGTCTAAAGAAGGCACCTTGCTTGTACCTCTGAACTCTGCCCCTGCTATCGTCATCTCCGAAATCCACGATAGCTTATTTTTTCTCGGCCGCTGTTGAACTTCGGCCAACTTATCCTCGAAAGCGACCCTCTTCTCTTCGCGGACTCTCTTGCGCTCTTCAAAAGCCCTCTTTTCAACGGCCCTGTAATCTTTTCTTAAAGCCACCATCCTCTTTGCGAGTACTCGTCTTTCAAACCTCGCTTTTCCTCCTTTATATATAACAGTCCGCTCCGAATTACTGCTTGTGACCCTCTTTGTAATCCATTCATCATCGGTCCTCTTCTTTACTGCCTTCTGCACAGTTATCCATTGGCCGTTATCCTCATTACGGCTTTCCAAGCTCTTACCTGACATATTATGTCCATTTATTTTTTTATCAAATTTTCCTAATCCGTCAGGAAACAATACTTCAGGGTTCCACTTCCTCCCAGTGGATGATTTTGTGTCACGTGAAACAACCAGTTTCTTTCCCAAATTTCTACGTTTATCTGAAAACGTAGGCCCATAGCCCCTACGTTGGGTGTTTTGGCCACCCGCAACAACAAATTTTCTTAAAGACTTCCTTCAAGTCTTGGCAGCAGACCTCATTTTATTCCACGACGTTTTTGGCAGTCCGTCCAACACTCTTGCTTCATTGATACGTCTCAACAGGTCCTTACGGGCGCATAACTTATTTTGCCGTCTTGACTTCCCAATCTTCGTGGCGGCGCTCAATGTAGTCACTACTCCGATTTTGTGATTTCTTGTTGAGACAGCACACCTCCCTGGTCTTACTCTCCTAAAGCATGTCTAGCATCATGGTGCGCAATGCTTGCAGCACCTCAACGCTAGGCCTAGAATTCCTCCTAATGCACACCATCTTCAAAAGGCTAGCTAAACCCCTCGAGCTTATTTCTTTAAAACGTAAAAAGTTTTTGGATTTATTTATATTAAATAATAACAACAAAAAATCGTTGTTTCTTGTTTGTTTAGAACAAAAAACCTTGTATGTTTTTAAATAATAATAATAATAATTTTTTGGTTTGTCCTAACAAGGACAAATACGATCTGTTAATCACTACGTAATCGCTTATAGCAGGCACACACAAATATAACAGAAATGTTTTGCTGGTTTTGCTGTCTTCTGCTTCTGCAGTTTCTTTCCTCGTGACTGACTGATCTACAGTTGCTACACCATTTCTCTCGCCCCATATACGCTACTGTGTCAGAGTTTGTCTTTCCTCTTAACATCATTTGGGTCATTTCCTGTAGAGACACTATTTCCTCTGCTTTTTCCAAGTCTAGGTGTGGTTCTTTTAACAATAATATTCCTGTCTCCCTCATCAGGTCCTTCCTAAGTCCCAATTCAAATTGGTTGATTAGCATGTCATTGTTTCCTTTTTTTAATCCTGGAATTTCGTCCGGGAAGCTCCTATTAGGTCTTATTCCAGAGATTTCGCTGCCAGAAGTCGTAACCGCGTAGTGAATTCCGCTAGGTTTTCGTTGTGCCGTTGATAACAGCTACTGAGCCTTAATAAATTATTACCCGGTAAACATTTCGGAGTAAATTTACGTATTAATTTTTCTTTAAGTTCAAAATAATCTAAATTGTCTAAGATTTGATCAGACTGAAAATATTGATATGCAGCGCCTATTAATTTAAATTTTAAAATGCTTAAAGTATTAGCTTGTGGCCAGTTATCTAACCTGGCACGTTCCTCCAACTTTTCTAAATATTTAACGGCATCTTTGCCGTTGAAATCAGGTAGCGTTGCCGCAATCACCCCTAGGGGTTGTGGCGGCAGTTGCACCACCAGTGGCCCTAACGCCGTTGCGGTTTCCCCTGCAACTGTGGTGGCTGCTCCTGAAGTTTGTTGATTAGCACCTATATTAGTGTTAGTAGGCATTTTTTGTAGTTTGGTATATTTAATAAGCACACAGCACTAAACTAGCTTTCCTTTTGGTGAGTCTCCTGGAAAAAAAATATGGGGGTGGGGGTTAGAGTTGGGTTGGTTGCGATCTGGTTGGTGTGTTGGGGTTTTTCTTTCGCTTGTTTTGCGGTTTGGGGTTATGTGTCTCTAAGTATTTTTTTTTATGAAATTATTTTTCTTCGTTTACTTTCTTGTGATTTATATATTTTTACTTGTAATAATTGAATTTACTTATTCTTTTATATTTGAATGCTTAATTACTGAGTGCTTAATTACTGTGATTCTTCTTTTCAGATTCCCTGTTTTTTCCAAATTGAAAATGTCTTTAAAAAGTAATGCAACTCGCGCTAACGTCGAAAGCTGAAATTTTTTTTAAGTTACTTGAAGACGGCCCTGTGCAATTAAATAATTCAGCTATGTATTTTAATTATAATAAGACTTTTTTTCTTCTTCTTTACTACGTTAGCACTGGGAATTATGAATATATTTTTTCGCGTACTGATAATATTCTAATATTAGGCATTTTATAGAAAAGGATACCTTGGTATACTTTTTACCTAGGGAACTGTGTATAGAGGGATCACTGTACTAAATCAAAGTTATTTATTATTGTAAAATTAATTTAAAATAACGTTACATGCTAATTTTGACATGTTTGATAAGACTTCAACATGTGATACTTTTATTTGGTGAAAAATTGTTTTCTGTTTTCTGAACGAAATATAATTATTAAAACACAATATTAGGTTAAAAATGTATTAAAATATCACTTAATATACAATTGTATGTAAGTGTCGTTTTACGGTAGTTATTTTACCGACGGGAACTGAGGAATGTGGTAATGACGTAACCCTTGTTTTTACAGCTGGCAAGGTCTAATCAAATTTCTGAATAGTCCCTTTTTTTTAAATCCGCTGTCGCCGCTAAGGAAAAGTGAAGCACACACAAACTGGAAGAAAAAACAATTCGAGGACTACTTCAGGAAAAAGAAATGTACTGGACCGTACAGATGACCCTAAAAAAATAATCTGAAAACCACTGCCGGGAAAACTGAACTGGACCGAACAGGTAACCCTAAAGAACAAAAAAAATCCGAAAACCGCTGTCACCAATGTAATACGGCACCAGTGTCTCCGAGATCACTGCAACTCCTGCAACACCAGAGAACACCTTGGTACCGGTTGTAGTATTTCTGCTTTGAAGTTCTCCACCTGAAAACAAAAATCTACGACTTGAGTCTCTAAAAGGAACGAGAAGGCAGCGTAGCTGGCTGTCACCACCCACGAGTACGTGGGAATCAGGAATCGACGACTCCTGAAATAAATGTCCGAAAGGTTGGATTCGGCCTCCGCGGCTATCAGCTGTTGTCGATAATGAGAGGTCTTTATATGACAGGGTTACGTCGGTTATAGGGTTAGGACTGGGGTAGAACGAGGCATATTATTTATACGGAAAAATCATTTATGTATATGTATATATATGATATCTCTTAATTCGCTTTTCGTCCTCTTTACATTCACTCCTGCCTTTATTCTATCATTCTCCCTTGGTTGGGAAATTAAAATAGTCTTTAGTGAATTTTAACGGGTTTATTGTTCAACAAAAAAAAATGAAAAAAACAATTAAAGTAACATGTTAAAAAAAATGCATCTAAATATATTCTAACTACACGTGACTAAAACTCTATCGTGACTGAAACTCTATTAGTAATAGGAGGACACTTTAAATTTATCTACTACAAAACCAAAGGAGTTACTATGAAAAAATTAATATGAAAAACTGCCGGTGTGGACTAAATATTCCGTACAGCTTATAAATTAGATTCTATTGAATAAACATTTAGCAATCAAACTGTGCTCCCTTTCCTATTTTAGACGGTGATGCCCAAACATGTGGACTCTCACGGCAATATCAGTTTAAGATTAATAAGAACATAAAATAAAATAAAACAAATTATACAACCAAATTCATGGATGCGAGATGGTAATAGTAATAGGCTAACCAAACTACAAAAATCATAGGTACACAGTTAGTACAATTTTCAAATTACTCACCAAATTCTGTAGACTGGGCTTTCTCCAAAGGGTGGAAGACTGCCTAACCTGGGCGGGGCTCGTTGGCTCCAATACCCGATCACCGATCGGAATAAGGTTTACTCGAAACCGGTTCGCTTCTAGCGAACCCTATTATTCCGTATCACCAACCCTGATTATCGAGAAACACCGTAGAGCGCTTCAGTAGACGCTCCCTTGAGAATTTGCTTTAAAATTTGACAAAATATTTTCAAGTTAATACACTACTTTATAGTATAAAAATTATTCAAAACTTAGAGAACCCAAAATTAAACCGCTATCCGCGCACCCGAACTCGCAACCAGAGGCAACCGTGACTTCCGTTCAACTCCCGAAAGTTTTTTTTCTTTCCTTGGCTGAGAAATTTCGCAAAGTCAGCTTTTTTTGCTTTCGTTCACATGTTGCTTTGTGATTGGTCTACCCCTTTCCGCGGAATCGCTAAATCAGGTATTTTTTCCCAAGCGCGTGTTTTTTTTTTCGGGCTCAGCGAAATCGTTATTTTGCAATTTGCTTGCCGTCTACCTATATTTTTTCAATATGTACTGTTTATTTTTTTGACCTTTGTATTTTTGCATATCAGCATGTTTGATCTATTATAAATTAAATGTAATTTATTATACAGGGTGATGTTCCCTATATTTCTTTATTTGGTATTTATTACACTTCGGCATATCTGCTACTACATACAGATATTCCCCCTCGAATCGACTTTTCTATAAACATTATCATGTCAACATCTTTCAAAATTTGCAGCTTACATCCAGTATATTTAAGCATACAATCCCACGTATAGCCAGGCATTGTAAAATACCAGGCGGGGTCAAGGGAATAAGTTTTTAAAGAAGACTCACGAAAATTTTCAAAAATGTCGGCAAGAAGCAGAATATCGGTACGCATGTACAAATCGCTATATTCTCCAAGTGTTTTAATATTAAAGGATTTCCAAATGTTTTGCGCAAGAGCAAAGTCTTCATCAGTAATATTATTCTCATTAAGTCTATTGTAAAAACATTCTTGTTTGGGTAATTGAGTTTCATTAATTTCTCTAAATTGTCAATATAGTGTATGGAAACACGCCTTTGCGAGTTAATAGTTTAAAGTGATCAGCATTCAATGAAGAACATTTTTTTTTGTAAAATTACGAAATCCTCAATACACAAAGTTTTTACTAGATTATCCAAGCTAGTCCCCAAAAATCTGAACGAATCTATAAATTGGAATTTAATGTTTAATACTTGTCTTTATTTACCGGAAGTATACTAACCCTCCCTCGTCTAGCAATATCTCTTATAAGAAAGTGCGAATCATAGGAGAGATTATGATATATTATGGGTACAACAAACAGTTTTTTAAAGTTCAGATTACATGTTTGGTGTGCAAATCCACGGAACTTTCCAGTAAAATGATCATGATCTCTAACAATGACTTCTTTTTCTTTGAATATTTTCTCACCAATGTGACATTTTTTCGTGTCGCCACCAGTGGGGTCCGACTTTGCCACCACAATTGGGATAATATTTTCAATCTTACTTTCAACAAATTTTGCCATTGTGGTCATTTCATTTGCAAACCAATTCATGCAATCTTCACCTCTGTGTGCTTTATAAAATGATAAGGAGTCATCAAATGAACATTTGAAGTAATAGCCTATACTGAAGGCCTTATGATGCTGATATTAATTTCTATGTCACATTTTTCTAATTGCAATTCAATGTCAGAATAAATGGTAAAAGGACACTTTTGTTTATAATATACGTGACTTCGAAATTCAACAAAGTCGTATTTGGGGGAAGGAATTTTTTCGTTAAGGCGGGATTACACGTGTCAAGTAGCTAAAGCAAGTCACTAAAGCCAGTAACTAAAATTTAGTAATTTTTTTTCTGTGAGTGTCTACATTTAATTTCATATTGGCTTTAGTTGTTGTTTAGTGGTGGTGTTTAAACATGGCCGAAAAAGTTATGCGTGTAGAAATGCGGAACTGTATATTGAATATTTGTGGTGAACTATCAGAAATATTGGAAGAGGAGATGACGAACAATAGAAATAAGCGTTGTTGGGTACGAAAATGGATGAGTAGAAGAAAAATATATGGCGCTTCATCTACTTTGTTAAGTGAATTAGCATCTGAGGTCGTAGAAGAGTATAAAAATTGGTTGAGAATGACCAAAGAAAGCTTTGAAATATTGCTGACTCAAATTACCCCTCAAATTACGAAAAACGACACCCTAATGAGACCGGCTATTCCAGCTAAAATAAAATTGGAAATAACATTGTCTTATTTGGCCACGTGTCGATGCATCGCTGTTATATCCGCTATGATCTGTGGAAGGCAAATAGGAATATGTAGGAGACTGCAATGGAGTAGTGACGACTGATGAGGCAGGAATATCGCTGGTATGTGCAGATGGATGATACTGAATACCCTGGAGGTCCTGAAGTTTAAAACTTGTGAGAATAGACTGTATGCGTTCCTGTGCTTTTATTGCGGAAATAGGAGTCAACGTCATTAATTGTGCAGCAACGCTTTTACCAAAAACTGTATATTGATTTTCATTAGTAGGTTCACGTGTCACAGCTTCACTTATTTGCTTTAGGTCGTTAACTACTGCAGTAACTTGTCTCAATTTTGACGCAGCCCTATTTTTTTTGTTGTTGGTTCTTGGGAGCTTTCAGCTGCTGCTGGAGTCATTGCTTCTCCTGGGTTTTCCTCTTCTTGTTCATCAACAGCTTGTTCGCGTCGTAACTACAAAAGAAAAATATTTCTAGACTTATAATAACCAAAGTAAAAGGGTTGTTGTCATTGATGACATGCAATCATTTCAATTTGGGTGTGGATTTAATTACTATATTTTGAAATTTTCTTTTCATCTTTCAGGTACCCGAGTCTCAAGAAGAATGGTATGTTATTGAAAAGGGATTTCGTCGTAAATGGCACTTTCTGAAGTGTTACGGTGCGATTGATGGGAAACATGTGACTATTCATGCACCGGCAAATTGTGGGAGCCAATTCTTCAATTATAAGGGTACTAACAACATTATTCTACTAGCTGTTGTAGATGCTGATTATTGTTTTCGCTATATAAATGTTGGATGTCCTGGAAGACAATCTGATGGTGGAGTTTTTCAACAGTCGTCTTTATTTGAAGCCCTAGAAAATGGTTTATTACCAGATGGTGGCTTCATCGTTGGAGATGATGCATTTCCACTGAAAATGTATTTGATGAAACCATATTCAAAAGTAGCACTTTCGGAAGAGCAGAAAATTTTTAATTATCGCATTTCTCGAGCAAGAAGGATAGTGGAAAATGCTTTCGGGATACTCGTTAGCAGATTTCGTGTTTTTGAGAAGCCTATAGCCTGCTTGCCAAAAACTGTTGATAAAATTATTAAAGCTTGTTGCGCATTACATAACTATTTGCGAATCACCTCCAATAACAGTTATACTCCAAAAGGATATATGGATGAAGAAGATATAGAAAGTGGAAAATTTGACTAGGTTCTTGGAGAAATGAAACTGGTCCTATGCCGGCAATAAGAACCTTAGGAAGTAACCATTCTTCAAGACGAGCTAGAGAACCGCGAGACCGAATCTGCCAGTATTTTATAGGCGAAGGTGCGGTCTCATGGCAGCAACGAATGATTTTTTGATTATTTTATTATATTGACAGTACTATAATATACTTACAAGGAAATTATCCTGTGTAGGTCTCTTATTATCCTCCACGCAGCTCAAAAATGCGTCCATTTCCTTGAACCATTTTACACTAGGAACGTAAACATCCTCCGATCCTGCTCCCGACTTCATCGAATCTTTTATTTTATTTTTTTCTTGACAATAAGTTGACCGCAATGCCCGTATTTTGTTTTTAATCTCAGACACTCCGAATCCCTCTATTCCCATGATCTCCTCAATTTGCTTATATGCAGAGTCCCGGGCTTGTTTGTTTTCATAAATGGCAGCCTTTGTATCCCATAGGCACTGCTTTTCACGATATAATTCCTCAAACTTCCCTGTTATTGCTTCACTCCAACGTGACATTTTCACTACCGAAAGTACCGAAACAATGAAAATATTGTGCCCGTTTGTACTAAATAAACTACTAAACACTAACCTGTCTACACTTGTTTAGTGGGCGTTTTAGTTGCATGGAAACGGGGGTGGGAGAACCTACTTGCTCAAGTGAGTAGAACACGTTTCTATTCAGTTGACTAAACAGTTTACTAAATGAGGTACTTGCGCAAGTACTAAATCAAGCTGTTCACACCATACAAGTAACTAAATTTAGCTACTTGATTTAGTAACCTGCTTTAGCTACTTGACACCTGTAACCCCGCCTTTATTCATAGTTTCACAAAGAGTATAATGAATATTTAATTTTTCTTCACTGGCAAAATAATTTAAACATCACTATTACAAGGTTATTGTTTACCGTTATGTTTATTCAACTGACTCGATAATAGTCTATAGAGATTCTTAATCCATACATAATGATATTTGATTTCTAAATGTTCATTGTCTTGAGAAGGAGGAGAGGAACTATCAAAATCGTTCAATCTGGGAAGTACTGATCCTGAATTAAAAGTAAATTAATAAAAATTTCTGAAATTTTTTCATTGAAAAGTTTACATTCATCTATAATTTTTTTTTAATTTCTTTATGCTTCAAGTTTATAATTAATCCCGTTCTTACTCTGCTCTTGAATACTGAATTTATGTTAATCCACCTAACTTTTTGTTTTAAGCCTCCACCTATATGTCCCCGCTCATTGCTTTAATAAAATGACGCATTCTTTTCAGTTCCCCCATTTTTGATTGAATTTTTCTAACCTGTACTAAATTGTATTGCCTCAAATGCACATTTAGGGCTTTTAATGCAAAAGTTTCTACATGTTTCGAAAAATTGTTTCCAATTTCCAACAAAGTTGCATCGATTTCACTCAGTGTATTGCTGTATTTGTAAAATAAACTGTAACTGACCTAAATTTCTTTAATTTCGAATGATCCAGCTAATTGGGGGCGGCCGCAATCGTAAGATCCTTGGTATCTCAAGCTCTATTTCCCTTTCTCGAAATGTCTAATATACGGCTCATATGTATCAGTCACTCTGTTAGGCAGGAACACGACTTTATCGCCAGAGTCAAGTAGAACGCTTGTTCCAAATGTTGTTTTGGCTATTTTTGCAGCATATATTGCTTGAGGAACTCCT
Organism: Lochmaea crataegi; assembly: GCA_947563755.1. Classification (NCBI taxonomy): domain Eukaryota; kingdom Metazoa; phylum Arthropoda; class Insecta; order Coleoptera; family Chrysomelidae; genus Lochmaea; species Lochmaea crataegi. Next base: position 30,138,840 of record OX387436.1, read on the forward strand.
ATTGTTGGATCCTGCAGCTTAATTATAGGCTTCCGTGCTGTAATGTAGGAAGGATTTTTTCTAAATCCATCTAAAAAAATTTTAAAAATTTCATTTTCGAATATTTTGACACATAACAATAATTGAAACTTACTTTTAATTTCTCCTTGTTGCACTCACACGCAGAAATCTCTCGGCAAATACAAAATCTTGTTTATATGTGGATAGTCAAATAAACCGGATGACTTCTCCTTTTTATACCTTCAAGGCGGGTTGTTTACAAAATTTGCTTAGAAGTTTCCAAAAATATGGATATTTTCACACAAAACCACAAATCAATTAACAAAAATATATGTCGAAGGAAATCGAAAACAAAAACATATTTTCTTTTAATTGGGAATTTGCGGTTACCTGTGTGTGTGTGTTGTGAACCTATTGTTTACCGATATTGATTAAGACTTGTTATCGAATATTTCAGAAAGATAAAAATCTTTCTATTTTCCAAATATATTGAAATGTAGGTAATAACTTCATATAAAAAAATATTCTGATAATGTTAAATTATCCGGTTTAGATTCCTTTTAATTAGGGTTGACGCTCTTTAAGTAAAACACATCTTTCTTCGACAAATGTTTAATTTGAACTCGCCGACCAAAAACCCATAAGCAACAATTGCCAATCTACACATTCGTTCAATCCAGCTCGTATCTGCTTATCTCGCAAATGTTATTATATCGAATAACAATTTATAACCAAACTGCTTGGTCGATATATTTCATAATTATGATTAAGTACATTGATACTAAAGTTAATAACCTATAATTTAAACAATTAGCATAAATGCTATCCTAAATAATTAACTACCCATTACACCATCCCCGCGCGGGTTAAAGAAATTTCATTTATGTAGAAAAACAAAATAATTTTTTTTAATACCAATAACAAAAATCTGCAAAATAACAACAATGCTAACCAATTAAATTTATCAATTTATCATATTACGAATAAACTTAACCAACCTCAAACATTATTTATAAACAGAGTGTAATGTGACTAACCACTTGAAAAACCCATTTCTTATTTTTATTTAAAATACAATTTTGTTCTATTTTTATGTACAATACATTCTTTGTTATTTTTAATTATTCGTACGTTTGGATTTTCATCTCTAATCACTTCGAACGGTCCCTGGTACAATGTACTTATTTTAGTCCCTGTTTCACTTTTTATTAGTATCAAGTCTTTTGGTTTATAACTAACAGGTCTAATCTGCCGTCATAAGGAGAAGTACGGCAACTACAAAAAATGTCTATATGAGTTTAAATATTATTTAAATAAAAAAGGCGGTATCTCCACTCCTAAGACCGAAATCCCTACCACAGTATGCAGGTCTCAGGAGTGGAGATACCGCCTTTTTTATTTAAATAATATTTAAACTCATATAGACATTTTTTGTAGTTGCCGCACTTCTCCTTATGACGGCAGTAATGTCGTATACAGTTTTCCGTTTATTTTTTGATATGAGGAGATTTTCTCGTGAGTCATTATGAACTTTTTGCAATCTGTATTTTAATTCTAACGGATAATCTTCAAAATTATAAAGTGGGTCAATTTGATTTATTAAATTTGATGGTAGAACTGCTATTTTCCCAAAAATTAGTTCGTGTGGTGAATATTTGGTTTCACTATGTACCTTAGTATTATAAGCAAAACACCAATATTGCACCCACGTACTCCATGAATCAGGATATTCAGATACCTGCATTCGCAAATACTTCCCCAAATGTTTATGGGTATTTTCAAGTGAACCTAAAGTTTGGTGGTGATAAGCTAAGGAATTTAATTGATTTATATGAAGTAATTTACATGTTTCCTTGAATATGCTCGATAAAAATTCGGTACCTTGATCTGAAATAATTTCTTGTGGGACGCCATATCTTAGAATAAAATTTTCTACGAATGATTTTGCGACTGAATTTGCTTCTTTATTTTGCAATGGATAACATTCGTCATATTTACTTAATTCGCATTGTAGGGTTAAGATATAACGATTATTTGCAGAGTCTACCTCTAATGGACCCACAAGGTCTAAAGATATTCTTTGAAACCCGAACTCTGGTGTTGTTGTAATTTCCATATAACGTTGACAACCGTGGCAATTTCCTACAAACTTTTCGACATCTCTGTGTAAACCTGGCCAGGAATATAACTTTTTAATATTGTTGTACATTCTATTAATTCCTGCGTGACCCCCCGTAAATAGTATATGATAATCATTTAATATAATTAACCGCGACTCTAAATCGTTAACAATTTCCTTTTATTATTGAGACTTTGATATGTAATTTCTTCATTTCTTTGGAGAATTTTAAAATATTTTCTGTCATTTATGTGCAATATTTGCTTTTAAATATGATTAGTTCCGGAACTTTTATTTTATCCATTATACTTTTCAGGTCTCTCAGTCTTCAACGCCGATCGAGAATCCTGTCGTATATAAATAATTTTATCACTTTTCATACATAATAAATTCTCCGTTTTATATTCAAATTTTTTTTATCAATGGTTAATCTTTCAAATTTTTCAGTAGAAATATGAATTAATTCAAATGCATTCTTTGGAGACTTCAGCAACTCGACACTGCCAGGGTGATCAATCCTTTCATTATTAGTGCTTTTGAGTACCTTTCTTAATATATCGAATGATTTTTGACATTCTTCTGTCCAATTAAAATGTGCGCCCTTTCTCGTTAATTTATTTAGTGCTACCGAAATTTCAGCGAAATTTTTAATTTCTATTTTGGTTATAATTATTATTTCCTTTAAAATTAAAAGCTGTTAACCCTTCATTAGGTAATTCACCATCATTAGCCCCTTGGATCGCATCACTCAGTTTTAAATAATTCCTAGACTTAATAATACTTCTCAACTCGGGATTTTGATGACCATTTGCAAATGCGCTATTTGCCGTTTTTTCGTTTACATTTCTTAGAATATTGAGCGAATTTGTGTCACCTTCCGCTTGAGTTGAGGTTAGATTAACCAGCAATTCTTCCACCAATTTACCAAATTGATCCACTGATTTATTATGTTGTTTTGAATTAATTAATTTGTAAGATAAAACAGATGCCGATTTTGTTGTTAGAAAATGGGTCTTCAAATCGCGTATCAAATCTTTATTATTATTATAAACGTATCATCTGTTCCCAGTATATTTTGTTTTCCAGCATTTTTGGGATGATATCCTCAATTGTTGGAATATCACCTGTTTCCCGAATCATCTTTTCTCGTTGACTTTCCCATCGGATATCCGGCATAGGTCGTCTGGGGTCTTTTTTATTCTATATGTAAAGCTGCCGAAGGATCCATGTCCTGTTAGGAATTGTGTGAGGAAATATGATGTTGTTCTGTGCTCACACTTTATCCACTGTCTAATGTTAGTTATCAGCCTTCTAGTCAACGCTGCATTTTCAGTGCCTTTTTCCCACCTCTCCTGCCATTTCTTAAGCGTCTTCTCTTTGGCCATCCTTCTATTACCCGCAAGTCTTCCACCTATTTTGTATAAAAAGCATGTTTCTGCTACCATGAGGTCCGCGGGCGGAAAACCCGAGATAACTTGCGCGGCCTTAGCAGAGACCGTCCTGTATGCTGATATCGCCCTAAGCAAACTCTTTCTTTGTATCGATATTAAGGTGTTACAGTTTTGCTTTATTGTTATTGTCTCCCTCCAGACCGGTGCCGCGTATAAAATAATGCTGTATATTACCTGGCATAGTACTATGCCAAGTAGTAGGCTTGCTGCCGTTTTTAAATCGAATTTTTCGGCCATTTCTAATTCGGTATCCGAAGAGTTTGAATCCGAAATGCCAGAACTATCTTCTACGTCTCTAGACTCTGAATATTGTATCCTACTAGATAATATTTCTCTAATTGCCTCAAAATATTTATTTATACTACTAATGAAGTCATGTGCCTCTTTCCTTTCATCTAAACCCCTATCTGAACTGTTGAAATTTGTTTTTAGTTGTGTATAATCAGCTAATCAGCATCTAATTTATCTACCTTTGTGATTTTTCCAATAGTTTCATTTCTATTTTTCTTAATTGAATTATTATCTTTTTTTAGGTTGCGATAAAAAAACTCTAATAGCCGTATGCATAGCTGGCGATACCTCGGAGAGCTATTCCGGCGAACGTTCTGGCAACTTGCCGGCGAAAGAACGGCGCATGTTTTGCTTTGCACAGTCGATTTCTTTCCTTTCTCCTCTCTGGCACATCGTCGAGCGGCTAAAGGTACGTGTACATTAGCAACAAACTTGCAACATTTATTGCGCAAGTAGATGTCAGCATCTGTGTAAACACTCCCGAGACCAAAGTCCGAGAGGTGAGGTGTACTTGCGACAGTTGATCTCTGCAACTCAATACGTTTCAGTGTAGACAACGTATATTCTTCTCTCAGAGTTCAGGATTTTACTTGAATACCTTGTGGAAATTTTATACGAGAGGGAATTATAAGATGGCAGAAAAAAGTGTTGGTCGAAAGATGAGACCTTTCCTTTAATAACACAGTGGGAATCATATCCGGAATTATGGGATGTCAAAAGTAAAAACTATAGGAACAGGATTGAAAAACAAAATGCATTAAAAGAATTAGCTGTTAATTTTGATACAGTGGGAAGTGAAGTATCTCGAAAGTTACACATTCTACGAACATATATCATCAAGAACTATGACGAATGAAAACAAAGAAAAGCGGTGATGGAACTGACGATGCGTATATAATCACATGGGAGTTTTTTTATGTGCTGAAGTTTATTAGTTGTGACGTTCCGATCCTACAAGTATTGTTAACTTGATAAGTGCCTTTATCTCGGTAAATTATTTGAACACGGCTTTTATTGTATATTAACTATTAGGAATGAATACAAAATAATGATCAATAGAAATAAACATGTTCTGTAGGTAATGTTAAGTAGATAATTACGATTTATTTAATATAAAAAGTTTCCTAAATATGCCTCTACTGCCATTGTACCTCGCCCTGTGGCGAAACAAAGTAATCTCTAAACTCGTCTCTGATATCTTTGGCACTTGCACTACAATTATGAGCCGCTCCACGATCAAGCTCTAACCGGTTAGATTGTGGCATTCCGACACTGCGCCATGCTGCTTCCTGTCCACCCATATCAAAAAAGCCCCTTGGTGCATAAAACTGACTTTTCTGACTGATTAGAAAGTTGTGTACGACACATATTGCTGATACAATGCAAGTAGTTTTTTCAGGACCCAGTTCTACAGGCTTTCTTAAAATACGAAATCGGACAGCCACGAGTCCAAATACGTTTTCGATTATTCTTCTGGCTCTTGACAGTCTGTAACTAAACACTCGGTTGGGGGCAGGCTGTCCTTTAAACGGGTACGGTTTTAATAAATAGGGTTTCATGGCGAATGCATCATCTGCTACTATTACATAAGGTACTGACTTTTCACGTCCATGTAAAGGTTTTGCACAAGAAAAGTTAAGTGTATTATTTTCTAAAACCCTCGACAAACTACAGTTGTTAAAAACGTCCCCATCTGATCACGTCCATTACATCCTACATCGATGTACAAAAATTTATATGTAGCATCAGCTAATGCCATTAGTACAATACTATTGTATCCTTTGTAGTTATAAAAATAACTTCCGCTATTAGGTGGTGCCTGTATAGTTACATGCTTCCTATCCAGAGCTCCTACGCAGTGTGGAAAATTCCAGAATTCTTCAAATAATTCTGCATGTTTTAGCCATTCTTCCGGCGAAATTGGAGTCTGGAAAAAAATATTAATGCATAATTATTTTTAGGAACAGAATACCGAAAAACTAATATGTGATGTTGACAAAAACGAAAAGCCGGAGAAAACAAATCACGAGGACAGATTATAAGAGCAGAAACCCAACATAATAATTTGTTAAAAAAGGCAGCTGATTTACTAAAGTCCCCAGCCGACGAGTTTCAAATTTTTGGAGATTTTGTTGCAAATGAGTTGAGAAATTTGAATTCACGTGATTACCAAAGTCAGCTAAAACTACAGATTCAGCGTGCTATAATTACTTTTTCCGAACTGAATTATAATTCACCCTCAACAAGAGGAAATAGTGCCTCTTCAACAAGGGTACACAGTTCCTCATCAACAAGCGTAGATAGTTCCTGCTGGTCATCCAGACCTCAATCAGCTACATCTTTTTATTCAATATTTGGAATGAATGAAAATGGAGAGAGTATGCAAGGTATGGTTTAGAATTTACTCATACATGCAAAGAGATAAAAAAGTAAAATAAACTACGCAGTAAGGAAAACTTACCTGCAAATATTTCTTTTTTAGGACCTCAAACAGAGCTTTACAACACTCCGGTATTATTTTCGCAATCGTACACACTGGAATCCGAAACAGGTACATCAGGGAATGATAGGAGTCACCTGCAAGAATTGAAGTAAATTTTTGGTATAACAGTTTCTTTGTATTGTACTTCACAATAAGTAACTTTTTTTTTGATACTATTTTGTAACTAGTTTTTGTCCAATAAATATATATTTCAGTTTACATTGTTCTTACCTTTGGCCAAAAATCTTAATGTTAAACAGAGGCGTTCACTAGCCGAAATAGCACACCGCATTTGCGTATCACGTTTGGTTATGTTAGGTCAAAATCAGCATTTGACATTCGCAAAAAATTATCAAGTTGTTTTGGATCTTCTAATCTTAATTCGGACAATAAGGTCTCATGAACTCCAAGATCACACCTTTTCAATATCCAATCACTTGTACATAATGTCTTTTTTTCTGAGTTTTTTTTTCGATTAACGTAAAACTATATATGCAGCGGCATATCGACCTTGTTGACCCGCCATTTTAAATAAAAATTTTCTCTGCTTTTCCTTCATAAATATTTAACAGTGCAAGTTCAGTGTAAACGCACCAGACATAAAATCTGCATTATTGCATGACATTTCTCTCACAACTACTTGCCAGCCACGATTTGCGGCAAATAGTTGCTCTAGTGTAAACATGCATACAAGTTTATTGAGAAATAAATGTCGCAAGTTTCAAGCTAATGTACACGTAGCTTTAGGGCATCGTCGAACGGGTAGAGCATGCGCAATCCATTTGCTTGTAATATGCACGTGTGTTAACAATCGAGGAATTCTATTTATTACGGTGCGGTGCGATCCTTTTTTTGAAATTTGAACATTAAAACTTTGATAATAAAATGTGAAAATGAATAATCAATTTATGGTATTATGACATAAATACCTTAAAAATTCATTGCACTGTAATAATATAAATGTTTATTGATGTACGTGCTTTAAAGTAAGGGTAGCAGATTAAACATATTTTGTACTATTAAAAGATAAAGTTTTTTAAAACTATTATAAATAACCTTTGGTTATTTCTTTTGATGATGTATTCTCATTTGTCGTTGAAGTAGGTATTTGGTATTCTAGTTTCTAGTCTTACTTCAGTACTTACAGAGAAAAGATCAAGCTTAGTCGTGACGGTTTTTTAAATATACCTAGTTATATCCTAGTTCAATATTCAATTAAGGCGAGTTTATTTTCAATGTTATTTAATTTAAATTGATTGTAAATACTATTTTCTGTTTATCTATTCTCTTACTAGCCTCAATACATAATATACAATTAATAATGGCAGTAAAATATACATCTGGGGATAAGGAATTGTTACTGCAGATCCTTGGGAGATATCCTATAATTGGAAATAAAAAAACAGATACCTACAATATTGAGAAGAAAAAAAAAGCATGGGGAAAATTATAGTTGAATTTAATGTCGCAGCAAATCAAAAGGTATAGTTTGAGACTCAAATGTCTATACACTTGTTGAATAAAGGATTAAATTTTTCATATGAGTAATAAACTTTTATATTTATTTTAGTTACAAAGACCAGCGGTTCATTTAAAAGAACGAAAACCCGCCAAAAAAGTCATTTGAATGAAATGACTCAAGCTAGGTTGCAGCTTATTAATAGGGAAAGGCAACAGATCGAGGAACTGCATGAGGTTAGAATGGAGGAGACTAAATATAAAAGAGAGGCTGCAATACTAATTATGCTGCAAGAGGAGGCCAAATTGAAAAAATTAGAAAACTGAAATTTTTTTAAAATAATTTAATATTTTAATGGTTATGTTATGTAATTACATAATTGTATAGATATAATATGCAGTGATTCAATAAAAATGAATACAAAAATGATTTAATTAAAATAGTTATTGACTACATTTTGTCTTATTAAATTACCCAAACCTCGATTTGCTACTGGTAAAGGTATTACAGGTATATTAATGGGTTCATTAACAGGTTGGCTGCCATGAGCATCATAACGTGCTTCTCAAAAAATGAAGTCTTACAGCCGCGAGAAGCACCATGTGTTTCTCATACATAGGTCTCCTTGAGTGGCCGCGAGAAGCTGCAGTTGATGCTCGATGCTATATAAACCATACGGATGTGAGTATAGTTGACTGGAACTAACGCATTCTGTAATTGGCCTGTATATTTGAGAATCAATAGCTGCTTCTCAATACTTTGATTTTTTTAAACATTTTTTGGCCTGGAAGCCCGAGGGGTAAACCACTGATGAAAAATATGTTCACTATTTTCTGTATTGCAATTATTTTTATGTATTTTCTTCATTTTCCTTGTATTTTCTGTATTTTCAGGAGTATTTTCTAATAATACTAGTATTTTTTGAGTATTTTCTGTATGTTCTTTGTATTTTCAGGAGTATTTTCTAATAATACTAGTATTTTTTGAGTATTTTCCAGGTATTTTCTGTATTGTCCAAGTATTTTCTTTAAAAAAATCTATTTTTCTATTTTCATAAAAAATATGCGTTTCCATGTATTTTTATCAGTTTACGCAGTATGTTTTATATTCCTTCAGTAACTTCTTGAAAAAAATACATCTCGAAATACATAAAGTAGAATTTTTGCAGGTGTTAGGATTTGTATAAAACAAAGGTCAGCTTCAATTTTTTTATTTACGTGATAATACTAATAATTCATTTTGGAAAAGTAGGGGAAGTCGGGGCAAAGTGGGCCACTTAAGGTTTGTCATAACATAATTCTTAAACGAAGAGGTATTTTAGGATATTTTTTGCATCAGAGGGTTGCAGGACCATTTAGCTTTATATATTAAAAATATAGAACTAAAAATACTTTTTATCCAATATCTTATAAACGGTTTATGAAAAGTCTGCAATAAGTTCACTTTGCCCCACATGTGGGGCTGTCCGATTTAAGTCTTCGGAATAATGTTGCTGCCGGAACATTAAATTGAACAGCAGCTCTTTTATATTTTAATAGTCCTTGTCGCACCGCATCAATTGCATTTTTCATTGACACCTCTGACCAAGATTGATGTTGCGAACATATTTTCTAACCATTTTACCTGAAAAAGAAAAAACAATATTATGTGTATTCATTCTAATAATAATCGTTTTTATGCGAGTAAGAATAAATTTCTTTGTAAACACGTCAAAATATCTAGATTTCAATTGCTTAGATTATTCAAATAAGCAGGAAGACTTATATTCAAAATATCGGGGGCAAAGTGAATCAACGGTTCACTTTGCCCCATACCAAAAAGTTCACTTAGCCCCAACTCATAATATTTCTGACAAGTGAGGTTAATGTAAAATTGTCAAGACATTTCGTTTTAATTTTCCAAAAAAACTACTTGTTATTAGTTGCTAAACACCAGGTATTAGCAATATTAGAAATACTTAACAAATAACCGACTTATACGTTACTCCACTTACTTGCTATATTAGAATTTCACGTAAAAAAAATCAAAAAACCGTTGTAAAACTTTATTTGATTCTTACTGCGAATTCTGACACGTAGCACACTGCTGCCAACTTAAATACGCAACGATGATATGGTAAACGGTTTAACTGTCGCGAAAGATTTAAAATTTTAAAACAAAGTTCACTTTGCCCCGACTTCCCCTACTCGCGTCTTAGACTGATATGGATAACAAATAATATCGTAAACCTAATAATTATAACATATTTTTTAAAAGCAGTCAAATATCCTAAACCTAATATTAATAACAATATATTCAACACCAATCAAATACGTTGTACAAGTAACAATACAAAAAGAACAAGATACTTTTGAAATTATCAAAAAATTGTTCAGTTGTATAAACAAGTTATTTTTATTTTTTAAATCAAAACGCAAATGGCCGTTAATCTCATAAGAAAAAAACTGAAATGCTAACTGCTGTATACAATGTGGAGACCACAACGATATAACCAATGTACTATACTAGATCTAAAAATGTTAGAGAGAATTTGTTTTCCAAAGTTTATATTTTTTAGAGATCATAAAGGAATCATTTCTATTTAACTGAAATGGATCGGCGCCGATAAGCTCTTTAGGACCGTAAAACATAAATTTTTTATGTACAATGTCTTGGTCGTCATGATGAGGCCATTTAAATTGCCCAAGATCAGATTTTAAAAATTTTATTTCAAAATTTTCGCTATCTATTTTTTCCGTGACTCTTCCAATATACCATTGGTGGTCATAGCTCACAGCCTAGTATTTTTCGATGTCAACACTTAGATTTGAACAGCTTGGTTTTTCTGAAGGACTTTCAGTTAATGACACGTCTACTGCAGATGCATCGACTGACGAATCAGAATCAGGTAATTGCGAATCAAACTTGACGCGTTTTACTTCTGATTTTATCTTTTTTGTTTACCTGAAATAAACCTTTGAAGACGGTCTGTGCTGAGTCTTCCGTACGATTAATCTAGGAGCCAACAAAAAGAAGATTTTTTTATTATTGCTGTTTTATTATTAACACGTTGAGTGCCAGATGAGACCAACATGGTCTCATCCATAACTGGGCATTAATTGCTTCGTGAGACCAATGTGGACTCATATGCATCGCCGCTACATTTCGTTGTATGAAGCAGCATTGGTATCATTGTATGCATTTGAATCAATGGGATCTTAAAAGGCATGGCCTGACGGTCCAATTGCTATATTTGGCGTGGATATGCGAGACCGATGTGGCACCCTACAGCAATCTGATTTCTTTTTTTTTGTTTCAAACTAGAAACATAATCTTCTGGTTTTTTTAGTACTAATTTATTTATATATTACAAAGAAGTACAACTACATAATAATAAAACTATACTCTACATAAAAACTTAAAATAAAGGTAACAAATGCTTCGTTATTTTATATTTTTTTTGCATTATGCGCTACAAAAAAACAAGATAGGCAGTAATGTTTTTCGCCATTAGAGCACTTCAATGAACTTTGGGTAGTTTTTCTTGAGGCTTCCTTTGATCCAGATTGTTCAGAGATCTTCGCATAACAAATAACACAACGTCTTCTGTTAGCTCTACCAACATCTTCCAGTATATGTGAGGCTTCCTCGGACTCTACATTATTTGGGATGATAACTTCATTTTGTCTCAATAGTCCTTTTACAACTTCTTCTCTGAATTCAGTAATTGACATATTCTCATTAGCTATCTGCTGATGAGCGACATAAGCATTTACAAGACACGTTCCTGTTAAAAGTTCCAATGCCAGCTTTCTGTACCACTTCAAGCTTCGCCTTAGAGATGTATTATAGGCTTTCACTTGGTCGGATAGATCAATAAATGCCTTACATTTATTATAATCCATAATAATTTTTGGCTTCAAAATGTCTTGTCCTCTTTTCTGCACTCGAACCATCTCATCCGTGTGCTTAGTACTTAGACACAGAACATCGCGCTTATCGCGCCATTTTTGTACCACAATTCCTTCCTTACATTCAGCAGCAACTGTTTCGTCTTTGAGTTTTTTCTGAACAACGTCTTTTGGGTTGAATTTTCGGTTTACACGCAATGTTCCCACAAGATGGGTATTTTGCTTCAATAACTCAGTTTCTAAACTGCAAGAAGTGTACCAATTATCAGTGTAAAGCGTGCGTCCTTTACCTAAGAGGTTCCCCATTAGATCCATGACAATTTTGGATGGAACTGACATTTGCTCGTCTTTGGATTTTCCACAATATACACCCCAAGTAACAATAAACGATGATTTATTGAGCCTGTTCAGACAATAAGCTGATTAGTAGTTGGTTAAGGGTGTTAAACGCTGATTAAGCTACTGACCTGAATAATGAGCTGAATAAGCGTCGAATCAGTCAATGTAGATGCCATTATTCAGCAACATCGATAGAGCTGAACTAAATACTGAATAAGTGCCTCTTCAGCCAACTTAGTAGATATTGTTCAGCAATATGCTTATGTGGCTGAACATAGGTTGAATAAGCATTTCTTCAGCTTACTTAATCTAGTGTTGTTCAGCTATTTATTACTAGCTGAATACAGGCTGAAGAAGCGCTTTTTCTGCCCATCAAATATTTCATTGTTCAGCTATTTTAAAACGGCTGAACATGAGCTGATAAAGCGCTTTTACAGAAATCTGAACATCTGTAGTTCAGCTATTCATAATCAGCTTAGTATGCACTGAATAAACCCTTCTTCAGTAAAGTTAAAAGCCACTGTTCAGCTATTATTAACAGACTGAAGAAGTACTTGTTCAGCCCATTTTGACGATATTTTTCAGAAATACGTAGTAGCTGGATGTGAACAAAAAATTAGATACTTTTAAATATACATTCTTCAGCCTGAAGTGTGAGTTTATGGATGCAGCCGTATCATTCAGCGATTTTAAGGTTCTATTTTTTATTATATGTCACTTGACACTATACGTTATATACAGTAGAGAAATGAATAGGTCAATAAGAAAATATAAAAAAAGTGGAACTTACAGCTTTAACAGAAAATGGAAAATGGCTTTTATATTAAAAAAAAGATTTTTTTAAAACACCTATTTGCTCATCTTATTTACACATATATTGTGCAGACGCATTTAACTTAGAAATGTTAACATTTTATAATCCAGATATATTTTCTAAATTAGTAGCCATCCATTATAAAGATAATATTTTTGTTTTTATACCTTTACATCATACAATAGCCAACTATTGAAAACCACCAAAATACGGGTATGTGTACAAAAAAAACGAATATATTTATTATAATATAATTAAGAACTCTAAAAAACAACACAACATAAAAGTATTCAATGTATAAACAAATAAACATTTAAAAAAAAACATTTTTAACCCACAACTTGGGTACAGTCGTTATTAATTTCTGACCTGCCTTTATTGTTTCTACAAAGCAGAATCCTGAAATAATTAAATACATTTTATTAATTAAAATACTAAGTAATATACTTTCTTACCCATATTGTTTGATTGCATTTTTATACACACACACCATAAACAAACCCAAACTGATAAATTTTGTAGAGGTTAAGTTTTACCCTCCTTGATCTGTACATATTCAGCCACTATGCAACCATATATAGCTTATTTATAAATACCATTATTCGCAAACACCAAGTATGTGTTCGATTGGATCAGAGGCTAGAGATCACTCGATTGTAAAATGTGAAACCACGGGTCCCAGGTTCGATCCCCGCCGGAGAAAGGAAGAAAAAAAGGGTAAGTAAAAATATTTGTAAATTTAAATATAATAAAAATAGCATGTAGTGACTTTGGTAATTGAGATAAATAAATAATATATCATTCAGAAATTAAAAAATGTATAATGCATATTAATTTGTTGCTTTTTATTTTATGGCTGCATAAAGGCTGAACTACAAGACTGAATAAGAGCTGAAGAAGCGATTCTTCAGTCATGACTGGCAGCCATAAAGCTGGTTAAATTCTCCACTTTTGCTTGAATAAGAGCTTAACAAGGGTTTATTCAACATAAGTTTGATACCAATATTCAGCTTTAGACTGAACAATAAACCGCTTTAGCGCTTATTCAATCAATAATCAGCATAATTTGTTACTTGGGACTAAAGTTGTAGGTATAACCCTTTTCAAGGCATAACTTGATGCCGAACTTGTGGCGTTTATTTTTTATGTACTGTAAAAACTTTAGTCGTCCTCGAAACGGAACTAAAGTTTCGTCGATACATACGTTTTCAGAAGGTAAAATCGGGTTTTGAAATGAAGTAATCAATTTTTCTAGTAGCGGCCTCAGTTTTTGCAACCTGTCATTTGACAAAATTCTATTATCGCTGAAATGGAGCATCTTGAGTAAAAGTTGGAACCTGTTGCGAGACATAACTTTGCAGATATAATTAGTATATATTTCGTCTCGGGACCAGTAGCTCTGCACTTGAGGAAGAGGACATAAACCCATCCAATGGATAATTCCGAAGAATTTTTCCATCTCATCGGAATCAGTTTGTTTCCAAGACTTCACGCGAGCATTACGATGAACGGTTTTCTCAATGCATTGGTCAGCATAGCGATTTGTTTCAGTCACCTAAAAGTAGGAAAATAATTAAAAAAGCCAAAAAGAAGTATTTTTACCTTTACCATTAAGTTTATGATATCGTCGTTTACAAACAATTTGTAAAAATCATAGGGAGTTTTATTGTACATTGTTTCATACAATTCCGCTGTAAATCCAGTACCATTTTCGGTTTCCAAAAAATCAAATTTCTTCAGGTAACTGCCAGTCACTGGTTCCCATACATATGTACCATTAGTCACTTGTTGATCCTCTTCTTCGTCACCAGATGAAGAAACCTGCATTTGTCGAATAACATCTTCAATAGTATCTGATATATTATGTTGTGGTTTACTGGCTGATTGGGTAATCTCACTAGACGTCGATGCTCCTAAGTTCATTTGGTGTGAATTGGCAGTGCGTTTTGAGCCACTTATTTTTGTCAAAACTTTCTTCTTTTTGCGCGGTTGATATTCTATTGAATCAGAGTCAGACTCGTTATCTGATTCGGGTTCAAATTCGTCTGACGTTCCGTCGGGTTCAAAATCGTTCATATCCTCTTCATCGGAAAAACATTCTTGCAAATAACTTTTGTAAATTTCGCTGTTCTTCCTCGTAACGAGACATGTTTACGTGCCGAAAGTGCAAAAACAACTGAATTGATATTGTAAACAAAGTGCGAGCGACCACATCTGCCTCTACTCACATGTCGAGACCTGTGAAAACATGAAATCGGCATGGTGACACATTGGTCTCATATGGCCAGAGGGCAAAAATTGCAACTCAGTGGCCGCATGAGACCAATGTGTCACCATTTTTGTTTTTTCTGTTTAAATTTCCAAATGTTTTTCTTTTAGCTTCTAGTAGCAAAATGAGTTATTTATGGTTATTTTCCTTTGAAGAGAAGCGAAAAAAAAATTTGGCCCAAGGGACCAATTTTTTTTGTCCACGGTGGCATTCAACGTGTTAATTCTGATTTTTATGAACGGTGAAGTTGGAGAAATGTCACTGATAGATTCGGAGTAGTCTTTTAATGATATTGATTCATATTCAGTTGGTTCTTCTTCGGAATCATGGGAGTAGATATAATTTGGATCTGAAACATCATTTGTTGTATCAGCAGGTTTAAGACTTCTTCTTTCACTAGAATCGTCATCTAAAGTCGAGTCCAAAGTTGGTAAGAGGTCGATGGAAAAATAATCAGTTTCCTCAGTAAAAATGCCCATCTGTTGAATTTGTTTTAGAACATCATTCAGCGCCCTGTCTACGATTTTTTCAATATCCAAGTTTATAAGAGTAGTAGAGTAGTAGTATTACTGTCCTAGAGTGAACACCACGTTTTTAGTAAGCTCCTAAATTCGCAAAAAATCAGTGGTTTTTCTCTAGAAAACAAAATTTTCATCAGTGATAAACTTTTACAGTGTCATATTGTGTGATATTAGTGAATTTTTAGGCAAAAAACTGCATTTAACGAGGTATTTTTTCAAATTCATTCAATTCAATACAATATACATATCGCTGTTGACCTATTATCTCCAAGATCTAATATGAGCACCGCAAAAACACGTAGCAACAGTACATCTTATAATCTGTTTGATGAAGCTCACTTGGAAGCTATGATTTCCAAAATAACTTCAAAGTTACTTACCAAAATAAATGAAAACTTGGAAAAAATGGCAAATAGATTTGATACTATAGATAACACGTTAAAGTCCCTTGATGTGAAGTTAACCAAGTTAGAAGAGGTAGGACAAAATAATGACAAACAAATTAAAGAAGTTAAGGAAAAATTAGATGAGTTGAACCAAAAATCCAGATCAAATAGTCTTAGACTAGTTGGTATAAATGAAGAAATGAATGAAAATATACTTGGTAAAGTACTAACTTCAATCAACGATGGGATGAAAATCAAATGCAACTCTTTCGAAATTAACAAAGTATTTAGAATTGGCAAATTTTCAAAAAATCATGCCAAACCTCGCTCAGTACTAGTAGATTTTGTTTCCAATACCAAGCGAAACGAGGTTTACAAAGCCAAAACAAACCTTAAAGAAACAGGTGTTTTCGTTAATGAAGATTTGACGGATTTACGTTTCAAGCTGCTACAATCAGCAAGGAAAAAATTTGGAGTTGAAGATGCTTGGTCACAGAACTGCAGAATATATGTGAAAAGTGGCGACATCGTTGAAGTTAATAATCAAGAAACTGATCTAAATTGAGGAAGAAATATTAGGCCGGCGACACATTTGCGGCTGCGGTTGCAACCGCGCGGTCACAACCGCTATAAGGCCGGCGACACATATGCGGCTGCGGTTGCAACCGCGCGGGTCACAACCGCTGTTCTGTAAAATACATGGTTGTTTATGGAATGGTGCCACACTAGCGGCCAAGCGGCAGCAACCGCATCTTGCCGCGGTCACGCGGCTGGCCGTCCGAAATGCAACATGTTGTTACTTGCCTGCTTCGATACCGAAAAATTTATTGTTCTGGTGCAAAGTAAGACGTGTTTGTGGGATGTTTCCGACAAGGCATACAAAGATCGCGACAAAAAAATTACTGCTTGACAGAAGATTTTAGAAGAAATGTGTCCTAACCACAATTCGTGGAGTCAGGAAGAGAGGAGAGCAAAAAGTAAGAAAAAATCATAACTTAAATAGGTACTTTATAAACTACAAAAAGGGATTTATTTACTTTTTACAAGTTGTATATTAAACAACCACTATATATTTGTTTATATCATATTAGTTTGTCAACTTAAACTGCCTTCAGGCGATACGAAGTAATCAGTAAAAAGATTTCTGACATGTTGTCCTCGTAGTTGTTGACCCCCAGTCGCGTGTACATCTGCATCATCTAAGCAGCACGTTAGCGTGTCTTCAAATTTGTAACCATCCCTTCTTCTAACAAAATTGTGCAAGATGCAAGCTGCTTTTACTACCACCACTGCAAAATCTGGTTGCACTAATATGGAACACACGCCACTTATTGGCCAGAATTCCAAAGGCACATTCCACGAACCTTCTAGCTCTTGTTAACCTATAATTGAAAATTCGCTTGTTATCTGTTAGGTTACGCCTTGGATAAGGCCTTAATAAATTTTCGTGCGGAGCAAAAGCTTCGTCGCCCACCAGGACATAGGGGTAAACACGATCACCCGAATTTGGAAGATCTGATGGGTTAGGTATTAAAAGCTCATTATTGTACAGCTTTTTACCAAGAGTACTATGCCTAAGCACATTGCAGTCAGGTTCTCTTCCATACGCTCCTACATCAATGACTGTGAAGCAGTAGTTGGCATCAGAAATGACCATAAGGACGATAGAAAAGTATTTTTTATAATTAAAAAATGCCGACCCACTATGTTGTGGTGACATTACACGAATATGTTTTCCGTCAACTGCTCCAAGGCAGTGAGGGAAATTGGCTCTCTGATGAAACTTTTCTGCTATATTTTCCCATAATTCAACAGTAGGTTCGAGTAGATGAGCAATGTTCCTTATATATTTTGGTAGGACCACCCTGTAGAAATGCATATATATAATGGAATGCGTTGTGTGCGTATATAAAGTATAGGAAACAAGCCCGCCCAAGGCTATTATGCATTAATTATATAGGAATGAATATATTTTCAATGGGATAGTCTATGATGCATGTATAATACTTTGCTATGACCATCCTGTTATTAAAAATCCGCCAGATGCAATCAATGCAGTCGAAGCGAAAGTCTTACGCAATAGTGCAAATTATGTAAGTATGTAATTATTATTGAGGTCATTAGATTGTTTCTCTTGAAGGTAACATCTTAAAATTTGAAATAGAAGTGTTTGCAGATGTAATTGATGCCGATTATAGAGGTACAATTAAAATATTATTGTATAATTCATCGACAACTATAGTTAAATTTTGGAGAGGAGACAAAGTCGCTCAACTAATTTGTGAAAAATGTTGTATTCCGATTATTGAAGAGGTGGATAATTTAAGTTTTACAGAGAGAGGTGAAAATGGTTTTGAATCTTCATCTTGAATTCATATAATTAATATTATATTGGTTGTAGTTATATAGTAATTTACGTTATCTCTAAGTGTATGTAAGTAGTGAAGGTAATCATTAAAATTGTGAACATACTGTTGAAAAAATGTATAATAGTTTGGAGAATGAATAATCTATTTGATTCACCTAAATGTAGAATTTTTGAAACAATAGTTTGTTTAGTTTGTAGAAAAGTGTTACTAAAACGTTTCAAACTTGAAAAAACTAGGAATTGTAAACAAAAATTAATAATTGGTTTGTGTACGGCTGAATGTTATCAAACAAGACCACTGAGAAAATTTCCGGAATATATAGATAATAATTGGTTTCATGAATTAGACCTATTAGATGAAAGAGAGATATATTGCGGATATTTTTTACCTCCACGACGACGAGATCGGGTCTAATATTAGAAGAAAATAATTATAAGACCGTCAGTCTTACAACATCCTCAGAAGAAGAAGAAGAATAAGAAGAAGGTAACATAAATCTAAAAAGAATGACTTTCTTAAATTTAAACTTCATTATTTTGGTGGCCGTTTCAAATAATATGCTGTACACAAATGTACCAGAGAATGCAAAACATGTTGCAATATGTTTTGATATGAAAAATTCAAGGGAAGACTGTAATCGAACAACATGGAGTTTGTTAAGTATAACAAAAACAAATAATGGTCACCTCTCTGTATACCATATTGAAATTCCAAAAAACGAATTTATCATATTTTAGTTACAAATTGAAAACAATATTTAATGACAATTCCGAAGGTGATCAAACCCAATGGCAGAATGTGATTATAGATGGTATTTCTATGGACAAGGCAAACATAAGCGAAAAAGTCGATAAATTGTACATTTTAACAAATATAATATTAATTTTATTAATTATTATTGTTATATATAACTTACTTAAAATGGTTAAAGTATTCACACAATATAAGTTTTACTCAACGGTTTGTAGTAAATAAATAAAACAAGTTAATTAAATAATATTCTTTTATTTTTCATCCATTATAAAATGTTCATATAAGGTAAAAACATTTGTTAACGCACAAATACATGGATTAATATTGTGATAAAAACATTTTGGTGTCAAGGCTGCTAATGGTGGATTTTCGTCGAATTCATACACAGGTGGTAGAATATTTTTGTATGAAATTAGCCTTTTCTTTTCCTTTCACGAAAACCATGTCTGCATTTTCGGTAATGTCTTTCAAGATATTTTTGAATTTGTGTAAATGTGTATAACCAGTATTCCAATCAATACCATGATGATTTTTCATTAACCAAGTTGCTTGTCTATGTAAGTCTGGTGGTAACATGTGTAGAGGAAATGGTGATTTGAAAATATAGTGACTTACTTGATGTCCATCATAAGCTGCAAATTCTTTAACAATGAACTTATTATTTTCAATTTTAAAACCTTGAACATCTGAAACAACTTTCATATTTGTAACTGTTGCAATTTAGTCTTGACACATTTATATTGTTCATAATATTCAATGTCACGTTTGAGATGTGTTAATTTGAAAAGAAACCGACTAAGAGCAGTTTGATACTTGTGGCGGGTATTCATATCTAATGTAGAATATATAGTGACACTACTTTTATATTACATGTCAATCATGCGCGTTATAAAATGTATTGCTTAACAATTTTAGTTAATGGATTATATGAAAATTGTTTTTCGTGTAAGATCAAACAATAAGCAGAAATATCACTCGTAATGGGAGCATTTAACTCAAATTCTATACGAAGAACTACGGATCCAGACTGTATTTGTTCCTTCTGCCTCGAGCAATCTATATGAATTAAGGGTGCTTTATCTCTGAATTCGTTAGGTGTAAAAACAGGTTCACTGATTGAACGGCTATAATAAGAAGTCTGGAAATCAGCAAACATTTTGTATAACGTAGCAAAACTATTGTTTGTAAAATCTAAAAGTAAATCATTGTATGGATACTTCTCGGAATTGAGAAATACCTTAATATTTTTTAAATTGAGATGTTTAAATTGACTCATATTTTCTTTTATGTTACCCCTAGCATTATTTTGAAATCCTATTATAATATGTCTAGGTGTATCTACTTTTGTACTAGTTTTTACACTCCAAGTGTGGCGAGACGTTTTCTGTAAGCTGGGATACTCGATCAATTGCCAAGATCTGAATTGTATTGGTAATTCCTTGTTACTTTGTATAATTTTGTTCAGATGTAATTCATGTTTTATGCTCGGTTTCACATGAGGAATTCTCCAACTGATGTGAGTTAATTCAATTTTAGGTTTTTCCGTTTCGTCTGTATGTGTGACCGAGTCGTTATCGTTACTAGATCTCACCAATATTAGCTCTTGTTTCATGCTTAAAATTATTTTATTGAAATCTTCAAAGAATCCCAACCACAATTTCAAAGGTATACATACGTTAAAATGTCCATGTATGTCTGACAACTTGACGTCTTCCTTAGAAAACCATCCAGAATTATTTAAAAAAATACTTTCATTTGAATTATAGGATAAATAATTGTTCATTGTTGAAACAAGGCCAACATCTCTTACTGATTCAATTACAACACCATTCAACTCATACCGAATTTCACGGAATAAAAAAGCTATTGCATTATTAATGAATTTTAATTTTGTAGGCACTGTGTTGGTTTCAGTTAAAATTTTCCTCGCAATCTCAAGATAACTGTCAGCCGGATATGTTATACAGTCTAAATCTTGCACTACCATACGAATCTCATCATTGTAATTTAACTTTCCGGTAATATATGGCTGGTATGTGTGATATTCATAATCCTCTACAGCCAAGTCATTGAAGGGTTCATGAGTAACTTGAAATATATCCATTATATTAATAACTTAAAACCGAGGGATTTTAAAAAACGTTTATTTTTTGGCGTTATGACGGCTATTCTCTCACACAAACTAATTGTATCTGGTTTGCTCATCAATCTTTTATAGTTTTTTGCAGCATATGGATGAAGGGAAAATTTTAAGACCATTTTTGTTGTCGAATATGTAAAGTAACAGTGATCTCCTCGTCTTGAAAATTTATAACGTTACCACGCTGATCAATAATTTTTACTGTTATGTTGTTAATTGTTTTGACACTTACAGGATAATACAGGATATTTTGAGGAGATTCAACTATTTTATAGCCACTAGGAACAGTAGGAAAAAATTGATGGATAATGTGGACAGGATATCCATTGAGATATGCTCCAACAGCAATGTCACAATCTATTCCAAAAGAATTAACTTATATTTATAGGATTTGTAGAAGTATGTGTAACATTGGGAGTTAACGAAACTTTTTCAAATCCAAATACTTTACCAATCGAGTCATCGGCCAAAAATGAAATTGTTTTGTTACTATAAAATGATACGTGAGATGTGTTTAAATTTGGGACTATGTCAATTGTTGAATCTGTTGCTATTTTAAACATTTGCTGTTTAATATATTGAATAATTTCATTAAGTTCATAAGCACCTTTAGGTATAATTATTGTATGATATATAGTAGGACCTCCAAAAATAAATCTATTATTAGTTTCATCAATATTTGGTATTGTATTAAAACTATTAAAATTAACTAAACCAACTTCATAGTCACATCTATCATCCAAGTAAATGGGAGGATTGAAATTATAATTAAGAATAGATGATGCACCACTAAGTGTAACGGAAAATGACATTTCAACTAAAAAAAGTGTACTGTGTCAAATATTATGATTGATTGAAATATTTATGCATAAATTGAAGTGAGTGATGACCGCAACTATATGAATTGTTCTGTAGTTTATCATAATTGTATGTTATATATACTGTACCGTTACTATGAAAATACTTGATCAGTTCCATTGGCGGAGGTAAATTTCCATAACTATCAAAGTATACAATTTTCTTGTCTGATTTTATGCATGATGTCCAATGTGTTCCGTCTCTTCTGACTGTATCTATATTCAAAATGCCACATTCATGTTTATGAATTTTCTTCGGTAAATTATCTCTCATGAAAACTCCCCTAAAAATGGTATTTTCAATATTTTGACATATTTCCATAGATCTTTATCGGTAAGCCCACGATGGGGCAATTTCAGTTTTTTGTTGTTCCTTGTCCTTTGTATGGTCTTAGATAAAGACCTTTTCCTTTATTCTTAGTTGTCTTCTTTGCTTTTTTTGTTTTTTAAATCCTTTTCCCTGTTTCGATTCCATAGCCATATCATGGCGTTTTTGTTCAGTTAATTGTTGATTGTTATACTTAGCATCATTTACTGCCTTTGCAATTCCAGCTGCTCCACTTCCCAGAGCTCCTAATGCACCTAACAGTGGTAATATTAATGGTAAAAATCCAACCTTTCTCGGTGTTTGAATTATACCTTTCTTAGGTTTTTTCTGAATTAAATTACCGCCACGACTTTTTTTAATTCCTACACCCATACCAAGTTTACGTTTTCCTTTCATGACTGCAGTGACAAATAAAGAAGCTACTTTTTCACCCAACGTAGCGTCCTGGGATTTGACTCGTTCCCAAGCTTTGTCCTCTAATACCTGATCTGCTTGTCTTTCCTGTAAATTATTATTTTTTGCGTATGCTATATCGTGTTCCTTACAAGCTTGATCTAAAAGATTAATTCCTTTATCATCTCGTTGTCTTTGTTCTAGTTTTGTGTTTGGTCCACAATATTGGTATCCACCAGGTAAATGAAGTTCAAATGGTAGTTTATTAATTAACGAAACTAAATCTCCACCTTTGTAATGTCGACGACGACAACGACGACGTGATTGTAACTGTTTACGTTTAACCATAGTTCTCTTTATATATATACTCCGATCACCCTATAAATACTGTCAGTTATTGGCGTTGTTGTTAACTAGTTACAAAAAAAAATGAAGATTGCAAAACATTTTATATCTTTACCTGTTAAAAATTATGATTTGAGCTGTGAACGTACTGCAGGCAAACATGGATATTTATTTGGTGGAGACTCTAAACGAGCAATAATCATCGGTCCCAGTGGTTGTGGTAAAACGAATGCTTTGTTATCCTTAATAGATCATCCTAATGGTTTAAGATTTGAAAATTTATACATATATTCCAAGAGTTTACATCAACCAAAATATGCTTATTTGCGTAATTTAATTCAACCCATGAAAGAGATTGGATATGAGGAATTCAACAATTCTGATGACATAATTACTCCAGATGCTATAAAGATCAATTCAGTTATTGTATTTGATGATGTAGTGGCTTCCTGCGACCAAAAACCCATTCAAAGTTACTTTTGTTTTGGTCGACATAAATCTACAGATTGTTTTTACTTAAGTCAGACTTATTCGGCTATACCAAAACAATTAATTCGAGATAATGCCAATCTCCTAATAATTTTTCAACAAGATTTCACTAACTTAAGACACATCTATTATGATCATGTTAATATTGATATGTCATTTCAAAAATTTAAAGACATTTGTTCCTCCTGTTGGAAAGAAAAGTTTGGATTTCTCACTATCGACAAGGATTCTGAAATAGCATCTGGTCGTTATAGAAAAGGATTAGATGGATACATTCATATATAAGGAGGAGAGTATATATGGTCAATTTTAAACCCAGCATGAATCCTGAACTGACTCAACGGCTGGTCAAAGCTAGGC
Organism: Lochmaea crataegi; assembly: GCA_947563755.1. Classification (NCBI taxonomy): domain Eukaryota; kingdom Metazoa; phylum Arthropoda; class Insecta; order Coleoptera; family Chrysomelidae; genus Lochmaea; species Lochmaea crataegi. Next base: position 30,162,895 of record OX387436.1, read on the forward strand.
AGGCACTTCGAAAAAAGTATAAAAGTTTGAAGCGTAACATAAACCAATCGCAAACACGACTGGAACAAAACTATGAGCCCATTACTCAACCGCTAAAACAACTAATATCAACTATCGAGCAACAAGAATTGATTAAGCGGGAACCACCAATATCACCAAAAAAAGAATCTGTCTCTTCATCACGCCTAAATCAATTAAGTCCAAAATATCAACCAAAACCTTCCGATTATGCACTTACTTTCTGATAGAAATAATGATGATGATCCGTTTGAGCTAAATAAAACTTTAGGGTACAGTAGTAATGAAGATATAAGTAGATTTATGGATGAAAGTATACGTGACCTCGGTCGAATGACCACCGACAAAGGTGTTCAGGAATATTACGAACAGTTTGAAAATCCCTTACCTAGAGTGTACATAAGGGAAGGTATTGCTGACACCGAAGGACAATTTGATAATACTCTTGGAGTATATCATGATTTGCAGCTTGGAAAATTTTCTATTGGTGATTCTCCAATTGACTTTGTTGGACCTGATATGAAAATAAAAGGTATTACCTACAAGGGTACTCCAGGTCTGTATGAACTGTTATTTAAAACAGACCCTCACATTTTTACTCAAAATGATGCTAAGGAATATGTTGACATTTTACAGAGAACAAATGCCTTATTTACAAAAAATAACAATAAATTACCAAAACGGAGAATTCCTGTAAAATTAAGGAATAAATTTACTAACGCTATTCAACCGTTCCTTGGGATTCCCCTTATTGCACATAGAGAACGAGCATTTTCAGTTCCTACTATGACTACAAGACAAATAGCAGCAAAACTAAGGCGTGGAAAAGGTTTAACAATGATGCGATATTCCAATAATCCCATCGATTATAAATATTTTGATGATTTTAATGAATTAATTGATAGATTACGCTTACTTATAGCTTCAAAGCAAGCTGGCAATAATGCTCACCAAAATGAAATAGTGTCTATTGTTGAAGAACTAAGGGAAGGAGGTATAATAGCATAAATAGATGACGTCACTTATATTCACATTAGTAGTAGTAAAAAGCTATGCCGTTAAACAAGTTTAACCAACATTATCTTACGTCTACACATTCAAATGATGAGGTACTACCACAACCACCATTTTATATTTGTCAACCTGCAGACATTCGAAGTTTAGCAATTATTAATATTAGCGGACATATAGACAAAAATGTTAGTAAATTAAACTATGTATTAAATAATAATAATACTGAATATACTTTTCCAGTAAGTGGAAAAGTGGTCAATATTGATAGCAACACACCACCAACTGAAGCATTAATACTTTATAAAAATAAGATTCAAAATTTGAGCGTTCTCAACCAGCAATCTATAACAAAAGGTGAAAAGATTTCAATTGGTATAGGTAAAGAAAAAAATTATCATCCATATATTGAACTTGTGTTAGAATGTCCTCTTCAAACAGTGAGCTCTACGTTATTATAAATATAGTACTTTTCAAACGCATGCACCATTCCAACTATGCCTCTTAATAGATTTAATCAACACTATTTGCAATCATCATCGTCGTCGTCGTCGTCGTCGTCGTCGTCGTCGTCGTCTTGGTCAGTTCCAAAACTAAGTGCACAATTTTATATTTGTGACTCTTTTGATTATTACGTTAAAAACATTATTCGATTGAAAGGCGAAAAGAAAACTAATTTAAATAAGGATTATTATGTGTTGGACAATGCAGGTACAACTTTTGTTTTTCCCTACGATGCTAAAATTGAACATGTTCGACATTACCCTGCTGACGGGGAGGTTTTAGTTAATGGTAAATCGTTTAAATTCCATGAAATTGGTGGTAATCGTTTTAAGCAAGGTGATAAAATCCTATTTAAATTGGGTACACCTTCTTCTATTTGCATTGAATTTTTAGTGCAGTGTCCAGTAGTGAAAAATGAGTAAAGCGCAAGTTGTACATGAACTACATAAACCGGCAAGAATCAATTATAGAAGGAGACATGTTGTAATTAAAGGATTACATGATTTGATACAAGCTGATTTAGCTATTATGACTCCCTATTCAAAAACTAATAAAGGCTACAATTACATCCTAGTTGTGATTAATGATTTTAGTAAATATGTGTGGGCTGAGGCTATTAAGAGAAAAACGGGCAAAGAAATCACATTAGCTATGAAGCACATCTTAGACCAAATGAATGTTTCACCTAAAAATCTTCAAACTGACAACGGTACGGAATTTTATAATAAGAATTTTCAAGAGCTCATGAAAAAGTATGGTATTAACCATTACAGTACATTCTCCAATTTAAAAGCAAGTATAGCAGAACGAGTAATTCGTACTCTAAAAACTATGCTATGGAAACAGTTTAGCATGCAAGGATCTTACAAATGGTTAACGACTCTACCTAATATCGTCAACAAATATAATGATACAAGACATTCCACTACAGGTGCCATTCCCAGTAAAATAAATGAAAAAAATGCTAAGTATATTATTGCATTTAAACACCTGAAAACTATTGATCCAAGACCGTCAAATTTCAAAAAAGGAGATTTTGTTCGAACTAGCAAGTATCGACATGTCTTTAAGAAGGGATACTCTCCAAATTGGACTGCCAAAGTTTTCAAAATAAAGAAGGTGAAACTCACTAATCCAACAACTTACATACTGGAAGATGATAAGAACGAAGAAATACAAGGAGGATTTTACAGGGAGGAATTGCGAAAAGTTAAATATCCCGATGTGTATTTAATAGAGAGGGTTTTGAAACGAAAAGGTGATCGGCTATTAGTAAAATGGCTTGGAATGGATTCTAAATCATGGATAAATAAAAATAGCATTGTTTAAATTTATCATTTTTATTGCTCAATAAAATTATATAAACTGAAATATCAACAATTTATTTACATATTTTAATCAACCATACTCTTAATTTTTTCATAAACCTTACATCTATGTTTTATATCTAATATTGGATCTATAATTTTGGAAATTTCAATAATTCGTCGCATAAACCGTAGTCGGTCACATGCGGCAATGATCCATGATAATCCTTGTCTCGCTTGTTGATATGCATATTTCCAAGTTACTAATAAATGAATTTTGTTTCTTGTTTCATCAAAATGAATAGTTTTCTTTACTTCTATTGTATGCTGCCTATTCTTCATATTTCTCAGATATCCTACACTACGTCATGTCTCTAATTATCTCTAATTGGTTTTGTGTTCAATATTTATTTCATAGCTGTAAATCTTTATCTTTAAGTAACTGGGGATATCTATATATTAATTCTAATGCGATAGCGTATGCCTCGTTATTTAAATGTTTTATTGGTTCAATTATATTCAAAGCTGTAGTTACTGGATTGGTGGAATCTTTTATTCCCATTTGTAAAATTTTCAAGTCTGTTAATCTATTTTCAATGAGTGATAACATTTTCCATAACATTGAAGTAGTATCAGCTCTTAGATAAATACAAGAATCACCCTTATAAATTTTTACCACATTCCCGAATGATAATCGTTTAAATATCAAATCAAATTCACCCATATCTAACGGTTCCATATTCTTGTTGTTGTTGTTGTTGTTTATTGATCTAAATAAAAAGTTATCGATATCATTTCTACACGATAAAAAAATGTTCCATTCCTGCGGACTGAATATAAAATAGGTATTTTTAGTTCCACATACTCCGACACATGGATCGTAATTTAAATAAGGTGATAAACCAACTTTTACATATTTTGTTTTATATGTATTTAGAGACAATTGACGTTCTCCCAAAAATACGACATTATCTTGCAATTTAATAAAATTTATATATGTAGTGTTTGTGAGTGATTCTACTACTAATACTACTACTACAACATACTATCGCTATTAGAATAATTTAAAGATATTTTCTCGTAGAAAAATATCTGAAAAAAAGTATCTCATTTATTCTAAAAATTACATCATGCTCTCGAGAAATGGAAAAATTGTATCACCCCACTCTAAAATAAAGATTATAAACGTTAGAAAATCGTTGAATCTAAACAGTATATTGATAAACTTCAAAAAAGAATGCATTTTAAAATAAAACTATGTATAATCAACAGCAGCAGCACTATCATCTAGAAGATTGTATTTGTCCAATGAAGGACCATTGGCTATACAAGCGACTATTATATCAGTTTAATGAAGAAGAACTTGAGAAGTTTCCATTGGATTATTTGATTCAAAAAGCGCAACCACTTGAGTTATTGTATGCTTGGTATAAATTACCAAGAGCATATCGAGACAATTTTGATTTACAAATCCAACTGCCTTGTTTTATACATTACAATCGTCCTGACTGGCAAAGTCACATCGATGGACCACCATCATCACAGTCAAAATGTCATTTATGTACCTTAGCTATTGAACAAATACATGTTTGATGTAAATAAAATCTGTTTAATATACTATGTTTTTTATTACATAAAATAATGACAAAGATATAAAGTTATAAAATTACAAAGTTTTAAAATTTCTACTACTACTACTACTTTCAGTTATATTTTATAAATAATTATGATATATCATCATCTCTATCAATCTCATAATCGTCAATAAATCTACTAAACCTCTCATCAGCGGGTGGAGGTGAATTCAATTCATGAGAAGGATGTAAATCCAAATCGCATTCATATCTTTTCTTAAGCCCAAACAGCAGTGTTGTGAATTGATTTTGACACCACATATTCTTCGACTGATATATTTTGTGCAATTCTTTAGTATAGTAATATCCATGAAAATGATCTCTAATATTGTGTGTAAAGTGAAATTCAAGTTTTTTAACTGTATCATAAACAAAAGAGATTTATAGCACGATTGGCATAAATATAAATTCAGTGAAATTACTTTGTATCGGTTAAACCACACACACAATATTTCATTTCTGTATATACCGTCTCCCAATTGCGATGAGCAATTATGGCATTCCGTGCTAATGCCTGGGGAATATCACGTCGGTATAACATGTCAGCAAGAATGTTGAATTCACTAGGAATGTCAGAATCATCATCATCATCATCATCACCATCATCGGTATTAAGATGTTGTTCAAAACTCTTCCATTTAAAATAACTATATTTTATAATAATATTGAGAGTTAAATTTTTAGGTAATGGTGAATTTGTTAAAAAGTCTGTAACTGATTTAATTCTTAGACAAATAGTTTCAGTACACATTTCCTCCAAACTCATGATGAATATCTCTAAAACAAAAACTTACTGACTACTCTTATAACCCCAGGGAAGTGTGTCAAATGACTTTGAAATTAACTGGCGTTTATCGTCGTATGGACTTGAAGCAATTTTAGTCTGTTCTATACTAAATACATTGTGAGCATATGACCGAATAGTTTGTTGAGTTATGACTTTTGTGTTGAATTCATTTAAGCATGTAACATAATCTTCAAAAGTAATAATATTTTTCACTATATTTTCTTTAATACCCTTATATTTTTTTGAAATACCCAAGTTATTCAGTTCAATAGCTATTTGGTTTGAGGACATGCCCTTCTTTTCCAGTTTTTTCTTAAAATTTAATTTTTCCTCCTCACTGACTTGCATTTTATAGGTATACATTTTAGAACGAAGACCGGCAAAATGAGTAATAATTTTACCATTTGCCTCATCTTTCATCAATCCCGGTATTTTTTTATTCACCAACGGAATATTATAAATATTATTTTTGTTATAATCTGAAGTATCAAATTTGTGAATATTTTTTTTGATAATATCTTCGTAAACGTCTAGGTCACTCATTTCATAGATAAAACTATCTGTGTCTGTATACAATAATTTACATTTTTCCACACCTACTGTTGGTATTATGAAATTATAGTGAAAATCATACATACAAATTTTTGAAAGATCTAAAATAACCATACCAATGTACAGTGGTTTATTAAATATTAATTCTATTTTATTCAACTCAATTGCCATCAAGTTTTCATCAAAATTTGTTCTATTGTGAAATCGTGGACTAGCAATCAAATTTTTCGCCCCATAACGTCCCTCCCACATAGAGCAAAGTTTAACGAGTCTATGTAATCTTATGTTTTCCATAGTTTTTCCAAACACTGCGTAATTAGCAAGTTTAAATTGATTTTTTTCAAAGTTGCTTGTAGCACTTGCCCTTAATCGACTGTTTAATTCAATGTAAGGTCTCAACCATTGTGATTGATTGGATTGGATTGGCAGTTTTGAGGCTGGAGGAACGCGATGGTTGGCACAAAAAGGAAAATCTTTATGTAGAGTATGTAAACTCTTTGGATACTCCAAATCCACTTGTAATATGTACCCAATCGGAGAATTGTCAGGAATTGTTGTTACATCAATGTTTGAACTTGACCATTTAAATCCTCCAAATGGTAATGGTTCGCACATTGCGTAACCGTACAAGTTGTTAACGTCCAAATAAAGAATTGTTTTGGTGGGTTCTGATGAATCATATCTGTCACCCATATATTCATTGTTTGCCTCTGAAAATCGACTACAGCATCCTGAAATTCCACCTCGAATCGCTTTTTCTATAAACATAACCATGTCAACGTCCTTTAAAATGTCCAATTTACATTTAGTATATTTTAACATAGCATCCCATGTGTATCCTGGCATTGTATAATACCATGCAGGATCTAAACCATATGTTTTCAATGCTGTTTCTCTGAAATTATCCATAACATCTGCTAGTAGCAGAATATCTGTCTTCATATACAAACTACTGTATTCTCCAAGGTGATTTATGTTGAAAGCGGTCCAAACATTTTGTGCATGAATGTAATCAGTCTTACACAATTCCACATCATTTAATTTATTATAAAATTTTTCAATGGGTGGCAGTTCTTTCTCTTTCAATTTCTCAACATTATCCACATAATCATAGGGAAACACCCCTTTCCTAGTTAGAAGTTGAAATTTATTATGATCTAAATTTTTAAACTCATGTTTTAAATTCTTAAAATTGTCTAAGCTTAAAGTAGAAACAAGTTCATCAAGACTACAACCCATAAATCTAAAAGAATCTATAAACCTAAATTTAATTCTACTGTCCTTATCATTTAGAGTGAAAGATAGGTACTTCTCTTTATTTAGCGGAAGAACAGATACGTGTCCACGCTTAGCAATGTCTTTTATGAGAAAATTTGCATCGTACCCTGAGAGATTATGAAATAAAATTGGAACAATGAACAATTTTTCAAATGAAAGATTACAAGTTTGGTGAGCGTAACCTCTAAATAGTCTTGTAAAATGATCATGGTCTTTAACAATAATGTCTCTTTGATTAAAATTTGTTTCACAAATGTGACAACTATGTACATTTACATTTTCTATCGAATCTACTATTATTGGTATTATATTCACAATTCTACTCTCAACAAATTGTGCAATCTTTTTAATTTCATTTGAAAACCAATCCATACAATCTTCACCTTCATAATGATTGTAAGAAGAAAAATTGTTGTTATAAGTACATTTCATATAATATCCTGCACAAAATGCTTTATGATGTTGGTATTTATTCGTTGTTTTTGATAATTTTGTTTTACATGGTTCCAAAATAGCTTCAATATCAGCATAGATAAGGAAAGGTATTTTTTATTTATAGACAAAATTTCTAAATTTTACAACATCATATTTTGGGAATGTTATTTTACAGTTGTTTCTATTTTCGCACAACAAATAATGCTTTCTCAACTTTTCCTCACTATAAAAATAATTTAGACAACGGTCACACAAGCTAATTGTAGCTCTATGCTTAGTGATTTGAGATCGAATAAGTCGTGAAAGATTTTTAATTAAACAATAATGAAATTTTATTTCAATATTTTCTTCATTATTATCATCATCATCATCAGCTTGTTCTGATTCTGCAAAATTATTCAACTTTGGAAAATACTTATTTTGAATTAATAACAAATTAACATGTTTCTCTAATTTTCGTTTGGTAAGTTTAGCAGGTACAACTTCGTAATACGAACTTTGTTGTGTACAATTTAATTCTAGAGCGTATATGTTCACAGAAATATTATTCAATTCCTCAAATTTGATTTAATTTCATAGGTAATTCTAAGCCTTTGGTATTAAACACAAGACTATAGTGTGGATATGATGAGGTGAGTCTATAATTACCCGTTGGTGGGTATAAAAAACTAAGAATGCTCCAAAAAAAGCATGCGTCGTCTCTATTTTGAATGTTGATGCAAGCTTTTTTATTTTCTATCTGAGGTGGTAATTTGATATAAGAGGTTCCATTACCAATTTTATATTCGTTTATAGCTACCTCCAATAATAGAATTTTTTGTAGCGCCCAACCGCTTGATTCTTCCGAAAATTCTGACAGTTTATTTAAAATATAATCTGTTACATGTTCTTGAAACCAAATAGCTAAATCAGTTGTTTGATCTAAAACTGCATTAGGTGTCACAAAATACTTATGATCAATTACTTCTTGATCACCTGAGGTTTTAACAAAATCTGCCCACAGTGTAGTATTAATTTTTTACAATTAACTTCTTTTTAATAATTTTGAGAATTTTTATTTTAAAGAGATCAAAAGCATCTGATAGAAATTCTTTTATTTCTTTATGATTCACATTTATAATCACTGCTGTCTGAACTCTACTATTGAAACAAGAAATTATATTTTCCCAGTAAACTTTTCGATTTTGTTTTGCACCAACATGTTTGTTTTCTACTTTTATTAAACATTTTAATCGTTTCAATTGACCAATTTTTGTTAATATTTTACGTTTTTGACCAACCTTTAAATGATATTTTTTCAATGCTATGTTACATTTCTTAATATGTTCATTAATTAATTTTATCGATTGGTTTTCAGCAGAGTTCACTCTAATTAACTTAATAGATTCATCAATTTTAGATAATGTACTGTGGTATTTGTCCATAATATTATATCATAACTATTTATAAAAATATAACTCACCAATAATTAGATTTCAGCAATTTCAAATGATGCTGCTGGATTCGGTTTTCCAATGTCCACCGCTCCTCTAAATATTAAAGCGTACTTCCCCTCTCCAAAATATTTGATAAAAGGTTTATACGTTTTTGTCACTCTTTGTGGAAGGAACGTTATTTCTTTCTCCAGTTCCAGCAGCACCGTTTCCCCAAATTTGCTTTGAACCAATTTTGCCGAAATTATTTTCTTGGGTTCCTCCAATATTAAATCACTTAATTTTGTAGTTGGTTTCGGGTCTCTTTCTAAAAGTGAGGAAGAATTTATTGCTTTTAGATCCATTTTACTAAAAATAATAATACTATAATTAAACGGTATAACACACAAAATATATTCATTCCTATATAATTAATGCATAATAGCCTTGGGCGGGCTTGTTTCCTATACTTTAAATACACACACAACGCATTCCATTATATCTATGCATTTCTACAGGGTGGTCCTACTAAAATATATAAATAACTCAGAAGGAACATTGCTCATCTACTGGTTCGGGCATTTCTAGTGGTTGTAGAACAGTCCACAATTCAAGACAACATTCTTTAATGATCGTTGCAATCGTACTTCTTCCCTCTAAAAATGTGTATTGCAAAGCAGCAAAATGCGTTCCAGTCACGAGATACCTAAAATAAAATTATATGAAAATAATAATTATTGTATTCAGGTATGGAAACAACATGGTTTAATTTAATGAGTGTTTTTAGGGGCTGAACTTCAAAAAAAATGGAAGAATATCAAAGATCGTTTTACCAAAGATTTGAAAAATGATTCGAAGAGCGGCTCAGCAGCATAAAAAAAAATACATTTTCTTCGACATGTTGCAGTTTTTAGTTCCGCAAACGCAACAGCGAAAGTAAGTTTTAATTACAACTGAAAAAAGGACAAGCATACATTGTTTACTTGTTTTAGTACCGAATCTAATGTAGTGGTGAAAGCAGCGGAAAGCCCAGAAAGTGAAAATACAGAAGAAACCGAAGACGTTCCGGAAAGGTCCACACCATCTATCAAACGACCAGCAATCCCTTCCAGAAAAAAAAAGACAAACTGTTGTCACTTCTAGAAAATAAGCAACCACCATCTGGAATCGAAGACGACGACTTAAACTTTTTTAAATCTCTGTTACCAACTGTTAAAACGTTAACAGAGCAACAGAAACTTTCTTTTAGGGAAGAAGTAATGCAACTTCCCCAAAGGTATACGAGTACAACACCTCAGCCCTCTTTTAATAATCAGTTCCTCAGCCAGTTTATCACCAAACCTTTCCTTCCACATCATTCTCCATTCACTCATCACAATCAAACCCATATTCATCTCATACAGTACAGTCTGTCCTTTCACCCACCGATTCACACTCGTCCGACTTGAGTGAAATCTTAGATTTGTAGATTTGTAGAATTTAACATTGTTTATTTACCAACAATAACATTTATTTTCTTACCTTATAGTGGCTGTTAATCTCCCTTCCATGGAGATGCAATCTCTGAAGTGACTATTTGATTTTTGCAAGTGGGGTCGCATCAACGTCACTAATTCGTCGAAAGATGTGATGCTCATTCTGTAGTAGTTAAGAAACTTTTCAGGATATTCTCTACCAAATCCATGTTGATTATTGGACTGACGGACTCGGTATGACAAGGTGTATGCTTGTATGTGTGAACGTTAGGCAAGTAACTACATGTTGCATTTCGGACGGCCAGCTGCGTGACCGCGGCAAGATGGTTTACATTTGAGCACTATTTTCAATTTAAATTTATTTTTATATTATCATTGAACAATAAATTACATGGTAACTTTTTACTGTGATTTTTCAGAAAGATCATTTATTTCATTTCTTTTTATTAGGCATGTTTTGCAATGAATACCTGTTTAAATTAATTTGCATTATTTTTATTGTATGCATAAATATATTTATAAGTTTATTTAATTTTCATTAAACACTATTTCAATTTCATCAAATCATAGTCGGATCAACATTCGTTTAGCTGAAATCAGTTATGTAAGAAATATTCGTTTATTTACTATTTGGAACCTTTTCTAAACGGAAAGAGTCGAAATTTTTTGTGTGGAAATGCATAATTTTCATTTTTTCGACTTTAGAATAGCTGAAACCAGTTACAAGAAAATACGTTTCTGTTTTACATTTTAGACAATTTTCTAAACATAAACACGCAAAAAACTTCTTGCGGAAATATATCATTTTCATTTATTGATTAAAAATTGTAGATTTTAGAATGATTAACTTTCGTTTAGCTGAAATCAGTTATGTAAGAAATATTCGATTATTTACTACTTGGAACCTTTTCCAAACAGAAAGACTCGAATTTTTTTTTGCGGAAATGCATAATTTTCATTTTTTCGACTTCGAGATAGCTGAAACCAGTTACAAGTAAATACGTTTCTTTTTTACATTTTAGACAATTTTCTAAACATAAACACGCAAAAAACTTCTTGCGGAAATTTTCCATTTTTTGATAAAAACAGGCGTGTACAAAACCGTTTGTCTCTCTCTTGAAGCGATATTAAGCTGATAAGAATAGATATTATTCATTGATCTGTGTTAAAGGTCGGGAAGAGGATTAAACTCAATTTTTACATTGTTTATATTATTTATTATAGTTTATTTATTAGTTTCAGATATTCTAAAGTCGGGAAAATGATGCATTTCCGCAGAAAGTTTTTTGTGATTTTGTATTTGGGGAGGCATATCTATATCGTGGGCTTACTGCCAAAATTGACCAAATCAAAAACAAAAGTTTGCGGGAAAATGATGCTGTAAGTTACCTACTTTCTATGTCTTATGTTTCCTCTGGAATCAAAAAAAAATTGCATTTCTTTTTATTCAGATTAAGAGTATGGATTTATAGATTAATAATAACTATCTCAATTTGTATGTAGCTATCCTGGTTTCAAAAATAAAATTGACTTGGTCATGTTTTCATGTACAAATTAGCAATCAAAGCAAACATGGTCAATGAAAGAGTAACTTAATTTAAAGAAGAAATCAAAAGAACAAAAGTAATATTCCAATTTCTGAACATGTGATATTGGTCTTATCAAAAGACTAAAAAAACTAAGCAGAATCCGAATCTGACCATAATGATGGCTCTGGAGCGACATCTTTTTTTGTGCTATCTGTTGGTATGGACTGATACCAGGCATGAAATTCCGGAGGAATTGCTCCCGTTCTGCACAACTTCAAGAAATCTTGTTTTTTCTGGTTGGAAATGGGAATTTCCTTGGTATACAATTTTGGTATTTCTTTTGGCAACATATTGTTCGCAGTTCGACCACTCCGTCCAGCTACATTTAGCATGAGGAACTCTGGATCACTATAATTATACTTGAATAGCACGTAATTAGGCTTACATCTTTCATATCGCATACTTTTGATTCTCAACCAATTAACACGTTTTCCGTTTTCGTCTATAGATCTGTTCTTGAGAGTTTTAGCAGCTAGTTCTTTCAAGTCAAGAAAGTCATTGTACTTCAACCCATGTACGTTGTATGGAGTACTCCTTTCATTACGACCTCTATTGGAGCGTACCATTCGAAAAATGTTTAACCAATCATGCATAGTGTATACAGGTACATTATTTTTGGCATTCTCTATAGCACTATGCATAGAATCTGCTTCCATGTAAGAATGGCCAGATTCTAAAAAATTATGCTCTATAATATTCAAATTGCTGTTTTGTACCAGAAACACAAATAGAGCAGCTATAAACTGATTCCTGTTTTGTCCGCTACACGTATCTGAAAACAAACTTATTTCCGTGATATTTTGTGGCAAATTATTTATCCATTCAACCAGACATGTGCCTATTTCTGAACTGCCCCTTTCGCCATTGATTTCGGTCCACGTATAGCAAAGGGCTTCCTGCGAAGCTGCTTCATAGATTGTGAGGTTGTATGCACATAGTTTTCTGCTATAATACATTAGTGAGACGTCAGAAGACGGTATCTGTAGAACGCTTTGTAAATCAAATGTGACGCTTACGAAACTATTATCAGTCATTGCACGCTCCTTATCTGATTTTTTTGCTGCATTTGCTTGGTAATTTTGTTCCAAATCAGCTGAATTTTCTTTCAAGTAGTTCGTACATATCAAGCACTGGTCCTTCTTAGGCTTAAAAAAGGACAAATTGAAGTTGTTACAAAATATTCGGCGGTAAGTTATTTGTGATGAATCTGCTTTTCTACAATCCTCAGCATACAAAGCATACGTTTTTGCGATAGATACTCTCTTTTAGTTGATGCTCGGCAATAATGAAAAGACATAGTTGGAAAACTTTTTATGTGAGCAGTGATTGAATCATGGATTTCTGGTTTCGTTTTGTTGGCAGGAGCTTTTTTAACGCGTTTATCGCTACTGGCAAATATTCCTGTCTCATTCGACCTAGAAAATGCCGTATCTACTGGTCCATGGCTTATACACAAAGTATTTAAAAAAAAAGTTTTGCAAACTCTTACTCTTGTGCTGTCCTTCTGAAAATAATAGTACCTGCTTCTAGTTTTACGTGCACCTGTTCCAGTTCGAATTCTCCTACAAGCAGGTTCTTTGCTTGTAACATAAGAGAGAATGAAATCCTTTTGACGATCGAAATCTTGTAACCTTAAAAATTGAGCTCAAGCCCAACTAAGAATTAAGTTATAAAATCTAAATAATTAAAAAAAAAAGTGCAAGATTATAAATTAATTTGTCTACTTGGTTATATAAGTTTCGGTTGCTCCGGTGACAACCTTAGGCCTTCGACGTCGCTCAGAACGGAGGTAGGGGTGGATCCCTCTTATTGATCTTCCGGACAAAATAGTAGACAACTTGTGTGGGCGCCAACTGAGTTTTCCACTTTGGCCTAGTACGACTAATTTCCCCCGATAACCCAGTAAAACAAGGGGTGAAAATAAAAGGAAAACCTCAGCTTATGTTCCTTATAATATCTAAATAAAAAAACATCTAATATCCTTAAGGGATATTTTACAATTAATAGCTAATGTGAACCCTAGTAAATGCCCCCCCACTTAAAGAAAATAGTGTGAACCTCTGTTACACATAATAAAAAAAACCCAAATGATTAACAATTAAATTCCAACATATACCAGTTAATTGACCTACGAGTGGGAAATTAATATGGCTATTCAAGTGAACCATTAAATAAGAACGTATTAATTATATGTTCTATAAACGAACCTGAAAAGTAGCGTACAGTTTATAAAATAAATTCCATACAAGGCGACACCGTAGTCAAGGCGTTGGTACCAAGGCAGAGACGCATGCGCAAGTGGATAAAATTATGAACATTAAATTGTGAAAATTCACCGCAAAACATTAATTTCCACCATTACAATTGCATAATAAAATAAATCAGTAGGAACTACCTAGCTAATGTATATACATGTTGGCGTAAAGCCTAAAATAAAAATAAGTAAATAACTCAGAAAAACCCCCGATACCGGGTTACCCTCAATGTGGACTTCTTCAAGAAGTTGTTGAAAAGTAGCAGCAAACTGCAGAAGACATCATTATCTATCCACCAAGTAGACTCCAAATGTCCCGAAGTGTGTATCTGGAGGGTGGTAAGTATACCCTGGCCCCACAGGTGAAGTGTGTATCTGGCCCCACAGGTGAAGTGTGTATCTGGCCCCACAGGTGAAGTGTGTATCTGGCCCCACAGGTGAAGTGTGTATCTGGTCCCACAGGTGAAGTCTTAAAAATTGAAACAGGTGTCAGCTAAAAACTGAGCCTATACAGGAACCAATCCAACCCCCCCGACAAGTTAAGCTTGTCTCGGCCTATGCCAGAAGCTAATTTATAAGAATTTACAAGTACGTACAAATCAAAATCAACCCCAAATTAACTGAATCAAACCCACAAAGTAGTCATAAGGCCTACTTACAATCAACAGTGTCAGCAACAGTATACTACACTGAATTTAAATCAAATAATCAGAATGCGATAAGCATCTAAAATAAACTGTTTTTGGTCATAGCCAGGGTAGGTTTGAAGAACCACCCACGAATTATAGTATTCGTTAAACTAAAGCGGGCAAAGAAAACAAAATATACACAGGGTAACAGAATAGACTGTCTTAATCAAAAATTTACAATCGACAGGTAGTATTTTACCACCAACTGTTTTATCTACAAAAACTACTAATCTATGAGACATACCTTTTCCAAAAAGGGTCCAATACTCAAAATTTTCCTCTTACTGGATGGCTACCAACAAATAACGAACCAAAAACAGCATGTGGCACACCTTTAATTTCAAAACTTCAACGTTGGCGATTTCCTTTAAATAGTGATAAATACATAGTGATGCGAAATCAGTAAGTAGAGAAAATACTTACAATCGTTTTAGTGCAATAAATCCCCTATAAGGGTTTGTGAAAACGGCTTCCAGAACAGGACGTAATTCTTCAACAATACGAACTCCCGTAGAACCAAAATACTAAACCGTATATTCCACAACTAATTCAGAACGAGAACCTATAAATCCCAGCAGGGGATGACTTCCCAGTCATTAACAAAATTCAGATTCTAGTTCGATGCACTTTTGCTAACCATCTATCAAGTAGGAGCACACACCGGAAAGAAGGGTGACTGACACTTCCCCAACGTCAATACAGAATACTACCATAAAGAAACCTACCCGAAACATACATCCGAACTACACTGCTCACTACACCGAGCGTGCTCCGCACAGATCAAGTCATGAAGTGCTACACTTCCCTCTATGTAAGTCAAAACGCATTCGCGAGTAAAACAGCCTACACTCCTGAGTAGCATCGAACAAACGCTCTAACGATTCCCTAAAACGGGGCGACAACATTTGTCTATGGACTCGTAGAGTCACAGAGCAAACGCTCTATCTCTGCCGACAACATCGGCGCGACAAACTAAGTTGTCTGTGGACTCGTAAAGTCACAGAGCAGACGCTGTACCTATACCGACAACATCAGCGCGACAAACTTAGTTGTCTGTGGACTCGTAAAGTCACAGAGCAAACCCTAACATCCAGTACGACTACACTCAGCGGCATGACGAACGAACGCGTTTATCCAAGACACGACTGTCACGGCCAATTGTCAATGTCGTCCTACAAATAAACACTTGTAAACATTGGACAGAAAAATAAAGTATATATTATAAATTATTCAAATAAATTTGAACAATCATAGTACCACAATACCCTCCTGCCAGAGTAAACAAAGCAAGATCAAACACTCGGATTTAACAGACAAAACACATGGCGATAACAGCCAATATATTATAAGTAGATGTTCAGAAAATATTCGAATGCCATCTTACATAAAATATTTCTAACTAGTATGTATTTGCTTAAGCTAAAATATGGTAGATAAATGAAGAAAATATACCTCTAACTAAAAGTAAAGTATGTCTATATAGATCAGTAAGTTTTAACAAACCTTATTACTATTTTAAATGTTTTAGACTTCAAGTCAAGGAGTCAGAAATTATAACTGAACCCTAATAAAATTTAGCGTTTATCAAGTTGAAGCGGACAAAGTATTTGGACTACTGTGGCTACACCCGAAAGGTGATATAATCAAAGCCAGAAACAAAATCAGTAGTCCCACGGTAACTAAAAACTAAAGTAAAATCCACAAGAGAGAAAACCCCTTACTACCCTTAATTATGAATTAATATACCAAACAAAAAGAAACAACTAACATGAATCTATCTATACGGACATTAACCAGGTAGGCGCTAGTTTTACTATTTACATTACCTAGCGACAAAATATAAAATTGTTGTCAAGATGTGAAGACAGGTATGGTTACAGCCTGCACCACTTCACCGGAAGGATGATGGCAGAGAAGTCCCTAAAACTCTGGGCTGACAAAAACCGTCATTTCACTACTTGACCTAAAATGTCTTTGATTTTGTACCGTTATCGGTTTTCCACAGATAGTGATACCCTTCGTGGGACTCTGTCAGTATTCTATCTGTAAATTTATGTTAATATTTTAAAGCTGTACAGGGTCATTAACAATCACTGTAATTTTTCTACTATATACAAACCTCTGGTACTGGGTGTACTTGGTGAAGTTTTTAAAAAAAGTAATAACATATTGAAACAGTTTCGGTATACTACTGTTGATACCCTGTGTTCAGCGTGTTGCCTCATTTACGACATCTCGAACACGTGACGTTTAACATGACACGTGACGTTTGACGCGACACGTGACATTTGACAAGGTACGTGACGTTTGACGTGGTTTTTATATTTACGCGAGAATTTTCATATATCAGGCTTCTCTCTGGTGTGCTTCTGCTACGTCGCTGGTGCGTTTCTAGTCTTTCATGTTACGACATCTCGGCCACGTGACGTTTAACATGACACGTGACGTTTGACGCGACACGTGACGTTTGACAAGGTATGTGGCGTTTGACGTGTCGTTTGACGACGTTTTACGTGACACGTGACGTTTGACGTTACACGTGACGTGACACGTCACGTTTGACGTGACACGTGACGTTTGACGTTACACGTGACGTGACACGTCACGTTTGACGTGACACGTGATGTTTGACGTGACACGCAACGTTTGACGTGACATTTAATGTGGGTCGTGACGTGACCCGTCACGTTTGACGTGACATGTGACGTTTGACGTGACATGTGACGTCGTACGTACGACACCTACGCCTACGACTTTTCTTTCTTCAATATTATCAGTCAGAAAATATATACGATCTACGAGTTTATAATTTCATGCGTCCTATGACAAAATCGAGCCAAGAATTATGCATCGTTTGGCTGGTGAAGACTTAAAAACATTAACATGTCTGGACAGTTCATCATTTATCACTTGACGTGAGCAGACATGGATCCCATGCGTGATTCGACAATTTGGGTTATTGACTTATGGGTGTATACCGTGTCTCTGTACTAAGATCCTGAGCCAAAATAATTCTTATATTATTCTAGTGTTACTTTGTTGCTTACTCACCTCTATTTTTTTTTACAGAAAACCTTTTTAACTAATAGCGCTTTTGATGAGATAACCTCACCCGACCTGTATATTTATGTAAGTATTTATATTAAGTTTGAAGTGTATATCTGAACCATGTATAGATTTTATTCGCTTTATGCTAAAAAAATATCAATGAAAATTATAAAACACTATCCTTCATTGTAGCAATTTGAAAAGTAATCGCCCCATATTTTTTATTTGAAAGAAGGTGTTTCGACAATCTGGGTTATTGAGTTATGGGTGTATGACGTGTCTTTGTACTAAGATCATGAGTCAAAATAATTTTTATATTATTCTAGTGTTACTTTGTTGCTTACTCACCTCTATTTTTTTTACAGAAAACCTTTTTAACTAATAGTACTTTTGATGAGATAACCTCACCCCGACCTGTATATTTATGTAAGTATTTATATCTCTATATTAAGTTTGAAGTGTATATTTGAACCATGTATAGATTTTATTCGCTTTATGCTAAAAATATCAATGGCTGATTTTTCCCAATGAAAATTATAAAATACTATCTTTTATTGTAACAATTTGAAAAGTAATCGCCCCATATTTTTTAGCTAAACGGGTTCTTATTTCAGAAACATCAAAATAAATTTATGGGGACTTGTTCATACACTGGTCTGATATGAAAAATGGAAAGCCTCACTATCTACACCTCACAGCGCTTCGTGGGAAAGATATGGGGACGCGAGAAATAGCCTCTCTAAGACATCTTCACATGTAACTTCTACGTATTTATTTTTTCTATATGTTAATGTTCTTTGAATTTTACGTGTAAACAATAAACCTTTTCTTTCTTCTTCTTTCTATCTACGTATTTATTTTTTCTATATGTTAATGTTCTTTGAATTTTACGTGTAAACAATAAACCTTTTCTTTCTTCTTCTTTCTATCACCCAGCAAGTGTCCCTATTGGGTATTATTTTAAGATCGTTATTTAGTGATTCTCACTACATATTGCGGGGGTGTTCTGTTTTGATTTAACAAAATAAAACAACCACAGTAGCTTTTTATGTTTTTTACAAATAATGCAGTGAATATTTTTATATCTACTTTGCGGTTATAACATATTATCGCACAAAAAAATATAGGTGGGTGTAATATGTTGCTTCTTCTGTTTTTAACAATTGAATATTTTTATATCTACTTTGCGGTTATCATCGTTCAGAAAATATATATACAGGAGCCGTTAAAAATATCTCACGATCTACGAGTTTATAATTTCATGCGTCCTATGACAAAATCGAGCCAAGAATTATGCATCGTTTGGCTGGTGAAGGCTTAAAAGCGTTAACATGTCTGGACAGTTCATTATTCATCAGTTATCACTTGACGTGAGCAGACATGGATCCCCTGCGTGAGTACGTCAAACTCAAACTCATTAAATGTTGTATCGAGCAGGAGTTTATTCGAGCAGGCTATTGCGGCGTGTGTTTGGCGGGGAGTTTAATTTTCCACGAAGTGGCTGCAAAATATGGAATAGCAACCAAACTATGTCTGGGTACAAAGGTCTATTCGAATGGTGTGAAAATTACACCACATTTCTGGATATAAC
Organism: Lochmaea crataegi; assembly: GCA_947563755.1. Taxonomy (NCBI): domain Eukaryota; kingdom Metazoa; phylum Arthropoda; class Insecta; order Coleoptera; family Chrysomelidae; genus Lochmaea; species Lochmaea crataegi. Next base: position 30,182,479 of record OX387436.1, read on the forward strand.
ACAATGATATAATCTATGACCCCACCCTAGCTGTTACGCAACACCACATACCCCATAATCTAGAAGTTACTCATAGAAAAGATGAATTTGGGTGCAAAACCCTCGAAGATATAGTCATGGTTGGTATTTTTGAAAAATTTATGGTGAACGAGTCTACGATTGAATACTTCGCTAAAGCTCCGAAACATCTATCGAAAGTGCGTGAAAATATTCATGAAACTGTAGCTAAAATATTTACGTAATATAATATCTTATAGCCTGTGTTTTTTTTTCTTAATGATATCACTCCGCCTACAAAATATTCAAATAAAATATCCTAATTGATATCGTGTGTTCAGCGTGGACAAATGTAGCTAAAATATCTACGTAATACCTATAATATCTTATAGCCTTTTTTTTTCTTAATGATATCGCTCCGCTTACAAAATATCCTGTTCAGACAACACCTGGATATAGTTTTTATATTTACGCTAGAATTTTCACACTGTCCGCTTTAATCACCTTGAATATTGTATCAGTATGATTGCCACAACGGCCATGGCCATGTTTTTTTCAAATATTTGAGGAATATTACTGTCTGTTGTAACTTCTTTACCATTATATTTATTTTCTTCTTCAATACGATTACAAAGTGACTGTAATGGACAAGGGGAATTTTTCAATTTCCTCATGAATTTGGAAAATGCTGCTTCACCTTTGAAAGCACTAAATATATCCAAAGGACCACAATTCTTAACATCTTCTGATATATGTAAAAGATTATGAATATTATATGTGATATATTACTTTCCAAAAAAATAATGAAACTTTTCAACAAAATAATTGAGAAGTGAATTTGAGTATTCAATATCTTCCAAAGTTTGTTTTTTATCACATAACAATCGAATAGCTACTGAAAGTGATAAAAAATGGGAATAGCTCCTCTTATCAAGTATATTTTTCAATATAACTGGACCCAAGTACAATAAAAATAACCGAATTCTTCCAATTCTGTAATTACATCCGGTACGGCACTGGCAAGACTTCGATTTTATTATCCAATTGTACTATGTAATTACCATATGTATACCACTGACCGCTGGAATCACCTTGAATATTGTATCAGTATGATTGCCACAACGGCCATGACCGTGCCGCCGTTTTTTCTTCCAATTCTGTAATTACATCCCTTACGGCACTGACACTGATAAGTCCGAGCTGATAAGAGCTGATAAGCGGCTGTCTCGTTGCCGGCGAGCTTGCCACAACGGCCATGACCGTGCCGCCGTTTTTTTCTTCCAATTCTGTAATTACATCCGGTACGGCACTGACACTGATAAGTCCGAGCTGATAAGCGGCTGTCTCGTTGCCGGCGGGCTGTCTCGCTGAAGTGCTGTTATGCCTACTTTAGTTAATTATTAAATAATTTTTAGTGCCGTTTCACATGGAACGTATGATCAGAACGTAACGTCAGTGCCGACCATACGCCCTGATGTACTATACGCGGCGTATACGTTTCACATGAACAGCGTACGGTGAGCAACGTGTTATTCGCTGTTGCCATAATTTGAATTTCGTGTTTTCATTTTGTGGTCATGTCTCGGCGTAACATAATAATCGCCGTGGCTAGGCTAATACAGCGAAGAAGGCAGAAACAAAAAAGGTTATGGGTGCATCCTATTGTTAGTGAAAGGAGTTTAGTAGGTGCTTTTGTCACATTATATTCCAAATTACGAGAAAACGAAATGAAGTTTTTTAATTACTTTCGCATGTCCATAAAATCTTTTGATGAATTACATCATAAACTAGAAAATGCTTTGAAATTATCGGATATTGTAAGACCATCAATTTCATCAGTGGAAAGACTCTGTGTATGTTTGAGGTAAGTAATAAGTAATAATAAAAATAACAGTAAGTTATAGAAATAGCAGTTTATTTTATTTTAATTTTAAACACACCTAAACCTAAAGAGTGTCGTAAAAAATGCTGAAATTTTTAAGAAAAGGGCGGCTCATAGCCATTATCGTAATTTCCGAACTGCATTTCATCGAATTCTGTTCCGCTGAGTTGTAATAAAGTTGGGCGATTGGTGTCACCAGAAGATGAAGATGGTGGACATGAGTAATGTGAGGTCATTCTGTTAGGCGTGAATGAACAAGAAGAAGCTGAAGAGGTTCTAGATGACGGGTCCAAATTACTCGCTGATTGATTGTAAGACTTACGCTCGGAGTTGCTATACGGTTGAATTTTTTTTAGGTCCATTATAATTTTCAATACTTCAGATCGAAACGTAAGTGTTTGACATTCATCGAATGTTCTTAAACTTGGCAAAAGTGACATTAAAAAGGCTTTATGATCATCTCGGTCGCTGTCTTCACTGTTCTTTAGAAATTGCAGAAGTTTATCATCCACTGACTCTTTTTTCTTCCTTTTTTGTCGCGTGAAAGTCTGTGAAGCTCCGGGTGTTTTTTCTATTTCTTCGTCATTTTCGGAATGTGATGAAACGATAGAATTTTCAATATTATCTTCTGCACCGGTGTTACTATCCTGGTCACAAGTCAAACTTGATTCAGTTCTATAATAATATAATAATATAGAAATCAAAAATATTGTCGCAAGTCTCAAAAATCATATCTTACATATTTAAATCCATTGTTTTATCCAAAAACTTTAAATTCTCGAAGTATATATACTTTTTAACAGTTTTGGCAGCATCACCACTTTTCAATTTTTTCAATTTTGCTCGGTCTCTTACATAGGCGTCTCTTGAAGTTTTCCACCTCTTTTGTACCAACATGACTAAAAGAAAGGAATGTTATAATTATAAAGCAATTAATAGTCGTCCGTAAAATAAGAAATAATAAAATATCTTAGTCCGCTATGCCCACTAAAATATTTTATTATTATAGTTATACACTACGCAACAAAATTAACGCACAACCAAAAATTTGCCTTAAATTTAAAGCAATGTATTTTTGTTAGTTTTTGTTCGATTCTATTCATTTTTTTTAAATTGTAGCCTGTTTCCTTGAAAATATCACTGCCTTAGTTGTTCTAACTACAAATGTCATTTTCATATAATACTGAGTGTTTTAAAAAATGTCATGTATTTTTCCCAAATTTTGAAACATCCTGTGGGATATAATGGTTACTGCAAGTCATTGCGAATATAGCCAAGTTAAAGCCTCAAGTTTCCTTTACATTTTGTTTTTTTAATCATTTGTTTATCTCTGTTACTTTACGAGATATTCAATGTTATAAAGTAACGTGTTTTTTATTGAATTTTCCTAGCTATCGTTGTCCAAGTAAGCATTGCCACGGCCCTCTCTAAGCAGGCCATGAACAGGTGTTCGCGGCAGTGTTGCCAAGTTGCCAAAAATCGAACAAAAACTAACAAAAATGCATTGCTTTAAATTTAAGTTAAATTTTTGGTTGTGCGTTAATTTTGTTGCGTAGTGTATTTTGCCCTTAAAATTTTTCTCTATTAACAATTAATTTTATTTTTTAGGTACTTGGCTAGTGGTAATACGTTCACCGATATGCATTATACATACCGACTTGGAATTTCAACAATTAGCAGTATTGTCGAGGCAGTCTGCGACGAAGTTTGGAAAATAATGAAAAATGAATGTATGCCAGATCCTTCAACAGAAAAGTGGCAAGAGATTGCGTTTAATTTTGAAAAATATGCAAATTTCCCGAACTGCATCGGTGCTGTGGATGGGAAGCACATTAGAATAGTAAAACCTATTAATAGCGGTTCACTTTGTTACAATTATAAATCTTATTTTTCATTAGTCCTTCTGGCTATATGCGATGCAAATTTCTGTTTCACATATATCGATGTTGGTGCATTTGGTAAATTCTCAGATTCAAATGTGTTTGGGAACAGCGAATTTTGGAATAAATTAGAAAACGACTTGTTACATATTCCTAAAGAAAGGCATATTTCAGGATATGAGGAAATGCGATCTTTTCCGTATGTACTAGTTGGTGACGAAGCATTTAAGCTCACCCCTCATCTAATGCGTCCATATGCAAGAAAAAATTTAAATCATAAAAAGAAAATCTTTAATTACCGCCTGACTCGTGCCCGTCGATACATCGAATGTTCGTTCGGAATTTTATCTAACAAATGGCGCATATTTCATAGGCCACTGAATGTATCTTTTCGTCTTGCAAAAAAAATAACTAAAGCTTGTTGCGTTTTGCATAATTTTGTTTGTTCTAGAGATGGATATGCATTCCATCATACCCTAAAGATAAAGGGATTTCGCCATATTAACCCAGCATTCATTGCTCAAAACAGAGTCGGTTACTCTGTAAGAGATAATTTTGCCAATTACTTTGTTAGCCCATCTGGTCAAGTTCCTTGGCAAGAATCAAGAATTTAATCAACTTCAACATAAACATTAACATCAACATAAACGAAATGGAATAAAATAGGATTAATTTTACCTACATCCCTGTTAACCGTTAAGAATTAAAAGTATATAATAGATATAAGGGATGTAAAATGTAATAGTTCAATAAACAATATGATGTATTGTGTACTTACTAGCTTCATTTTTCTCCTTTTCTGTTAACCCATCAAAGTCCTGTACTACAACGGCGGCCACGTCCTTGAATGCATTGTTTTTAATGTCTCGATTTTTGTACTCTTCACATGATGTATCCCATATACACCTTTTGTTTTGAATAGTGCATATTAATAGTTCGGTATCAATTTTATAAGAATTATTATTATTCATCATGCTGTTTAGTACAACTGAGAGGCAAGTTAACAGAATGACATGGCAACTGGCAACATGCCGTACGCGACTGACGATCAGTTCTCATGTGAAGCTACGCGTATGAACAATAGCTCGTGAGCGCGCGGACGATACGACGACGCACGAGCTCGTCGTAGGCCCGTCGTACCAAATGATACGAACTGACCATACGCGCTTCATGTGAAATAAGTCATTTAAACGCATGGTATTTGCTTATACGTCCTGACGATACGTTCTCACCATACGCTCCATGTGAAACGGCACTTATAAAAGCGGGTGATTCGCGCACTATTACTGAGTGTTTATACTTCCACGCGAGTCAGTCCAGTGAACGCTGCTGGATGCTGGTTTGTCTGTCTCTTGAGGATTTTCCTCGTCTTGTTTTGTAAGTCCAATTTCTTCTTCATGTCGTTTTTGTGTAGTACCCATGCCGTTAGGCTTGACCATACGCCTGCGAATATTACTACTCCGCAGCCTATAGTCTGATATATTCTTAAACTATTTATTATAACTCCACATAAGTAGTGTATTAACTTAGAAAAAGTTTTTGTCAAATTTTAAAGTAAATTCTCAAGGGAGCGTCTACTGAAGTGCTCTACGGTGTTTCTCGATAATCGGGGTTGGTGATACGGAAATAATAAGTTCGCTAGAAGCGAACCGGTTTCGAGTAAACCTTATTCCGATCGGTAATCGGGTATTGGAGCCAACCAGCCCCGTCCAGGTTGAGCAGTCTTCCACCCTTTGGGGAAAGCCCAGTCTACAGAATTTGGTGAGTAATTTGAAAATTGTACTAACTGTGTACCTATGATTTTTGTAGTTTGGTTAGCCTATTACTATTGCCATCTCGCATCCATAAATTTGGATGTATAGTTTGTTTTATTTTATGTTCTTTTTATTTTTAAACTAATATTGCCGTGAGAGTCCACATGTTTGGGCATCACCGTCTAAACTAGGAAAAGGAGCACAGTTTGATTGCGAGTTAATAATTTAATAGAATCTCATTAGTAGGGTGTACGGAATATTTAGTCCACACCGACAATTTTTCATATTAATTTTACATAGTAATTCCTTTGTTTTGTAGTAAGTAGATTTAAAGTGTCCTCCTAATACTAATATAGTTTAGTCACGTACAGTTAAAATATATAGATGCATTTTTATCATTTCACCGTAATTGTTTTTATTTTTATTTCTTTTTTTTGTTGAACAATAAACCCGTTAAAATTCATTAACGACTAGTTTAATTTCCCAACCGAGGGAGAATGATAGTATAAAAGTAGGAGTGAATGTAAAGAGGACGAAAAGTGAATTAAATAGATATCATATATATACATAAATGATTTTCCCGTATAAATAATATGCCTGGTTCTACCCCAGTCCTAACCCTATAACCGACGTAACCCTATCATATAAAGACCTCTCATTATCGACAACAGCTGATAGCCGCGGAGGCCGAATCCAACCTTTCGGAAGTTTATTTCAGGAGTCGTCGATTCCTGATTCCCACGTACTCGTGGGTGGTGACAGCCAGCTACGCTGCCTTCTCGTTCCTTTAAGGGACTCAAGTCGTAGATTTTTGTTTTCAGGAGGAGAACTTCAAAACAGAGATTCTACAACCGGTGCCAAGGTGTTCTCTGGTGTGCAGTGCAGTGCAGTGATCTCGGAGACACTGGTGCCGTGTTACACAATCAATCACCCTGGTGGATTATTTCCTCGATTTCACTTAATAGCTCTAAGATTATTATATGTAGTGTGTATTTCAAGCCACCACTTGATTCAACATATATTCTTGAAATATCTCAAATAGTATTGTCAGAGGTAGTAAATGACGGCTAAAATGGACTATAAACGACTTTTGAAATTTAAGAAAAAATACTATGAAAATGATATTAACTCAATCACCAACTGTAGGGATTCTAAGGGATTCTGGCAAGCAATAAAACGATTTCGTAGTAATTCAAATAAAAAGTTACTCCCTGTTCTAGTATGGGAAAACTTTTATCAAAATATTTATCCCCCCAGGATATTTGATAATGTTGACTTTTTTGATGCACGCCATCCTTATCTTGATTCCCCTTTCACATCTGACGAAATATACGCAGTACTAAACAAATGCAAAAATAATAAGGCGCCAGGCTCTAACTCTGTAACATATGAGTTTATAAAAAATCTAGCCTCTAATTGGATACTATATTTGACTTCTCTGTATAACAATATTTTTAATTCTTGTGTTATCCCAAAAAATTGGTCTGAAATATTACTGACTATGTTACATAAAGGTGGTGATTCGGAAGATCCTTCAAACTATAGAGGGCTATCACTAGTTAATTGCCTGGCTAAAATATTCACACAATTAATTCTTAATAGATTAACTTCCTGGTCCGAGGAATATGAAATATTACCTGAATGTCAGTCAGGTTTTTGTTCAGGTCGTTTATGTTCTGTCCTCTGCTATTTATTTGCATATAAGGCTCCGGAGGCGTAAGTTATTTGCAATATTCGTTCATTTTAGCCGTGCCTTTGATTCTGTTAACCACAAATTGTTGTGGGTAAAATTGCTCAATTTAGGGGTGCCTAGGAAGATTGTACAGCTCTTGAAAAAATTATATTCATCTGCAACTGTCAGAGTCAAAGCGTCCGATGGACTCTCTAAACCTTTTGAAGTGACAAATGGTGTACTATAAGGCGAATCTTTGAGCCCTCTGCTCTTTTCTTTGTTTATCGCGGATATTGAAAAACATTTTTATGAACAGGGAGCTCAGGGAATAAACATTGACGGCAATAATGACATTTTGTGTTTGCTATATGCGGATGATCTCGTCATATTTGCACACTCTGAAATTGACGTAACAAGAAACCTTGAATAATTGGAAACCTACACTGCTCTGAACAAATAAACCATTAATACCCAAAAAACTAAAATAATGTCATTCACAAGAGGTGGTTTTCACGACAGTAAATTCAAATATTTTTTCAATGAATCTGAAATACCTTTCACTAACAAATATGTGTACTTAGGTGTTACGCTCACATCATATTGTCTGTTTAGGGAGATGGCTTCTGTTTCTACCGAAAAAGGCAAGTATGCAGTTGGGGCTGTTTTGCCAATTATGGCTAAAGCGAAAATTGATACTTGGTATCCCAGAATAAAAATCTTTGAATCGCTGGCACTTAGCACTCTATCTACTTGTATACCAGTATGGGGTCTGAGGTACGTTGACATCGTGGAAAAGTTCAAATTTATTTCCTGAAACGAGTCCTGCAAGTTCAAGCCAATAGTCCCGATTATGTCATGAGATTGGAGACTGGACGTGTGAAGTTTGCATATAATGTTTTCAAAATGACGTATAATTGGTTGTGCAAAATATTAGCTATGAATGAAAGACGCCTTCACTTACTATGTTTCAAACATCACCTCCAGCTTATGAATGAATCAGGCATTTTGAAGTTTATTTGGTTGGCACAAGTCAAACAACTCTTCATTATAACCTTCATTGAAATATGGGATAATTTGAATACTAATTTGTTGAAAAAAAAATAAAAATATTATATTTGAAAAGTACTATGAAAAATTGCATGATGACGATATTTTACTGATGCAGCGTTGTTCCTTTTTGTCTGTATATTCATTATTCACTATAACTAAGCAGCCAAGTAATTATTTATTGTTAAAATTACCCATACAGATCACTCGTACAATTGCCCAGCTACGACTGTGTAATAAATACAAGTTACGTTTCACGTACAGAGCGATGTCGTACACTGTTGATCCAAATCAGGTATGTACTGCCTTTAATCACTTAGTAAATGAAACCTTATCCCATTTACTATTTGACTGTCCAATATATACGACTATGAAACCAAAGCATGACTGTTACTCAAGTCTTGATTTCTTCATTAATGCCCTTGATAATTTAAACACATTGAGTGCTAAAATTATCTCCAGTTACATTTGGAATACATTAAAACTGAGATCATTTATCATCAACGAATAATTAAGCTTTATATAGGTTGCAATTTGTTTTCTTAAATATCCTTCGTTTGTTTTTTTTCTCTCTCTTCACCTTTATGTGTTGTATACTAGGTAATAATAATTGTTTTCTTTTTTTTCTGTTACTCAGATTTCTTGCTGTAAACTATTTTGTTTTAAGAGCAATAAAAGTATTATTATTATTAAAACCTTTTATTATTAAATCAGACACAAACATGAGACTAGCCATCAGTCAAGAGGAAAGATTAATAGTAACACTCAAGTGGGTTTTTAAAGTATTTCAATTATTACTTATTTTTCTTAAAATTGAAGATTAATTCAAAAGCTTTACAGCTGTTCGTATGTTTCATCATATTTATTTGTTTCATTGGAGTGCCGGTTGGATTGATTTGTTTCATCATATTCGTTTGACTGTGTTGTGTATCTTCCATGTTGTCGGGTAGTATTGATTACCGCTGTGGGAATAGGAAAAAGGTGATGAGAAACGAGGCCAGTTTGATTGTGTGTGCTGTTCTGGAATTTGATATTTGACTTTATTTCATGCTTTCATAACTTCCATGCGAAATTCAAAATTTTGTTTCTCTGTCATTTTGGACATCTCCGGCAAAAAAGATAATAAAAAATATCGGTTAGGATCGTTATCATCATTATCTAACCTTTTCAGAAGAGAGTCAATGTTTGTTTTTTATTTTTTGTTCTGGATACAGACGGTTGCGACGACACTGTCTGCTTTGACGTCGACGGCTGGTTTTGGCTAGTAGGCGGTTGAGACAGTGGTGATTCCGCTTCTGTGGATCCGTATTGTTCATCAGGATCATCATCGTTGTTGTTGCAAGTTATATTACTGTCGTCGTTATCAGTGTTTTCAGGAGAAGTTACATGAGTTCCTTGACTGTTTAATAACTTTTAAAAACTGCAATAAATCAAAATACGGGCATAGTTTCTTTTTCTTTGCTGCGCTACCACTTCTTTCTTCGTTTTCTTTTTTTTCACGCCTGTAATAATCTCTTACGGCTTTCCATTTCTTTTGCAGAAATTGTACTGAAAAGCAAAACATATAGTTACTTTTTATTAATGTTTCTTGATTTTAATTTATAATACAATTTAAAAGGATGATTACGTTATTGAATCATGTAATTGTGGTAAATTAATTATTTACACATTTATTTCAGGTATCTTGCCAAAGGTATTGATTTAAATACAATAAGTGAAGACTTCTTTGTTAGGCGTTCTACTGCGAATGATATTGTCAAACATACCTGTATACAAATATGGAATGTACTTCAACCTCATGAAATGCCAGAACCAAATGAATCTATTTGGAATTCGAATTCCGAGCTTTTTTATAAGAAAACTAATTTTCCGAATTGCGTGGGGGCGATAGATGGAAAACACATCAGAATAAAATCGCCTTCGCACAGTGGTTCGAATTATTATAATTATAAGAAATACTTCTCCATCGTGTTAATGCCTGTAGCAGATGCGAACTGTTGTTTTACAACTATTAATGTTGGTGATCATGGAAAAGAATCAGATAACTCTATATTTAGAAAGTCAACATTAGGTCAAAAATTTTTCAGAAATGATTTCAATTTACCGGAAGATAAAAATTTGCCCAATTATATAAACGAACCCCAACCTTTTGTTTTTGTTGGAGATGAGGCGTTTGGTTTACATAGAAATATGATCGCCCATATCCCAACATAAACCTAGATAGAAACAAACGTATTTTGAATTAACGCCTTAGTAGAGCGCGGAGATTTGTCGAGTGTGCTTTTCGCATATCAAGAAATACATGGAGGGTACTCCACTCATCAATGCAAATTAACCCTGACTTTGTCATTCATGTAGTTAAAGCTCCATGCGTTTTGCACAATTTCGTGCGAAGGAGAGTTGGCGCTAACTTTGATGATGAGTTTCTGAAGTGTCCTTTACAATCTATTCGACCAGTTTCAACCGAAAGAAGGTCGTCGAGTTCTGCCAGAGATTTATGAAAAATTACTTTGTTAGTGAAGTAGTAGCGTTACCCTGGCAAAATCGAATCAATTCTGTATTTTGATCTTTTACAATCAATTATTGTCAATTTTAATATAGGTTACATTATATAGATACAGATATAATATATATATATATATATATATATATATATATATATATATATATATATATATATATATATATATATATATATATATATATATATATGTATATATGGTATGAAAATACCCTGAATAAAATATTAACTAATCATAAGGTACAATTAAAGCAATACGACCAACTCTGTTATTTGTATACTTAATTTAAATAAATTCATCCTAGTAAAAGAAACATAATAAGTTTTGGCGAACGCTATATACTAAATTTTAATAATCAATTTTGAAAAACCCCGTATAATCAAATAATTTAAGTTATAAATTGACAGATAAAAACAGGAGCACCAATTTCAAACAAATTGTGTAAAATACCAACTTAAAACTTGAGGGTATAAAAATACAAATATAAAAATTTTGACCACTGCAATTATAAAATTAACAACATAGAAATGAAACAAATATCATGTAGAAACTATAACATAATTTCATTTGAATAAAGCTACAATATTTTCAAAGATTGTAAATATCAAATTAGTAACAAACTCTCAAAATGAATCTGATTGATTGAAAAATAAAAAAAGAAATTTGTTTAGAAAACAATGAAAAAAATCAACAACTGGAAAAAGATTTCTCAAAAGGTAAAAAAGACTGGAGAATTTAATTTGAAATTTATAAAGAAAAATCTTTAGGAATATTAATATAAAATATTATATATAATAATATAATTATTATATTATAATATAATCATGTTTTTAAAAAAAATCTAATATAAGAATCTAGTGATTTAAAGTGAAAGTGAAATAAAAAAAAGCAATACTTACAAAGTGCCGGTAAGCGAGCAACTTTTTGAACCATCACATCTAATCCACCACGAACTAATATATCTGGCATCGTTTTTTTATGATATAACAAAAAATCCACTATAGAAGAAATTGGACAACGAACGGACTGTGTAAAATCCACAATTTAAAAAAGGAATGTACAAGATTTGATCTACACTGGACCGTCTGTAGTTTTCTGCAGGCCTTTTCCACATTTCCAACACCATTGAAACCTTCAAATTTGAAGATAGAATAGATATAACCAAATAGACATTCAGGTACTGTTCATATTAATTTTAAAGTTATTTTTCATAATATAGTGTAAATTGTTGCTTATTAATTTGTTTTCTTAGTTATAATTAGATAAAAAAATACTTACAGAGCATTTGATAAAATCAATTCGTTAAATTAACCTTTCACGATCCAAAGGAACAAACATAATAAAACTTCTTCTTTTTTATGGAGTAAAATATCCTATGATAAATAAGCTCATATCCACGTAATTGAATTTAGTTCTGTGAGTATATTTTTTTTAATAGTGCGCCTGAATGAATGAATGAAATTTAGGTAGGCAAATTGAATGTGAATAAGTTAAATGTTTTTGAATATTTTATTATAAAAACATAATATAAAATAGTTGTTTGTTTGAATAAAGATACAATTTATTCAAGTTTAATGTGACTGTTTGTTCACATTTCTGTGACACCATTGAAATAAAATATTAGAATGCCAACTTTAAACACGAAGGCCAAAGAATAGAGTCGGTCTTCAAATTTTGTTATTTGACCTCACAATTAAAATATACCCTGAGACTAGATAAATATAATGATATAAATTTCTTAATATTAAATAAAAATAAGAGTCTCATATAAAAAAAAATTAATAATCATTAATGGCGCCCAATTCAAATCTGAATAACATTTTTCAAAAATAATAATTAGAAAAAGGTAAGTATTAAATACTATAATAATAAATAAATTATACATCAATATTGCTTTCCATATTTTGAACACATACAATTATTGTCAAATATTATCAAACCATATCATTTGTCGTACCCAACGTGGGGCATAACAAAATTTGGCATTAAAAAAATTGACATTAATAACAAATTAAAACAAGGAAAATGGAAAAAAGAATGACACTCAGAGATGGTAAACAAATAAGAGCAGAAGGAGAATCAGATGAAGAAGAAAGGAGACAGGGAATGGGTGACTTTCAAGAACATTACATGGAACAAGAGCATAAAGAAGAAACAAAGACAACTGAAACAGTAGAACAAATAGAAAGTCAAATGGCAGGAAAAGAAAGAGGAGATGGACATGATGAGAATGTTCAATATGATGATAAAAAAATGGACCAAAATAAGGAAGAAATAAAACAATATATGAACACAAAAATGGAAGATATGAACACAAAAATGGATCAAAATAATAAAGATATGAACACAAAAATGGACCAAAATAAAGAAGAAATAAAACAATATATGAAAAAACAATTGGAAGAATCAAGAAACTATACAGAAGAAAGAATACAAGAAACAAAACAAGAAATTCGAAATGAAATGTTAGGAAGATTAATGGAAGTTGAAGAAATACAATCCAGAGAAATGGAAAATATAAAGAAAAACGAAAATGAATTAAAAATGGAAATAGGGAACATACAAGGAAAGATAGAACAAATCGAGAAAAAAGGAATGAATATGGATTATGTTGGAGGAGTAAAAACAATTTATGGAGCAACTAGTCAAAAATTTGACGGAAATATCAAGAAACTGCATCCAAAAATATTCATAAGAATTTTGAAAAATCGAGTAAGAGGAATGAATAGTATTGAGGACATAAAGGAAATAATAAGAGACCATTTGGAAAATAATGCGTTAATATGGTTTGCTGCCAGCGAGGAAGATATGTCAGAATTTCAAGATTTTGAAACGGCATTTTTACAATATTTCTGGGGGGAAAATGCACAATCAACCATCAGGGAACAATTATACTTCGGGAAATTTAATGAAAATAGAAGCCATAGTTTCAACAATTATGCAATCCAACTACATGCGATGACACAGTATTTGGAACCACTAATTCCTGAGGAGGAAATCGTTATGTTCATAGCAAAGCATTCCAAGGCAGAATTGGCTGAAACCATTTTCAAAGATCTAGATTCTACAGGCCTGAAAATAAACATAGAAGAAAATATGCAATGAAGAAATGGAGATCAAGAAACAAGAAGAGTAAATTATCAAAGAATTGATCAAGACAGAGGAAGAAGATCAGAAAACAGAGATGGTATAACAAATATAAACGAGACAAAATTACATACAGCACAAATACATAGAGAAAATACGAGACAGATAACTGAACAAATAAATGACAATGAAAATTTTTAAATACGCATACATCAAATAAACAAAATCTATATATTTGTCAATATGAAAATCCAAATGAATTTATAAAAGTAAATGAAAATATAGACAGAGATGGGAATAATAGTTTAATCATTATAAATGGGTTAATTAACAATTTAGAAGCTAAATTACTCATTGATACTGGATCAGAAGCATCAATAATTAATCAAAAATTTGTTGATAAGTTGAATATTCCTACAAACAATATTATTAAAATACCAAAAATAAATTCAATTGGTGCTAACTCAAAGAAAATATGTGAAATTAATAGATTGATAAATATAAACGCTAATATTAAGGGAAAAGAATTTAGTTTACAAGTATTAATTGCTCCAAATATTGAAACTGAAGTAATAATAGGATGTGATGAGCTAGATAAACATAAAGCAATAATAGATATTGAAGAAAGAAAATTAAAATTGGATGGAACATGGATTAACTTTGAAATAATAGCTTTGAAGGAAGAAGGTAAAATAATTAGTAATATGTACAAGGAAGAAATGAATAAAAATTATGATGATGAAGAAGAAGGGGAAGATGAAGTTGTAATGGATTGTCCAGAGGACAGAAAAGAAGAAATGAAAATGTTGATGAATGAATATAATAATTTATTTTCAAAGGAAAATAGAATTGCGAAAGATTATGTACATAAAATAGAAGTGAATGAAGATATTGAAAATTTCAAAGCTAAAACTTATCCTATTCCATATAAGTACAAAGATCAAGTGAGAAAATGCATAAAAGAACTATTGGAAAATAAAATAATAGAAAGAAGCAACTCACAATACATTAATCCTATTGTTGTGGTAGTGAAGAAGAATGGAGAATTGAGACTTTGCTTAGATGCAAGAAATATAAATAAATTTTCAAAACCTCAATATGAAGCACCTATGTCAGTTGAATCTATTTTGGGACGTATTACAAGAACATCTATATTTTCAAGAATAGACTTAAAACATAGTTTTTGGCTAATTCCTTTGCATAAGGATAGTCGGGATTTTACAGTTTTTTCCATAGACGGAAAAATCTATAGATTTTGTGTTGTGCCATTTGGTGTATAAAGTGCATGTAGTTCATTAGTAAGGGCACTAAATAAAATTTTAAATGAGCATGAATCATTTTTTCTTCATTATGTGGATGACATTCTGATTATTTCCAAAAATTTAGAAGAACATCATTTCCATCTTGAAACCATTTTGGAAGATCTTCATTCTGCAGATCTAAAATTAAATAAAGAATTATTGGAATGAAGTGCTATAACAGAGAACAAATTATAAAGAAGAATTAAAATTTGGTTTTCTTATTTCTTTTATAAATAAAATAAATCCAGAAAACAAATTTTGGGAATGTTGTTATGGTATGAAAATACCCTAAATAAAATATTAACTAATCATAAGGTATAATTAAAGCAATACGACCAACTCTGTTATTTGTATACTTAATTTAAATAAATTCATCCTAGTAAAAGAAACATAATAAGTTATGGCGAACACTATATACTAAATTTTAATAATCAATTTTGAAAAACCCCGTATAATCAAATAATTTAAGTTATAAATTGACAGATAAAAACTTAAGGGTATAAAAATACAAATATAAAAATTTTGACCACTGCAATTATAAAATTAACAACATAGAAATGAAACAAATATCATATAGAAACTATAACATAATTTCATTTGAATAAAGCTACAATATTTTCAAAGATTGTAAATATCAAATTAGTAACAAACTCTCAAAATGAATCTGATTGATTTAAAAATAAAAAAAGAAATTTGTTTAGAAAACAATGAAAAAAATCAACAACTGGAAAAAGATTTCTCAAAAGGTAAAAAAGACTGGAGAATTTAATTTGAAATTTATAAAGAAAAATCTTTAGGAATATTAATATAAAATATTCAAAAAAATGTATAATCATGTTTTTAAAAAAAATCTAATATAAGAATCCAGTGATTTAAAGTGAAATAAAAAAAAGCAATACTTACAAAGTGCCGGTAAGCGAGCAACTTTTTGAACCATCACATCTAATCCACCACGAACTAATATATCTGGCATCGTTTTGTTATGATATAACAAAAAATCCACTATAGAAGAAATTGGACAACGAACGGACTGTGTAAAATCCACATTTTAAAAAAGGAATGTACAAGATTTGATCTACACTGGACCGTCTGTAGTTTTCTGCAGGCCTTTTCCACATTTCCAACACCATTGAAACCTTCAAATTTGAAGATAGAATAGATATAACCAAATAGACATTCAGGTACTGTTCATATTAATTTTAAAGTTATTTTTCATAATATAGTGTAAATTGTTGCTTATTAATTTGTTTTCTTAGTTATAATTAGATAAAAAAATACTTACAGAGCATTTGATAAAATCAATTCGTTAAATTAACCTTTCACGATCCAAAGGAACAAACATAATAAAACTTCTTATTTATGGAGTAAAATATCCTATGATAAATAAGCTCATATCCACGTAATTGAATTTAGTTCTGTGAGTATATTTTTTTTAATAGTGCGCCTGTATGAATGAATGAAATTTAGGTAGGCAAATTGAATGTGAATAAGTTAAATGTTTTTGAATGTTTTATTATAAAAACATAATATAAAATAGTTGTTTGTTTGAATAAAGATACAATTTATTCAAGTTTAATGTGACTGTTTGTTTACATTTCTGTGACACCATTGAAATAAAATATTAGAATGCCAACTTTAAACACGAAGGCCAAAGAACAGAGTCGGTCTTCAAATTTTGTAATTTGACCTCACAATTAAAATATACCCTGAGATTAGATAAATATAATAATATAAATTTCTTAATACTAAATAAAAATAAGAGTCTCATATAAAAAAAAAATTAATAATCATTAATGGCGCCCAATTCAAATCTGAATAAAATTTTTCAAAAATAATAATTAGAAAAAGGTAAGTATTAAACACTAATAATAAATAAATTATACATCAATATTGCTTTCCATATTTTGAACACATACAATTATTGTCAAATATTTTCAAACTATATCAATATATATATATATATATATTATTTTATATTCTTCAACCATTATTATAATAATCGCTTGATTTTTATTTCTTGGGTATGGTTAGGGATTTTATATTTAATAAATAAAAATTGTTTTTTCGACGTTTCGCAAAAAATGCTTCTACAGCTCTACATAAATATGAAACGACAGAAAAACATGAATTTGACTTCAAAAATACAAAAATATTAACACAAGACTCCAATTATCAAAAACGAACGATTAAAGAAATGATACATATAAAAAAAGAAAAAAATTCTGTGAACGATAAACAAGATATTAAAAACTTGAGTCAAATTTATCATAATTCAATAAAATAACAAGTTAATTATCAATAACCGCACTTTTTTTAATCTATTTTTCAAATATGGTAAATTTATTTCTGAAGTTAATACTTGTAATCATAACCAAATAACAACTGTATATATGTTTACTTCATTATGACATTTTAGAAAATAGACATTTTGAAAAAGCTTTCAAACGAAAGCGAGTAGGAGTAGCGGTACTTGGGCCACCCCCCTCCACTTTGCATTTAGCTCCTCCGCCAGCTAACCGACCCGACAAGCAGCGACATCTACATGCGGGAGACGGAGTCATGGAGAGTTATCCGTCCGCCATTTTTCATCCGCAGACTATCCGGCCCCGACAACCAGCGACATCTACATGAGGGAGACGGAGTCATGGAGAGATATCCGTCCGCCACTTTTTATCCTCAGGACCACCAGCGACATCTACATGAGGGAGACGGAGTCATGGAGAGATATCCGTCCGCCATTTTTTATCCACAGGATGCCGGAGACGTCGCAGAAGACCTAATGTTGACATGTGAAAAATCGTCGTAAATCAGTATGCCTGCCCCAGGGCAAAAGGACTCTAGTATACGATATACAGTGTGATGAAAATCAAAGTTTACCGTCTCAGGGTGTACAAATTTAAGCTGGGACCTAATGTTGACATGTGAAAAATCATAAATTTTCAGTACCCCGACCGGGGCACAAAAGACCTTAATGTTGACCGTCTATGACTCACAAGCGTACAAATCATGACATCAAGACCCATGGTATTCAAAATAGTGTTGCAATGTCATATCGTCAAAAGCCGTGTGCCACACATGGCAAATGTCACATGTCAAACGTCACGTGTCAAATGTAAAACATTACGTGTTGAACGTTGCACGTTACATGTCAAACATCATGTTTCTGTCAAACGTCATATGTCAAACGTCACCTGTCAAACGTCATGTGTTAACCGTACGTCAAACGTAACGTGTTGAACGTTACACGTTACATGTCAAACGTCACATGTCAAACGTCACATGTCAAACGTCACCAGTAGGCATTACCTCACTTGAGACAGACAGTGACCTTGAACCGCTCTTATCAATTGCGTCGAGAGCTGCTCTTATCAGTACCGGATGTTACCGGCGGGGTCGTTGTGCCAGTACCGGATTTTGGAAGAACGGCCGTTGTGGCAGAATATTCAAGGCCAGTGGTAATTACATAGTACAATTAATAAAATCAGCGCGAAGATCCTTATCAGCTCCTCCGGTCCTTATCAGCGGCACACCCTTTGCAAAAAATTACGGCGGCACATGTTGTGACACGATCCAGCCAGCGCGAAGGTCCTTATCAGCTCTTATCAGCTCCTCCGGTCAGCGACAACGGTACGCCCTTTAGAACTACATAGGCGACAATCACTAGAGAAAATCTTCTTTGCAAAAAGCCCGTTGTTTACAAAAAAAAAACAATGCGGTAATCACGGTTGTTTTACAATTTCATAGGTGACAAATGATAATCCCCAGAGATAATCTCATGTGCCGGTCATTCACAAAAACGCGGAACCTTATCAGCGAAGATCCTTATCCTTATCAACTTTGCAAAAAATTACGGCGGCACGGTCATGTTGTGACACGATCCAGCCAGCGCGAAGATCCTTATCAGCTCTTATCAGCGCCTCCGGTCAGCGACAACGGCACACCCTTTAGAACTACATAGGTGACAAACGACACTAGAGAAAATCTTCTTTGCAAAAAGCCCGTTGTTTACAAAAACAATGCGGTAATCACGGTTGTTTTACAATTTCATAGGTGACAAATTCCCCAGCTCTTGCGCCGGTCACAAAAACGCGGAATAAAAATTATCACGGTTTTTCAAAATACACAGCGATTTTATCGTTGTTTGTGGTTGTACGGCCGATTTTCACACCAATTTGCTGGAAGACACACTTCTGCTAAAATCTGAAAATTCATAACGCTTTATTATAGACAACGACTGGCATGATAAATTATTCAAGGCCAGTGGTATACGGTAATTACATATTGGATAATAAAATCGAAGTCTTGCCAGTGCCGTACCGTAATTACAGGCACTTTGTAATCGAAGGAGAAAACATAATAAGTTACAACAGACAGTAATATTCCTCAAATGAAAAAAACATGGCCGTTGTGGTAATCGTACTGAATATACAAGGTGATTAAAGCGAACGAAAATTCTAAATATAAAAACGCTGAACACTGTATGTCAATTAGAAAAAAAAGTAGATATTAAAGGTATTACGTAGATATTTTAGCTACGTCCACGCTGAACATACGCAGGATATTTTGCGGAGTGATATTAAAAAAAAACACAGGCTATAAGATATTATATTACGTAAATATTTTAGCT
The DNA here is from genome assembly GCA_947563755.1 of Lochmaea crataegi. Classification (NCBI taxonomy): domain Eukaryota; kingdom Metazoa; phylum Arthropoda; class Insecta; order Coleoptera; family Chrysomelidae; genus Lochmaea; species Lochmaea crataegi. The sequence continues at coordinate 30,202,248 of OX387436.1, forward strand.
ACATTTTCATGAATATTTTCACGCACTTTCGATAGATGTTGCGGAGCTTTAGCGAAGTATTCAATCGTAGACTCGTTCACCATAAATTTTTCAAAAATACCAACCATGGCTATATCTTCGAGGGTTTTGCACCCAAATTCATCTTTTCTATGAGTAACTTCTAGATTATGGGGTATGTGGTGTTGTGTAACAGCTAGGGTGGGGTCATAGATTATACCATTGTATTCTATCCAGAAATGTGGTGTAATTTTCACACCATTCGAATAGACCTTTGTACCCAGACATAGTTTGGTTGCTATTCCATATTTTGCAGCCACTTCGTAGAAAATTAAACTTCCCGCCAAACATACACCGCAATAGCCTGCTCGAATAAACTCCTGCTCGATACAACATTTAATGAGTTTGAGTTTGACGTAAGTTAAGTTAAGTCTATCTACTGACGTACTCACGCATGGGGTCCATGTCTGCTCACGTGATAACTCTTCACTCTAGAACAGTTAGTGATTAAATGAACATTCATCTTGTTGCTAGCTTATTTTATTATGTCCGCCCTTCTTAATTCTTCGATTATTTCTTGGAATTCAATATCTTCTTCTTTTAGATATTTCAGCCTTTCGACTAAGATATTAGGGTCTGTCCAACCACGAGGAATGTTGCATCTTCTAGATGTACGTGTCTCATCAGGTATACTTGTACATATATTGTTTTGAATTTTAAAGTTACTAGACGAAAATTTACTTGTAACGGAATCAGTACTGTTTCTGGCTAATGTGGCACGTTTTTTACATTTAAACAGAGGTTTTATTATATTGTTGAATTTTATAGGACAGGCCTGATGCCTCAGATGTCCTCGGATATCTCGATGTGCCCCAGATATGTCTAATATTTGTTTGTACGTTTGTAAATCGAATGGGGTAAATTCGTGAGGCTTCTTGCAAAATATTAATCGCTGTAAACCAGGTGTATTATGGAAAGTTTTATCGTCTACCACTATATGTTCGGTGTCATAGTCTAGATATACATTTCCAAGTACCCATCGCCCGTTGGATAGCTGCGGGCCGTAAGCTTGGTCAAGATCATTATGTTCTTCTATGTTAGCAGTCATGGGGGCAATTTTGATTGTCGTTTGCGATGGATCTTGTTTTACGACGCCTAACGAACTTGCTATTTGTTCAAGAGGCTCTGTCACAGGCTTAAAAACCTTTTCGAGATGCTCTTCTCGATCACGCTCAGCTCTTTTGAGCGAATTGTATTTTTCACGAACAGCTTTTGCGAGCTCTAATATGTGCTGTTTACGAGACGCCATGCTATTAAATGAAAAAATAGCGCACACACTCCTATTTATAACCTCGCCCCACATCTGTCACACGTCTGGCATCTGTCACCCATCTGGCGCACACCTGCTAGCCGGCTGTACGCTGACTATGCGCTGATATATACCTGACTATGCGCTGACATATACCTGACTATGCGCTGACATATACCTGACTATGCGCTCACATATACCTGACTATGCGCTGACATATACCTGACTATGCGCTCACATATTCCTGACTACGCGCTGACATATACCTGACTATGCGCTGACATATACCTGACTATGCGCTGACATATACCTGACTATGCGCTGACATATACCTGACTATGCGCTGGCATATACCTGACTATGCGCTGACATATACCTGACTATGCGCTGACATATACCTGACTATGCGCTGACATATACCTGACTATGCGCTGACATATACCTGACTATGCGCTGACATATACATGACTATGCGCTGACATATACCTGACTATGCGCTGACATATACCTGACTATGCGCTCACATATACCTGACTATGCGCTGACATATACCTGACTATGCGCTGACATATACCTGACTATGCGCTGACATATACCTGACTATGCGCTGACATATACATGACTATGCGCTGACATATACCTGACTATGCGCTGACATATACCTGATTATGCGCTGACATATATCTGACTATGCGCTGACATATACATGACTATGCGCTGACATATACATGACTATGCGCTGACTATATGCTGACATACACCTGATATACTTCTGATACCTGAGATACGCCCCTTATTATTTTATATCGTTGTATGATATGCTAATGATAAGTTAACGTTCTTTCACGAGCCAAAAAGCATGTGTTGCGTATACAGTTCCTGGTTATCTGTTTTATAAATATAGTTAGGTATCATGTCACGATTTTGTAGGCTTTTTTTGATTGAGAGAGAGACTAATAGATTATAAAATATTGACCCATCTAAAACGACTGATCAAATTATTGCTGAAATATGGAATATTTTCAAAACAATAGCTATCCATATTCTGTGTAGTATACCGAAACTGTTTCAATATGTTATTACTTTTTCACCAAGTACACCCAGTAGCAGAGGTTTGTATATAGTAGAAAAATTACAGTGGTTGTGACCCTGTACAGCTTTAATTAACATAAATTTACAGATAGAATACTGACAGAGTCCCACGAAGGGTATCACTAGCTGTGGAAAACCGATAACGGTACAAAATCAAAGACATTTTAGGTCAAGTAGTGAAATGCCGGTGTGCTGTGGTCGAAGAACTAGCAAAAAAGGTAATAATAAATTAGGAGTGTTTATGAAAAAAGGTAAGTTATATTTTTTACCACTACATGTCTTTCAATTGTTAGATAAAAAATCTTTAGTATGTGGATTTTGAAAGTATTGTTGGTTTCTACTCATGACTAGGATTAAGTATTAGGAAATGTGCCTGTTTGTCAGCAAAAATGCTGTCCAAGGGAGACCAAGCGAGGAGGTAGGCACTTTCGTCATATGTTAATGACTACTTCTCCCTCAGGAAAAAAGGAATATTCGATACCGAAAATTTTTGGAGGGGACACACCAAAGTTAATTAGGAGGTGTCCCCCCATACAACATTCAAGACACGTTTATATGGGAGACATTTTGCTCAAGGAGGGGGCACACAGGTTCCCAAAGTTAATTAGGAGGTGCCCTTCTTACCTTTACACACATTTTAAGGAGGGGGCACACAGATTCCCAAAATTAATTCGGAGGTGCCCTTCTTACCTTTACACACATTTTAAGGAGGGGGCACACAGGTTCCCAAAGTTGATTAGGAGGTGCCCTTCTTACCTTTACACACATTTTAAGGAGGGGGCACACCAAAGTTGATTAGGAGGTGCCCTTCTTACCTTTACACACACAACATTCAAGAAGAAAATGTTCCCAGATTTTTATGGTATTGCTTTTCTGTAAAATTTTCGCTATCGGCTATTGGGGATGGGGTTAGGGGAAGGGAAGTAGCCGTGAAAACGGCTGATTTTTTTTGTAAAGAGTTCCAACTAGTAGCATTGGCGTTTGTATCCGTAGGGAACAGAGTCAAGGTTTTCTATTCGTTTTCTTTTAGTGAAGCTGGTTCGGAAGACTTTAGTCACGTTTTTCGTGACCACTGAATGATCGGAGTTCCTTAATATGTTACGAGTAGTTATGAATTCGTCGGGGGCTTCATTCAGGACCATGTCTCTTAAGGTGTCGAAATTTACTTTCTGGCTCGTATTATAGTTCAAGGTTATACCTTTCGCTTTAATAATATCAAACGTTTTATTTTTATCGGTTGAATAAACCCTGTAGGCATATATTTTTGGACCACCGGCTACAAAATCTGTTATGTAGCTTCCCTCCCCATATTCGCATAGTTCGTCTGTCATATCGCCGAGAAAACTACCTAAAGGTACTTCGTAGGTGCAAGGTCGAGAGACGTAAATGACAGAGTCTGTGTCATGATATATTACTCTATCGTCGAGTTTTTCTAAATACGTGTATAGTTTTAGCCTAGCTTGTGCAGTGGTGTAGGCCGCTAGTACACATTTACAGTTGGGAGTGTGGCATATGCCTCTTCTTTAAAGGACCAGTTAACAATGAGGGTGTTTTCGTTAACCGGAAAAATATTGTTTACTTCTTTGCATGGCTGCGATAAAATGTCAAATAGTTCTGCAGGTGTGTTGACTATAGACGTCTTAGACTGGTTTTCACATTGTCCAAGCTTGCCCCAAAAACTTGTTATCATGGACTTACCAACCTGTCTTCGACCTGGATTGAATTCAATTTCATCGTAGGACAATTCTACACCCTCACGATCAAAATATTCCTTTATATAGAGATCTTTTTCTTTTGGGTTTTTACATTCGGTGGGCCAACCGCTTGCCTGTTGTTTTATTTTTAAAAATTTTGAAATATATTCGGCAAATAGGCCACCAGACTTTGTAGTTTTATCGTATTGTACCACTTGATATTTCCAAATTTCGTAAATATTTAGAATTTTGTATCCTTTTTCTTGAGCTTTTAGAACCTCGTCCATTACCCATGTACCGGTAAAGCTTCTTTCTTCATCATTATGTAAACATTCATTAGACATGTTAGATTCACAACATGTACGACAAAGTGAAAACATTAGTTTACTATTACATTTATAAGGTAGTACGGGGTGGTAGAGATTTGTTGGAGGTAACACTCGACACTTTATTAGTCCTTCGGTTTGTTTCAAATCAAGAGCGTAGCATTCTTCTCCCACAAAAACTTCCGGGTGACCAATTGGATATTTTCCATATTTATTGACCCACGGATATAAAGAGCAGATGTCAGTATATTTTATTTTCTCTCCATTTTTACAAGAATAATAAAGCTTTGTGGCATCTGTTCGCCCCCCGTAAAAGGCGTCACGAGGCTCCAATGGTAGCTGTTCGAGGAGAGGATGTTTTTCGGTAATAGCTTCAATTTCGGGGTTCATTTCACGGCGAAAATCGCACTCCCATTTTACAATTACCTCGTACCCGAGAGATCTTAATTTTTCATTCTTCGCCAACGTTTCCTCGTACCGTTGCTCGTATGTAAGTGATGGGTTGTCATGTGTCGGTTCGTTACGTCTATATTTCATACATTTTGGACAACTGTGAAAGTAGCAGCCCTCAAATTCAAAGACCTGTCTTGTGCTTTTACAGTATCCATCAACCTTAAGACCATTCAATACAACTTCTCGCCCTCTGGCTGCATGTTCTATTCTGATACCTCTTTGGTGTTCTTCGTATATTAACCATTGAACAGCAATCCTAGATTGTTTATCGCGACATCTATATCCGTTCTTAGGAACTAACCCGATGGTATTCGATTGTAAAAAGTTTCTCCTAAATATTTTATTACATGCACCAGGTAGCGTGATGGCTTCTGTGAACGGGTCGACCCCTCCTTCTTTTAAAAGCAACTCTCTGAACCTTAAGCAAGACTGAGCAAGTATGGACACGTCACTTATACAAATTTCGGATTTAAAGTTGAAGACATACCCTTGATCAGAGAGTTTTTTATGCCAAACGATTAGTTGATTTCTGGCGTCGTTCTTTTCGTCGAGTGAAGGGGAGTATTTCAGATTTTCAGGATCGTAATATTCGAGGGCAGGTAGTTGCCCGATGTAATCCCAGTTTCCGACTTTGTTGAACAAGTGGGGGAAGTAACCTTTTTTTATATCTTTTAGACCGAATACTTTAGGCAATTTCGCCAGAGGCATTGGGAAGTAGTTTAAAGAGTCGATAAAACTTACATTGCCCACTTTCATCTGTATTAGCTTCGTACCTCTAGTTATTAGTTCGGGTGTTAGACCTGTCTTTGTTATAAGGTGATTTAACATAAACTGGTTATCATATAGACCTCCGGCATGTCCGACCACAATTATTTTCTTAAACAGAGTCCTTTGATTCATTACATACTCCATAAAACGAGCTACAGGGTCAATTGTTAAAACTTGATATCTAACACCACAATCGCACCATCTTTTGTCCGTACCTATACATAGTGCACAGTGTTGCTCAAACACACATAAGTTGGCTTTGTGTAGTAAAGAGCCGTCAGGCATAACTTCTTCTTGAGTACACTCGAGGTCATAAAATATAAATAGTACCCCGTGCATTGAAGGCTTACGTGTGTCGACGGGCATGAAACAATTGTGTGGAGAGGCTTTGAATCCGTTACATATTTTACAGAAAACTTCGCCACATATGTGTTCCCGCTTTCTGGGGATCGTTTTAAGACAAATTTTGCAAGAGGTTAACCGTTCACATAGTTTACTTTGTTTATGGTAATCGTAGCAGATCTGTCCTCTGAAATACCGATTACACCCATCACATACGATTTTCACACTTGATTTACATGGGGGTAATTGTTCACATGCTGGACATGTTTTTTCACAGCGGTGCATATTATGTTCGTGGGGTGTGTGGCAATGTTCACAGAAATATTTACAGCAAAAAGCAGACGTCAACGATATAATCACGTTATAATGATTTTCGTGATAAAGAAGATTGATTTTCTTGCTTCCCCCTACTCCTTCATACATAACATCGTGACCCTTGCTACCATAAGTGTATACTGTTATTTTATAGTCAAACAAACTCTCTTGAAACTTTTTTTAATTCCGGTAGTCCACCACCCTCTTTAGGTATTTCAACACCGCTAGCCTGTAGTAATTCAAAAGTTTTTTTGGTCTGGAGACCCTTCGTTTGTCTTATCTTATTTTTGTTGGGGGCATTGTCGGCGTACGCTTTAGCTACAACCACTGCTCTAGCCAGGCATAAATGGTCTGTATTATTTATTACTATAATACCACTACGTTTAGCACACTCTTCGTCATAGTCGTTGTACTTACGACCTCGCCCTTTACCTTTAGGCATTTTTACGGTTGTGGCTGCTAGACAAAATGTCTCAGTGTCAAAACCTGCCGAATTAGATTGGTAGACAGGATTAAACCGCAACCAACCATCACCACGGCTAAACTCTTTCGAGCAAAAAGTAAAACCAATTTGATCACTCGACTCTGTCCCCTCGGTCACCTTATTGATAACATCCTCCATGCCGGAGCGTACCCATTTTAGTGGATCTGCCCCTTCGGGAATTGGGCGGATTTTAAATTCCACCGTTCTACCTGTTAGGTTGAATTTTCGAATTTTTTTAATAACATCTTTAGTTATCAAAAACTTTTCCATCTTGTGTTGATAAAAAAAATGTTTCTAGACTTACCACAAGAGCAACTGATAAGACACGTATGAAGATAACGAGAGCTGAAGAGATTATGATTCTGCCACTCCGAGAAGCTCTTTAAATAGAGCCGAAAAGGGGGCGTGGCTTATTGATATTCTCAGGAGAAAACATTCTTTTAAGGTAATTAGTTCGAGTTTATTCAAAGTAACATATGTTTTAAAAAATATTTCATCAGGGAATTACTGTTGTGAATCCTTTATAAATATATAGGTGTTATTTTCCACAATTATTACGATAATGTGTGTGGTTAGATAACCTCACTTTTACGATAAAATGTTTTGAGTTTATCAGTTGGCACACTGAATCACTTTTTAGAACTTGCAATCTTGTAGTATTTAATAGGGGGAATGGGGAAATATAGATATGGAAAATAGTACAGACATGTAGCTACAGGTCTGAAGTGAGGTGTGTGTGTGTTCTATTGATAACAAATAAAACAAAAATTATTTTTTTTCAATAGGTCTAAATAACGCAAAATTTTTAACAGAAAGTCTGAACGATTATAAGTATGACATTTTGGCATTTCAGCAATACACGATTCTGTTTTCATTTTTCACCGAACAGAATCATTCTTATTTAGATACATATTGGAAAAATTGTAATGATTATGATGGCACTTTTGGGACAGTATATAATGGAAATTGGGTAATAAAGAACTCAGGTTTACCGGCCAAAATATTTTGCTAGATACTGCAAAATTTAAGGCATAATCAGTTGCTTCTGTTTGCCAAAAACCCAAAGGAGTTTACCCCCGAAGATCATAAAAATTATAAACTAATGTTGGAATTAATAGGAGTCGCAATCGCCGCGGGCATTTAAAACACCAAACGTGCTCATGATTAATGCGTAATCTCGTATTTCAAAATAAACATTGCGGCGTGAAAATATAAATAAAAATTTTGAAAACTCTTATCGCTAAAAGGTGTAGTACGAACGTATTTAACCTTGAATATTCATGATAATTTGAAAAACTAAATTGTATATTATATGAAAGCTGAGCGTTGCAAAACCGGAAAAGGTGATAAGAAAAATTATGATAATTTGAAAAACAATGTATAAAAGGTGTTGTAAAAGTTTAAATTATATAATTATAAAAAAAGAATCCAAAAAATATCTGATAACATACAACATAAATAGTCGATATTTTAGAGGCGCGTGGTTTTTTTAAATATGGTAAAGTAAAACAATGTAAATCGTGAAAATATCAACTAAATATGCTGTGTGGTGAAAATATTTTTAATAAAAATTAAACAATATACTATGAACAGTATTCTTTACTGAAGTAATTTTCAAGCAAAATGTTTCCGTATGAGTTGACATATGGAAGTTATGGTATCCCGCACATCGCTAATAGTCCACACCCTCCTTGACATCCTGCCCCTCGTTTTTTCCATAGTGTGAAACTGTCTACTACAAGAGTTAACACAAGAACGTACCAGATTTTTACAGGGGTTAGTTAACTATGTTCAGTCTCACTATAAAAAATATCAAAAAAAAAGAAAATTCCAAATATTACGAACCCTTGCTGAAGCCCTGTGGAGTAACGTTCAATCGGTACAATGTTGCAGTTTTCGTGGTCAATATGCGGTAATACTAACTATAAACAAAAACATGTTTTTCTGGATATATATAGAGGTTAGACTTTAATATACTAAGTTAGTTCCGAGAATTCACCATGGCTGATTACCTAGTTCGTTGCTTGATTTTTTCTGCAGGTATTGATGACCAACCGTTAATGTGTCATGACGTGAGAGCGGTCGAGGAAGGCGTATCTCTTTGCATCAATCTGCTGTTGAGACACGTCAACGATTTACACCATATACCTCTTTATATGTTCGAATTCACCATACCTCTAGAAGATCGAAGTGAGGGTTCCATCGTTAGCATCCATTTTTATTAGGATAACCAACTAATGCTGTATTACACCTATTACCTTCAGAACCCTCAAGATGGTGGTTTTCTAGATACATTTTATGACCACGGGGAAAGAGAGTTTTCTGTCGTTGGGGATAAGAATAATTGGATCCCTCCTTACGACCGTGAAGAATAACCTCTAACCCATAGTAAGTTTTTTTCAATTTATCTTTGCTGTTGAAAAAGTTTATTACTACTTTGATTATTTCTGAAAATGTCAGTATATTAGCTGTATTATTTCTACACAGCGTTGACTTTTAATCTCAAAACTTTTACATTGTGTGTTCAACCTCACGATCGACACCAAGTGATAAAGGGATATCTAGGATAGGGTTTTTAATAATACAACAATTTTTAGCGGAAGGGGGCGCATCTTTATTCGTTTCTGAAATACATATTAAATTATTATTTCATTTAGATATAACTAATTACCTTTACCTTATCACCCACGCCACCAGCACCGGCAGCGGTCCCAGGGGTACCGGTGTTGGGTCGTACCAGAGCGTAGCGTTCTGGTACGACCCGAGCCCTATTAGCCAACCTGGCCTATCCTCAGGGTGGAGCCCTCCTACCTCCACCGTTATGATGTCCAATATCTGTAAAGTGCATAAGATAAACATCAAATATGTGGACCATGTTATGTAATAAAGTTCATTTACAATAAGTTTGCAATAACAAAACATGACAGATGTTTTACATCGTTGCCACGTTGTAATTTTTTCCAGTTATTGGCATAAAATTATGTTGATAAGTTGTCACTTGATAAAAGACTTAGACATTGCGGCGCAGTGTTCGATACTCTTTTTTAAATAGTTATGAAAATAACTGGTTATCTTACACAGTAAATAACAAACTATAAAATGCGAATGAAAACGACAAACCAAAACAAGAAATTGATAAAATTGTCTGATTTTGACAACATAAGTCTTGCAACCCCGTACACGGCAGCCAACTTTTGGGCCGTAATTTCCACCGTTATATATATAATTATTCCATTTACACTTTGGATATTTAAATTTTGTTCAGTGGCTGCAATTGTTACTACGAATGTCAAAGCTGCAAACTTATCGTAAATGAACATCTAATTAAGCGTCAAAATTTCAAAAATCAATTGAAAACCTTTTCCCAGATAAAATATTTTCTTCTTTATTTTCAAGAGCACTTGAGCGACATGTTTAGAACTCATCAAGGCAAAATGCAAATTTAAGATACGTAATAATTTTTTTGTGTGACAAATGTGTTGGTTAATTCTTTGTGAAAATTTAGATACTGGCTTAATTATAAAAAAGTAATATCAAATTAAACGACATTCTGGCACTATAGTCTTAAATTGGTTATATAATAGGCCTAATGTCAGAAACTCAAATTTATAACTCCTACAATAACTACTCCAAGATATCTTAAAAATCTTTACATTCAATTTTCTGGGAAATTATAAAATGTCGCTTAATCTATTATTACATAACGTGATACATATGACATTTGTAATATACTTACGGCTAGGTGTAGCGGCAACCTCTCACGAATGGTTAATACTATTTGTTCTGAAAAAAAAATTAGATTAGTAACATTTTTGACAATAAAAAGCGTATGTTCCTTACCCATGGTTCTCGTAATATTGATATTAAAATTCATATAGCAGTTTTATTTATTTGATTCCCCACCGCTTGTGGCATTATCTTCCTTTTATTCCTCCTGCACGGGATTTCTAACCACTATGATATCTTTTACCCGCAAATAATAGCGACTTTTACTGCAAACTTGTAACAAAACTGATAATTTATAAAATAACATTTTGTATGCATTATTATATTTCATTAAGTATAAAAAAAAACAGTCATGGCTGAGTGTGAATATCTCTTAAAAATTGATTTAACGCTTATACATACTAGTTTATTTCGTTGTTATCGCCCAGTTCAAAGAGGTAGCTCTGTAATTGTATGTTTTAAGTTAGGCGGTGTTTTTTATAGGGAGGAAGTGCTGTTGAGAGGCAACTATGGTGAAGGGGATGTTTTGCAAATACAGTTCTACAACTCCGGCACCCGATTTAAAGTTTTTAACTATTATATCAACGAACATATTTGTGAAACGGTCAATGGTACTGAGGGTATATTTGTTGCCGGATTTTATAATAGTTACGTTTCTGTCGTACCCATGGAACATATAGTAACTTTCTTTGGTAAGTTTTACTTATAACTTAACGCTGTTCCAACAGCAGAAACCTTAGTGGTGTATACCTTTCAGGAAACTCTGTTACGTCGGAGTTTGACGCGACATTTGACAAAGTACGTGACGTTGTTTTTATATTTACGCTAGAATTTTCATCAGGCTTCTCTCTGGTGTGCTTCTGCTACGTCGCTGGCGCGTTTCTAGTCTTTCATGTTACGACATCTCGACCACATGACGTTTAACATGACACGTGACGTTTGACGTGACACGTGACGTTTGACAAGGTATGTGGTGTTTGACGTGTCGTTTTGACGCGACGACGTTTTACGTGACACGTGACGTTTGACGTGACACGTGACGTTTGATGTGACATGTGACGTCATACGTACGACTCCTACGTCTACGACTTTTCTTCAATATTATCAGTCAGAAAATAGATCTATGAGTTTATAATTTCATGCGTCCTATGACAAAATCGAGCCAATCGTTTGGCTGGTGAAGGTTTAAAAACATTAACATGTCTGGACAGTTCATCATTTATCATTTGACGTGAGCAGACATGGCTCCCATGCGTGATTCGACAAATGGGGTTATTGACTTATGGGTGTATACCGTGTCTCTGTACTAAGATCCTGAGCCAAAATATTCTAGTGTTACTTTGTTGCTTACTCACCTCTATTTTTTACAGAAAACCTTTAATAGCGCTTTTGATGAGATAACCTCACCCTACCTGTATATTTATGTAAGTATTTATATTAAAGTTTGAAGTGTATATCTGAACATAGATTTTATTTTGTTTTTATGCTAAAAAATGAAAATTATAAAACACTATCCTACATTGTAGCAATTTGAAAAGTAGTCGCCCCATATTTTTTATTTGAAAGAGGGAATTTGGGTTATGGGTGTATAACGTGTCTTTGTACTAAGATCATGAGTCAAAGTAATCGCCCCATATTTTTTATTTGAAAGAGGGAATTTGGGTTATGGGTGTATGATGTGTCTTTGTACTAAGATCATGAGTCAAAATATTGTTCTAGTGTTACTTTGTTGCTTACCCACCTCTATTTTTTACAGAAAACCTTTTAATAGTACTTTTGATGAGATAGCCCCGACCTGTATATTTATGTAAGTATTTATATTAAGTTTGAGGTGTATATTTGAACATTTTATTCGCTTTATGCTAAAAATAACAATGGCTGATTTTTCTCAATGAAAATTATAAAATACTATCTTTTGACAATTTGAAAAATCGCCCCATATTTTTTTACGGGGTTCTTATTTTAGAAACATCAAAATATATTTATGGGGGCTTGTTCATGCACTGGTCTGATATGGAAAGCCTCACTATCTCACAGCGCTTCGTGGGGAGGATATGGGGACGCGAGAAATAGCCTCTCTAAGACATGCTTCTACGTATTTTCCTATATGTTCTTTGAATTTTACGTGTAAACAATAAACCTTTTCTTTCTTCTCTCTATCTACGTATTTTCTCTATATGTTAATGTTCTTTGAATTTTACGTGTAAACAATAAACCTTTTCTATCGCCCAGCAAGTGCCCCTATTGGGTATTATTTCAAGATCGCTATTTAGTGATTCTCGCTACATATTACGGGGGTGTTCTGTTTTGATTTAACAAAATAAAACAACCACAGTAGCTTTATGTTACAAATAATGCAGTGAATATTTTTCTACTTTGTGGTTATATCGCAGAAAAAATAGGTGGGTGTGTAGCTTCTTCTGTTTTTAACAATTGAATATTTTTCTACTTTGCGGTTATCATCGGTCAGAAAATATACAGGAGTCGTAAATATCTCACGATCTACGAGTTTATAATTTCATGCGCCCTATGACAAAAATCGAGCCAAGAATTATGCGTCGTTTGGCTGGTGAAGGCTTAAAAGCGTTAACATGTCTGGACAGTTCATCATTCATCAGTTATCACTTGACGTGAGCAGACATGGACCCCATGCGTGAGTACGTAAAACTCAAACTCATTAAATGTTGTATCGAGCAGGAGTTTATTCGAGCAGGCTATTGCGGTGTATGTTTGGCGGGAAGTTTAATTTTCCACGAAGTGGCTGCAAAATATGGAATAGCAACCAAACTATGTCTGGGTACAAAGGTCTATTCGAATGGTGTGAAAATTACACCACATTTCTGGATAGAATACAATGGTATAATCTATGACCCCACCCTAGCTGTTACACAACACCACATACCCCATAATCTAGAAGTTACTCATAGAAAAGATGAATTTGGGTGCAAAACCCTCGAAGATATAGCCATGGTTGGTATTTTTGAAAAATTTATGGTGAACGAGTCTACGATTGAATACTTCGCTAAAGCTCCGCAACATCTATCGAAAGTGCGTGAAAATATTCATGAAAATGTAGCTAAAATATTTACGTAATATAATATCTTATAGCCTGTGTTTTTTTTTAATATCTCTCCGCAAAATATCCTGCGTATGTTCAGCGTGGACGTAGCTAAAATATCTACGTAATACCTATAATATCTTCTTTTTTATATCGCTCCGCAAAATATCCTAATTGACATCCAGTGTTCAGCGTTTTTATATTTAGAATTTTCGTTCGCTTTAATCACCTTGTATATTCAGTACGATTACCACAACGGCCATGTTTTTTTTTCATTTGAGGAATATTACTGTCTGTTGTAACTTATTATGTTTTCTCCTTCGATTACAAAGTGCCTGTAATTACGGTACGGCACTGGCAAGACTTCGATTTTATTATCCAATATGTAATTACCGTATACCACTGGCCTTGAATAATTTATCATGCCAGTCGTTGTCTATAATAAAGCGTTATGAATTTTCAGATTTTAGCAGAAGTGCGTCTTCCAGCAAATTGGTGTGAAAATCGGCCGTACAACTACAAACAACGATAAAATCGCTGTGTATTTTGAAAAACCGTGATAATTTTTATTCCGCGTTTTTGTGACCGGCGCAAGAGCTGGGGAATTTGTCACCTATGAAATTGTAAAACAACCGTGATTACCGCATTGTTTTTGTAAACAACGGGCTTTTTGCAAAGAAGATTTTCTCTAGTGTCGTTTGTCACCTATGTAGTTCTAAAGGGTGTGCCGTTGTCGCTGACCGGAGGCGCTGATAAGGACCTTCGCGCTGGCTGGATCGTGTCACAACATGACCGTGCCGCCGTAATTTTTTGCAAAGGGTGTGCCGCTGATAAGGACCGGAGGAGCTGATAAGGATCTTCGCGCTGATTTTATTAATTGTACTATGTAATTACCACTGGCCTTGAATATTCTGCCACAACGGCCGTTCTTCCAAAATCCGGTACGGCACTGGCACAACGACCCCGCCGGTAACATCCGGTACTGATAAGAGCCGCTCTCGGCGTCGACGTTATAGCAATTGATAAGAGCGGTTCAAGGTCACTGTCTGTCTCAAGTGAGGTAATGCCTACTGTCACCTGTCAAATATCAAACGTCACGTGTTTAACGTGACACGTTACGTGTCAAACATCATGTGTCTGTCAAACATCATATGTCAAACGTCACCTGTCAAACGTCATGTGTTAACCGTACGTCAAGCGTTACGTGTTGAACGTTACACATTACATGTCAAACGTCATGTGTCTGTCAAACGTCACATGTCAAACGTCACCCGTCAAATGTCAAACGTCACCTGTCAAATGTCAAACGTCACGTGTTTAACGTGACACGTTACGTGTCAAACATCATGTGTCTGTCAAACATCATATGTCAAACGTCACCTGTCAAACGTCATGTGTTAACCGTACGTCAAACGTTACGTGTTGAACGTTACACATTACATGTCAAACGTCATGTGTCTGTCAAACGTCACATGTCAAACGTCACCCGTCAAATGTCAAACGTCACCTGTCAAATGTCAAACGTCACGTGTTTAACGTGACACGTTACGTGTTAAACGTTACCAAAGAAATCGTCGTAAACACGACACCTACCTCTTTTTGTAATATGTCTTCAGTACAGACATCGAAGAGTTTATTAAGAACATTGGTAAATTGTTTTTTATGAGAATAAAACTGAGGGTATACATTAAAAGTAAAAATCGAGTACAGAGAGGAGCTAATGTTGACCCTCTGTACCGAAATCAAGTGACCGTCTCAGGGTGTACGTTGTAAATCTCTAATCAGTACAGCCTGTGATAGTAGTGAGATATTTTGGGGACCTAATGTTGACAGGCCTCTAGTGAAACATTCTTTTAACGCAAAAGTTAATCAACTGATCGTTGAAAACGTCCAGTTATGACAAGTTACATATCGTTGAAAAAAACCAGCGCACATAACTTTACCTTTGCATAATACTATAGCAATGTTGAGATTGGTTCGAAATTTTCTCA
Organism: Lochmaea crataegi; assembly: GCA_947563755.1. NCBI lineage: Eukaryota > Metazoa > Arthropoda > Insecta > Coleoptera > Chrysomelidae > Lochmaea > Lochmaea crataegi. The sequence goes on from OX387436.1 coordinate 30,217,803, forward strand.
AGTTATGAGCGAAACTAGGTGAAGTTGACGAGGCACTAATTTAAGCTCTATATGTGCTTCAAACGTTACTCATTTTCATCATTTGGAAAACAAGTTGGGTCACTCACCTGAATGAGTTAACAAGACATTTTTTTATTTAAATATTTTAGCTACAGTTTCATGAACATTTTCGCGCACTTTCAATAGATGCTTTGGCGCTTTAGTAAAGTATTCAAGTGTAGACTCTTCCGAAAAATTTTCAAAAATACCCACCATGTCTAAGTCTTCGAGGGTTTTACACTCAAATGCATCTTTTCTATGAGTTACATTTAGATTATGAGGTATATGATGTTGCATAACTGCTAGAGAGGGATCATAAATTATCTCATTGTGTTCTATCCAGAAATGTGGCGTAATTTTTATGCCATTTGAATAGACCTTTGTACCTAGGCATAATTCAGTTGTTACCCCGTATTTTGCAGCTACTTCATGGAAAATTAAACTTCCGGCTAGACACACTCCACAATAGTTTGCTCGAATAAACTCCTGCTCAATACAACACTTAATGAGGTTGAGTTTAACGTACTCACGCTTGGGATCTGTAAAAGTCATCTGCTCAAGTGATCAATGATGAATGACGATCTGTTTGGATAATTGTACTTTTAAACCCTGGTGGACAATTATTATGGAACGACAAAGAATTTATTACCAAGCTTAAACAATCTTATCAACGACCTTGAGAAAAATTTGTTTATGAGCGCCCCGATATCACTCGATGACGTTATCTAACCACAACCGATAAGAGGATGAAAACATCTTTATTTGTGTAATTGCTTTAAAAAATTTTGTAAAAATTCAAGACCATTTCCCCGTTGCCTGGAGATAATATCGCTGGCAATTGTAGGACGTATGAAATATTTTGCGCACCTCTTTCCACGGCCAACCCAGGAGGCAATAATCAGAGATTATCGGAGGTGTTTATGGCCTCGTTTTAGGATTCCCCATAGGTAATACTATATAGCAGAACTGTATAACATTACCAATAGGCCTACCGACTAAGTAGTCTTAATAAAGACTCTCATATCTTCGTCCGTCTTAAGAGGTTCCCAAAATCGGGGGCTTTTAACATTCACTCGCCATTTCAGGTGTCCAATATTGTAAAAACACACAGTTTCCCGGGAGGTTTAACATTCACTCGTTATTTCTTGTTGAATTCCAGGTGTTCAATTTGAAATAATTTTAAAAAGGTGTGAATACACAGTTTCCCAAAATTGGGATTCTTCTAACCTTCAATCACTCGTTATTTCTTGTTGAATTTCAGGTGTTCAATTTGAAATAATTGTAAAAAGGCGTGAATACACAGTTTCCCAAAATCGGGATTCTTCGAACCTTCAATCACTCGTTATTTCTTGTTGAATTTCAGGTGTTCAATTTGAAATAATTGTAAAAGGCGTGAATACACAATTTCCCGAAATTAATTGGGAGGTATTCTTCTAACCTTCAATCACTCGTTATTTCTTCTTGAATTTTAGGAGTCCAAGTCGAAATAATTGTAAAAGACACACAGTTTCCCAAAATTGGGATTCTTCTAACCTTCAATCACTCGTTATTTCTTGTTGAATTTCAGGTGTCCAATTTGAAATAATTGTAAAAGGCGTGAATACACAATTTCCCGAAATTAATTGGGAGGTATTCTTCTAACCTTCAATCACTCGTTATTTCTTCATGAATTTTAGGAGTCCAAGTCGAAATAATTGTAAAAGACACATAGTTTCCCTGGGAGGTTCAACATTCACTCGTTATTTCTTGTTGAATTTCAGGTGTTCAATTCGAAATAATTGTAAAGACACACAGTTTCCCCGAAAATTGAGAGGTATTCTTCTAACCTTCAATCACTCGTTATTTCTTGTTGAATTCCAGGTGTTCAATTTGAAATAATTGTAAAAAAGGCGTGAATACACAATTTCCCGAAATTGGGATTCTTCTAACTCGTTATTTCTTCTTGAATTTCAGGTGTCCAAGTCGAAATAATTGTAAAAGACACACAGTTTCCCGGGTGAGGTTCAACATTCACTCGTTATTTCTAGTTGAATTTCAGGTGTTCAATTCGAAATAATTTTAAAGACATACAAATCCCCAAAATTGGGAGGCTGACATTCGAGGATACAAAGCTGAATAAATTTAAAAAAGATGATTTCGTCAAAATGTCTACCGTTTTATTTCCTTAAACCCATACGGTACAGAATCATGATCCGACAGAAACTTTCTTTTTAGGGAATTCGGTTGATATTTTTTGATTATTGTTTTTGTTATTGCCTCGTGTGCAGCTGATCGCTGTATTTGGTTTGCCGTTATGTAGACAGGTGAACCAGGATTTAGTATCATCTCTTCAATGGTGTCGAAATTAACGGTCTTTCTTGCCTCAATTGTCAGAGAGATTCCTTTTACTTTACAGCAGACTTTTTCTTTTTGATCTTTGGTGGACCAGAATTTATACGCATAGTTTTTTGGCCCTCTGTTTCAAGCTCATCAGTCATATCTCCGATAAACTCTCCAGTTGGAATGTTATATTCATTAGGTCTTGAGATATACAGGGTGGGGCAATCTTCTGACATCGGAGGATTACATCGTTGTGGTAAGAGATAAAACTTTAAGGTTTTTGTGTGAGCTAATACAGTTACTGAGGGCACATTTTGAAAGTATTTTCGATTCTACAGGGTGTTCCAAAACCACTTAGCAGCACAAACTTACATTTTTTTAAATGAAACGTACTATATTTTATTCAAGAATCGAAAAGATCTCACCGAGAGCGTTACAAAAATATAGCATTCTAATATATTATATGGGTGTTTTAAAAAGATATGGCCAACTATTGGCAAAAAAGACCTCCTCTTTAACACTCTGCTAAACAGTAAATCAAAATAAATCAACAGGTCTTTGTATTCAATTGACATTCACATATCATTAGATGTGCTCAGTATTAATCACTTTTTTTATCTGTGGCTTCTTTAATACAGGGTGAAACAAAACGCAAATCAAGCAATATCTCAAAATTTTTAAATGAATCACCCTATAAGTCTTTTTACAATTTGTTAGTACAATTAATAATCTTTCAAACGATATAGTACATTTAGGGTATAAGTTAATGGAAAACCGTAAATATATTATGATAATGGTCAAAAACAAGTATTTTACGAACACAAATTAAATGGTATTAAATTTTTACATGCATCGTCTGAGGCATAAATTTTAATCGTAATGTTGGATGCATCTAAAATATCTTTCACTTTTACTCTTACCATTAGAGGAAGGAAAGACTTTATCGGAATTATGTTGGAAGCAATATTTTTGTTTACTGTGAGTAGGCTAATGTCAATATAGTACTAATAAATATAAGAGCAGTTTGCAGTCTTTACGAAATAATTAAGTCATCACAAACAGTATATCTTGGTTATGTAAGATGCAAAATTGTATTTATTTTCCAACATTTTCTATTTTAAAAAAACTAACAATTATGGAAACCAACATTATAAAAACACTTACATTTACATAAATAAACATCGACATTTCATAAAAAGTATAGTTTATGCTAAGTGTTCAAAATGGCGACCATTTACTTCCATACACTTCTCAATTCTTTTCAAAAACGAGGATCTTACTCTTTCTAACATAGCTGGAGTTATTGTGGAAAATGCGTTACGAATACTTTCTTTCGTGTCTTCTCTGGTAGTAGGTTATGTTTGATACACAAGTTGCTTGATGTATCCCCATAAAAATAAATCCATCGGTCTGGAGATCGAGGAGGCCACGAAATTGGTCCTCCACGTCCTATCCATCTGTCGGTAAAATGTCTATTTAACCACCGACGTACACAACGAACGTAATGTACAGATGCTCCATCTTGTTGGAACCACAAGTTAACTCTTGTGTTTGAATCAACTTCCTCCAATAATTCTCCCAAATGTTTTTTTAGAAAATTGTAATACCTTCTTTCAGTGAGCCTACCTTCAAAAAAGTATGGTCCTATAACTGTATCTCCTACGATTCCTCCCCACACATTTATAGACCATTTAGTTTGGGTCGATGTACGAAACAAATGTGGATTACTATCCGAATAAAAATGAAAATTATGGCGGTTGACGAAACCATTTCTGTGAAACGTGGCCTCGTCACTAAATAAAACATTTCTTAAAAAATCTGGATATCCATTAATTAATTCACTGAACCACTCGCAAATATTTATTCTTATTGGAAAATCTCTCTCTAAAAGCTGTTGGTGCATCTGTATTTTGTACGGGTGAAATTTATTCGTTTTTATTATTCTTCCTATTGTTCGTCTACTAATGTCTAATTCAGTACTAAGTTTTCTAGTACTTGTATTAGGATTCTCAACCAAATTTGTCATTACTAAAAATTCGTTGTCCTCATTGAAAACACGTTTTGGAAGAGCATGAGGTTGATAGGAAACATTACCTGATGTGTCGAATCTTTCCTTAAGTCTTAAGAAAGCTCTTTCATTTGGATGTCTTCGATTGGGATATCTTTCACGATATACTCTTGAAGCGAGTTAACAATTTTTTGAACATTCTCCTAATACGTAAATCATATTGATCATGTCTTCCTGCGGAAAATTCATTATAGTTATTTATTATTTAAACCTAACAACACAAACGAAGAATACAGCAATATTTCTTTGACATTTATTAGTAGATACTATTTTGACAGTAGCCCACTTGATATAATAAAAGATATGGCTTGATTATGTTCCGCCCTTTCTCAAACAAGCCTATAATAACAATTCTTGAAAGTGAAACATGCATAAACATAAAGATTTTGGTGATTCCAGGTACCTACGGTATTAACAAACATTTTATTTCAGTGATTAGATATTGTAGATGCATCCAAAATTACGATTAAAATTTATGCCTTAGAAATGTTAAAATTTACAAGACGTTGCATGTAAAAATTTAATACCATTTAATTTGTGTACGTAAAATACTTGTTTTTGACCATTATTTTGGATTATTGTGATTATATGAAAATGAAAAACTAGTACTGGAATGATCTTTTAATGTAAAAATGACAACTATATAACTGTCTTATTTGACAACATGAAAATATAAGTGAATGTTACAAACTTAAACAAAACAATACCTGCAGACAACGCTTTACTAAATTCAATACTCCCACTTTTTGTTACAAGTCAATGTCAACATTCACTTTGACAATACATTCAACATTTGACAAAAATGTTGATGTTTCAGTTTTGATAATGCCTTTGTCATGATATCGGCTGCCTGGTCATCTGTTTGAACATATTGTAATTCAAAAAATTCATCTTTGAATTTCTCTCGGATAAAATGGTAACGTACGTCAATATGCTTAGTTCTCTTATGAAACTCTGGATTCTTCACAAGTCGTATTGCGCTTTGATTATCCATAAATAAAACTGGTACATCCAATTTAACTTGTCGAAGATCACATAAGAGATTCTTCAACCAGACAAGTTCTTTTATAGCTTGTGACGCTGCCACATACTCGGATTCTGTTGTGGATAGTGCGACGGATTTTTGTCGTTCTGATCCCCAGCTAATTACACTTCCTCCAAGCATGAAAACATAACCTGATGTTGATCTTCGTGTTTGCGTGTCTCCAGCATAGTCGGCATCACTATACCCGCAAAAGTCTAAATTATTTCCGCTTACGAAACGTATTCCTTTGTTCATTGTACCTTTGATATATTTCATAATGTGTTTTACTGCATTCACATGTGCAGTAGCTGGTTTTTCCAAATATCGACTGACACTTCCAACTGCGAAACTAATATCTGGTCTGGTTGCAACGGCCAGATACATCAAGCTCCCGACTGCCTCTCGATAAGGAAAATCGATTTTTTTATCAGCTTCAAAATCTCCGAGGTTTTGTGAACCAGCTAATGGAGTTGTCACTGTCTTACAATATGTCATATCAAAACGATCAAGAACCTTTCTTGCATATCCTTGTTGATGAACATGAATCGATCCATCCAAAAGCTGATCAATTTCGAGTCCCAAAAAACATTTCAGCTCAAAAATTTTGATCTCAAATTCTCTCTGTAAGTGTCTAATGACCGGCTTAATGGCTTCTTGTTTTTCTGCTGCAATCAATCCATCGTCAACGTAAATTGCCAAAATTAACATTCCATCTTTTCCGTTGCTAACAAAAACGCATGGATCGGATCCACTCTCTTTGAAACCAAAACTGTTAAGGAAAGAAGTAAGCTTCTCATTCCAACAGCGCGAAGCCTGCTTCAATCCATATAAACTTTTGTATAGTTTACACACTCGGCCACTGTTGTCATTATATCCAATTGGCTGGCTCATATAAACATTTTCTTCTAAATCGCCATTTAGAAAAGCCGTTTTCACATCAAACTGTTTTAGTGTCATACGCTTTGCCGCAGCCAATGCTAGGATCGCTCTGATTGATGTAAACTTCACCACTGGACTAAATGTTTCCTGGTAATCGATTCCGTACTCTTGTGTAAAGCCTCGTACTACCAATCGTGCCTTATACCGATTAACACTCCCATCCGGATTTTCTTTGACCTTGTAGACCCAGCGATTGTCAATCACTTTTTGATCAACTGGCGCATCGACCAAAATCCAAGTATGCTTTTTCATAAGTGAATCGTACTCTTCATCCATTGCTCGCTCCCACTGCTTGTAATCAATCGACTGAATTGCCTGCTCATACGTTCTTGGCTCATCACTGACTGCCCACATTGCAGAATGTTCACCAGTTACCAGATGTGTTAATGTGTTACGATCACGTAGACGCCTATTGACAATATTTCTGCTATCAATATCGCAGGTCATACCACGATTTTTCTGTTGATCTAGTGACGCACATTCATTTGTGTCCTTATCTTCGTCATTTTCATTTTCTGCACCTTTGTCAATACCATAATTGTCTTCGTTTTCGTTATTTTCATTCTTACTGACTACACTAGCATTTTCTTCAACACAAATATCGAGTGTTCCCATTGAATTTTCTAACAAAAAAACGACGTCTCGTGAGATCTCGATTTTACTAGTTTTCGAATTCCAAACTCGATATCCCTTTGAATTATTGTCATAACCAACAAACATACATTTTTCTGCCTTCGCGTCGAGCTTCTGACGTTTTTCTTTTGGAATGTGAATAAATACTTCCGAACCAAAAATCCGTAAATGGTCTAGCTTCGCCTCCTTGTTATGCCATAATTCATACGGTGATTTGTTGTCAACTGTGCTTGTTCCAGTTTGATTTAGCACATGAACTGCTGTATTTACTGCTTCCGCCCAGAATTTCCTATCAATCTTCTTTGCCTCAAGCATTGTCCTTGCTGATTCAACGATAGTTCGTATTTCCCTTTCTGCACAACCATTCTGCTCTGGTGTATATGGCACAGTTCGTTGATGATGAATTCCAGCTGCTTCAAAGAAAACTTTCAGCTTTTCATTGACAAACTCTGTGCCGTTGTCAGATCTGATATTGCGAACACTGTGACCATGCTTCTTCTGAATCAGTTTAACACATTTTTCGATAATACTCGCTACTTCTGATTTTTGTTTCATGAAATATACGAAACGAAAATGAGAATAATCATCTTTGAGCAACAAAAAATATCTGGATCCACCAATTGAATTCGTCTGAAACGGACCACACACGTCAGTATGAATGATTTCGCCACACATCTTTGACTTTTCTTCGCGACTCTTGAAACTGCTTCGATGATGCTTTCCATAGACACAAGCTTCACATGCAAATTCCTCATCAATGAAATCTATACCCCGACTTAGTAGAAACTTCTTCACATGTGTCGAATTCTGATGTCCTAGACGTTCGTGCCATGAACGAAGTGTAGCGTTTTTGATTGCTACACTCGCTGTAGTTTCAATCTTTGATGGTTGTATTGTTCTGAACAACATTTGAAACAAATGATGAAATAAAACAAATTGATTTGTTTAAATCTTCATTATTTATTTTGAACTGACGTTCAAATTAAAATTAGTGACGCGTTTCGCTACACAGTAGCTTTTTCAAACTAGTGAAGCTACAAATCAATTTGTTTTATTTCATCAGTAGTATGGATCTTCATCAAGTAAAAGCCTCATCTATTCAATATTTGAAACAAACCTTTTCTGCGAACTCCCACTGCAACAATGTTTCCATCTTTCAGCAATTTGCAACCTTCGTTGTTCATGTTCAATTGATGCCCGCGATCTAACACCTTTCCCGATGAAAACAAATTTTTCTTAAGTTCCGGCACGAACAAGACTCCCATGACTTGTTTGCGAATCCATTCATCTCCATTAAAAGCAAAAATGTTGATATCGCCTTTGCCCAGAGCCATTATCTTGTCACCATTACCAACTGTAATTGGTTCAGCTATTTCCGTATAGTTTTCGAACCATTCTCGGCGATGACTCATGTGATCAGTTGCACCTGAGTCCAAAATCCAAGTATCTTGGTCTCTATTTGTTGTTTTGTAACAAATAAAAGCATCATTTGAATTTTCTTCTTTTCTCCCGTTGAAGTTAGTCTTCTTTTCCGAGCATTCCCTTTTCCAGTGGCCCTTTTTTCCACATTTGAAGCATTTGCCTTTCGGTTTGTCATTTTTATCTGTCGCTTTGTTATTATTCGATGAATTTCCTTTCTTGTAATTATTGATTTGTTTGTTCGAGAAGATTCTCTTAGCCATTAGCGCCTCTACTTCTTGAACTTTACCCTGCGACTTCAAACGAAGTTCTTCTGCCATCAAACGAGCCCGCAAATTTGCCAAAGTTTGACTATCTGCGTTTGCAGATTCCCATGCACTATGGAAATGATTAAACTCGGACGGTAGTGACATTAAAATCTTCGAAATTACCATGGACTCAGAAATAATTTCTTTTTGATCACGTAATTGCTGCACTATTTCCATTAATTTTGATAAAAATGTCGCAATGTCATCTTCCGGTTGTTTTGTGTAGCCATAATATTTTTGTTGTAAAAATAAAATATTTGCCTTTGATGTTTGCTCATACGTACTTTTGAGCGTCTCCCACATCTCTTGAGCTGTTTCACAATTCATAATCTGCAGTAATGCCTGTTTCATACAAGTCGTGGAAATTGCTCGTCTGGCCATAGCATCCGCCTTCTTCCAAGTCACAATTTCCTTCGCATAATTTGTACATTCAGATGTCGGTTTGACGTTTGTTCCATCGACGTAGTCAAAAAGATCGTTAGCTTCTAAAATCTGACGCATTTGAAACTTCCATGTTAGCCAGTTGCTGCCGCTTTCCAGCTTTTCAATATTAACGCGATCGCCTTCCATTTATTTTGTATTTTAATAATTATCGGCTTCAAAACTTCAAAAATAAATTGCTTTCCAATTTTCTTTTTTTTGAGTTCACAAATAATTCTTGCACAAAATAAATAACGATATTTACTGCAGTTAATCTTCCTTTACAATTTCACGTAATCTGGGCCCATAACCTTTTGGATTATTGTGATTATATGAAAATGAAAAACTAGTACTGGAATGATCTTTTAATGTAAAAATGACAACTATATAACTGTCTTATTTGACAACATGAAAATATAAGTGAATGTTACAAACTTAAACAAAACAATACCTGCAGACAACGCTTTACTAAATTCAATACATTATCATAAAATATTTACGGTTTTCCATTAACTTATACCCTAAATGTACTATATCGTTTGAAAGATTATTAATTGTACTAACAAATTGTAAAAAGACTTATAGGGTGATTCATTTAAAAATTTTGAGATATTGCTTGATTTGCGTTTTGTTTCACCCTGTATTAAAGAAGCCACAGATAAAAAAGTAATTAATACTGAGCACAGCCAATGATATGTGAATGACAATTGAATACAAAGACCTGTTGATTTATTTTGATTTACTGTTTAGCAGAGTGTTAAAGAGGAGGTCTTTTTTGCCAATAGTTGGCCATATCTTTTTAAAACACCCATATAATATATTAGAATGCTATATTTTTGTAACGCTCTCGGTGAGATCTTTTCGATTCTTGAACAAAATATAGTACGTTTCGTTTAAAAAAATGTAAGTTTGTGCTGCTACGTGGTTTTGGAACACCCTGTAGAATCGAAATTATTTTCAAAATGTGCCCTCAGGAACTGTATTAGCTCACACAAAACCTTGAAGTTTTATCTCGTACCACAACGATGTAATCCTCCGTGACACGTGACGTTTGACGTGACACGTGACGTTTGACGTGACGTTTGACGTGACACGTGACGTTTGACGTGACACGTGACCAACCCCGTTTGACTTAGAAGTGTAATTCAATATCTGTCGGGGCATGTAGCCCGGGAAGTAGTTATTTCTTCTTCGTTGAACGGTCACTGTTTTTGGAAAAATTATTTTTCAAAACTTTGTCAAAGCGTTAGAATAATATATTTTTATTCTTCGACATCTATTGTTAAAACGCTTTACTAAATACGACAATTTTACAGGAAACTGTAATAATTCATTATTATTATTTATCTTAAAGAAGGTTTTTCTGAAATAGATCACGTGACATCATTTTTCTCTATAAATAGAGATGCAGCACCTAAAAATTCATTTATGTATTCAGTCATCATCGTGTTCGGTCGTGTCTTATCAGTTGCGGTAAGTCTAAAACAATTTTACCTTCAGATTGTTGTCGAAATTTGATTTTAAGTCTTTTCACTATTAGGTTTTCGAATTTAAATTATTTTTCAACGATGAAGAAGTTTTTAATAATTAAAGACTTCAAAAAAAATATTTGACGTTTTGGCGTTCAGGGTAGAACTATGGAGTTCAAAATTAAAGATATTCCCCACGGTACAGAACCAACAGGGTGGGTAAAAGATGCAATTACCCAAATTATCCTCAAGGGAACAGAAGATGTTGAACCTACTGATTATGTGGGTTTTACCTTTTGTTCCAAAGACTTTGCAAGAGGTCCGGGGTGGATGCGTTTTAAGTCTGCTTCGGAGGTGATAGTTGACGATGTATGGGAGAAAATTTCTGCCATATATCAATCCAACTCTACTGGTTTGAATACGGAAACTTTCTGTTTGGGGGTTACTTTGGTACGAATGCCCAAAGGACAAGGCCGCAGTACAAAGTATAATTCTTTTAACGAAGAATGTACTAAGCGCAATGGCATTGTTACGATAAATAATAAAGATAATTTGTGTTTACCTCGTGCTCTTGTTGTTGCAAAAGCCTACGTAGACAAAGATATTGAATATAATAAGGTGCGGAAAGATACCGGGAAACTGCAGGGGCAAAGAGCCCTACAATTGATGACAAATGCCGATGTCTCTATACCTGAGGAAGGGGCTGGAATACCTGAACTCCAACAATTTCAACGGTTTCTTGCCACCTACCAGATAATCGTGTATGATTATAATAGTAAGGGGCGTGACATTATTTTCAAAAGTAATGGTGTTGGTCCTCGTCTGAATTTACTCTTTCACAATGGCCATTACAACGTCATTACTTCTTTGACCGCCGCATTCTGTTGCAGTTATTACTGCGAAGAATGCCACATACCTTATGACCACAAGAAATATCACCGTTGTGGGGGAACCTGTCCAGGATGCCAACAATCGCCTTCTTGCCCCAATGAAGTGTTGTCTATAAAATGCGGTTCTTGCAAGAGATCTTTCCGAGGGCAGGTGTGTTTCGATAGGCATTTGCAATATGGTATTTGTTCACAGATACGACGTTGTGAGGAATGTTTCAAAGTTGTTCCGGCAAACAGACCTCATACCTGTGGAGAGATCTTTTGCAAAATTTGCAAAAAACATTCCCCGTCCGATCATCTTTGTTATATCCAACCCGATACTGGTTCGCCACCAAGTAAAGATTTTCTTTTTGTCTTTTACGATCTTGAAACCCGACAGGAAAAAGTTAACGCTGATGGTTCTCTTCTGCACGAGCCTAATCTTTGTGTATTTCGACAATGTTGCGATAATTGTATTGAGTCTTCTGCAGAAATTTGTAAAAAATGTGGCCTTCGTTTACAAGTACTAAAATGTGATGACCCCGTTTCACCATTTATGCATCACCTTTTGACACAACGTAAGAAATTTAAAAATGTTACCGTTCTCGCCCACAACGGCGGTGGATTCGATCATCAATTCGTATTTAATTATATTTTAACAAAAACAGACCTAACACCCAATCTTATTATGCGTGGAACAAAATTAATTTCAATGTCTGTCGGTAATATCAAATTCATTGATTCACTATCTTATTTTCCAATGGCATTATCAGGTCTTCCGAAATCTTTCGGCTTTTCAGAGTTGAAAAAGGGTTATTTTCCTCATTTATTCAATACCACTCAAAATCAGAATTATGTAGGATCTATGCCCCCTATCGAATTTTATTCTCTGAACAATTTTAAAACTGAAAAAGAACAGGAAGAGTTTATACGGTGGTATAACAATAAGCTTTCAGAGAATTATTTCTTCGATTTTCAAAAGGAAATCATCGAATATTGTATTTCTGATGTAGATATTTTGACTAAGGCTAGTCTTAAATTCAGAGAACTTATGCTTTCTGAAACTAATGTATGTCCTTTTATGGAGGCTACTACCATCGCTTCAGCCTGCAATAAAGTCTTTAGGCGCAAAATCCTAAAACCAAACACCATTGGTATTATTCCAAAGAATGGGTATCGTTTAAGGGATAATCAATCCAGAATTGCTATTCAATGGTTACTTTGGGAGGAAGATCAAAGACAGGTACATATTCAACACGCTGCGAAAGGTCCTGAAGCATTACTTGCTGGAGTTAAGGTTGATGGATTCTGTCCCGAAACTAATCAAGTTTTTGAGTTTCAAGGTTGTTTCTACCACGGATGCCCCAGATGTTTTACCTTTCAGAGAGATAAACCTCTCAAAGACAACCCCTCTGAGAATTTAAACATTCGATACGAGGCTACACAAGCTAAGATCGAAAGATTAAAGTCTTTGGGGTGTGAAGTTATTGAAATGTGGGAGTGTGACTTTAGAAAAATAATGTCCTCAGAAATTCAAGCATATACAGAGACACATCCACTTTTGTCTAACTATCCTCTCAATCCTCGTGACGCATTTTACGGGGGTCGTACAGGAAACATCTACTCGTATTATAAAGCCAAGAAGAATGAAAAAATTAATTATTCTGATGTCTGTTCTCTTTATCCCTGGGCTTTTAAATATGGAAAATTCCCTGTAGGACATCCTCGAGTTTTTGTAGGCGCTGAATGTTCATCAATCAACCTTTCTTCAGTTTGTGGGCTCGTCAAATGCTCGATTCTACCCCCTACAAATCTTTTTCACCCCGTGCTACCACAAAAGATGAATGGCAAGTTAATGTTCACCCTATGTCGCTCATGCAGTGAAATATTCAACCCTGAGGAGTGCTGTCACACAGAGGACCAACGAGCCCTCACAGGCACGTGGGTGGTGGAGGAGGTAGTTAAAGCTGTAGAAATGGGATATAAAATTCGCAATATCCTGGATATTTGGTCCTATGAATCAATACAGCTCAGTAAAATGAATACTGGATTATTTACGGAGATGATGAATAAGTTTATCAAAATTAAACAGGAGGCATCTGACTGGCCCAAAACTTGTCAAACTCCAGAGGAAAAAGATGAATATATTGAACGGTTTTTGCAGAGGGAGGCCGTTCAACTAGAATTTTCTAAAATTTGCAATAACCCTGGGCTTCGTTCATTAGCTAAACTTATGGTCAACTCGTTTTGGGGTAAGTTTGGCCAACGCGAGAACCAGACAAAAACATCAATTGTCAATACTCCCGCTGAATTTTTCGAAATGGTTTCTGATCCCTCGATATTTGTAAATACACTACTTCCAATCAGTGATGAGACCTTAATTGTCAATTGGGAATACAAAGAAGAGACCTATGAATCTCTACCAACCGTTAATGTAGTGATTGCGGCTTATGTAACGGCTTTAGCTCGTTTGAAACTTTACAGTTATCTCGAAAAAGTTGGCCAGAGGGTCTTATATTATGATACAGATTCAGTCATATATATCTCAAGAACTAATGAATATAACATTCCAACTGGAGAGTTTATCGGAGATATGACTGATGAGCTTGAAACAGAGGGCCAAAAAACTATGCGTATAAATTCTGGTCCACCAAAGATCAAAAAGAAAAAGTCTGCTGTAAAGTAAAAGGAATCTCTCTGACAATTGAGGCAAGAAAGACCGTTAATTTCGACACCATTAAAGAGATGATACTAAATCCTGGTTCACCTGTCTACATAACGGCAAACCAAATACAGCGATCAGCTGCACACGAGGTAATAACAAAAACAATAACCAAAAAATATCAACCGAATTCCCTAAAAAGAAAGTTTCTGTCGGATCATGATTCTGTACCGTATGGGTTTAAGGAAATAAAACGGTAGACATTTTGACGAAATCATCTTTTTTAAATTTATTCAGCTTTGTATCCTCGAATGTCAGCCTCCCAATTTTGGGGATTTGTATGTCTTTAAAATTATTTCGAAATGAACACCTGAAATTCAACTAGAAATAACGAGTGAATGTTGAACCTCACCCGGGAAACTGTGTGTCTTTTACAATTATTTCGACTTGGACACCTGAAATTCAAGAAGAAATAACGAGTTAGAAGAATCCCAATTTCGGGAAATTGTGTATTCACGCCTTTTTTACAATTATTTCAAATTGAACTCCTGGAATTCAACAAGAAATAACGAGTGATTGAAGGTTAGAAGAATACCTCCCAATTTTCGGGGAAACTGTGTGTCTTTACAATTATTTCGAATTGAACACCTGAAATTCAACAAGAAATAACGAGTGAATGTTGAACCTCCCAGGGAAACTGTGTGTCTGTTACAATTATTTCGACTTGGACTCCTAAAATTCATGAAGAAATAACGAGTGATTGAAGGTTAGAAGAATACCTCCCAATTAATTTCGGGAAATTGTGTATTCACGCCTTTTACAATTATTTCAAATTGGACACCTGAAATTCAACAAGAAATAACGAGTGATTGAAGGTTAGAAGAATCCCAATTTTGGGAAACTGTGTGTCTTTTACAATTATTTCGACTTGGACTCCTAAAATTCAAGAAGAAATAACGAGTGATTGAAGGTTAGAAGAATACCTCCCAATTAATTTCGGGAAATTGTGTATTCACGCCTTTTACAATTATTTCAAATTGAACACCTGAAATTCAACAAGAAATAACGAGTGATTGAAGGTTCGAAGAATCCCGATTTTGGGAAACTGTGTATTCACGCCTTTTTACAATTATTTCAAATTGAACACCTGAAATTCAACAAGAAATAACGAGTGATTGAAGGTTAGAAGAATCCCAATTTTGGGAAACTGTGTATTCACACCTTTTTAAAATTATTTCAAATTGAACACCTGGAATTCAACAAGAAATAACGAGTGAATGTTAAACCTCCCGGGAAACTGTGTGTTTTTACAATATTGGACACCTGAAATGGCGAGTGAATGTTAAAAGCCCCCGATTTTGGGAACCTCTTAAGACGGACGAAGATATGAGAGTCTTTATTAAGACTACTTAGTCGGTAGGCCTATTGGTAATGTTATACAGTTCTGCTATATAGTATTACCTATGGGGAATCCTAAAACGAGGCCATAAACACCTCCGATAATCTCTGATTATTGCCTCCTGGGTTGGCCGTGGAAAGAGGTGCGCAAAATATTTCATACGTCCTACAATTGCCAGCGATATTATCTCCAGGCAACGGGGAAATGGTCTTGAATTTTTACAAAATTTTTTAAAGCAATTACACAAATAAAGATGTTTTCATCCTCTTATCGGTTGTGGTTAGATAACGTCATCGAGTGATATCGGGGCGCTCATAAACAAATTTTTCTCAAGGTCGTTGATAAGATTGTTTAAGCTTGGTAATAAATTCTTTGTCGTTCCATAATAATTGTCCACCAGGGTTTAAAAGTACAATTATCCAAACAGATCGTCATTCATCATTGATCACTTGAGCAGATGACTTTTACAGATCCCAAGCGTGAGTACGTTAAACTCAACCTCATTAAGTGTTGTATTGAGCAGGAGTTTATTCGAGCAAACTATTGTGGAGTGTGTCTAGCCGGAAGTTTAAATTTCCATGAAGTAGCTGCAAAATACGGGGTAACAACTGAATTATGCCTAGGTACAAAGGTCTATTCAAATGGCATAAAAATTACGCCACATTTCTGGATAGAACACAATGAGATAATTTATGATCCCTCTCTAGCAGTTATGCAACATCATATACCTCATAATCTAAATGTAACTCATAGAAAAGATGCATTTGAGTGTAAAACCCTCGAAGACTTAGACATGGTGGGTATTTTTGAAAATTTTTCGGAAGAGTCTACACTTGAATACTTTACTAAAGCGCCAAAGCATCTATTGAAAGTGCGCGAAAATGTTCATGAGACTGTAGCTAAAATATTTAAATAAAAAAATGTCTTGTTAACTCATTCAGGTGAGTGACCCAACTTGTTTTCAAAATGATGAAAATGAGTAACGTTTGAAGCACATATAGAGCTTAAATTAGTGCCTCGTCAACTTCACCTAGTTTCGCTCATAACTTGAGAAAATTTCGAACCAATCTCAACATTGCTATAGTATTATGCAAAGGTAAAGTTATGTGCGCTGGTTTTTTTCAACGATATGTAACTTGTCATAACTGGACGTTTTCAACGATCAGTTGATTAACTTTTGCGTTAAAAGAATGTTTCACTAGAGGCCTGTCAACATTAGGTCCCCAAAATATCTCACTACTATCACAGGCTGTACTGATTAGAGATTTACAACGTACACCCTGAGACGGTCACTTGATTTCGGTACAGAGGGTGAACATTAGCTCCTCTCTGTACTCGATTTTTACTTTTAATGTATACCCTCAATTTTATTCTCATAAAAAACAATTTACCAATGTTCTTAATAAACTCTTCGATGTCTGTACTGAAGACATATTACAAAAAGAGGTAGGTGTCGTGTTTACGACGATTTCTTTGGTAACGTTTAACACGTGACGTTTGACACGTAACGTGTCACGTTAAACACGTGACGTTTGACATTTGACAGGTGATATGATATGATATGTCATTGTTGTTAGTGTCCAGATTAGGTACTTCGACATTTTTTGGTACACTTGTACTGCTAAATGTATGAGTACAGGAAAATGTAGGCTTCTCACCCAAAATTTCATTCATTTTGTCAAAGAACTGGAATTTTATTGTACCTCTACCTGTTTTGTTTAATAAATCTGTCACATTCTTGTATGTTCGCATTAAGTTCCTCCACTTTGATTCACATTTGTCTGCGCTTTTCTCAAATCCATCACCTAATAACTCATTGGAAATATCCTTCCTAACAAACTTTCTCTTTTTTTGCTACTTCAAAATTTTCATGGTGGGTTTCATAAGCACTTATTAGAGAAATTGTTTCGTTATATGCCCAAGTTGATAAGCTGTCAGTGTTTTGGAAATAGTACTTATAATTATTCGTTTCATACTTTTGTTTGATTACACTTTCAAATATTTAACTGGAAACTGTAATTTGTATTGATATTTATCAGTTACTAATTATAAAGGTAGTACCTCTCTATTTTATATATTGTTGTTTTGATCAAACCGTCATCATCTATGGGTTGACAGAATAATCTAGCTCTATGTGTAACGTATTATGAGAATGTTAGATCACTTCACAATTAATAATAATAATAATAAATTGATCAAAACGAGTTATTGTGATAAATAAAAAAGAAAATCTTTTTGTAATTAATAACATTTTAATTACTAATAAAAGAAAAATATAACAAAAGCAAGAAAACTACAAATAAATATTAAGCGTGAAAAAATAAAATCAGTTCTGGTTTAAAAAAACAATCCAATATTGGCAACTGCCTATCACAAAATAAATAAATCTTGATTATAACAAAAAAAACTAAGCGACAAATAAATATGAAAAGTAAAAAAATAAAATCAGTTCTGGTTAAAAAAAAACAATCCAATGTTGGCAACAACTGCCTATAACAAAATAAATAAATCTTATTAATAACAAAAAAACTAAGCTACAAATAAATATAAAAGGGACAAAAATTAATCGGGGACTACCTGAGTTAATCCATTTCCGCCTTTATTGGGGATTATACTGACCATCAAGGTGGATCATTGATTAATTTATCGAGAAGGGCAAGGAAAATCATTGAAGAAGCTATACAGTGTTAAAAAAATGGCTTCTTCAATGATTTTCCTTGCCCTTCTCGATAAAAACCACAACTATAAAATTGTTAAGGTCACTAGTCATTAGACTTCATTTTCAAACCACCAATGTCACCGGGAAATTCGCTGGTACAACTAGACGGTAGGATTATACCTACCTAATATCTTGTGGTACAACTCGGCGATCCCGAATTAATCAGTTCTGGTTTAAAAAAAACGGTGAAATATTGGCACTTGCCTATAATAAAGATTATAATGAAAACAATAAAACAAATACATTATAAAAAAAGTAAATTTGACCAACAAACAAAAACACTCAAATAATTAAAAACGCCTTACTCCACAGCATGATTTACAAATCTTTCAAAATTTTGGCTAATGCTTTGTAAGGCAGTTGGCATTATTTGAATACTTTTGTCTATTGACTGCAGCCTTTGCATGGTGTCACTATGCATTTAAGTTAGGGTGACAAATTTTCTTGACTTATCATTTGTCACCCTAGCTTGTCTGTGACCTTTTGGCGTATTCTCATCACCCATTTTTTTCTTTTTAAGGCTGCTATTTGTGGAAGGGAGCCAAGTGACTTGAGCACAGGCAGCTACAAATAATCAAATTCCTATATTTTAATGGGGTCATAAATATTCTTTATTTACAATTCATGCATAATACAACAAATAATGCAGTTAATAGTTTATAGGTTTAGGTAAAGGAACTATATAATTTCAAAACATTTTCATAGTCAGGAATATAAATTAATAAAATTTACTTCTAATGATGCAATTGTAATATACTTACCTCTGTGTTTGATGGTGTCTGGGCTTTAGATGGAGGGCTAGGTGTCTGGGCTTTAGATGGAGGGCTAAAATTAATTAAAAGTATTATTAAATATTACCTCTAATACAATATGTAAGTATTCGTATTCACCACAGGTGTCTTGTATGAGCTAGAGGCGGCTATATCGGCTACATTTGTTGGCATCAGGGGTGGCTGCAAATAAATAAATGATTGTTTTATTGAGTATGCATACGTAAAGTACTTTATTTGTAAATGGATTAATATGTATTGTATAAGTAAATTACCAGTCCTAATTCAAGGTTTCCATCTCCAGTAACTGTCTTCCACCCCAGCAATGCCATTAACCTCTCCTCCACTTGGTTTAGAGGAGGAGCTTTTACTGGTCTCCCACCAGACCTTTCCATTTCCATCCGCAACTGGCTGGCTTTTGCCTTTGTTTTGGATTTCCACCTACCTATGGCCTACAAATAATGATATTGAAGAAAGTAGCGGGTTATATTAGAATAGAATATGTCAACATTGCACAAAATCAGTAAAATGGTGTCGTAAGTCAAGCATAACCCAATGAAACCGATTTTGAGTTATAATTTACATTATTTTATTGGGTGTGTGATTGTAAAATTACTGATTTTGGTGAAGCTAATTAATAAAGGTACTTTATTATGTACTAATTATAGTTTGGTTTACCAGTTGCCAGTTCTCAGTGCTCCTAGCACCCAAGCCCATTGATTTGAATTGCATGGTGAGTGCATGCCACAATCTTGCCCCATCTTCGCGATCTCCATCAAAATTTTTAAATTTATTTTTGAGCAGTGAGGGGTTTTCTTCCAAGAAATCTATTATTACATTCCACTGCTCCAAAGATGTTTTAAAATCCCTATTTACAATTAATTTTATTCAGGTAGTTAATTAAGTATTGTTAAATACATTTGTATCGTTAGCCTATTAAATTAACAGTAATAACTGCCACAAAGTTAAGAAAAATGGAAAAAATACTTTCCCATCTTCAATTAAAAATAAGATTACTAATAAAAAACAATAACCTAACAAGATATGTTTTGTTTTTGTGCCATAGAAACCACATATCAGTCATAGAAAGACCCTTTTTGCCGGTTCTATTTCTATCTTCCGAATATTCACACGGAACTACTTGAAAATCTCCGAATAGACATACGGAGTAACGTTAAAACATTTTAGACATACTGTACTTACTTACATCATAATAAAACCAAGATTTTCTTGAATTTCCAGATTTGCTGTTTGAATCTTTTATATTTTTATACGTTCTTGTCAAACTGCTAATCTTTGATGAACATATTTGCCCGGTTAATGAATGAAAGGAGCCATTGAGTTTTTTCATTTCATTTGAATTCCACACTTCATGCCTTTTTGTTGTTGTTTCAAACTCTTTTTCATGATTCCTGTAAGTTTATATTAGCAATAATATATTTTCTTTGGTCCAATCTTCTTTGTTTAATAAAAGATTTTATTATTAAAACCCGGATGAGATTTTTGCCTACATAATGCTGTGGATAAGAGCGAAGCAGTTATTCACTTCCAAGTTTGGAATGGATGTAGAGTATCAATTTGAAAATGAAGATTTTGTACTTTTGTATTTATTGACTTATCCTTTAAATGTGCATCTTCAGCACTCTGCATCTTCTGTACCCGCTTCATCATGTATTAGGGTTAGGCAACTTAAATCTTTATTTTGGCTTTCCTCTCATAATTGTTGTAAATAATTAGGATGTAGAATGTATTAAAGAATAAACATTTTTATTATACCATTCAAGAATAATAATAATAATAACGGTCTTTATTAACAAAATCTTCATAGTTACAACAAAATAACAATAAAATTAACAGTCGGGCGAGGTTCAAACCACCCACTTGTGAAAGCGGGCGTCTGTTCTACCACCTAACCCTTTAATAATAGGTCGATGCTCGCATATACAATAAAAAATAATAAACTATTTGAAATAATCAATAAAGGTAACGATGAAGGGTAAATTAATAAACTGTGTGAACAATAAAAAGAAGATTAATTAGTCTTAGTAGTCAAAAATATACGTAGTTTCAACTTAAATGATTGCAATGATTTCGAAGCTCTAACAG
The DNA here is from genome assembly GCA_947563755.1 of Lochmaea crataegi. Classification (NCBI taxonomy): domain Eukaryota; kingdom Metazoa; phylum Arthropoda; class Insecta; order Coleoptera; family Chrysomelidae; genus Lochmaea; species Lochmaea crataegi. The sequence continues at coordinate 30,238,966 of OX387436.1, forward strand.
AAACTGACAAGTTATTATAAATATTTGTAATACCATTACCAAACGAACGCTTGAATAATGCATTATGATGTAGCGGAGAAGTGAGTGTACCCTTGAAACAGATATTTAAATTATGTACATCAGTTCTGAATTTTACTTTGCTGGCAAGATAAACAGGAGTTTTATTAGAAGTTTATAAAATAAGCACCCGAAATGTAACAATCTTCGTTGCTTCATTTTTAACCACCCTAATTCACCATAGAATTTACTAATGTGATCATACTTCCTCGCTCTATGAATAAACCTCACACAACTGTTTCGCAATTTTTATATCCTCTTCATCAAATTTACTTTTATGTGAATTGTATAAAACGACACAGTAATTGAATGTTGATAAAACTAAAGCTTCCGATAGCACCGTTTTTAATTTACTTGTTAACATATGTTTGATTTGATAAAGTAGGCGTAAATTTGTATATGCCTTTTGTAAATTTTTAGAAATCTGCTTTGTGAAACGAAGATCTTGGTCTTAAATTATGCCCAGATCCCTAACTTGTTCCTCTATTGTGATATGCTGCATGTCAATCGAAATACTTGAATTCAACAATTCAGAGGATACCTTTACCCGATCAATTTTTTCGTCAAATAAAATTGCCGTTGACTTAATAGGGTTGAGAGCTAGGCCCTGGTCTATAGAAGCTTTATTCAAATTACTAAGATCATAATTAATTGCTGCCATAGCCTGGTCAAACTCTCTGTCTGGATAAAAAGACAGATAAACTTGACCATCGTCGGCATAGAAATGTTGTCTACAGGATAAGTAAATTTTGGGAAAATTGGAAATATATAGACTGAAAAATAGAGGGCCCAAAATTGAGCCTTGTGGAACACCTTCAGAATTATAAAAAAAGAAGACAATTTCCCACCATATTCTACTGCTTGTACTCGATGACTGATATAGTCTTGAAGTGATAGAACAGCATCATTTGAAATATTGTAATATCGTAGTAATGCTGTGAAGAGTTCGTGGTTAATGGTATCAAACGCCTTAGTGTAGTCTAACAGTACCAGCATAGTAAGTTTACCTTCATCACTCGATCATATTGATAGTAATGCACTGAGCTCTTTTTTAAAACCTGACTAATTATCTGGAATTAACTTAAACTTTTCTATTAACTTAAACTTTTCTATAAACGTATTCATTTGTAATTGTATTATTTTTTCAAAAAATTTTGACCTAGTAGGAAGAATACTGATAGGTCTCAAGGCATTAAGGGATGATGGATTCGAAACTTTGGGTATTGGGATAACTCTATTTTTTTTCAATTTGCAGGAAATACTGAATTATTCAAACAAAAATTAATAACATGGGTTAGGAAAGGTAAAATAAATGGGATGCAAAGATGAAGGGTTAATATATTAATATCATCCAAGCCAGTTGCTTTACTCTTCAATTCAACAATAATGTCTATGATATCTTTTTCCGTAACAGTTTCAAAAGTAAACGATTGTGGAATACCCAAATTACTATCCTTATATAGAACATCACAATTGGGTTGAATATTCGGTACAGATGAAAGGAAATGCTTATTCAAAAATTCAGGGTTATTCAAGTTGTCAGGAAGTGGGGGGATATCTTTTCTATTGGAAATTAAATCTAATGACTTAGCAGTATTCCACACCTGTTTTGTAAACTGGCCAATTAGATTTAGATTTATTTTGTTCATATTTACTGAATGCTCGATCTCTATCCTCAATCATTAACCGTAATGAAGCTGTTAACCATGGAGCATATTTTTTTAGTAATTCTAAATGATCGTAAAGGAGCTTGTATATTAAGTAATTCTCTGATGTTTTCTGTTATGAACTCAATTTAAAAAAAAATCTAAATCAAAAATATTCCTCCATGGAATAGACTGTAAATATACGTTAAACCTATCATAATTTAGGTGTTTGAAGTCCCTAGTGATAATAAATTTACTTTTATTGCTGTTAGTTGTATTAGCATGTATATTAAAAAATGTGTGTGAGTATATAATCCAATAAAGTTGCAGTATGATTTGTGACTCTCGTAGGCTGGTTAAAAAGCTGGGCAAAACCCAATCCCTCAAAAACAGTCAAGGTTTCACGGGTGTCACTTGAATCATAGTTTAGTAAGTCAATATTAAAATCCCCTACACAGAAAATATGATCACATGTGGGAACGATATCATCGAAAGTAGTTTCTAATTCATTCACAAATGATTTCCGATTAGGGTGAATGTGCCTGTTCGCGACCGGTTAACAGAAATTTCGACTTTGAGATGTAATAAATCCAAAAAAATTGAATTAAATTTCAATTGTCATATCATTTTTAGATTTTTTGAAGCCATGAGATGGGTTTAAAAAGTATTTTTTCTAGTGTTTTTATTCATAATTCATTGAATAAATTGAATGAATGTAAAAAAAGTACATTTCAGCCTGTTTTCGACCACCCGTCGCAATTCTCGACCACTTTAGAGTTGATTCTCGACTGCTTCAAAAGAATATGATTTTAGATACCCATACCTAGATCCTTATAAACCAGGTGCACCATGTATCTTTTATTTTACTTGCTTAGGTACCCATCAAATGAAACAAAAATTAGAACACAAAACATAATCATTTTAATATATTCAATAATTTTTTTCAAATGCTAACGATTTCTTAACATTGGTCACATTTGTAGTCCTTTGAAGCAGCAATAGTATAAGGGAGGTTATAAAATTCGGTACATTTTTTGTGGTGCCATTAATCACAAAAATCGCAGCCTATATTTTTATAGTCCTTTTCCTCTGTGTCACTGTTCAAATAACCTTTACACATATAACATGGTATTTTAATTTTTTTTGAAGTTTTGTCACTACCTGTTTTCTTTTGCTTCATTTTTGTTGGTACCTTATTTTCCTTTAATTTCCTTCTCTCTTCTTTTCTTTTACAAATATCCATTTGCTTTTGAGATTTTTCTGCATTTTTTTTTCTATAAAATTAGCACTTGGAGCTTTATCGTCTGTTGTTTTTCTATTCGTTTTTTTTCTTTTGCTGGAATCAGGATATTTAAGATGAGTTTCAAATGCATTAGTAAGAGGAGACAGCACTCTCTCTCCATTGTCATGATTTGAATTATTATTATTGTCAAATAATTCAATATCTTGATTGGCACATTTTGAGTCTGTGTTTATGATACATAATGGTTCGTCGGTAATTGGTTCACTTAATGGTTCAGTGACTTTAATTTGTTTAATAATAATTTTCTCTTCTTCATCATTGGTACACGAGTGGACACTTTCTGGGGTATCAGGGTTAACCATAATTGACTCATTTTGGGTGTCAATAGATGTGTTAACAACTTGGTCAATGTCGAGATCTGGGTTCCTAGACATTTGAGCGTTGATAGAAAATTCTTTGTTTTGAATAATATCGATTTGGGAAATATCTATTATGGGTAGTTCATATAGTTCTTTTTCTAAATTATTTACAAAAGAGGTTGTGAAACAGCTTTCAAGATTCACACTAGGAATATATATCATGGTGCTGTTGAAAATTGTCAAAGAATCTTCAGATCCTTGATTCATTATTACTTCCGGTGGGTCTGGTCCAGCTGAATTTGTGCATTTATATCGTACTCATTATTTTCACAATCTTGGTTGAAATGTTGCTTACTTGTCACTGAATTAGAGCTCATGGTCCTTTTATTTGGTGACAATACTTCTTGAAGCAAATTTGCCTCATTCAAAATTACATCAACGTATATGCCATATGACTCTAATTCAGTTTTTATCCTTCCAATGACTTTTTTAGCTGATGTGATATCTCGCTGGGTTTTCACTTGATTTTCTAGTGATTGTTTTTTTAATTTTTTCTCTAGTATTAGTTACACATTTAGAGTAGTCTATCGCACTGGGGTTCAAAGGATACAATCCATTTTCTAAATCCATTTTTAATGTATCCCTCAAGTTGATTTGTTTTTGATAAAACCCCATTAAAAATGGTACAAAAATTTATTTTTGTGACAGCGCAGTTAATATTTTCAGGCTTACTTTGCCAATCACGAACTGTTTTTTCCAGTTAGTTTTCATTGGCTCAAAAACACTGACGTCCGCTGGTTGAAATATGTTTGTAGTATTTGGTGGTAGCGCATAAATGATTACTTGATTCTCTTGACACCATTGGCTAAGGGCATACGTCATATGGGATTTGTGCCCATCTACAAATACAATAATTGGTCTTTTTATGTTTTCTGATAGTACCCATTTATGGGATTCGTTCGCGATGTATTCAAAAAATACTCCAGAGGTCATCCACCCCTTATCGGATTTTCCTAAAATCCAATTTTTAGGCATACCTTCCACCACCGCTCTAGGTGGCCTGACATAGGGAAATAAGACTAGCGGTGGAGCAATTTTTCCAGCAGCATTAAAAACGATGAGCACAGTGATGTTTTCTTTTTCATTTCCTAGTTTAATATTATATAAACTTTTAAATCCTTTAGGTCCCAATACCTATCCAGTTTTTGGACATAAGGCGAATCCTGACTCATCCCCATCAAATATTCTTCCAAGATCATCTAATACGTCTGACAAATTTCTCTCCACTAGGAATTTATTAAGTTCTCTGAACCATTTTCTTATGATTTCTTCCCTTACAATTGCCCTAGCTTTGTTAATTCCTTCAGCTTCTCTTAAAGAAATTTCTGAATTGCGTTTTATAAAATTTTTGCACCCAGTCTGATGAGGGATTCCATCTTTAAATGGTACTTTTCCAGAATCTTTTGCTATCTTCGATACAATATTGAAGAGCGTTTCTTTATTAACCGGAAAGCCACACTTCGCCGTGTTAATCACCCATTCTTTAACACGGTTCTCACCTTCTACTGTAAGTGGTGGTGGTGGACCAGGCTTTCGTAAGTGATCAGGAACTCGTCCGGATAATATATCCAAAATTGTTGTTTTCGGGATATTGAAAGTTCTGCATGCCTTTCTTATACCCATTTTATTTTTCCGGATTTCGTATAAAGCCTTTCTCAGGTCTTCTTCTGAGTAAGTATGAAGTACCTTTGGCACTTGCTCTTTTTGTATTTTTACCTTCCTTGATTTTTTTATAATTCATTTTCTTGTTTGTATTCTTCCTTTCGAGACTTTTTAAGTGTTGTGAGAGTCACTAAAAAGGTTTGAAAAATTACTTCTGATCCCTTTATGTATGATGGTCGAGAACAGAAATGGACTAATCTGGTTTTCGACCACCACTTTTCATCAATTCTTATAATAAATTTTTTTTAATTAATCAGTTGTAAATGGTGGTCGCAAACCAAAAATGAGAATCTCTATGGCTATTTATAAATAATAGATGTAAAATGTTTGTATATAAGTACTTTACTAATATATATTTCTTAAACCAAAATAATATGTTTGTGAACTAGTTCTCGACCAAGGCGGTCGGAAACTGAAAATCATCAGTTTTTAAAATATGTTTTTCGACCATCAAATATTGACAAGAAGAAAATAAAAATGAATTAATACAGTTTCCTGTAAAATTGTCGTATTTAGTAAAGCGTTTTAACAACAGATGTCGAAGAATAAAAATATATTATTCTACGCTTCACAACTAGTTTTGAAAAATATTTTTCAAAAACAGTGACCGTTCAACGAAGAAGAAACAACTACTTCCCGGGCTACATGCCCCGACAGATATTGAATTACACTTCTAAGTCAAACGGGGTTGGTAAATCTACAAGATTTAAACCAACCATTCTGGTTTGCAACTAGAAGGGATAACACAACTTGTAGACCGGTTTCGGCGTATTGCGCCTCATCAGTACAAGGTATATGTTATCGTCCGAGAGTTAATCTCGGACTGAAATGTGACTATAATCAACAACGGTACATATTGTCCAGTTACGGAAATATTTTTGTTGCGAAAATAGCGACATCTCACCTCTAAGTCACAAACCAAAATTCGAACGAGACAACAAATCACGTGGATTTGAAACAAAAATGAATTAATACAGTTTCCTGTAAAATTGTCGTATTTAGTAAAGCGTTTTAACAACAGATGTCGAAGAAGATGTTGATTATAGTCACATTTCAGTCCGAGATTAACTCTCGGACGATAACATATACCTTGTACTGATGAGGCGCAATACGCCGAAACCGGTCTACAAGTTGTGTTATCCCTTCTAGTTGCAAACCAGAATGGTTGGTTTAAATCTTGTAGATTTACCAACCCCGTTTGACTTAGAAGTGTAATTCAATATCTGTCGGGGCATGTAGCCCGGGAAGTAGTTGTTTCTTCTTCGTTGAACGGTCACTGTTTTTGAAAAATATTTTTCAAAACTAGTTGTGAAGCGTAGAATAATATATTTTTATTCTTCGACATCTGTTGTTAAAACGCTTTACTAAATACGACAATTTTACAGGAAACTGTATTAATTCATTTTTGTTTCAAATCCACGTGATTTGTTGTCTCGTTCGAATTTTGGTTTGTGACTTAGAGGTGAGATGTCGCTATTTTCGCAACAAAAATATTTCCGTAACTGGACAATATGTACCGTTGTTGATTATAGTCACATTTCAGTCCGAGATTAACTCTCGGACGATAACATATACCTTGTACTGATGAGGCGCAATACGCCGAAACCGGTCTACAAGTTGTGTTATCCCTTCTAGTTGCTAACCAGAATGGTTGGTTTAAATCTTGTAGATTTACCAACCCCGTTTGACTTAGAAGTGTAATTCAATATCTGTCGGGGCATGTAGCCCGGGAAGTAGTCGTTTCTTCTTCGTTGAACGGTCACTGTTTTTGAAAAATATTTTTCAAAACTAGTTGTGAAGCGTAGAATAATATATTTTTATTCTTCGACAAGAAGAAAATAGTTAAGTGCGTTTTGTTCATAGTAATTACAAAACTTAACTTTTCCTTAACCCAATAAAACATAATGCACTCATTACTTTGAAGTCAAACAAAAGTTACTTACTATTTTCGGACACACCCTCACTTAGCACAGTTTTATATACAGATCTTCGTGACTGACCAGTGCAAACGCCAAATGTTCACTGATTTTTCGCGGGAAACAAAGTTATCCATTAACAGTAGCGCTACCTGTTCCAGATATATCAAAGTTGTCGGAAAAAAAATTAACTTATTATCGGCGCTTAAATAGGAAAATGGTCGAGATCTAGAGCAGGTCGGTGAACAGGCACATTCACCCTATCACTAATAAACACTACAAACGCGGAGAGAGCAAGTCATTCGGTAATGGTTCGAGGGATAGTCCACAATGAACAAACTAATATAACGTAGCTCAGACTGTAAATGTCGCTGAGTTTGCGAACAAAGCAAAAACTCAATTTCAATACCGTTGAAATTATTTTCCGTTTATGTTCAAAAAAAGGTATTAAGAGAACTACGTTAAGAAATTTCTCTATATAAAAAAACATACTATAAAAGGTATAGTCGCAACTCTCGTAATTCAAGATAACGGGACGGAAAATAATTTTCTCCTCATGATATGCGTGCACACCGAATTTCTTAAGCAATACTATAGAAACAGCATAAAACAATTATTTTCTAAAACAATGATAATAATGTTATTAAACAAAAAACTAGTTATCATAACTGAATAGTTCTGACACGGTATTGATATTATTACGGTTAAATTAGTCCTCCACAATTGGTTAGGAAAAGGTACTAGAGGAAGGGACCCAAATTTGAGACACTTTTTTTGTAAATTCGAAAAAAAATCATCATTGAACAAATTTTTATTATTATTGTACAAAATCGCTTGCTTGGTGTATTAACAAAACATCGCAATAAAGAATCTACATTAAAATAGCTAGCTACTGAAGTTATTTAACTTGAAGTTTGTTTTTGTCAATTTTCCCATAAAATAATACGTTGCCTAATTTGAGACAGATTTCCTAATTTGGGATACTACTCAAAAAACCCTTTTCTTTGCAGAAAAAACATATGAAAGCATCTTTAATTTCCCCACAATCTTCATGGGCCCATCTGCCAATATAATACTGCTGTCGCTTTCTGAGCTTGAACTAGAAGAAACCCGGCGTTTTTTTCTCTTCTGCTCTAACCCCGAAGTGGAAGGTTGGTCCTGTTTTAAAACTGCTGATTTCTGTTTTCGTACAATTGCAGTAGAGTTTTTTACCAGTTTCTTTGATTGTTTTTCTTTTGGTTCTAACTCTTCACTGATGTTTTTTTAGGTATATTTTTCCCTTTTCTTTTTTCTAAACTATCTTGTAATTCATCTTTGTAAGGAGTTAAGGTAATTATTGATGCTTTCCCAGCCCTAACATTCACCTTAGTTTCTCTGGTTTTGTATTCAGGCAGAGGACAAATATCCGTGGGAGAAAAAATTTTCTCTCTGAGGCTCATTTGCTGAGGATGGACTTGGTGTACGTTCATTTCTTTCCGGCGTTGGTAGAGCCATTGCTTCATTTTCATTTTGGTAGCTAAGATGATCTTCCTGATGATTTGATTTTTCGGAGAGGTGTTCTTCTTGAAGGCCTGTTTTGTTTTCCATTACATTATGCACGCCAAAAACATGGTCTCTGAAGGTGTTTCTATTCAAAGGAACTAGTCCCGTTTTTCTAAAACCACCGATGTATCCATAGTGGCAGCTCTATTGTAGGCTTTGCCAAAAATACTAGCAATTGCGTATGGGGATACAGTACTTAAATAGTTCTCCCCAAGCCAATTTTCTATCTCCTGAGCGTAATAGGTAGATTTTAACCGTATTTGATTTCCTGATCGGCCCTGACCGTTACGTCCGTCAAAGTACCAAGGATATGGTATAGATAGCTTACTTTATTTTCCCTGTTACTTTGATTGTCACTAAAGAATTATCCGTGAAATAGACCACAGAGTATTAACAGACTAAAGGTTATTTTTGATTATTTTGGGATATACCGACCTATTGTGTTATCGTATACACTAAGCCATAGGTTACAACTCGGCTGAATCCCTGTTTCCTTCATTAACCCGTAACTTATAAATTGGAGGATCCATATTTGGCTCGTCCGTGTGGTAATTAGCTGAATAAAGTGAATTCAACAAGACCCCTGGAATTTTCCGTAACCTCCCTCTGAGGCTATCTGGAACTCTTGACGCTAAGGGTCAAGGGGCCGTGGAGCAAACCACGTTAATAATCTGGCGCCCGAGATTTAAACCGAATTTTGCATCAAGGGTGTCCATAGTGACGTGTTCGTGTGGCAGGAGCCACGTGTAGAAGGAAAGCACGTTACAATATAAGCAATACGACCAACACTTAACCTAAGCATCAAATAAATGAAAGTAAAATAATATATTAATATTACCATGGTTTGCTTTTTCCATATCGTTTTCACTTAAAAATAAGGTTATTATCTCATTCGTTTCTTCTATTAAAACTGGAAACTCATACAATAAAAATTCTGTACGGTTAGTACAACATTGCAGAAGTCTCAGCGCTATCAATGCGCACAATCTTCTATGCAGTTAACGCGCTTTATGCGTAAATCGAAATGCACTCTAGGTAACAACATTATTACAGCTGCATGTGTTTTACATAATTTCTTGATTGATCGCAATGAGTTTAACATTCATGAAGAAATTGATATTGAAAATATTGAGGTGGATGGAAGATTGCCCGTTTTACAAGATGTGGGAGATATTGGAGACAATGCAGCTGTAATCAAAAGAAATAATATTGTGACATTATTAACTTGATTTTTTTAACTAACTTTACTGTTTACTTATTAGTAAAAACTGTACATAATATTGCAATAAAACACTTAAATGGATAATTACTTGAATAATAGTTATTTGTTTAACTAGGCAGAGAAGTTACAGATTTACTGCAGCGGCTAGCATTTCATAAGGTTATTATCTCATTCGTTTCTTCTATTAAAACTGGAAACTCATACAATAAAAATTCTGTACGGTTAGTACAACATTGCAGAAGTCTCAGCGCTATCAATGCGCACAATCTTCTATGCAGTTAACGCGCTTTATGCGTAAATCGAAATGCACTCTAGGTAACAACATTATTACAGCTGCATGTGTTTTACATAATTTCTTGATTGATCGCAATGAGTTTAACATTCATGAAGAAATTGATATTGAAAATATTGAGGTGGATGGAAGATTGCCCGTTTTACAAGATGTGGGAGATATTGGAGACAATGCAGCTGTAATCAAAAGAAATAATATTGTGACATTATTAACTTGATTTTTTTAACTAACTTTACTGTTTACTTATTAGTAAAAACTGTACATAATATTGCAATAAAACACTTAAATGGATAATTACTTGAATAATAGTTATTTGTTTAACTAGGCAGAGAAGTTACAGATTTACTGCAGCGGCTAGCATTTCATTGTCGAGGCGAAGCCGAGGCAATGAAACTAGCCAAGGCAGTAAATCTGTTTCTCTGCCGTGTGAAACATATAATTTTTTCTCCGATTGTTTGTACAGTGTGTTTAGAAAAATCAAATCAAAATGAAAACTTTTTTATGACGGGATAGCTATAACTCAGAATTTTTAATATTTTTTCTAATCGAATGTTATAGGTTAATAATTAAATCGTATTTTTCAATTATTATTGTCGATTAGACCTTAAATTGTATACATAATAATATCTACCGAAAGATAATAAATATGATGTTAAATATCGACAATAATACTGTGCACACTGCACAGTGAAGTTAGCCTATGTATGTGTGACGTAGAAGTAATTGTTTGATTCCATTGGCCTGCTTAAATCACATTATCATTGCCGTTGCTGAGTAAAGTCTGTGAGATTTCGAAAAAAAAAGAAGACAAAAAGATTTTTAATGCCTAGGCAGTAAAAGTGTTACTTCTATGATCGATAAATGTCACTGAAACTGACGTTTAATGTCAATCGGAGAAAAATATAGTTTAAGAAAGTTCACAAATTTTTTTTGGTTTTCTTCGCCTCTTAGATCTACAGGCAATACATTATAACTGTTACTAGCTCTAACTATAGGATTACTGTTTCCAATGTTAGTGTGAATAGAAGAATAAAAGATATTATTTAAGTTCCCTGTATTATATGAGTATATATCAGCATTAAAAATAATATTAGTGTTTGTTTTACTGTTACAATTAATTATATATTATATATACATTATATATACATTTACATTGTTCGAGTATAATCTTTGTATAATCTGTTTGTCGATGTCAGATAATGGTAATTTAATAAAACTGTTATCACTTTGTTCTGAAGCGTTTAAATTTTTTTTAAAGCAGGTTATTGAGCAAGTTCCCCATATGGGGATGAGATATCCCAATATACTTAGAAAATGTTAATTATATACCATATATTTGAGTCCAGGGACAAGTAATTTCTGAATTTATATAGATTAGCCATCAATGGTATTGATTTGTTCTTAAGGTGATCAATATGTTCATCCGAATACAAGTTATTATCAAGGATTAATCCTAGATATTTGATACTTTCCGCTTGTTCCAGTACTACATTATTAATGTTTAATTCGATGTTATATTCCAGTTGTACATATTTTTGTTTGAATATTGGATATTTTGTTTTCTCCAAGTTAATTTTTAGTTTATTTTTTTGCAGCCATTGATAATTTTTTTAAGATTGCTATTAATAAGATTATTGAAATCAGTGTCTCTTGGTCCATTATACACTAAGACCGTGTCACCTGCAAATGTATAGTAACGTCCATCTAGTTGTGCAAGTTTAAGGTTTGGGACAAACAATCAATAGAATAAGAGACCCAGTACGGAACCTTGAGGCACTCCACATTTGTTTGTAGCTGAGTTACTATTACTATTGTTGATAGTAATTTAGTAAATTCTCAGTTTTACTATTGTGAAACATTTAGCATAATTTAGTTTAAGCTATAGTGTATATAAATAAAAAATATGTTTCTCATTTTATATTTATTTAGACTTTACTTATATATTTTAATAAAAAATAAAGTACATTTATTAATTAATAATTTTATTTTGAGCCACAGTTTTCTAAATTTTTTTTAAAATTTCGTTGTATGTCAACATTAGCCTCCAGAGCTACTCTTATTCTTCTTAGTCCCTCTATCCTCTCTCTCTCTCTCTCTCTCTCTCTCTCTTTCTCTCTCTATTTCTAGCTGTTTTTTTTTCTGAAATCGTTTAGTAGAGTGTCTATCTTCTTTTTCTTTTTTGGAGTTTGCTGAGGTGCTGTAATTTCTTCCTCTTTTTGAGGTATAACATTTCCTGGCCCTATTGTGTGATCTGTGTTACCAGTCACTTTTTTTTGTAATCCTGAATGCCCTGGCATATCCTCGACCCTAGGGCTGCATACGAGACGAGAGTGGGCGACAGTATCAAAAATCTCGTCTCGATCTCGTCAATTCCGAAGAAATTGAGTCTCGTTACCGATTGTCTCGTCTCGTTCAAGTCTCGGTCTGGTCTTGTTACGGGTTGTCTCGTCTCGTCTCGCTTAATTCTAACTATTGATAATAAAATTCATAAATAATTTTAGGAATATTAATAAAGTATTACAAAATGTTTACATGGAAATAAAGTACAAAAAATGCCTAAATATGGAATTCAACGAATATCAACAAAATTATTGAACAAGTATACCTGGAAATTCATTCACAACAATTACGCCTGACCTATTTTCTAGGTAAATAAGTTTAATAAGGGAGAATGGTTGATTTCTATTTGGTCGTTAAGAAGATTGCCAGATTTTTTCTATTTATCTCAAGTGCTTCCAAAAGATTTAATTCAGAGGCTTATCATATCAATGGAACCTTAACCATTCTGCTGAATTTTACGACCCTATTGTATTTGAGGCGATACAGGACGTGTCGATTTAATTTTGGTAAAACCGACCTGTTTTATCATTTTATTCCACATAGAAAAAAAGAAAGACTCACTACTTCAAATTTACAATAAAATATTTTACAGATGGTCACCAGATTTTATATATTGTAAAATGTATTGTTCTCTATGTAGACATTTTCTAATTTTTCTAATAAAAACCACATAAAAAAAATTTAACGAGACTCTCGGGTTGCGGTGTAGATATGTGGTCTCGGTATCGCCCATAATATTTTCAAAAATGTCTCGTCTCGCTTTTTTGAGAAGAGACGAGAAAAATCTCGCTCTTGTGTGAAGCCCTACTCGACCCTGGTTGGTCCTGGCGTATCCTCAACCCTGGATGGTCCTGGCATATCCTCGACCCTGGAAGGACCAGGCACCTCTGTCTGTCGGTTGAATGAGCTGACAGTTTCAGGCAAATTAAATATCACATCACTGGACATAATATTGTTCATTTCATCAAAATATTCCCACTTGATGCGACCTTCTCCTGACTTGTTAGACTTATCCTTAACAGTTTTGAAGTTTCTAAACCTATCCAAACTTTCTGTACCAACATTATATCCCAAGTTCATAAATTTGGTTTGGATTTGAACCCAAACATTTTTATTTTTTCATATTCCTTTACCAGAAGCCATGTAATTTTTCTGGATCACACTTCTCTGCCAGCTAAAAAAACAAAACAAAACAAAAATGGATTAAGCAGAGAAAGATTGTGTGTACCTGAAATAAAATTAAAGTACGTATTAATTACTTAAAGTGTTACTTTATTCTAACTAGTGGCATTGTAGGTAAGAAAATACATATCCATAAAGAATTTACAAATATATGAATATTTTAGGAAAACTCACAAGTAGATAGACTAAGAGAGTTCCGCGACAAGTATAGGGAAAACAGTGTGTTAGAGAGAGAGAGTCATGGAGGCAATGTGTGTGAGAGAGAGCGCCCCGTCGTGCGCATCGTCCGCCATTTTTAGTCCGCCGTGCGCATCGCATTTCTAGTCTGCTTCGCGCATCATGAGGCGGCCGCCATTTTCGCCCGCGAATTTAATTTACCGTGCGCATCGTTCGCCATTTTTAGTCTGTTTCGCGCATCATGAGGCGAATTTAATTTTAAAAAAATTTTGACTTGAGTGCGGATCGAACCGCCAACCTACGCGTCAATAGCAATTGATTTAACACAGTAGACCATGAGCTCTCATGTTTATTCTATGCGAAGAAAGGTATTACATGCTGCAATACGGTCGCGCGCGCACCGTACGCTAGGCGCCGTAAGTTGTGACGTAATCGAGACTGATCCGTTGCGATGATAACAGGCGCGCGCTAATATACCGGGGGGCTTAGAAGTAACTTATGTTGAAATATTACTAACGAATTTCGTAATATACCGAGGGGCTTAAAAGTAACATACTATATAATATTTGAACTGAAGTGGCACGTCGCGTGCTACGTCAAACGCAACGTGTCACGTATGAACGTTACGTACTACGCCGTCACGTGCTACGTCAAACGCCACGTGTCAAGTCAAACGTCACGTGTCACGTCAAACGTCACGTGTCACGTCAAACGTCGCGTGTCACGTCAAACGTCACGTGTCACGTCAAACGTCACGTGTCACGTCAAACGTCACGTGTCACGTCAAACGTCACGTGTCACGTCAAACGTCACGTCAAACGTCACGTGTCACGTCAAACGTCACGTGTCACGTCAAACGTCACGTGTCACGTCAAACGTCACATCAAACGTCACGTGTCACGTCAAACGTCACATCAAACGTCACGTGTCACGTCAAACGTCACGTGTCACGTCAAACGTCACGTGTCACGTCAAACGTCACGTGTCACGTCACGTGTAGCGGCAAACGTTACATACTACGCCAAACGTCACGTGTCACAAGCTACGTCAAACGTGTGGGCTCATTTGTAATATGGCTTCAGAAGAGTACAGTCATCGAATTGAAGAGTTTATTAAGAAAATTGGTAAATTAAATGAAGAAATTGCACTTTATGAGGATAAAAGTGAGGTTATAAGGCAAATAGAGAATCTCAGTTTATCTGGTGGCGAAGAAGAAGAAGAAGTACGACGGGTGTGGAGCAGTCTTAGTATAAACTGGTTACCTAAAGAGCTAGCATGCAGACAATTACCACAAATTACTTATCCGTTAAGACGTATTCAACCATGTTCAATAGAACAGAAGAAGATATAAAAAATGAAATCAATAATGTTTTTGCTATGTCATGTGTAATATTAGTATTTGTCTTTGTTTTAATTTTAAAAATTATTTTAAAAATTGTGAAACGAAAATTTGAATCTTTTGAATCTTCATGTAATATAAAAGTTGATGAATATACAGAGTGTTTCAATAAAAAACCCATGTTACTTTAAAAAACTTTATTTATAATGGTAATACAGTATTTGAAAACCAGTGACTGAGGCGTTGTACATTTCTTTCGGTACACGAATATAGTCCAGAGGCGTGGCAGGGATTTGGATCATGAACAAAGTTTCCTGTTGCACAAGGCGTGCCATCAAATTTGCAAACGTCAATAATTTGTGGAAAAACACCAAATACGTGACATTTCTTCAGCAGAAATTCCGCTTTTTGTTGTCCTCGAATGTAAATATAGTCTGCGGCATACAATAGCTTGCTTTCCAATATTTCGTTTACTTTGGAATATTCTACATCTCCTGAAGAGTATCGAATGCCATGTACCTTCCTTTCCAAGTATGATGTAGTCTTTTTATCATCGTTACTTAATGTGGAGAACGGTTGCGGCGGCAAAAATATGTAATGCGAACTTTTGAAGCCGATTTCTATGGTGAGTTCTTTGGCAACGAAAATCCCATCTACGACAAAGCCTTGAATGTCTACAAATGCTACTCTCATGTTGACGTCTGCTCGAATACTAACTCTGATCAGCAACTAGTTTAGGCTTTTAACAATTTCGGTGAGGGGAAAGTATTCCATGACGCAATCGTGAATTATGATGCAATAGACTTTGGTATTTTCGGGAAAGCCTATGTTTGCTTCAATGTCGAGTTTCACATCGACTGTGGACGCCTTCATGCTTTCCTCCTGCTTCGAACAATCGATAACAAACAATGCACGACGTTTGAAAGAAGAATAATCCAGCAGGGGGCGCTTCTGTGTGGAGTTTGCGTAGTTGGGATAGAATTCAGTATAGTTAAAATATGCCTCATTGTAGTCAGTTTTACCAAAGTCCAATTGCATTCTTTCATTAGGCCAATATTCACCGTTAAGTGACAGTCTTATACTTTGCACGTCGGCATTGTCAAATAAAGTCGGGTCAGCTGTACCCACGTTACGTTTATCGGTTTGAAAGAAAACAATAACAAAACGAGGTCTTTCAACTGAAGTGGATGTTTTAACAGCCCAAACTTCACGTCTTGCGCCCTTAGTAATTGCAGGCAATTCGTGTAACTCCCACTTCCTAAATGGAATAACTATAGGTTGATCTTTTTGAATGGATTTCATGAGATTCAATTTTATATCGTCATTAGGAAAGATATGTTTAACTTTTAGTTCAATGGTTGTAATGTTAATTTTAGCAGTTGTACTAGTGAGCGTACCAGAGACATTCTTTTCCGTGATATATATGCAATCATTATCGTTTCGTGCTCGAACTAATCGTATCGTTTGACGCCCACATGTAATCATGGGATAATCGTTGAAAATGTTGAATATATGTTTGAGAGGTATTTGAAGGTTGAAGGACTTGTCGCTGACATTCAGGATGGGATCTTTCGGGTAATTCCAGCCTGCTATAGCCATATGATTGGAATCTTCTTGGTTATAACAAGTCATGGCACGTACGGCACTTATTATTCCAGGATCCCGAACTGTTTCCATTTCCCTGGCACTTTCACTGTACGTACATGAATCGAATAGGAAGGCTCCAACATTATTTGCTAATTTTACGTCACCAGCTCCATGTGTTTCAAGCGACCCTTTAATGCACAACAAAGTATCGCTCATTGCAAAAAACGAATCAACTTGATTAATGCTAAACTCCACAATGTCACTGCAATTGAATGATTTTATGAATGGAGCATAGGTTCTGTATTCGGCCTTTCGAATTGAATCGTCAAACATCGGCTTACGATATATATCAAACATTGAAGGCATAATAATACCTAAGCTTTAATATTTGTAAAATCATATCTTCTTTTCTCTATTCATATATATATAGTCAATCACAAGATAGGTCACTTACTATTTGGTCTAGCCAAAATATTAAACATCAAGTAGGTATCACATAAAATGTAACTTCTGTCATTCTGACGATGATATGTCAATATCGAAATAATTATCAATATCCTTTAATAATTTTCATAAATCTTTCAATTAAATAGTGGAATTAATTAGAAACAGTTAGTTTCATTTATAACATTTTTATTGAAGGCATGTTGTCGTTTTGACGAAGCCGTTTTCCATACATGGTTGTCATTTTTCAATTTAAACCCCAGCGATTACAGAACCAATTTGTTTGCGAACGTGAGCTGTTTCAGCTTTGGCGACTGCTTAGCTAATGAAGTTGGAAGCTCTGCAGTCTGTCTTTTATGATTGATTATTAGCCCCATCTGCTTCGCACTCTAAGCTCCAACACCAAAGTACTAAGTTCTCCACGAAAGTTTACAGGCTGACCGTCTTGGTCTACGGCTATGACAGTGATATTGGTTATTTCACGTTGAGGTATAACAGGTAAGTATAGCAAATTATGAGGAATTTCGTCAATGGAATATCCTGGATCTACTTGTATGACAAATTCATAGATAGTATGAGCAGGTCTGTTTGCATCGAAGGCTCCAGTGGAAATGTTACAATCGAAGCGGATACTGGATACTTTAATGATTTTGACGGGCAGATCTGAAGAGTGCATTTTGTTGGCGTCGAGTATTTTCGGTGAAAATCCCAATATTCTTCCAAGACTATCAGCTTCCATGAAGGAAATTTTGTATTTACTGCAAATTTCACATTTCAACGTATTGTGATTGGGTTTTAGTGAAAATACCGGTCTAGTTGAATTGCTGCTAGCACCCAACTTATCACTGATAAACGCTTCAAGATCAGCAATTTCATAACATCCAGTGGGAAAATTAAAACTTTGCAACTTGTTATTGGCATCGTAGTAGTAAAACATGCAATTTTCAATGTTTGGTATACTGTGATAGGAATGAAAAGATCGTAGAGCTATTTCATAATCATTCTTAGGATCGAGCACAATAGGCGTAGGAGGTTGGAAAGTGAACACGTGATTAGTGCTGTTTACTCTCAACAGCTGTGACATGATGACTAATGAAATTCGGGAGATGTATGGATTTAAATAACACACACGACATGTTCAATTATTTATTTTTACAAAGAAAACATGTGGCTTGAGAACTCGGAGGGCCGTCACAATGCGTCGTCCAATCAGGTCGGTTGTAATGGATGAAACAAGGTAGTCGTATTTGTAGTTCAAAATTTGCTCGATATTCATTGGGAAGTTTATGCCACATATCAAGCAATTCACAAGGCCTTACACACTCTATTAGATGCTCAATGGGAAAGTGCTTTAGTTCTTCGGCAGTGAAACTACCCAATGTTTTTCCATGGTAGATATGTTGTAGTAATAGTTCCGTCATTGTTGTAGAAATTTCAAACACAAATGACCGCAATTGATTTGATCGTAGTTTTGATATTGGGTATTGTTGTAGAAAATTCTCGCACTCTTTCCAAAATATTTAACAACTTCTTTCGGCGGCTTCAAGTTACCAAATGAATCAAAATACTCTACATTGTTGTTTATCTTTCTGTAAGCTACCCAATGACTTCCGCTATTCTTAGAGGTATCCAAATTAACCACTGCGCATTCTTGTTTTCGGGGACCGGCTTTGGGGAGAGTGTCTCGCATGAAAACTCCTCGAAAATGTGGTATTTTACGCAATTTTGCGTAATGTGTTATGTCAAAGTCGGATAGTGCGTGATTGGGCAGCTTTATTAGTTTTTTTGCTTTTTTAAATACAATCCAAATCCGCCTTTTGGGTACTTTTTCAGATACAGACCGGATCCTACACGTTCCATAGCCTTATTATGACGTACATCTTCTTCCAATTTCTTTTGCGCATGCTTTGCGTCAATGACAGTTTTAGCAATCCCAGCAGCAGCACCTGACAAAGCTCCAAGTGCCGAAAGGCCAGCAAACAAAGGGATGAGTGGTAGGAAACCTCCGGATTTCGCTACAGGTATTACTCGAGGAACCTCGACTTCTTTTTTCCCACCAAATTCTTTAATAAGTGCTTTGGCTGCTCGTAAGGCAAACGTTGCGGTGTCTTTCAAAGATGCCCCTTTTTTCATGGACTTTCCCACTTTTAGAATGACATCTCGATGGAAAGAACGACGTTTGCAGCGACAACCCATCCCCAGCTTTCTTTTCACCTTCATTCCGCCTGTCACAAGTAATGCAGCAGTTTTCTCTGCCAAAGAAGCGTCTTTTGATTTGACGCGAGCCCAAGCTTTATCTTCAAGTATCTGATCGGCTTTGTGTCGTTCTTCGAGAGACTTATTCTTCCAGTAAGAAATATCGTGTTGTTTACAAGCAGCGTCCAAGGGGTTAATGCCTGGATCTCCACGATCAAGACGTTTTTCCAATTTTGTACCGGCTACCAAAAAAAAAACAATTAATTTTTTACAAAAGGGGTGGGGGAAGAGTACTTACGTCCACAGTACTGATAGCTAGGTAAGTGAAGTTCAATAGGTAGTTTATTGATGAGAGAATTTAAGAGACCTTCTCCTTCAAACACCAACATTAAGACTGATACGCGTAAGTGGCGCGACACCTATATTTATAGAGTAGCACTAAGAAAAAACGACACACACTATGAAGATAATTCAACAAGAGCAGACGATACCCATTGAAAATCTAGATTTCACCTCAACGCCATCGATCGGCAAACATGGCAAATTGTTACCAAATTCTTTCCGTGCCATTATATGCGGCCCCAGCGGGTGTGGAAAGACGAATGCCGTGCTGGCGCTCCTATTCAATCCGAATGGCGCGAAATTCAAAAACGTTTATGTTTATTCAAAATCGTTATTCCAACCAAAGTACCAATTGCTGCAAGAAGTTATAGCACAAGTCAAGGGCGTTGGCTATTTTCCATTTAAAGACAACGAGGAAATAATAAGTCCAGATAAAGCTCGGCCTAATTCTGTCTTTTTATTCGATGACGTTGCATGTGATGGTCAACAGAAAATTCGTGAATACTACTCCATGTGCAGACATAAAGATATCGATGCTGCATATCTTTGTCAAACATACTCAAAAATACCGAAACAGCTTATACGCGATAATTGTAATGTAATTGTGTTATTCAAGCAAGATGAGGTGAACTTGAAACATATATTCGACGAACACGTATCTCCAGACATGACATTTGACACATTTAAAAATGTGTGTTCAACGTGCTGGTCTGACCGTTATGGTACTTTGGTCATTGTGAAGGATTTCACCTTCAACGATGGCAGGTATCGCAAAGGATTCGATAAATATATAAAATTGTAGCGCATGTCTTTAGTCTGCACCAATATGTCTGACGATAAGGTTACTGCTGCTGCATTGCGCAAGAAAAAAGTGTCTGAACTTGCCAGATCGATTCGCAAAAAATACTTGGCGTTGAAATTAGGTAAATCAGAGCAGGATGAGTCTATTAATAAACTATTCAAGCCGATATCTAAACCACTTGAAGAAATTGTGCAATCCTCAAAGACATTACAAAAAACGATTACAAATTTGAATCCAAAAGAGGAAATAAAAAAGGAAGAACCTGATGATGTGTTTACACCTTTTCTCGAAACGGAACCGGTGGCCGAAACCGATGAATCCGGCACACGTTCTGAGTCTCCAGAAGAGATGCGTCCCGAAATTTCCCAGGAAGCTTTCGCAGACTATTTGGACCAATATCCTGCCATCAGTCATCAGTTCATTGAAGATTACTTCCAAAAAGATGATAAAATCGATAAAAATTATGGTCCGATATACAATGATGAAATCGGTTGGTTATTAGGCAAACGTCGAATTGCGTTTGATGGAAAAACCGGTAATATAAACATACTTCCTGAGAAAAACAAAGAAGGAAGATATGTTATTGGAACGCCAGGCTTGTATGAACTTCTATTTTACCGAGACCCCAGTTACAATGATCAAGATTTACAGAACTATGAAAATCTTTTGGCAAAAACTGAAGTTCACTTAGACACGTTAGATCGTCTCAAGGGCTCAAGTACTGAAAAATATCACTACATCATAAAACCTTTATTCAAAACAAAATCTCTAACGACAACGAATAGATCGTCCAAGGTATTGACTCGTCTAAAATCGATTCCTTCGGCAAAAGGAAAAGGTATCGATCGTTTAACATATAATGATAAACCTATGGAGTATATTTATTGGGACGATGCCAATGAATTGGTGGATCGTTTGAAATTGTTGATTGCTTCAAAAGAGGCAGGTAATACGTCACACGACAACGAAATAGTAGCAATTATCAATGAGCTCAAGGAGGCTGATATAATAGAATAATACAAGCTGAAACTTGTTCATTTCAATTATGCCTGTCGATAAATTCGGACATAGACATCAAACGCCTTATGCGCGTTTACCAGCGAAAATTACGTTTCCTCATACACCGGACGGTAATATTGATATTGAAAATGTGAAAATTTGTAATGTTAAGGAACCGACAACAAATAGTGACGCTGCAACAAAAAAATATGTTGATGTTCAATTGAATGGCCTACGTACTATCAACTCACCATTAATTCAAACACATGGTGTGGTGCTGCAGCAACAAGACCATGATATAAAGGATTTAGCAGTAGGATTGAACGAAATAAGAAAAGAGCTTCATAAGACAAAAATCCCCATATTACAGGCGCACATTACCAACTTACAAAATAAAACTAACGAAATTGATGTATTTATTTCGCGAAATCCCCCTGTAGCAGGTAGGGATATGGCTACGAAGAAATACGTTGACGATTTAATTACCACAGCCAAAGCATTTATTCGAAAAGAATTCACTGCTTCTATTAACATGTGTGTTGAAGGCATACGTGAGTTACAAAAAGAAATTACAGAAAATATCAGATCCGTCTCTGATATGAAAACTAACGTTTCGGGCATTGTAGACAATATTAAGGTCATGAATACGAATACCGTTAACCGCATTAACAGTCTGGAGCTGAAGCTAGCTGGTAGTACGTCATAATATGTATTCTAAAGAAAAAATTCAGCTTGTAAACGAGCTCCACAAACCGATACGAAAAAAATTCCCTCGGAGACGCACTATCATTAAGGGCCTTGACGACCTCTGGCATATGGATCTGGCGGAGATGAGAAATTTTGCTCCACAAAATAGGAATCATAAAATGATACTAGTCGTTATTGATTGTTTTTCAAAGTTTGTGTGGACACGCCCACTAAAGACGAAGACCGGAGAGGAAATCACTCGGGCATTCTCAGACATTCTCGCTCACACTAGACGAATGCCAAAAAATCTGCAATCTGATCAGGGAAAGGAATTTTACAACAGCAAATTTCAAAATTTAATGAAAAAATATGGCATAAATCATTATAGCGTATTTAGTACAATGAAAGCTTCTATGGCAGAGCGTGTTATAAGAACGCTAAAATCAAAACTCTACAAGTATTTCAGTTTAAATGGCACCCACAAATGGCTGGACATTCTACCTAAAATTACTCAAGACTACAACAATACAAAACATTCCACAACAAAATATAAGCCTTCTCAAGTCAACAAATCCAACGAAAAATCTATTTTGAATAACACCTATACTCATTTAAAGATAGCCGGTCCACGAAAATTTAAAGTTGGCGACATTGTGCGCATATCCAAGGCAAAACATGTCTTTGAAAAAGGATATACACCCAATTGGACTACAGAACTATTCAAAATCACCAAAGTTAAAATTACCAATCCTGCTACGTATTTACTTGAAGACATGCAAGGGACACCAATCAGCGGCTGCTTCTATGACGAAGAACTACAGAAAACATCGAATCCGGACGTTTACTTGGTGGAAAAAGTTCTTAGACGTAAAGGCAAGAAACTGTTCGTGAAATGGTTAGGCTTAGACGAAAAACATAACAGCTGGATTAATGGAGTTGATGTTTTATGATGTAAAAGGCCACACACACACACATGCTATAAATTGGAGGCGCTTCAGATCTCAAACTCAGTTAGCAACATGAGTTATCAAGGTGTCAGTAGTGGTGGTGGTGACGACAGTAGTAGTGGTGGTGGTGACGACAGTAGTAGTAGTAGTGATAATAACTATACTGTAGAGCTGGATAGAATTTTGAAAAACTATGAGTTTGCTGCAAAGTCTGAAAATGTCTACCTGCTTTCAACACAATATTCAATTTCCGGTTATGAAGTAAAATGCGGAATTAGTCCGGCAAGATCATTTACGCCTGCTGTTATTCTATCTCAGCAGCTCAAGTTCGGTAAAATATCTTTCAGCACTTACGAATGGCAGAACTTTATTTCAATAATGACGCAACAGATGAATTTCTTTCATACCGGAGACGAGTTCAAACCTGATTCGATTCCATGTGGAGACTACTGCACCATTACTCCATTAAATTACGATGATTGTAAGGTAATTTTTGTTAGAAAACATGACGTTGAGTATTACATGGATGAAGAAGAAGTATCCCAAATTTTAGAAGTAAATAATTTGATTATACAACGTATATCGGTGTTGGAAAATTTGGATTTTTGTCAATATTATTATAATGTTTTGGATTTCTGTAAAAATATCACCCCCGAAAATTTAAGTTCTCTACAAATTTTATATGCATTTTGTTCCATAACACCAAACGATATGTTAAACAACGCTCTTAGAGAATTTGTATACTTTTATAAACTCAAAGTCATCAATGATTTGAATAAATAGTTATATAGATGTGTTTGTGTGTTTTCTTCCCCCAACCGACGACGACGAAAAAAAAAACAACTATTCAAAATAATGTTTTTTATTTTAAAAAGAAATACATTTAAAGCTACAAAAGCGAATTACAAAAAAATTAAAAAAGAAATACAAGCAATATACAAAATACAGGTAAGTCATATTTTAGTCAATTATATATTACCGCTCTCGGGAGTTTGTTAATTGTGGGGGGAATCACTTGAAAGAAAAATTTTGCATCCTGGATATTTATCATGTTCAGTATCACTATCCTCAGAATCTATAAATCTGTAACTTTTAGGGGGGTATGTATGTAGTGCATTTACACATGATTCGCTGCTTTTAACTGTAAACAGCACTTCATGATAGCAACTTTGGCACCAATAAAAATGAGCTTGATATTTATCTGTGAGAAGAGAATCTTTATCTGTTGTTTCATGAAAATTATCAAATCCCGCTAATAATGATTTATCTTTGCTCTTGTGAGCTTCTAATAAAATTTCAAAACAATGCTTGCAAACGTTAATTTTATAATTGAAGATTCTATAATAAGAAACCCATAGACAATATTCGACCTCATCGTGATCATGTTCCCAATTTTTTAGTGACAACACAGTATTTCTTCTAGGTATCGATATATATCTACTACAATCGATACACTCCAAAGGATAAGGGTAAGGCTGATTTTGAGCTAGAACATTTACTGATTTCCATTTCCAGTATGAGAATCTTTTTGCAATATTACATGTCATTGACCATGGTAACGGTGACTCATTAATAAAATTAGCTAATATATTAATATTTTCACAAATTGCTTTTATGCATAATCGGCGTAATTGGCGAGGCTGCTGCTGCTGCTGCTGCGCCATCTACAAAAAAATTAAATTTTATAATGTCCCCAAGGTAGCGTATCGAAAGTATTTGGTATTAAATAGCGTTTATCATCATAAGGACTCAAACCGATTTTTGATTGCTCTACACTATAGACATTATGTCCAAATGACCTAATGCAGCGTTGTGTGGTTATTTTATTTTTCCATTCTCTCAAACATTTCACATAGTCATCAAACGTAATGTTATTTTTAACAACATTATATTTAACACCTTTGGACTTCTTAACAACTTTACCACCCTGAACCTTGTAACTATACATTTTAGAGCGAAGCCCTACGAAATGAGTCATAATTTTTCCATTATTTTCGTCTTTCATTAAACCTAAAACTTTTTTATTAACTTTAGGGATTCCGTATGGATTATCATCACTAAAATCAGATGTATCAAATTGAGATAAATCTGCCTTCATCACCTCCTCATAAGCATCATTACATTGCAATTCGAGGATAAAACTATCAGTGTCCATATACATTATCTTACAACGATCTGGACCCATTTTTGGTAACATGTAATTATAATGAAAATTGTACATAAAAATTTTAGATAAATCTAGTATTGCCTGTCCTATGTACAAGGGTTTATTAAAAATAATTTCTGACTTTTTTAGCTCGATAACCACCAAATTTTCCTCCAAAATTGTGCGGCTATGAAATCGAAAACTCGAAATTAAATTTTTAGCCCCATAACGGCCCCCCCATGATTTTACTAACTTAACTACGCGGTGTTTGCGTATATTTTCCATTGTTTTACCAAACACAGCGTTATTCATTAACTTGAAAAGGTTCTTTTCAAAGTCATTATTGGCTGCTGTCCTCAATCGCGTATTTAGCTCGATGTAGGGCTTCAGCCAAGCTGCCTGGCGAAACTTCAAAATTTTATGTATTTTAGTTAAAATTAAACCATTGGCCAACATTTGTTTCAAGTTTCTGTAGTGTACCGTATATTCTTTTTTATCTGTTAGAGTTGTCATTAATTTCGGTAATTTAGCTCCCCCAGGGGGTACGCTGTGTTCAGATGCAAATGGAAAGTCCTTGTGTTTGTTGTGCAGTTCTTGCGGATATGATAAATCAACCTGAAGAACGTACCCTTCTTCAGATTCGTCGGGTATTGACATTACGTCAAAATTTGTAAAATCTTCTACCCATTCAAACTTCTCGTAGGGTAGTAGTTCACTCATAGCTTTGCCATATAAATTGTTTATGTCAAAATGCATGAGGTACGTCGAGGGTTTCGTGGTATCATATTCTGACATGTATTTATTGTTAGCTTTTGAAAATCGGTTGCTGCAAACAGAAATTCCTCCTCTTATGGCGTTTTCCAAAAACAGCACCATGTCCAGATCCTTAAGTATCTCCAATTTACATCGGGTGTATTTGAGCATGCAATCCCACGTATAACCGGGCATAGTGTAGTACCATGCAGGGTCTAGACCGTATATGGAAAAACATTTTTTGCGAAACTGCTCGAACACATCCGCAAGAAGTAAAATATCTGTTTTTAAATACAAGTCTGCATATTCCCCCAACGTTTTAATACCAAAATTTTGCCAAACTGCTTGGGCATGAGCATACTTTTTATCATCTATATTTTCATCGGTGAGTTTACTGTAAAAATGCTTAATTGGAGGTAGAGAAGTTTCATTTAGTTGGTCCAAACAATCAATATATTCATAACAAAAAACCCCTTTACCCGTCAATAAATTAAATTTGGCATTATCTAAATTTTGGAACTCTTGCTTTAAAATTTTCCTCTCCGACTGATCCAAAATTGATGCTAATTCGTCGAGAGAAGCTCCCAAGAATCGTAAAGAGTCTATAAACCGCAATTTAATATTATTTTCATCTGAATGTAGAGTGAAGGAGATGTATTTATCTTTGTTGATTGGAAGTACGCTCAATTGGCCTTTCTTACATAAATTTGGAATCAAAAAATGGCTGTCATATCCGCTTAAGTTATGGAATATGACGGGTATAACGAATAATTTTTTGAAATTTAAATTGCATGCTTGATGTGCAAATCCCCTAAAATCCCCCGAAAAATGATCGTGATCTCTGACAATCACGTCTTTAATTGCAAATTGTTTATTACATATATGGCAAGCTTTTGCTGCTGCTGCTGTACATTGGCCTTCAATAATAGGAACGATTGTTTTAATTTTTGAATGAACAAATTTGGCAACGTCTGACATTTTATTTGTAAACCAATCCATGCAATCCGCACCGCGATAGCTATCGAAATAAGAAAGACTATTGTCGTAAGAACACTTTACATAGTAGCCAGCACTGTATGGAACATGTTTCTGATATTTATTTGTTGCAGACTGGCAGCAACAAGGGTCAGTAAATTTTTCCAATTGACACTCAAAATCAGCATAAACGACAAACGGAGCCGTTTGTTGATATGTGAAATTTTTAAATTCTACATGGCTATATTTAGGTACACTCATTTTATATTTATTCAATTTACTACACAATTTTTCATGTTCAGTTAATTTATCTTTTATTTGAAAATAATTCAGACATCTATCACAAATAAATTTTCTGCCATAATGTTTGTTTAACTGTGAGGAAACTAGTCTTGATAAATTTTTAATCCAGCAGTAATGAAATTCAATTTTTTCGTTATTATCATCTACAGGTGGTGCATCATAATCATTCAATTTTGGATGATATTTGTTTTGAATTAAAAGTAAATTTACATGTTTATTCAACTTATTTTTTGTCAATCTAGCTGGTACTACTACATAAAATGATTTCTTTTCCATTTCAATAAGTTCTAAAGCGTAAACGTTTACAGAAATGTCATTAAGTTTTTCAAATTTGGTTATTTTTGATAATTCCATTGGACAATCTAAATCCTCTGTTTTCAAAACTGTACTATAATATGGATAGGAGCCGGTCTGGTTCACATGCGCATGTGCAGGATAAAGGGCACTAACAATGGACCAGTAAAAGCAAAATTGATCGGTATTTTTAATATTTATACAACTGTTTTTCTTCAAAATTTGTTCTGGAAGTTTAATGTAAGACGAGCCGTTTCCAATTTCAAATTTATTTATATTTACTGCTAATGATATGATTTTAAATAATGCGCTACCCGACTCTTTTTCCGAAAATTCCGATAATTTATTCAATAGTTTATCTTTGATGTGGTCTTTAAACCACTCTAATACATCAGTGGATTTATCAATTACATCGTTTTTGGTATTGAAGTACTTTATGTCTGACACCGGATTTTTTTAAAAATTCCCCACAAAATGTCGTATTTACTTTCAATGCAGAGTGTTCTGTCAAAAGTTTCCTAATTTTATTTTGAAAAATAACTACACAATCTCCTAAAAATCGGTTCAAGTCTTTATGAAGTAAATTGACTATAGCCCCCGTCTTAATCCTACTCTTAAAACTCGATTCTACATTCACCCATTTAACTCTACTCTGTAATTTGGAATTTAAACCTGACCCTACATGTCTATTTAAAATTAATTTCCTAAAATGTTTAAAGTGTCCCACGTAAGTTTCTAATTTTCTCAAAGTTCCCATAGATAATTTATTAGGTAACTTTCTACGAATTGCCGCATTACATAATTTTATTTGTCTATGCATTCGTTTTAGCCAAATCTCAGCGTCCCTACTGGTAAATTTATCAAAAAGTATTTTTCTCAATTTTTTCATTGAAAGTAATAAACGGTCGGATTGTTCAATTAAAGTGTTAACAGACTTCATTGGAGCGGTAAATATATAAATCGAAAAAAATATCACTTACCCTTTTTAATTTCTCTCAATTTCGAAAGATGTTAGCGGATTGGGCTTCCCAACGTCGATTTGTCCTCTGTAGATTAGGCTGTACCTCCGGCTGCTGAACTCCGCCACGTGTGGTCGGTATGCTTCGGTCACCCTTTGTGGTAGGAATACCGCTTTGTCCTCCAATTCCAGCAGGACCGCCTCCCCAAATTTGGTTTTGACTATTTGCCCCGTTGTTATTTTGAATGGTGTATTTTGGGGCAGTTCTGTCAGTTTTACAACTGCTTTCCTTTCTACAAGAGAAACAGCATTAATTGCATTCAGGTCCATCTACAAAGAAATTAAATCATATAAAATTTGACGATAATTGAAAAAACGCGGAAACAATCACTGCTTAAGTCGTTAATTGAAAAAACTCACCTTTTTGTTTTTTTTTTGGCAAAAAGTACAGCAAATTTTTGGTTCTCAGCAACTTGTCTCGTGAGCGCTTCTCAGCAAACTACAAAGAAAATTAAATCAAAATTTGCCTATAATTGAAGACGCGGAAACAATTACTGCTTAAAGTTAAAAACCCACCTTTTTTTACGTCAAAAACACACTTGGCTTCTCAGCAAAACTTTTCGGCTTGCGTTGGCTTCTCAGCAAAACTCTCCGTTGAAATTTTCGGTTGGCGCGGCTTCTCAGCAAAAACTACTCTCTCCCGGCTTGCGTTTGCTTATTTATGTGTGTCTTCCCCACCATATGCAAAAACACGTGTCGTGACTTTAAGATAGTGAGTTTTTGCAATGGGAATTGCGGTGTGACTTCCTGTTTTATCTTCTCGCCTTAAGATTATAAGTTTCCTTTTTGTGTTTGAATTTTAGATTGTAACTTCCTATTTACAACGGGTATTGTAGATAAAAACTTCTTATCTCAAGGCTGTAGCTTCGTGTGCGTTGTTTTTCCCATTTTTGCGTTAGATTGTAACTTCCTGTTACAATGGGTATTGTAGATAACAATTTCTTATCTGCAACGTTCGTAGGAATTTCAGAAAAACAATTTATTTGCAAAGTTTATTTAAAAAAAAATATACATTATTGATAAAAAGAAATTATTTTTGTTAATAAAGTCTTGAGATGATTTAAAAGGTCTCCATTAGGACATGGGATATCAAATAGGTTCCAATTAAAGGGTCCGGCTGCAACAAGTTTTTTGGTAAACTCATTATATTTGTAGTATGTGGTATTTTTGAAAAAGTACATGTGTCCGTCAATGTACTGGAATGCTCCTGTAACATCTGTGGGTAGTCCAGGGAAAATATCTTTTATTTGTCCTCTATTCTGGACAGTTTTCAAGTTCTTGTCAAATTCAATATAATTACTGTTATTATAAAATACATATATTTTCCCATGATTGCTTTGAAACATTGTGTTTATTTGAGAATTTTTAGGTATAATTAAATTATTTTCCTCAAGTATTTGTAGAGCGGGAAAATCTGCTACATAGTATTTACGGTCATTGACTGCTATTAAATTATCTGAAGAACTTTGAAAAATCTGAATTACGGGGCCCACTTCTTCAGGTAAATAATCATCGAGTATTTCTGGTTGTGAGGGAATAAGTTTCGAGTTCAAATCAATTTTCCATAGGGAATTTTCATTAATAATATATAAATGGTAATTTTCAAATTCACCAGCCGTGGCAATGAACATATACTCCGGTGTTATGTCGCATAAATTTTTATCCGGTTCATTTGGTTGATGTCTATGACCAAGTGTCTTTGTAGTCGGTGGTGGTGGTGGCAGCGCTGAACGAGATGTGGGTTTGAAAGGATTATTTACATATGTATTGATTGGTCCATAAAGAGCTTCAAGGGCCATTTTATCATCCTCATCCAATTTAGGAGCAATGTTGAATTGATACCATGGATACATTATTGCTGCCTCAATATCACTGTGAGCAATTCCTAGGATATGCCCAATTTCATGGATTAATACCATAAGTAGACTAGTCTGATCTTCTGAACTTGATCCATCCAAACTTAAATCCCACTTCTCATCAGCATCAATATGAAGCTCTATACAACTGTTGCCTTTTGGGAAATAAGCATGTGCCAACACCTTTCCGGGACCATCAAATGTACTGGAGCACTCATCTCTACCTTGGCAATCTGCTCGAAAATAGTGCTTTCCCCGTACAACTGTAATAGTTATATCGGGAGCATAAGGCCGTGTTTTGTGTATTAATTCAAATTTAAACTTTGAACTGTTACTCCACACTTCAAAAGCCTTTTTGGTTACATTAAGATATTCTGGAGTTGCCTGAGGGAAATACCATTTCAAATCAAATTTTGACCATTTTGATTTAACTCTAAAAGAATGATCATCCTCATCGTCGGAAGCTGCTTCACTTACAGCACATCTTGGTCTATTTAGAAGTTGAATTGTTTTTTCATCTAATTCTCCCGTTGCAGGGATATTATATCTTTCTTGAAAACTCAACAAATAATCCTCAAGTTTAGTCAAATCATTTTCATGTGTGTACCCGAAACGTTGTAAATACTTCATAGCGTACTGTTGGTCGACAACACATAGCGCTGGGCAGAGCGCTGCTGCTAATATAATTATTAACATGATCTTCACCCTTCTGTTATCCTTAAAAAACTAATCCCCAAACACATTATTAACAACATATATATTTTTCAAAAAAACCTCCCAAAGACTCACGCGCCTGTTCACCGTTACACGTGACGTTTGACGTGACACGTGACGTTTGACGTGACACGTGACGATTGACGTGACACGTGACGTTTGACGTGACACGTGACGTTTGACGTGACACGTGGCGTTTGACGTAGCACGTGACGGCGTAGTACGTAACGTTCACACGTGACACGTTGCGTTTGACGTAGCACGCGACGTGCCACTTCAGTTCAAATATTATATAGTATGTTACTTTTAAGCCCCTCGGTATATTACGAAATTCGTTAGTAATATTTCAACATAAGTTACTTCTAAGCCCCCCGGTATATTAGCGCGCGCCTGTTATCATCGCAACGGATCAGTCTCGATTACGTCACAACTTACGGCGCCTAGCGTACGGTGCGCGCGCGACCGTATTGCAGCATGTAATACCTTTCTTCGCATAGAATAAACATGAGAGCTCATGGTCTACTGTGTTAAATCAATTGCTATTGACGCGTAGGTTGGCGGTTCGATCCGCACTCAAGTCAAAATTTTTTTAAAATTAAATTCGCCTCATGATGCGCGAAACAGACTAAAAATGGCGAACGATGCGCACGGTAAATTAAATTCGCGGGCGAAAATGGCGGCCGCCTCATGATGCGCGAAGCAGACTAAAAATGCGATGCGCACGGCGGACTAAAAATGGCGGACGATGCGCACGACGGGGCGCTCTCTCTCACACACATTGCCTCCATGACTCTCTCTCTCTAACACACTGTTTTCCCTATACTTGTCGCGGAACTCTCTTAGTCTATCTACTCTCACATAAGATTAGTGCAACTTCAATTTGAACAGATTTTTTTAGAGAAATATACTTTCTTCAGTTGATAAGCAATACTGGGTAATTTTTAGTACCATACCTCTTCTTTCATATATCTTTAATAATTACTGGACTACAATCAACAACACTTTTAAAAAAAGTAATTGATCATTTGATGGTAACCTTTTTTAAATTTCAATTAACAATCAAGTGCATCTAATTTCATTTATTATGTTCTCTTCTTAAGCCAAATGTACAAATTGATTCTTCTGTGAAATGGAAAAAAATATTTCACCTTATCATTTATCTAAAATTTCAATAGTATATTCTCCTATAGGTACTAGACAGCACGAGTACCTACATAATACGTATTTAATATGTACTCATGAGACGTAAGGTACGTATTATGTATGTACTTTTCTGTATGAAGTACATACATGGTACGTATTAAATACGTACATTTTCCAATAAAAAGTACGTACCAAATACGTACTGTCTGTACGCACTTGGTATGTACCGTCCAGTCATGCACAGAGCTGAGCTCACAATTTAGTTTCAAGGAACTTTTCTAGAGTTCCTTTAAATGCAACGCCGATATTGTTTTTACAAATGTGAAGGTGATTTGAGTTTACCCGTCACAATGTTAATAACGTTAGGGCCATAGCAGAAACTCAAAAAAGTTCCTCGATACTTAATTGTGGGTTGATGTAGTCGTCTAGTAGAGTACACATATTAGAAATCCCACACTAGATCAGATTGAAATAATAAACTTCAAAAACAAGTCAAAACTAAATTTATTCAAAGTTACTTTCAATACAACCATTAATAAGTAAACTTTAAAACCAACTCAAAACTAAATTTATTTAAAGCTACTTTCAATACAATCATTTGATTTATTTTGTCTATTAAATCCTTTCGTCCTGACCGGTGCCCTTCTCAACCATCTAGCAATTTCCTGCTCCGCCTCCTTATTTTCTTTGTATTTGCCAGATTTCACAGCAGCACTTTAAAAAGATAATAAAAGAGCTAAAATAAGTACATTTAAGTAAATAATTTACATTGAATATTTTAGTATTGACAAACCGAATTCATTTTGTGAGAAAATTATAACAAACCAATACAAAAAAGCATATTTTATACAATACGATTAAATTCATGGAAATCAATTTATATTATTTTTGAATCACCATAAATATTAATCAGAATGTTGGAAGTCAGTAGTTTTAAAAACATTATTTAATTCTATTGTTATAATACCTAAGCAGTATATGTTGTATGAAAGACAATAAATGAATGAACTAATTTGTTTCATGTTTTAACAAGTAAATAGTTGGAAACATTTACAAATTCAATTTTAATAACAAAAAACTAACTTATAATGACTCTTGAAAGTTGAAAATGGCAAAATCCCTTCTTGTCCCTCCGTCCAAGCCAGCTAAAGTTTAGTGCCAGTTTGTTAGTAATTAACATGCCCAGGCATCTCTTTATGAAGTAAAGCAGTCCACCTCCACTCCATTTGCGCAACTCAGACTCCTGCAAAGAAATATTTCATACCAACAGAGGCTACCAAACTATACCGTGGTTGCAAGGTAAATGTTTCAGATGCACAAAATATAACAAGTTATATTTAATATTGTTTTTTCTTTAAGGAAGCGTCCTTTGATTTGATATTTTATCCAAAAAGACAGTTACATTGAAACTTTTCTAAACTAATTCTAAATTAATTAAAATACTTTATAATGGATTATAGTTATAAGGTTAGGTACCACTTTTTGGAAATTTTATGAGTTCTTTAAGAACTCTTCGAATTCCTCTAAATTTTTCAAAGATCCAAAAAAGGGAATCTGAAATTCTGCAAATATGGAAGAGGTCCCACACTCTTCCTGAACTGGTCGCTGGCTTGACTTCAGATCTTTAACTTCTGTTCCTAAATCTTTAAGCATACTCCTCAAAAAATATAACTGTCTCAAAGTTTCAGCATTGAACGTAGCTAAAAATTGAACATTATCATCAAAAATGATGTTTAGTATTTATATACAATTGAACATTACCATGGTGAGGGAAGTAACATTTACATTGGTTATCTAAAAAAATTCAAAATCAAAAATTAGCTAAACAAGAATATGAGATATTTTATTAACTTACCTATTCCACTTTTATCCAGTGTAGTTTTTGAAGTTGATGGAAGAGAGCAAGGCACACTATTAGGTGTATTTTTGGTTATACTTGAAATGACACAAACAATGGAAAATGCAATCAAAATTTACCTTTTTACAAATTAAGTGGAGTTTCAACAATAACACACATTACCAAGAATTATGCTTTAAATAAAACTCAATATTTAAGCAAGTAGGGATGGTATTCTTTGGAATAAATATTTCATTAATATAACAATGCTACAATGAAAACAAGACTATGCGAATTTTTATTAATGTGTAAAATTCATTGCTTGTGAACATTTTGAAGAAACAGTTTTAATTTACTTTGTTCATCACTTATGTATTTCCAACAAAAACAATACTCACAGTTCTTAGGACCCAAAACTGCCTCTTGGTTTTGTTCCATATGTCTTATTTCAGGCTGTGCAGTATCTAAAAAATTTACACATTGTAACGCGTTTTCTTCCTCCTCGTACTTTACGTCGAAACTAAGTACCTGGACACGTCACAATTGACACCCCAAAACCGCGGATTCAAGTTTTATCTCGGGCGCCAGATTTTTAGCGTGGTTAACTCCACGGCCCCTTGACTTCCAGTGTCAAGAGTTCCAGGTAACCTCAGATGGAGGTACGGTCAGTTCCAGGGGTCTAGTTATTTCCAGAAAAAAAAAAAGGTCCGCGCTGGTCCTGAAATAAAAGTTAGTCTCCTGGCCCACACTACAGCAAAGCTAAATTCTTGCTACAAAACAACTATTCCACCATAGGAGTTTTCTAATTGGTAGTAGGTCAGTAAAACACAAAGGTTTGGTTAAATTAAAGTCTATTACCTTCACAAATAATTACAAGGTCGGTAGCTGACCAAATCGTTACAGAAAAAGAAAAACAACAAAAAAACTATCCTGCGTAGCAGGCAACAATACCCTGGCATTTACAAAAAAAACCATCAATATAAGCAAACTATTAACTAATTATACCAATACCATGCGTTTATTAGAGACGAAGCGGGCAGGACATAAGCGAGAGAGGTTTATAAATATAAGCAATGTTTTTATATTCAACCGAAAACGGTAAAAGCAAGCTGACCTTTTCCAAAAAAAAGAAAAGTATTTTCAATAAGCAGGTTAATAATTGAAAGCAAGAAAACGGATTGTACGGAAGTAAACTGAACGTGAAAATTTGATTAAAATGTCTCACGGGATCGGAAAAGGAAGTACGGAAGGGTTCGATCCGTGAATGAAAATATCAATGAGCCCTGGCAGGACGCCTGGAAAACCTTAATATTTTGATTCAGCGGGCTTTAAGTTCTCGAATTGAAATATCAACGAGCCCTGGCAGGACGCCTGGAAAACTTCAATATTTCAACCGAAACGGGGTTTGGAAACGGGAATGAGTACGGAAGGGTTTGATCCGTGAATAAAAATATCAATGAGCCCTGGCAGGACGCCTGGAAAACCTTAATATTTTGATTCAGCGGGCTTTACGTTCTCGAATTGAAATATCAACGAGCCCTGGCAGGACGCCTGGAAAACTTCAATATTTCAACCGAAACGGGAATGAGTACGGAAGGGTTTGATCCGTGAATAAAAATATCAATGAGCCCTGGCAGGACGCCTGGAAAACCTTAATATTTTGATTCAGCGGCCTTTAAGTTCTCGAATTGAAATACCAACGAGCCCTGGCAGGACGCCTGGAAAACTTCAGTATTTCAACCGAAACGGGAACGAGTACGGAAATTAAAACTTAACTGTACGAGCTATCGTTATATTATTGACATACATTGACACTACTAAATCAGAATAATGCTTGTTTTGTAAAAATTAAATATGAATTATATTGAATGAATTTTCGCCTAACAATTATTGAAAAGACCAGCTTTGATTTTAAAATTATTATTTCCATAAAATCTTACTTTCGCAGCAAATACTTTGACTTGGAAATAAAAAAAAAAAGAATATCAAAATTTACTATATTTAAAGACAAAAGCAAAACAAACTAACTACCAAGCAAACAACAAAATTCGGCGGACGGAGCGTTCAATGCTAGCGACTCTTATCTTCGCCAGCCTGCATTGAACTACCTGTCGACTCGCCGCTTAAGCCTTCCTCGATTCAGACTGCTTTCCACCTCTCTTGGTTAGTTCGACCTGCGCGCTACTTGTTTCGCGACAGTGGGGAACCATACCTGTTTACAATTATATCGCGGTTGGAATTTGAAATTTTAAATTAAAAATTGGAATGGATTTTTCTTAACAAAATACTTCTACACAGAAGTCATAGGATATCACGGATTATATACAATATTAAATGAAAATATATTCGGAAACTTAAAAATAACTATTGTCGGAAAATTAACTTCGTTACATCCCCCCCTTACTTCGAGAAAAAAAAAAATTAAAGGACGCGAGCATCGCTTGCGTACTTTACATTTTTTTTCCAATTACTTACTACCCTACAAACAAATTATCACTAAATTACAACTTAATACTAAATACAGTCTTTGTCACATGATCCGGACTTATCTTCTACGTAAGGGTTTTCAGCACCTGTAGCCTCTTCTACGGACTCCGGAGCTTGGTCCAAATCCTCGGGCTCGGATATCTCGGTGTAGGCGAGAGAAGCTCTCGCGTAAGCGGTTGAGACAGGGATCGGCACTCGGGGTGGTTCGTCGCACCGCGGTTTCATCCCGAAATAAACTAGTTAGCTGAGGGTTTTAAATCCTTAATGTGTATTCGGTTATATCGCTTGCCGTTTTCGTCTCGTAAATCATATACTACCGGAGAAACGACGCGGACAACTTCATAAGGCCCAGAGTATTTCGGGGCTAACTTCGCCGCTACATGATCAACAGCTGACGACAAAATATTTTCCTTTTTCATAACTTTGTCTCCCAAGCTGCATTTCCAGTCACGGCGACGTAAATTGTAATAATGACTTTGACTGGTGAATGCTCTGGAGAGATTTAAACGGACAAGATCAAAACACTCTTGTAATTTATCAAGTCTTAAGAGATGCGGTTTTGCATCTGCCTCGGCGGGATTTTCAGTCTCGTCAACTGGACTCGAATTGGCTTCAGGTTTATCTTCAGTTTCCCTCTTGAGAGATTTCGGAACGTCGGGGTCTCGTCCAAAATTTAGAAAGGCAGGTGAAAATCCGGTGGAATCGTGTTTGGAGTTGTTCATTGCAAACTTCAAATCGGCTAATCTTATATCCCAGTCCCGGTGATCTTGTTCGCAATATTGTGCAATCATTGTCTTCAGAGTGCGATTTGCTCTTTCAACCGGATTGGCTTGCGGGGTGTACGGTGGTGTAAAACGGTGTCGAATTCCCAGTTCTTTCAACATACTTTTGAACATCGTACTATTATACTGAGTCCCATTATCAGTTAACACTGTACGGGGACATCCAAATATAGTCAGTATTTCTTCATAAAATGCGGTACTGATGCTACTGGCAGTAGCATTCCTCAATGCTTTACATTGTACCCATTTGGTAAATCGGTCCTGGAACATTACAATATAGCAGTGACCCTTCTTACTTCGCGGCAATGGTCCAATGATATCGGAACTAACGGTATCCCATGGTCGTTGGTTTGGAGATGGGTGCATTTTTCCTGGAGGTTTTTGTTGTGACGGTTTGTACTTCTGGCATTGTAAACACCGGCGAACGTACTTGGTGATGTCTCGAAACATTCCAGGCCAATAGTACGACTTAGCAATACGGGTGATAGTCTTAGCAATTCCCAGATGCCCTGCATTAGGAGCATCATGATTCTCTTGGAGGACTCGGGTTCTGTCGGATTTTGCTATGCACAGTTTCCATGGATCACTCATCTCAGGTTCTCTTAAATCATTTATATCCCAGAAATGACGGTACAAACGGCCTTCTTTGATGCAGTAGTCAGGGAACTTGTCTGGTTCCTTCAGGACTTCTTCCTTTTTATTCCGGTACCATGAACATTCGGTGGGTACATCGGTCAGACAGAGTACAGATGGCGGGTCGGCCTCGGCGGTCATTGGAAGCGGATTTCTGGACAGGGCGTCGGCCACACGGTTTAGAGCACCTTTACGATACTGTATCTCGAAGTCATATTGCTGCAGAAAGATACTCCATCGCGCCAAACGTCCGGACGGACTAGCTATGGAATGTAACCATCTAAGGCTCTGATGATCGGTAACAACCGTGAAATGGTAGCCCTCTAAATAAGGACGCATCTTTTCAATCCCCCATACAATGGCAAGACATTCTTTTTCCGTGACGGAGTAATTTTTCTCGGCAGGACTCAAAGTGCGGCTTGCATACGCTACGACGTGTTCATGTCCATCCTTCTGCTGGGTAAGGGCTATTCCCAACCCATACTCGGAGGCATCGGTCTGTAGAGTGAACGGTATACTGAAATCGGGACAGCTTAATACAGGAGCTTCCGACAAGCAGGTTTTAATTTTAGTGAAAGCGGTTTCTTGATCTTCAGTCCATTTCCATCGCTGAGATTTGCGAAGCAACTTTGTTAACGGGGCCACCTTTTGCGAAAACGATGGCACAAACCTCCTATACCAGGATGCAACCCCCAAAAACCTTCTTAGTTCTCGGATATTTCTCGGGGCTGCAAACTTAATTATACTTTCGACCTTTTCTGGATCGGTACGGATTCCATCTCCAGTGACTACATGGCCTAAGTATTTCATTGATGGTAAACAAAAATGACATTTTTCCGGATTTAGTTTCAGTCGTGCTGCTCGTAATCGGCGGAACACTTCAGATAGATTTTCCAAATGTTGCTCAAACGTTTCCCCCAGCACGATTATGTCATCCAGATATGCAAATGCGTAAGGGTCCAAATCCGGACCTATTAACTGATCAACCAGTCTCTGGAATGTGGCTGGTGCGGAGTGTAAGCCAAATGGAAGAACCGTGAATTGAAACAATCCACGTCCCGGTGCGGTGAAGGCGGTGATGGGTTTGCTGTCGGGTGTTAACGGAACTTGCCAATACCCACTCTTCAGATCTAAACTGGAAATGTACTTGGCTTTTCGCAGTTTGTCCAGTATAGCATTGATAAATGGAAGGGGGTAGGCATCCTTCATTGTTACCTCATTGACCTTACGAAAATCAATGCAGAAGCGGTTTCTCCCATCCTTTTTCTTCACGATTACAATCGGAGAACTCCACGGACTTGTAGAGGGTTCTATTACTCCTTCTTCCAACATGGCGTCTATCTCAGTATTGCAAATTTCTTGCATTTTCGGATTCTGAGGTCGGTATCTCTGTTTGATCGGACGGGGTTGTAGCAGACGTATTTCATGCTCAACCAGTGTCGTGGGACCTTGAATCTTTTCAAATTGCGGTAATTCTTGGTTCAGAAAGGTATTCAGTCTGTCTGTCTGTTCTTTCGATAAATTTCTTTCAGTAAGTGGAATTATGGTTTCCAATGGACATCCTATATAACCAAAATTCTCGTCATCCCCTAAGTCTTCCGGGGAGAATGCAGATAATTTAGAAACGGGCTGCTCCTCATCGACCCCTAACACCAGGGAGGACGCGGAGACTTCAGTAACAAATTGCTCCTTGTTAACCCCTATCTCCAGGGAAAACGCAGAGACTTCGGAAACAAGTTGCTCCTTGTCAACCCCTAACACCAGGGAAGACGCAGAGACTTCGAAAATAGAGTCTTCTTCATCAACCCCTAACAACACCGGGGAGGAATCAGAAGTTTTGACAACGGACTGCTCCTTGTCAACCCCTAACAACTCCGGGGTAGACGCAGAGACTTCAACAACAGACTTTTCTTCATTAACCCCTAG
Source organism: Lochmaea crataegi (assembly GCA_947563755.1). NCBI lineage: Eukaryota > Metazoa > Arthropoda > Insecta > Coleoptera > Chrysomelidae > Lochmaea > Lochmaea crataegi. Next base: position 30,278,874 of record OX387436.1, read on the forward strand.
CAGCACCGGGGAAAACTTAGAAGTTTTAACAACAGATTGCTCCTTGTCAACCCCTAACACCAGGGAAGACGCAGAGACTTCAGTAACAGACAGATTTCCAGAACGTTCGTCTTCAGCTAGACAACGGTTGATTTCTTCCTTAAAGATGATTGGAACAACATCGACTTCTTTCATGGACATATGTGCCAACCCTAATATTCCAACAGGATTGGCTAATGACGGACATCCTACTAATTCATTATTGATGTATATCTTTCCCGTTCCTAACTCCAAACGGAAATTATATTTTCGGAGGACATCGTATCCTAACACAATATCGGTTATCAGACCAGGTAGATGTTCTAACGAACCCTCCATAGTGACGTCATTGATTTTCCACTTCAGCTCATAAATGTCGGTGATGGAGACTAAATTTCCATTAGCTAAACGTGCCCTCGTAGCTTGACGGGCGGTGGTTTGCTTTCTTTGGGAAAATGTCTTAGCTGCTTGATCACCAATATATGATTTCGCTGCTCCGGTATCTAACAATGCTTTGTACTTGTGATTCTCAATTTCGACGTCTATATGCGGTCGGGGGTCGTTTATTTCTTCTGGCGGTTCGGTATGAGAGGCAAAAATTTGCGGAAGCTGTGTCGGCCTCTCCTCGGGACAGCTTCGGATTAGTTTTCCTGCATCCTGCAGGAACAATCCCTTGAAAATACTCCTTCCTTATGACAACGAGAACAGAATATCTTCGGAGGGTTTTGGCAGTGATTTCTGAAGTGGCCAGTCTCACCACAGCGGAAACAGATTGGTGGCCGGGAAGATGAGCCAGACGGATGCTGAGTTGTACCCAGAGGCGGACGGCGAGGGGTATCGGATGATGTCGGTTGGCTGGTACCAGCGATGGGCTCTCTGAATGGAGCAGGAGTCGAATTAGGAGATGGTCCATACCTTGGTGTACTCATCGGCGGGGAACGGGCCGGTCCACGGTTTAGTGTACTCTGGCCGGGAACATTCTGGAGTTCCTTCCTGAGGAGCTCATATTCCCTTACCACTTGCCAAAATGTGGAAAAATCATCAAAGTCCCCTTTTCGGATCTGCAGCCGGTATTCAGGTAACAGGTTACGGTACAACCAAGCTAACTGTTGTCCGGGAGTTAGCTTTCCATGCCTTCTCATCAGGGTTTGAAGTTCGGTTATGTACGTAGCGACGGACTCGTTTCTTCTTTGTAGACGTCTGCCTATCTCGGCTTCTAAGTCAACCTCGTAGTTAACAGGATAGAAGAAAATTCGGAAATCGGTTTCGAAATCGGTCCAGTGGGTATATCTGTTTCGGTTATTCCGGTACCATAGTGCGGGCTCACCGGACAGTAATTCAGGTAGCAAAGGAAGCAAATTATCTTTTTGAACATTCCTTGCGGTACATATTTCTTCAATTCTTTCGATAAATCCGACCGGATCTCCTCGGTTTCCATAGCACACCTTCCAGTCATGCACATTCGGCGGAGGGTTGGCCATAACGGTTGGAACTGTTCCGGTATCGGAACGCTCAGAAACGGGACGTGGAGAAATATTTCCTCTTGAAATTGGCCTTTTGGCCCTAGGCTCAGCAATCCCTTCTGACAAGCTTTTAAACTCAAGCGGAAAACAAAATCTCCTTAAATACCAAAGGAACAAGATCAGGGACAGGCAAAACGGTCCATTTAAACAAAATGTCCACAGGCTACTCTCAATCATCGAGTCGGTGCTCTTCTTAACAAACAATCAACGGCCCTGTTTAATCAACAATACGAAAGAAAATAAAACGTCAAAACAGAATAAAACGGTCCAAGCAACAAGATACTAAAAAAAATTGAAAATGGTATAAAACAGTCCCTCCTCTAATCAACAATACGGAACAAATCCAAAACAAAATAAACGGTTCCTGTTTTGACAATCAAATCAACAATACGGAAAAAAAAAAGTTTTAAAACGGAAAAACGGTCCCTGCTCGGGCGCCAAATTTGTAACGCGTTTTCTTCCTCCTCGTACTTTACGTCGAAACTAAGTACCTGGACACGTCACAATTGACACCCCAAAACCGCGGATTCAAGTTTTATCTCGGGCGCCAGATTTTTAGCGTGGTTAACTCCACGGCCCCTTGACTTCCAGTGTCAAGAGTTCCAGGTAACCTCAGATGGAGGTACGGTCAGTTCCAGGGGTCTAGTTATTTCCAGAAAAAAAAAAAAGGTCCGCGCTGGTCCTGAAATAAAAGTTAGTCTCCTGGCCCACACTACAGCAAAGCTAAATTCTTGCTACAAAACAACTATTCCACCATAGGAGTTTTCTAATTGGTAGTAGGTCAGTAAAACACAAAGGTTTGGTTAAATTAAAGTCTATTACCTTCACAAATAATTACAAGGTCGGTAGCTGACCAAATCGTTACAGAAAAAGAAAAACAACAAAAAAACTATCCTGCGTAGCAGGCAACAATACCCTGGCATTTACAAAAAAAACCATCAATATAAGCAAACTATTAACTAATTATACCAATACCATGCGTTTATTAGAGACGAAGCGGGCAGGACATAAGCGAGAGAGGTTTATAAATATAAGCAATGTTTTTATATTCAACCGAAAACGGTAAAAGCAAGCTGACCTTTTCCAAAAAAAAGAAAAGTATTTTCAATAAGCAGGTTAATAATTGAAAGCAAGAAAACGGATTGTACGGAAGTAAACTGAACGTGAAAATTTGATTAAAATGTCTCACGGGATCGGAAAAGGAAGTACGGAAGGGTTCGATCCGTGAATGAAAATATCAATGAGCCCTGGCAGGACGCCTGGAAAACCTTAATATTTTGATTCAGCGGGCTTTAAGTTCTCGAATTGAAATATCAACGAGCCCTGGCAGGACGCCTGGAAAACTTCAATATTTCAACCGAAACGGGGTTTGGAAACGGGAATGAGTACGGAAGGGTTTGATCCGTGAATAAAAATATCAATGAGCCCTGGCAGGACGCCTGGAAAACCTTAATATTTTGATTCAGCGGGCTTTACGTTCTCGAATTGAAATATCAACGAGCCCTGGCAGGACGCCTGGAAAACTTCAATATTTCAACCGAAACGGGAATGAGTACGGAAGGGTTTGATCCGTGAATAAAAATATCAATGAGCCCTGGCAGGACGCCTGGAAAACCTTAATATTTTGATTCAGCGGCCTTTAAGTTCTCGAATTGAAATACCAACGAGCCCTGGCAGGACGCCTGGAAAACTTCAGTATTTCAACCGAAACGGGAACGAGTACGGAAATTAAAACTTAACTGTACGAGCTATCGTTATATTATTGACATACATTGACACTACTAAATCAGAATAATGCTTGTTTTGTAAAAATTAAATATGAATTATATTGAATGAATTTTCGCCTAACAATTATTGAAAAGACCAGCTTTGATTTTAAAATTATTATTTCCATAAAATCTTACTTTCGCAGCAAATACTTTGACTTGGAAATAAAAAAAAAAAGAATATCAAAATTTACTATATTTAAAGACAAAAGCAAAACAAACTAACTACCAAGCAAACAACAAAATTCGGCGGACGGAGCGTTCAATGCTAGCGACTCTTATCTTCGCCAGCCTGCATTGAACTACCTGTCGACTCGCCGCTTAAGCCTTCCTCGATTCAGACTGCTTTCCACCTCTCTTGGTTAGTTCGACCTGCGCGCTACTTGTTTCGCGACAGTGGGGAACCATACCTGTTTACAATTATATCGCGGTTGGAATTTGAAATTTTAAATTAAAAATTGGAATGGATTTTTCTTAACAAAATACTTCTACACAGAAGTCATAGGATATCACGGATTATATACAATATTAAATGAAAATATATTCGGAAACTTAAAAATAACTATTGTCGGAAAATTAACTTCGTTACAACATCAGTGATCAAGTACTTAAATTTTTAAAGAAAACTACTTACCTTTATTCTATGGTCTACAATTTTTTAAACAAAAATACTATTTTTCAATGGTGGACTTGATAGCAGCGGTAAGTTTATCTGGTGAAAATGGTGGCCACAAACAATTGTCTACATTAATCCAGCTTGTGGGCACCGCTGCTACCGACGTGTCATCGATAAACTGCACTATTGTCCAAGTCTTTCCAGAAAATTGACTAATATTAATATTTTCCATTTTTTCTAGAAAGTAGAATCCAAAACAATATAAATACATGATTATTTTAAAAGAGTAGTTAATTTTCAACATATCTACAGCGACTTAGAAACTTTTTCAAAAGTCTATCACTGAAAAATGGGTAAATATATTTAACAACTCTCAAAGCAAATTGTCCGGTACTCAGCACACAGCCAACTCTTAATTGTTAGATTATGTATGATAGTTGTCTCAAAAGCTATGTAACAAAGGAAAAGTAACAAATTTGTTAGTGAATGTAAGTTTTACACATTTAAATAAAACATTTTGTATTTTACATGCTCTTATTTCACTAGTCTTTTTTCAACTAAAAATATATTTAATATTGATAACTCGCATGGCCTAAGATAAAAATTTCCTTTTTCTATATATTCTGATCCTAAAATTAGGATTTGCCCATTATCTTCCACTACAAAATTACTGATTGCTATTATTTCTCTACTGGATAAACAACAACAATTATCAGGTTCTTTAGTTTTTAAAACAAAGTTCTTAAAATACACTTGTTCAAATTGACCTGTTATTGGACAATTTTTTAGCACAGGTCCATTACAGTGAGGTTTGTGAAGTATCGAAAATTTTTGAGAACGTTAATGTTCAGTTTGTTTAGCATCAATTGTTGTAGAGGTTTGTCTTGTTTTCTAAGCAACTTTTTTTTTGTTTGTATATAATTTTCAAAATCAAAAGCACTAAAACTATCAAGATTTCCAAATACTCGAACATCTTCAGCCAAATGTAGTAGATTATGTATATTATGTGAAGCATAATTTTCACCATAAATTAAAATAAACATTTCTACAAAATATGCTAAGGGTTTTGCAGAATAATCAGTGTATTTTAAAAACTGTGGGCACGATAATATTGTTATTGCAGAGTGTAAAACAATGAAATGTTCATATTTTTCCTTTGATAATATATTAACTAAAACAACTGGCCCCGTATAGAGCAGAAATTGCCTGAATTCTGTTGCTTTCCACCTTTTACTTTCGCTGACACTACGGGGTTCTCGATTGAATTCGGTTGGAATGTTACATGACTGCTCAATTAAACATTTTGATAATGTTTCTATTTTACTATATGGAATTTTTGGTGAAGGCTTTCCAGTTAACCACAAAGATACTACTAACTTTTTTTACAACCCCTAAACAAACAAGATGCATATAATCAAGAGGGAAAGATTTGACCATATCTACACCTGGAATATTTTCCAACACTAAAGTAGGGTCGACCTTTTAAATCGTCGAAATTCAATAGACCTGCAACACTAAACGGTGTTTACAGATATGAGACCCTCAAAAAGATGTTGAGCACCAAAATATGAGCCAAAAAAAGTATTTTTGTTCACTTCTCAGGGTTGAAGTTATGAACGTGGGTTCTTATGAACCTAGAGTAAATTGCAGAGAATAGTCTAATCGGATAACATGATGAAAAGAAATGATATATAACTTAATTTCTGCTTAACCCATTTAGAGAAATAGTGAGGTAAAGATAAAGAAACTTGTTAAAGATTCAAAATAAGAAATTAAAAGATATTCTAATCTACTAATAAGTTATTTCTTCAACTAATATAAAGAAACCATGGGTTTGATTTTGAGTACTAATTCAAAGGAACAATCTCTTAAGTAGAATTGAACTTACTCAAAATCATGCTATATACATATATACAGGAAACGATTATGATAAGAGACCTAACTACTCTATACAATATATTACAATAATACACTGTATCGTGTACTAAGATAATTTAGCTCTAGATAAAGATACTAACAGGTACCAACGATAAGTTTAGAGCTAAATATAAGGTAATTGTCCAACAAGACAAGAGAAATGTCATCTAAGACATAAGATAAGGTATATGTCATTCGAGACATAAGGTAAGATATATGTCACTTAAGACATAAGGTACGATATATGTCAATTAAGACATAAGATAAGGTATGTCATTCAAGACATAAGGTAAGATATATGTCAATTAAGACATCGATAAGATAAAGTAATTAAACGGTAAAGGTAAGGATAATATTGCCAGTGTATATGCAACATCTAGCATAAAAATAAGGTATTATACTAACTATATTAGTTAGTATTTAACCACAAATTCATAGAATTATAATATGGAACACCTAAATTTAGTTTCTCAACACTGTATTCCAAAATTATTATTCTCAAATACAAGTATTAAACATATAATACTCCGTCAAATTAAAAAAAATAGATAATGATAATTATGTTTATCATTTAACTTAGTTTAAAAAATAGAGAATTATAACTAGCAGATAATTAATCATTAGATCTTTCGGAACTGATACTAGACTCTTCATAATTGGGATTAGATGTTGAGCACCAAAATATGAGCCAAAAAAAAGTATTTTTGTTCACTTCTCAGGGTTGAAGTTATGAACGTGGGTTCTTATGAACCTAGAGTAAATTGCAGAGAATAGTCTAATCGGATAACATGATTTAGAGCTATTGTAATAATATCTTGTAAGTAAATACCATGGGCGCCATAAAGTTTTCTCAAAAACTTTGAAAAGACCTACAAAGACTCTAGGTAGTAGCTATTTTGAAGTTTACTTGTTACTGCAGGTAGGTAGTTGAAGTTAAAAATAAAAGACAGTCTCAATGATTACTAAGTCTAATGAAAATCAGTGAATATAAAAAAACTACAATGGTCATACAACAAAACAAAAAAAAATACAATCTTGACTGTTTTTTGTAAGGGTTAGTTAGTTATTATTAGAGTTGGACATTTTTAATATTATGAAATATATACAAGTAAGATGAACGCCGCATACAAAAATTATCCGCTTAATTTACTTATCTGTAGCAGTTATTGCAGCTGGTAGGTGAGGTCCCGCGATGGTTGAGGGGTTACCTGCAGTGAGTGCTAGGTCAGATGAACCTCCAGGCAAGTCCTCTGCTCGCAGATAAGTCTTTCGACAACTGTCAAAGTTATTCCGGCAAGCTGTTAACCAAGCTTCACAAACTTCTTAGGACCATATAAAATCCATGGAAAAAACTTTTCAGAAAACCATAAAAAAACCTCTAGAAAACCGTAGAACAATTGAAACCGTAGAAACCCATAGAAGCCGCTAAAAGATATAAAAAATAACAGTTTCCATCATATCACAATTTTTTAAAACACTAACCTAACCTGCACATGAAAGAAAAAAAAAGGAAACAATGTCTTCCTTCATCTTTAGTCAAGGTTAAAATATTGGTGAGAAAAACCAACCAGAACTATAACCACCCTTGGAAAGACCTCGCGTAAGATGTTCGTCAGCGTCGTGGTTAACTTCCCTGGTAGTTATAATCCGGGAAGATCTTTCACCTCAACATTACACCTTACTAAGATATCTAACAAAACTTAAATACTAAGTGACATGGAACAACGTCCAGAAATATATATTGAATGGTTCTCTGAATTCATTACACTGCGACTCAATCCTGTGAAGTCTTACCTCCCCAATTTCTCAAGTAATCGTAACACCCTACACCCTCGGAGGCGATGTTTCCCTTAAATCTGGCGTGTCCATCCATGTAAAACGAAACTCATACAAGAAAAACTGGTTCAATAATTGTCCCAAAGACTGACAACACAACAAGACTCGCACCCATAATGAACTCAGGCCGTAACAAAAAAAACTAAAAAAAACGGTAACTATTTTTTTTGCAGGAAAATAGGAAAAACCTCCAAAAATTCCGTCATGGGAATGCTATTGCAGATATATGGCGTCAAAATCGGGTCTAAAATTATTCATACATAAGAAAATATATGTCGTAATTAGATAAGACTGTCATCATCGGGATAAGATATTTCGTCAATAGTCATTTAAGAGTCAAAAGAAAACTTATAAATGTAGAAATAGTTAAAGTTACACTAAAAATACGGTACTAAAATTGGAACAGACAATCAATCCTGCACTAACATCTGGTAAACCAAGATGGCATAATCGGTGGTGAGGTATTAATTTCTGAACTTATCTTTGAATTCTGTACAAATATGTTAGGTAATAGAAATATGAGAATTTAGGAATTAAACAACAGGTAAGTGAATAGTAGTGTCGTTTGCAAAATTCAATAGGAAGCACAGATATTCATTTTTTATAAGCTTCCGCCATGTAAAAATATTATCTGTCATTCCATTTAAATCCAAACACATCGACAGTTTAGTTAATCTATATGTCTTTAATTAATGTATAAAAACTTACCTGAGATAAGAATTATCGTTTAAACCATTTATTTAACAACCATTTATTGTTTTCAAATTATAAAAGTGGAAGATTTAAAATCATTTTTGAATGTAACTGTGCCTAATGTGTCATTCTCTTGCATCGAATGGAACAGAACGGACAGTTCCTGCTCCTATAAAGTCTCATTTCCATTGGATAAACTGGATGAAATATTCAATCCTTCTGTTTGGCCCAATGGATCGGTTGTGAGAAGTTTCAAGTTTAAGAAGCAAACTATGGGAAATTTTCAGCAGATGTCGAAAAACGAAGTGACATCTTAATCACGTCTCCAGTGTTTGACATATTAACAACAAAAAATGATGTTTTTAATAGTGATGTTTCAAAGATATTTTTCAATGAGGGATGTTCAGTGAGTGTGTTTCATCTCAATATCCAATGTTTATCCAATAAGATTGAATTGCTAGATGTATTTTTATCAGAATATTCATTCGAGGTTGTATGCATCTCCTTTAGCAAGAAAATAGTTGAGAAGGGTGGAACTGCCATATTTGTAAAGCAATGTAGTAAATTTAAACCTCTTTGCGTTGATGAACAAGATGCAGAATTTTGTGCAATCGAGTTATTAAACAATAAGCTAATAATTTTAACTGTATATAGATCAGGAAATGGCAAATTTGATACGTTTCTTAACAATTTTGAAAACCTACTTAATAATATTATAAGTGATAACACCCAAATCGTAATTTTGGGCGATTTTAATATTAATTTTAAATCTGATTCTTTGCAATTGAAATATTTAACAGATCTATTGTGTTCCTTCAATTTATCAATAAATATTCGGGATTACACTAGGGTAACAGCAACATCTGCAAGCTGTATTGACAATATATTCACAAGTATGGATCAGAGTTGTTTTAGAACGGGAGTTTTCGAACCAGGCATTTCCGACCATAGAGGACAGTATTTTTTACTTTTTAAGGAAGTAGTCAAAGCTAGTAATATTCTTCCTAAAAGAAGGATTTTCTCAAAATCAGGCATGCATAATTTTAAACAATCACCAGATAAGGTTAATTGGTCAATATTTAACAAGAATGAAGATGTCAATTTTTTAGCTAACTTTCTTACAAGTACTTTAAAAATTTAATCGTTAAACATTTTAGCCTTCGGACAATTTCACCTTATATGAATCATTGTCCTGTAGATTGGTTCAATGAGGATCTAAAGTCAATGAGACATAATTTATCTAGTTTAAAACTCGTTTCAGAAACTGGAAAAAATCCAAATGATATCGTAGCATTTCGAAAGTTCAAACAAGACTACAATTTAAAACTTAAAGAGACAAAAAAGTTAGCCTACAATAATTATATCGCAACATCGCGAAATAAACCAAAAGCCTGCTGGAAAATAATCAATTTTGAAAGAATAAAACGAAATCTAGTTCTCAAGATTTTCCATTGTCTCCAAATGAGTTTAATAATTTTTTTTCAAGTGTTGCTGATGGTATTATGAAAACTTTGCTTACAGTAACTCATGAAGATTTGTTAAATTTTAAAAACTTTCCATTACCGTGTACTTCTTTCTTTTTAACACCAGTAACCGGAGAGGAAGTTAGTAATATAATCAGTTGCTTAAAAAATTACAGCTCTCTAGATACAAATAATCTCAATAGTTCAATCATAAAAGAAACTTGTAATTTTATCATTACACCGCTCACAATATTAATAAATTCAATTTTCCATTCAGGAATTTTCCCCGATGCCTTCAAATTCTCTAAAATTGTTCCATTACATAAAAAAGGAGATACCTCTCAGGTTGACAATTATAGTCCAATTTCAATTATTTCTATTTTTAGTAAAATCATTGAGGTACTGTTAAGGCAGAGGTTATATGATTACTTCGACAAACAAGATTTTTTCTGTAATTCGCAATATGGTTTTAGAAAAAAACGATCAACTACTCAAGCTGTTCTAAATATTATTAGTGCTTTAGTTGAGGGCCTTGAGAGTGGAAAGCATACGGCTAATACACTATGTGATCTTTCTAAGGCGTTTGACTGTGTTTCTCACAGTATATTGCTTCGTAAACTCAATTACTATGGCATTAGAGGTGTGCAACTCCAGCTAATTGAGTCGTATCTAAGTAATCGTTATCAGGCTGTATCATGTAATAATTCTTTATCCGATTTTAAACCGGTTGTTCATGGCGTTCCTCAAGGGTCAGTTCTTGGACCTTTGCTATTTATCATTTATATAAATGACTTACCCAAATTCATGTTTCCTTATAAATCTGTTTTATTTGCCGATGACACCACTTTTATTTATTCCGATAAAAACTATGAAAACTTCAAGTTAATTTCGGATGATATTGAAAACAAATCTGAACTATGGTTTTTGTCCAATAAACTTAAATTAAATTCGGAGAAGACACAAAATCTCTACTTTTCTTCTTCTTCTAACCAAAAAACTGAAAGTGTAAAATTGTTGGGACTTTTTCTAGATAGATCTCTGACGTGGCATTTTCACGTAGACTATTTAAGAAACAAATTGTCAAGCTCAGTTTTTTTACTTCGACAACTTAAACGAGTTGTTAGCTTTCAAACTTTAAAAACGACTTACTTTTCCCTTGTACATTCCCATATTAACTATGGAATTGTGCTTTGGGGAAATTCGTCGTCGGCCAAAGATATCTTTGTAATTCAAAAGAGAGCAATTAGGATTTTGAGTAATGTCAGTTTCCGTGAACACTGTAGGGCGTTATTTGTTCATCTACGGATAATGCCTCTCCCGACCTTATTTATTTTTAATACCCTTATTGAGATCCACAAAAATCTTGATTCCATAACAAAAAATTCAGACTTCCATAATTATAATACTAGACAAGCATGTAATATTCATACAAATCGTTTTCGTCTGACAAGGTCACAGAAGAATTCACTCAACTATTCTCTTTATAATATCTTACCAGCAGAAATGAAAGTTTTGAGTTTGAATAAGTTTAAGAGGAGTTTAAAAATGTATTTACTTAGATTTTGTTTTTACTCTGTCAACGAGTACATTGAAAACTGTCAGAATATCTAGGATTTTCAAAAATGTATATATGCTCATTGGACATTCATTTTTCTTTCTTTTGTTTTGTTTGTTTTTACCTATTGTAATTGTAATTTTAATTTTACGCCAAATATCTGAACCTTCCAGTTTTTAGAATATATTTTTATTGTTTGTATTTTAAGTACCTAATATTATGTATTTTTATATGTTAAATGTTATACATTTTGTACCTTTGACTTACTACAAACATTGTAAAACATGTAATGTAGTCAAATAAATCTATCTATCTATCTATATATAATTCTTCAATATCTTTGCGGCTTCAAAGGAATTTTATTTCGCCCTTTCTTAGCGACAGATTCAGAGAGACAACCCAGCCTGCTTTTACAACTTCCTCTCTGTCTTAGCGCGGAACCACAGCAGCGCAGGGCCCCTATTCTTGACTGAGGGAGTAGAGGTTCACTAGAGAACAAATATTTTGTCTTTATTTTGCTTGTTTACTCTGTCACTGCAGTGACAAAGACAAAATATCCGTTCTCTCGAGAAGCTTCACTCCCTCAGTCAAGAATACGGCCCCAGGTAACATGTAAAAATCAATAATTCCCTCGAAATGCCTGCTACCACTCTAACGATAATATAAGAAACAAAGTTACTGTTTCAGACCATAAACTCATGGGTGCCGGTTAAAATTTTTTATTGTGTTTATCCTTTTGTAAACATTTTAATCTCATTTTAATTAAACACATTAATCTGATTTTAATATATTTAATAACAAAATCTAACTGAAATAATTTAACAGATCATACCTATCTCTTTTTGAGATTATAAATTCCAAAAAAAAACAATAACTGTGACTTTACTCCTATAGCATAAAACACACATGAATAATACTCAGGCCTGACATTCACCCTTAATTGAACACTACAACAAAACAAATTATTTCACATACTAAAAATATAGAATCAAATTAGAACTGAGTAAAAATTATGAAGTTCTGGAAAGTAGACACTCTTGTATTATGTGTCTATTAAATATATCTGTTGGTGTTGACGACGAGTAACAAAATTAGAAAATTACTTATCTGGAAATTGTTAGCACAACAATGTCCAACATGCCAATAAACTCTCCTCCATTAACCTAGGTGTGCAGGTTAAAAATTTATGTGAAAGTTATTTTTATTCATTCAACTTTAATATTCTCTTGTAGAGTCAGGTAACACTCAATCTTATCATCAATGACTTTACGTTAGATTTTTGGGGTGGGAATTATTTTATAACACTTTTTTTTAAAATGAAAACTGTAGAAAATAATCAGGTGTCTTAGGTTAGGCAACACAACCAACACGTTGTGTTCCCTTTCGTGTAACCATTGGTATGACTGTTTTTATGTCAGTGGTGACATATGTAATGTCAATGCTAGTTAGTTAAAAAAGTTCATGTTGTTTTATAAAAGTTTTTGTATTCGTCTGAGTTTGTATTACTGTGCACCTGATATCCAACAGGTTATGGACCCAGAGTTCCTGTAAAGAATAAAATATAGTAAATTTTACGTTTTCTTCTATCGAGCTGCTACGAAAACTGTTGCAAAAAATATGGCGGGTGAATCGAGTATGGCGGCAAGTATTGAAAAACTAAAAGGACGAAAAAACTATTCAGAATGGAAATTTCAAGTGACTGCTTTATCAAAACTAGATGGATTGTGGAATTGCATTTCTAGACAAGTAGCAGTAACATTGTCAGATGCAGATATTGCGGCAAATGCACGACGTGAAGAAAAGGCGTTGTCAAAAATGATATTATCATTGGACAAATCAACGTACAGCACTTGAAAAAGCTTTTGAAGATAAAGGGCTACATCGAAGGTTGAGATTATTGAGAAGTTATGCTCAATAAAACTTGAAAACCTTGATAACATAGAAGATTATGTGAATCAAATAATGGGCCTCTCCTAGCAACTAATGTCAATTGGGAAACCCATTGATGATGAATTTCTTGGTGTGATAATGTTACAAGGGCTCACTGAAGATTATGAACCCATGGTGATTCACTTGAAAATTCTGGTGTAGACATAACTTCTGATTTTGTAAAAACGAAACTGCTACAAGATAAAAAGTAGTAAAATGGAAGACATGGAGGTGATTCTCCTCTAGCTGTGAAATATAATAAGTTTGAGAAATCTCCATGGTGATGGTGTTGTAAGCAAAAAGGGCATTACAAAAATCAATGTCCACAAGCACATGACAAAAAGGATGTGACACCAAATAAAAATAAAAACAAACAAAGTGATAACCGAGCTGGAAGTAAAGCCTTGTTTGCTGCCGCATAAGGTGTAAATATGAAAAATAATGTTTGGTACATTGACAGTGGCGCATCGTCTCATATGACAGGTAACAGTGATATTTTTATGGAATTGTCGAATAAAAATTCTGAATAATAAATTTCCATAGCAAATAATAATAAACTGTTCATTAGTGGAACTGGAAATAGTATTGTGAAGCTAAAATAAGATGGAACTGAAAGGAACATTGTTGAAATTAAGTATGTTCCAGATCTTTCAGTTAATCTTCTGTCAGTAAACTCGATGGTGTCCAAAGGTTACAGTGTATGTTTTGTCACTGGAGGTTGTAAAATTATTGAACAGGAGAAGTGTTCTATTAAGGGAGAACCCATAGCAACAGCCAGTAATGTTGATGGGTTGTATAAACTTGATATTTTTTCGGAGCAGGTAAACAAAGCGAAAGCAACCACTTCACTTATGCTATGGCACAAGCGACTAGGTCATCTCAATCACTATATTATGAGTCTACTAAAAACAAGTCCAGCAACAGGCATGATGTATAAAGAAAATAATGTTCCTGAACACTGTGAAAGTTGCATTAAAGGAAAACAATCAAGAAAACCATTTACTTACAGAAAGAATAAAGAAGTTGTTGAAGATAAACTTGACCTAATTCGAATTTACTGTTTGGACCCTTACTTTGTGGAATCTACTCATATTAATGTTATAAATGAAACTAACTGCTTCTAATTAATTCCACTATTTAATGAAAAAATTATGAAAGGATATTGATAATTATTTCGATATTCATCATCATCAGAATGACAGAAGTTACATTTTATGTATCACATGTTAAATATCATTTTGTTCGTGAGTGTGTATAGAATAATGAAATTAAATTGTTGCACATTCCAACTCAAGAAATGGTAGCAGATATTCTGACAAAATCGTTAGGTACTAAAAGACAAGTATTTATGTGAAAAACTGAATATGATATAAAAGTATTACATAATGTTGTTTTTCATATTTTTTGTATTTGTAAAATTGTTGGCACCCTTTAGCGAGAATGTTCAAAATAATCAATAATCAGGTGCCTTAGGTTAGGCAACACAACCAACACATTGTGTTCCCTTTCGTGTAAAAAATACCACCTATGGAGATGAATGTTTATTATTCATAATTTGGCAGATGCCAAAACCAATATTGAAATGAGGTTAGATTATTGACTTTTCCATAAATTTCATGATGACAGTTAGCTATAGGAAGAAGTGGTACTATTTATACTTTACAACTGAAAAATTATATAATTCTTACAATTTTGGAGCTACTCGTTCACCAACAACTTGAAGTACCTGTATGGTGTTCTTTTTGAGTCTTGGCTCTGAAATCAGCAACATTACGAAAATGAAGGTTTGATGTATCAGGAAAATAAACGCTATTATCATAAGATCTTTCTGTATGACACTTAGAGCATGACATATAACCTGCATTACCTTTAGTATATGTAATATAAGCTTTTGCTGGAGTATCACACACACAAACCCTTTTATTTTAACAGCATTCTGAATGTCATTATTTATAATATTAATGGCATCTTCAACAAAATCTGACAAAAACAAATTAGGTTCTTTGGGTTTTGCACAACCATAATATACACCCACAATCTCAACAAATACCCGATTTTGATAAATACTACTTAAAACTGGATAGAACTGACCTGTAGAACTTTTTGTTAGTGGAAGTCCATCAATATTAATTAAAATTTCAATAATGCTATTGTCACTTAATTTAGGATGTTGTGAAAGTGGCTTTTGCAAACATTTATCTAATCCAAAATAAATATAGTGACCTGGTTCTATTGATTTCACAACAGCTTTCCTTGGGGTACGTAAAAGAGCTCGTGCGTCAATAAAAGGTAATTCTTGATGATAAGGTTTCAAAATTTTTAATAAATCATTCATTGCTACATGCTTGATGTTATGTTGAAGGCACTTTATTTATAGAATTTACTGTTTGGACCCTTACTTTGTGGATCATCATTCTGACGATGATATGTCAATATCGAAATAATTATCAATATCCTTTAATAATTTTCATAAATTTTTCAATTAAATAGTGGAATTAATTAGAAACAGTTAGTTTCATTTATAATATTACTTTATTTATAGTATTGGTGTGTTCTGGAGTATTTAAAATACTATTGCTGTTATTAAAAATGTGATTACAAAGAATTTCTTTCTCAAGCACATGAAGTAATTTAAATCCTCTATATTTTCTAGACTCAGAAGATGACGTCTCTATGATATTATTGAAATTATTGGATGATGCAGAATAACTACAAGAAGGCAGATTTAAATTTTCAATCAACTGTTCAGGATTGTTACTAACAAACATCTGAAGTTGTTTAGCAGCTTTTTTATAATGTTTACTAACTTTAGAAGACATCTTACTAGTAGATTAATGTAATAATAAATAATAGGTGGGTATAATACTTATCTTTATAAACTGCAAATGAATAGGTTGCAAAAAAATACTGCTCACAAGGTCCCAAAACTACAAACTATAATGAAACTACTAATCAAAGTACCTAATATTACTTTAAACTTGTTTAACTGTTATTTAAAAAAATATAAATTATATAAATCCTAGAAACTTACCAATTAATCCTGGGTATAGACAAATTCTTCTTTATTGCACTATAAACTAAAAAAGCGCCAACGCCATCGATACCCCAGAATCTGGTTACCATAACATCAAAAATACATGTTTATAAGTTATAAAAGTGATGGTTGATTTTTTGTTTGTGTGTTCACACACAACACACAACAACTACAAAAGACAGTTCTGACTTCTGACAATTCTCGAAGAGTGGAGTGACAGCTTACGCGCGATTTTTTAATTTTATTCAGGCCGGCGGCCGTATTATTCTCAAATTTGTTCCATGCGGAATGAAGAATATTTCATAAGAAATCTAAACATTATTAAAAAATTTAAATTAGTAACAGGAAAAACAATCTTGTTCCAGTATATTATATAAATGACATAAGTTAACTTATGTCATCTACCTACACAATTTTTACGTGTAAAAAATACGTAGAGCTAATACATATCAATTACGTACAGCCGATACGTATTAGGTACTCTAATTGTGGTACGTATTAATTACGTACATAATACATATCAGAAAATACGAACAGCCAATACGTAACGTTTAGGACTCATAATGTTCGTATACGTACATTTTAGGTAATGGACGTACAGGACGTATATAAGACCTAATATGTACGTATTTAAAACGTACAGTGCTGTTTGGGAACACATTATGTTTTATGGCCTATTAAAAATACAATGTTCCCAATAAATAGACGTCAAAAAATAATAGTTCATAACTATTAAACGCTTTACAAAATTAGAAAAATTAATTTCCAAGGAGTAGACCGTCCACTAAGAAGCAACAACTACTTCTCGGGCTATATGCCCCGACAGGCTCATATCGAGTGGTATTCCAAATTAATTAAAATATTTAAGTAGTACTAACCGCGCCACCTACCTATCAGAGGTGAAATCGTTAAACAATTGATAAGGAAATCTTTTCCCAAATTCTTGTTTGAGAGTTTTGTCGTAAGAATGACCGAGTCGCTGTCAGTAGCATTGTCAGAAAGACAGAAACGACCATTTTACTCTTGGCGGAGATAACACTAGGCACTAGGATCCCTAATTATAGGTAAGAAAATTCTAAGAATTTTTAAGAAAACTTGTTCGATTTAAGCCAGTCTGAACTAACACGAGTGTTTGTTTCTAATTATAGGGAAAACTGGGTAGTCTGAAGACCCCAGCATACTAGTTTACTCCATTCGGCCGATATTGGCAAATAATTTTGTTTGGTAGTCGAAACCACTATGTACCTATATACGTTAAGTATAATATTTCTGGTAGCATTATTGGTGTTAAATATTCATGCCAGTCCTACGTGACAACTGTCTCATTCTAACAAGCAGGGCATACAGTTCCAGTGCCAACCAGTTTTTTTGACAGATAAAAGTGGGGCGATGAGGCCACGCTACACTATGGCCCCATAAGTATCTTGACAAAGAAAAAATTGAAATCTAAATAAATTTTTGTTACATGGTAGGGGTTTACTTTTAAAATCATGCTAGTATATTTAAAGGTTACCTCCAAAAAGTATTAGACCTATATCTCCAACCAAAATACAGAAATACGTACCTTTATCTACATCAAAACTATAAATTTCCGTTAACCACGTTTTTGATCACCAAGCGATGCACCCTGCAGCACGTGTCTCTCGCAACTGATTGTCTGTTATAAAAGCATATGGCGGATGACCTTCAAAGCAGACCCTGCCGAGCCGATTGTCAACAAATATGGGTGGCGCGAATACCCTGGGTGGCCTCATTACCCCGGTCTCCCCTACCGTTCCGGGCCTCTTAGTTTGTTGGATATAAAAAACTTCAATATTTGGTATGTACACTATTTGTAACAATTTGTTCAGCTGAATATATTGAAAATGTACATTCGGTAAGCCCGTGTTGGGTGTTATATTTTTTATTAAATTTTAAATACTACAGTCTGAACTAACACGAGTGTTTGTTTCTAATTATAGGGAAAACTGGGTAGACTGAAGACCCCAGAATACGTGAAGTATAAGATTTATGGTAGCATTATTGGTGTTAAATATTCATGTTATATTTTTTATTAAATTTTGCTGTATTCATAGGTTTTTAAATTGGCTATTTCCAATTGTATTGAACTTTTCAGGAGATCTCAACGTCTCATTTAAGATATATAAATGTTACTAGCTGGGTGAGCTAATTTATGTGATATTGTGGTTGATTGTTTAACACATGTCAATGCACCTTCGGGAAATTTTCATATTAAATTTCAGATATTTGGCTTAAGGCCTGTTACTCACAAATACTGTGTAGTGTAAGCATCTCTGCACTTCAGAAACTTACTTAGGAGTTTAATTTAGTGTAATTAGTTTTCACATCCCTTGTCTATGGCTTCACTATAGATAAGGCTTAATTTGTTTCACTAGTTTCCAGCCCTTGCTGGCAGAAGTGGTTAATCACCGTCAGAGTAAAAACCTAAATGTTAATGTAATTGTCCCATTTTTTCATATGTATCTTACTTAAATTTTTATATATATATTTATCTGAGAGTGGCAACGTGGCGCTGAGTGTAGAAACATTGGTTGAATTTTACTCCTACATTAAACCCGAAAATTCGAGTGGTGTAGAGGAAATCAATCACAAGAAAAGTTGTTTAGTGTAGTGGAAGTGTTAGGCTCAGCTGTCAAAAAAAAAATCCCGACGTAAAAACACGTATTTTATGTATTTACCCAAAAAACAATATAGTGAATGTGAAAAGATATTGAATTTACTGTTTGGACCCTTACTTTGTGGAATCTACTCATATTAATGTTATAAATGAAACTAACTGTTTCTAATTAATTCCACTATTTAATTGAAAAATTTATGAAAATTATTAAAGGATATTGATAATTATTTCGATATTGACATATCATTTAACTATCATTTAATTGAAAAATTTATGAAAATTATTAAAGGATATTGATAATTATTTCGATATTGACATATCATCGAAATAATTATCAATATCCTTTAATAATTTTCATAAATTTTTCAATTAAATAGTGGAATTAATTAGAAACAGTTAGTTTCATTTATAACATTGAATAGATATTGATATAAATAATTAACTTGGAACATTATCTACAATAGAACCTGAATCGATAAAAAGCGATGTTGCCAGACCTTCAAAACTATCAGTGAGGCAAAGAAATATTATTTGAAATAAACTTCAGATCGATAAAAGTTAGACTTCCGACGGGTTGACCGGGGTCTTCTTTTTCCGCGATAAGAAGTAAAAATGGGAGATATGGCTAGAATAGAACAAATGTTCATACAAATCGAGACAAATATGAAAGAAATGACCCAGAAATTGGATAACATCGTGCTAGAATTGCAAGAAGTAAAACAAGAAAACAATAATCTAAAAGAAAAAAGAAAAAACCAGGAAGACAGAATAGAAAAATTAGAACGCACGGTCAGACATAAAAATATTATAATAAAAGGAGTTACTGACGTAGAGAAGGAAGAAGAAACCGAAACAAAAGGAAAAATAGAAGTAGTGATGCAGAAAATTGGATTAAATATTGATATGGTAACAGAGGTCGACGAAATTCGGAGACTAGGAAAATATGCAGAAAACAGAACGAGACCGATAATGATAAAATTATTGAAAGAAAGTACGAAAATTCAAATTTTGAAAAATGCCAAATATCTTAGAGGTACTGAAATATGGATTGATGAAGATTATCCAAAGAATATCCAAGAAGAAAGAAGAGCACTAATACCCCAACTAAAGGAAGCAAGGAGTAAAGGACACAAGGCGATAATAAAATATAACAAATTAGTAATAAACAACGAAATAATTGAGAAAAATAAACCAAATAAAGAAGAACATAAAGAGGAACAACAATCTACTACTGACAGACATAAAAGAACTGTAGGGAAAAGATCACCGGAAAACATCGACGATAGATACCAAAAAATATTTAAAACAACAAAAAAAAACTAAACAAGACAGATAAGGAACGAAAAGAACAAAACAAAAATGCCATGAAAACGGACAGGAGAAAGGGAAAAATGAAAGGAAAACAAGCTGGAAATGAATCAACAACATGGAGACTAGGGACTTGGAATGTTAGAAGCCTACAGGGGAAGCAAGTGGAATTAATAGATGAATTTGAAAAAACAAATTTACAGATACTAACAATAAGCGAAACAAAAAAGCAAGGGCAAGGACAAATTCGAATGCAAAACGACCACATTCTAATATATAGCGGAGTAAACTTGAATCAGAGAGCAGCGGCGGTATAATACATGAAAAACTAACAAAACAAATTGTAAGGTATAGAGCGATATCTGAAAGAATACTACTTGTAGAACTAAGAAACGGAAAACAAAAAGTTAGAACGATCATAACAATATATGGAACGGATGAAAATGGTAAAGCAGAAGAAAAAGAAAAATTCTGGGAAGATTTAACAAGTACGGTAGAAGAATCAAAGGGAATTATATATATTGCAGGAGATTTTAACAGTAGAGTAGGTGAACAGGACAACAAATACAAGAATATACTAGGAAAATATGGAGAAAAAACAAGAAATAACAACGGGAAAAGACTGTTAGACTTCTGTCTATTACAAAATTTGATAATATGTAACACCTCATACCAACACAAAGATATCCATGAATACACGAGGGTACAACATAGCAGAGGAGAAAAATCAATTATCGATTATGTTTTAACGCAAAAAGAAGAAAGAAAAAATATACTTAACTTTAAAGTTAAAAGAGGGGCGGAAATTAACAGTGACCACTATTTACTGGAAGCAAAAATTAAAGGTGACAGTACACAAACTGAACAAATAACAGTAAAGAAAGAAAGCCACATATCAATAAAAACATACAAACTAAGAAACAAAACGGTTGCAATAAAATATCAACTAAAAACAGAAAAAAAACTAAAAGAAAAATCCTCTGACATAAAAAACTTAACACAGAACAGTCATTAACACTGCCACTGAACTATGCGGGACTTACAAAACAGATAATAGGAAAAAACAAACAGCATGGTGGAACAATGAAATTAAAGAAGAGGTTAAAAAGAAGAAGGGAGAATGGAAAAAATATTTAAAAAACAACACACAAGAACAATATGAAAGATACAAAAACCAAAGAGATAAAGTCAAAGTTCTAGTAATAAAAGCAAAACAAAATGCCTGGATAGATTTTGGGAACAAAATGGAAAAAGATAGTACGGGGAATCAAAAACTATTTTATAAAGTTCTAAAATCGCTAAGAACAGAAAAGCAGGGAAAAGAACAGTACATAAAAGATAAAAATCAAGAGATACTAACAAATGAAGCAGACATTATAGAAAGATGGAGAGAGTATTTTCAAGAGATGTTAGACCAACAAACTCAAATAACGAACAAGAAAAGGAAAACCAAAACGGAGAAGTCGAACGAAGAAACCGAAATACAGAGTATAAAATTGGAAGAGCTAAAAAGAGTTGTTATAAAATTGAAAAATGGGAAAGCGCCGGGTGACGATAGAATTACAGCGGAAATGATTAGGAAACTAGGGAATATAGGACTGGAAGTGCTATTAGAAATTATCAACAAAGCTTGGTGTGATGGAAAAATCCCAGAAGAATGGGGAGTAGCCTTAATCACACCTATACACAAGAAAGGAGACCAGAAACAATGTCAAAACTATAGAGGAATAACCTTGCTAAATACCATTATAAAGATATATGAACAGCTTATAAACAACAGAATTGAACCAACTCTAGAAAATCAACTTTCAGAAGCACAAAGTGGATTCAGACCAGGAAGAAGTACGCAGGATCACATCTTCACAATAAAACAATTAGAAGAGAAGAGACATATAGAAAATAGAAACACATATCTACCGTTCATAGATCTCGAAAAATCATTTGATACTGTACCTAGGGAAAAAGTATGGATGGGACTGAAAGAAAAGGGAATAATCGGAATTATTCAAGATATATATGAAACAAACATAAATTTTATCATAAAAAACAACATGAAATCAGCAGGATTTAGAACCAACATAGGATTAAGACAAGGAGGGGGACTGAGCCCAACACTATTTAATATACATATGGACAGTATTATTAAAAAAAGCGAAGAGAAGGTGAAGAAAATGTTCGTTGGGTATAAAAATTTAGAAAGGGTAGAGATAGCCGAAGGAGTCTTTGCAGATGATGTGGTGCTAATGGCAGGAAGTGAAAACCGATTACAAAAAAACCTGAACATATGGAAAGATGTTATGGAAGAAGAAGGCATGAAAATCAACAAAAATAAAACCAAAATACTTGTAATAGGAAAACAGAAGATCAACACAGAAATTAAAATAGATAATGTACAAATAGAACAAGTAAAAGAATTCAAATACTTAGGAATAACTTTTGACGAAACAGGAAAACAAGATGCAGAGATAAATGAAAGAATAGAGAAAACAATTAAGCTATACTATGCCATGAACCAAAAATTTATAAACAAAAAAGAAATCACCAAAGAGACAAAAGTAAAAGTGTATAATACAATATATCGACCAGTTTTAACTTATGGATGCGAATCTTGGACTCTTACAAGTAAACAAAAAAGCAAAATACAGACAGCAGAAATGAAATTTGAGAAGAACATTTGGAGCAACAAGAAAGGACAAAATCAGAAACACAAAAATAAGAGATGAATTAGGTGTCCAGCCCGTACTAAAATCTATAGAACAAAGACAACTCAGCTGGTGCGGACATATTCAGAGAATGAATAACAATAGACAAGTTAAAAGGACATATGAGGCAAAAATACAAATAAAAAGAAAAAAAGGAAGTATTTTTTTATCTAATTATAACTAAGAAAACAAATTAATAAGCAACAATTTACACTATATTATGAAAAATAACTTTAAAATTAATATGAACAGTACCTGAATGTCTATTTGGTTATATCTATTCTATCTTCAAATTTGAAGGTTTCAATGGTGTTGAAAATGTGGAAAAGGCCTGCAGAAAACTACAGACGGTCCAGTGTAGATCAAATCTTGTATATTCCTTTTTTAAAATGTGGATTTTACACAGTCCGTTCGTTGTCCAATTTTTTCTATAGTGGATTTTTTGTTATATCATAACAAAACGATGCCAGATATATTAGTTCGTGGTGGATTAGATGTGATGGTTCAAAAAGTTGCTCGCTTACCGGCACTTTGTAAGTATTGCCTTTTTATTTCACTTTCACTTTAAATCACTGGATTCTTATATTAGATTTTTTTAAAAACATGATTATACATTTTTTTGAACATTTTATATTAATATTCCTAAAGATTTTTCTTTATAAATATCAAATTAAATTCTCTAGTCTTTTATCTTTTGAGAAATCTCTTGCCAGTTGTTGATTTTTTTCATTGTTTTCTAAACAAATTTCTTTTTTTTATTTTTCAATCAATCAGATTCATTTTGAGAGTTTGTTACTAATTTGATATTTACAATCTTTGAAAATATTGTAGCTTTATTCAAATGAAATTATGTTATAGTTTCTATATGATATTTGTTTCATTTCTATGTTGTTAATTTTATAATTGCAGTGGTCAAAATTTTTATATTTGTATTTTTATACCCTTAAGTTTTAAGTTGGTATTTTACACAATTTGTTTGAAATTGGTGCTCCTGTTTTTATCTGTCAATTTATGACTTAAAGTATTTGATTATACGGGGTTTTTCAAAATTGATTACTAAAATTTAGTATATAGTGTTCGCCAAAACTTATTATGTTTCTTTTACTAGGATGAATTTATTTAAATTAAGTAAACAAATAACAGAGTTGGTCGTATTGCTTTAATTATACCTTATGATTAGTTAATATTTTATTTAGGGTATTTTCATACCATAACAACATTCCCAAAATTTGTTTTCTAGATTTATTTTATTTATAAAAGAAATAAGAAAAGCTAATTTTAATTCTTCTTTATAATTTGTTCTCTGTTGTAGCACTTCATTCCAATAATTCTTTATTTAATTTCAATTATAAAATTTTTATCAAATAGTAATGAATGTTGATAAATTTTTCAGTCGTGTCCTTTAGTTTTACGTATAAAATCTATATAATTGATTAACATGAAAGATTCCTCTTATTCTCTCACTAATAAGGTCTTTTAAAATGTAACATAAGGCCCTTCAAATGGCAATTGCAGTTTTGCACATTTGTTGTCTTTTCTCTTTGGTATCATTAACGCTTTTAAAATTACTAGATCTCCTTTCTTAAATGTAACTTTTCTTTTTCTTTCTTTTGATTTTCTTTTTACAAATTTTTCTCCAGCTCTCTTCAGTTTCAAATTCACCTTTTCGACTAACTCATCATATTTTTCTATGTTTTTAGGTATCCATGGTCTATTTGGCAAAATCTGTTTCATTAAAACAATGGGAGAAATTTCAGTTACTGTATTTGGTATTCCATTTAAATAATCTTCAATGATTGGAAGCTGTTGTTCCCATTGTTCATGATGATTATGTGTTAGAATTCGAAGATATTTTATGACTTCTCGTATGTATCTTTCTGAAGGATTTGAACAAGGATGCCTTACACTGGTATATATGGGATTGATATTAAATTTCCTTAACCAAGTTTGGATTCTTTCATTATTAAGGTAAGTTGCATTATCCATTATACAGTTCTCTGGTATACCAATCTCTAAGAAATAATTTGTTAAACATTGTTGCACTACTTTTGTGTTTGTTCTTTTTGTTGGATATAATTTTATATACTTTGAAAAATTGTCTAAAACTATTAAAATATGTACATTTCTATTGATTTCACTCGGATTTAAATTTGACATGAAATCAATTGCTAATATTTCCAAAGGTTTTGTTACTTTTATAAATTTAGGCATGTTTTGATTCTGTATGTTTTTTCTTTTGTTATTTGGCAAATTTTACAACTTCTTATTATATTTTTTATAATGGATAAATCTCCTTTTGATATATAATTTTCTCGAAAAGTTAACCAAGTTTTCCTGCTTCCAATATGTCCATATATTTCATGCAATTCCCTTAAAATTTCTTCTGCCAGTTCTCTTTTAATTAAATATAATTCTATGTCGTTCACTATTTTGTAAAATAAATGATTTTTATATAATGCTCTTAATTTTTCTTTTTTGGTCAATTTTGTCTGGTCTTCTAAAATTCTTTTTGGTGAAAATAAACCTTTTACTTCTTTCAAAATATTCAACCCAATTTTAACTTGTCTTCCAGTATCCCTTGATTTTTCATCCATTCTGGTAATGGCATCTGGTACCACATTTAACTTTACAGGAATATATTTAATTGTGAAATCATATTCCTGTAGTAACAATGCCCAACGATGGATTCTATTATTACCATATTTATTATTCAAAATAGATGTCAAAACTTGATCATCACTTTCTATGGTAAAATGATTTCCAAGTAAATAAAATCGTAATTTCTTTATGGCAAAAATGATGCTGGCAAGTTCTAGTTCACTAACACTGTAGTTTCTTTCACTTTTCTTTGTTGTTCTAGAAACAAAACAAATAGGAACTTCTCCTTCTTCCTGTTCTTGTATCAATACTCCAGCCAATCTATTGATAGATGCATCAGTTCTTAAAACAAATGGAATATCATACCTTGGATGATAAATCTTTAGGTTTTCTGCAAATTGTTCCTTAATTTCTTGAAAAGCATATTCTCTTTGTTCCGTCCATTGCCATTTTACATTTTTCTTTAGCAGCTCTATTAATGGTATTTCTTTATTGCTTATATCAGGAATCATTCTTTTATAATAATTTAGCATTCCTAAAAATCATCTTAAAGTCTTTAAATTTTTAGGTCTGGCATATTCTTGAATTATCTTTATTCTTTGAGGATCTAATTGTATAACATTTTGGTTTATTTTGTATCCCAAATATATTATCTCGTTTTTGTAAAATTCACATTTTTCTTTATTTAATTTTAGGCCTCCAGAATCAAGATCTTTCAAAATGGTTTCAAGATGAAAATGATGTTCTTCTAAATTTTTGGAAAAAATCAGAATGTCATCCACATAATGAAAAACAAATGATTCATGCTTATTTAAAATTTTATTTAGTGCCCTTACTAATGAACTACATGCACTTTGTACACCAAATGGCACAACACAGAATCTATAGATTTCTCCGTCTATGGAAAAAGCTGTAAAATCCCGACTATCCTTATGTAAAGGAATTAGCCAAAAACTATGTTTTAAGTCTAATCTTGAAAATATAGATGTTCTTGTAATACGTCCCAAAATAGATTCAACTGACATAGGTGCTTCATATTGAGGTTTTGAAAATTTATTTATATTTCTTGCATCTAAGCAGAGTCTCAATTCTCCATTCTTCTTCACTACCACAACAATAGGATTAATGTATTGTGAGTTGCTTCTTTCTATTATTTTATTTTCCAATAGTTCTTTTATGCATTTTCTCACTTGATCTTTGTACTTATATGGAATAGGATAAGTTTTAGCTTTGAAATTTTTAATATCTTCATTCACTTCTATTTTATATACATAATCTTTCGCAATTCTATTTTCCTTTGAAAATAAATTATTATATTCATTCATCAACATTTTCATTTCTTCTTTTCTGTCCTCTGGACAATCCATTACAACTTCATCTTCCCCTTCTTCTTCATCATCATAATTTTTATTCATTTCTTCCTTGTACATATTACTAATTATTTTACCTTCTTCCTTCAAAGCTATTATTTCAAAGTTAATCCATGTTCCATCCAATTTTAATTTTCTTTCTTCAATATCTATTATTGCTTTATGTTCATCTAGCTCATCACATCCTATTATTACTTCAGTTTCAATATTTGGAGCAATTAATACTTGTAAACTAAATTCTTTTCCCTTAATATTAGCGTTTATATTTATCAATCTATTAATTTCACATATTTTCTTTGAGTTAGCACCAATTGAATTTATTTTTGGTATTTTAATAATATTGTTTGTAGGAATATTCAACTTATCAACAAATTTTTGATTAATTATTGATGCTTCTGATCCAGTATCAATGAGTAATTTAGCTTCTAAATTGTTAATTAACCCATTTATAATGATTAAACTATTATTCCCATCTCTGTCTATATTTTCATTTACTTTTATAAATTCATTTGGATTTTCATATTGACAAATATATAGATTTTGTTTATTTGATGTATGCGTATTTAAAAATTTTCATTGTCATTTATTTGTTCAGTTATCTGTCTCGTATTTTCTCTATGTATTTGTGCTGTATGTAATTTTGTCTCGTTTATATTTGTTATACCATCTCTGTTTTCTGATCTTCTTCCTCTGTCTTGATCAATTCTTTGATAATTTACTCTTCTTGTTTTTTGATCTCCATTTCTTCTTTGCATATTTTCTTCAGAATTTCTTCTCTCCGGTCCTCTATATTGTCTATTGTTCCTGTCATTGTAATTGTTTTGTCTGTATGAATTATTATTGTTTCTATTGTTAGTGTTAGTATTGTTGTTTCTGTTATTGTAGTTATTGTTATTATTATTTTGTGCAATATTATTATAATTTCTATTATTTGTCCAATTGTTATTTTGATTGTTGTTGTTTCTCTGATTATGTTCATTGTTTATATAATTTGTTCTTCTATTTTGTTGCGAAATTTCTTGTCTGATCAAATTTCTCTCTACTCTTTGTAGATACATAGATAATTGATCCAATTTTCTTATATTCTGTATTGCAATGGTTTCAGCCAATTCTGCCTTGAAATGCCTTGCAACGATTTCCTCCTCAGGAATTGGTGGTTCCAAATACTGTGTCATCGCATGTAGATGGATTGCATAATTGTTTAAACTATGGCTTCTATTTTCATGAAATTTCCCGAAATATAATTGTTCCCTGATGGTTGATTGTGCATTTTCCCCCCAGAAATATTGTAAAAATGCCGTTTCAAAATCTTTAAATTCTGACATATCTTTCTCCCTGGCAGCAAACCATATTAACGCATTATTTTCCAAATGGTCTCTTATTATTTCCTTCATGTCCTCAATACTATTCATTCCTCTTACTCGATTTTTCAAAATTCTTATGAATATTTTTGGATGCAGTTTCTTGATATTTCCGTCAAATTTTTGACTAGTTGCTCCATAAATCGTTTTTACTCCTCCAACATATTCCATATTCATACCTTTTTTCTCGATTTGTTCTACCTTTCCTTGTATGTTCTTTATTTCCATATTAAATTCCCTTTTTGTTTTATAATTCTCTTCTTTTGCTATCTTAAAATTCATTTTTATTTCTTTATTCATCTCTTCATCCATATCTTGTATGCTTTTATTTGTTTTCATTATTTCTCTATCTAATTTGTTTATCTTCTCGGTATTTATTTCTATTTTCTTACTATTCCCACCTATTTCCATTTTTAATTCATTTTTTCATTTTCGTTTTTCTTTATACTTTCCATTTCTCTGGATTGTATTTCTTCCACTTCCATTAATCTTCCTAACATTTCATTTCGAATTTCTTGTTTTGTTTCTTGGATTCTTTCTTCTGTATAGTTTTTTGATTCTTCCAATTGTTTTCTCATATCTTCTATTTTTTTCCATTCTTTGACTATTTGTTTTTTCATTTCTCGTTTGATTTCTTCATCCATTTGGTTCATTTCTTGTTTTATTTCTTCCTTATTTTGGTCCAATTTTGTGTTCATATCTTGTTTTATTTCTTCTTTATTTTGGTCCAATTTTGTGTTCATATCTTCCATTTTTGTGTTCATATCTTCTTTATTTTGGTCCATTTTTGTGTTCATATCTTCTTTATTTTGGTCCAATTTTGTGTTCATATCTTTATTAGTTTGATCCATTTTTTTATCATCATATGGAACATACTCATTACGTCCATCTCCTCTTTCTTTTCCTGTGATTTTCCTGCCATTTGACTTTCTATTGGTTCTACTGTTTCAGTTGTCTTCGTTTCTTCTTTATGCTCTTGTTCCATGTAATGTTCTTGAAAGTCACCCATTCCCTGTCTCCTTTCTTCTTCATCTGATTCTCCTTCTGCTCTTATTTGTTTACCATCTCTGAGTGTCATTCTTTTTTCCATTTTTCTTGTTTTAATTTGTTATTAATGTCAATTTTTTTAATGCCAAATTTTGTTATGCCCCACGTTGGGCGCCAATTGATATGGTTTGATAATATTAAACAATAATTGTATGTGTTCAAAATATGGAAAGCAATATTGATGTATAATTTATTTATTATTATAGTGTTTAATACTTACCTTTTTCTAATTATTATTTTTAAAGATTTTATTCAGATTTGAATTGGGCGCCATTAATGATTATTAATTTTTTTTTTATATGAGACTCTTATTTTTATTTAATATTAAGAAATTTATATTATTATATTTAACTAATCTCAGGGTATATTTTAATTGTGAGGTCAAATTACAAAATTTGAAGACCGATTCTGTTCTTTGGCCTTCGTGTTTAAAATTGGCATTCTAATATTTTATTTCAATGGTGTCACAGAAATGTAAACAAACAGTCACATTACACTTGAATAAATAGTATCTTTATTCAAACAAACAACTATTTATATTATGTTTTTGTAATAAAATATTCAAAAACATTTAACTTATTTACATTCAATTTGCCTACCTAAATTTCATTCATTCATACAGGCGCACTATTAAAAAAAAATATACTCACAGAACTAACTTCAATTACGTGGATATGAGCTTATTTATCATAGGATATTTTACTCCATAAAAAAGAAGAAGTTTTATTATGTTTGTTCCTTTGGATCGTGAAAGGTTAATTTAACGAATTGATTTTATCAAATGCTCTGTAAGTATTTTTTTATCTAATTATAACTAAGAAAACAAATTAATAAGCAACAATTTACACTATATTATGAAAAATATCTTTAAAATTAATATGAACAGTACCTGAATGTCTATTTGGTTATATCTATTCTATCTTCAAATTTGAAGGTTTCAATGGTGTTGAAAATGTGGAAAAGGCCTGCAGAAAACTACAGACGGTCCAGTGTAAATCAAATCTTGTATATTCCTTTTTTAAAATGTGGATTTTACACAGTCCGTTCGTTGTCCAATTTTTTCTATAGTGGATTTTTTGTTATATCATAACAAAACGATGCCAGATATATTAGTTCGTGGTGGATTAGATGTGATGGTTCAAAAAGTTGCTCGCTTACCGGCACTTTGTAAGTATTGCCTTTTTATTTCATTTTCACTTTAAATCACTGGATTCTTATATTAGATTTTTTTTAAAACATGATAATACATTTTTTTGAATATTTTATATTAATATTCCTAAAGATTTTTCTTTATAAATATCAAATTAAATTCTCTAGTCTTTTATCTTTTGAGAAATCTCTTGCCAGTTGTTGATTTTTTTCATTGTTTTCTAAACAAATTTCTTTTTTTTTTATTTTTCAATCAATCAGATTCATTTTGAGAGTTTGTTACAAAATTTTTATATTTGTATTTTTATACCCTTAAGTTTTAAGTTGATATTTTACACAATTTGTTTGAAATTGGTGCTCCTGTTTTTATCTGTCAATTTATGACTTAAATTATTTGATTATACGGGGTTTTTCAAAATTGATTACTAAAATTTAGTATATAGTGTTCGCCAAAACTTATTATGTTTCTTTTACTAGGATGAATTTATTTAAATTAAGTAAACAAATAACAGAGTTGGTCGTATTGCTTTAATTATACCTTATGATTAGTTAATATTTTATTTAGGGTATTTTCATACCATAACAATATATATATATATATATATATATATATATATATATATATATATATATATTTATCTTTACTAACCTATACTCAAAAACTATTGTAATACAAGCTATCTAACGATTTCTGAGGATTATTAAGTTGTGTAAATCTTAATTACCTACTACATACTTCGAGTAACTTTGCTGGTAAGTCGTCTCCTTTTCTACGACTTTAAACCAAGAAAAGGTGGCGTCCTTTGATGTTGTCATAGTCTTGTTTAGTTACAATCCTATATTAATTTGAGGGTATCCAACCTTACTCACCTACTCTACCGACGAACAGCTGCCGTTCGTAAAAGTGGTAAAAGTTTCTCTATAAAAATCAGGTATACTTTGGGAATAGATCGGAGTTATGATTTACTGATATTTTGCAAATCTATAGCCTTTCGAGAAACGTATACGGCCACAAGGTCACTCCCAATCGAGCTGTCCGGAGTACATACGTTCCGTGACCTCGGAGTGAATCACTCTACTTGTTCAACGAGTATAAAATCCCCGTATTTATAACTATTAGAGGGACAAACCCAACAAAAAAACTGAAAAAAATGTACAAAATATAAAGTGTCAATACTGTCAATGTCAAACGAAAGTACCCGAGTTGAAAATTACGCTGACTTATCGACAGACATAAAAATGTACTCTGTCTGAACTCTCTTTTAAAGTCATGTTTACGTACAACCGTTATTTAAAAATAGCGCAAAACTTAATTAGCGCTATTCGTGTTTGCCTGATCTCTCTATTATCTACTCAACCTTAAACCCTAATTTACACAGTACCCCAAATTTCACTGCTATATTTACAAAATAAAACATCCTTCATGGTACCCTGGTGTACAACCATAGAACACCGATAGGCAACCTTCCGTACGAGACCACCGAACTATAAAAGTTCGTAAAAGAAGAATGAGCCAGGCTATCGACAGAAGACAAATCAGCTGTTTGATTCGGATAATGAAATCTTGTTTACATTCAATGGTGTTTTCACTAGTAATACCACTAGAGGTCAAATTATTTCCGGAAATTTTTTCGAGCTCATGAATATTTTGAAAATTAATTTTCTAAAAATATTCATGAACAAGAAAAAATTTCCGGATTTAATTTGACCTCGTGTGGTATTCGGTTAGAAAATTCCACACCAAATTGTGTTTGAAAATCGAATAATTAAAATTTATTTTTCGATTTCCAACAACGTCACAATCTCAAGCTCAAGCTCAAAAGGGCCATTTTTGGTCCTAATATATTATATTTTTTCTTTTTGTGGTTACCTACTTGGTCTACAAGTGGTAGAAAATCAACGCGTCACAATTTTGCCAGCAATTTAGATTTAAATTGTTGATTTCTACTCGTTGTAGTTGCACGAAAATACCATCTCAAGAAACAACTCAGTATATTCTTTAATTTTACATAAGTTTTGAGTAACTACAAGAGGTAAAAAATTGCTTTTTTGCAAATAAAAACCAGACTTTCACTAAAATATTCTGTCATTATAAACGTCAAAAAAATTTCCAGTATAATTCGCAGTATGAATACAACTGTTTTATTCTTATATTTTAATGTGTACTATCGTCCAAAATAAGTTTACTTTTAATCATAATTTTAAATAATCATACCTTACCTTATGTCTCCATGTGCTATAATATATGGAAACCTCTATACTAGTTGCCCTGATGAATATTTGAATTGAATCGAAATGTTGGCTAAATAGAAAATTGGTTTTCTTTCATTACTATGACCAAGAAACCTATTAATTTTTATAAAACATATAATAGTGGTCATTAAACTTGAAACAAGAAAATTCATACTTAATATTATTTTTAGGCTTACCTCAAGTTGAAAATGTAGAAAGTAAGACTATTACATCTGATAAATCAGTGCAGGTGGTTATAAGAAACATATATAGAAGCAAAGCAACCCCAACTAAAATTCTAACACAGTATAAGTCTGTGTCACCCCTTAGAATATAAACTACATCTCCATTATTCAAAAGTTCAGTGTGTATAGCAAAACCATCAAGGTCCAATGTTAGAAATGAAGTTAGAAATATATTCATTGCTGAAGAAAAATCTGATAGTGAAATTTCATCAAATTCGTACACTTCATCTGTGAATTCTGTGCTGCTAACAGACTCGTTATCATCTTTACATCCTCTTCAAGACAAAATTTCTTCTGACAGTAGTAGTGTAACTGAGCCAGAATAAAAAATAAAAAATGACAGACAATCTGAACTGCTTCATCAAAGTACAATCAGCAAAATAAAAAAGAAACCACGATTCTATATTGGTGTTCCACAAAATTGTTATTTCTTAATCAATATTATAAAAGAACATACCAATATTCCTGAAGAGCATATACTGTTATGTTTAAAATAAATTAGGCTGGATACAAAATTTTCTGAGCTTGCTGATGAGTTTGGATTATCTTTATCATATGCAAGTAAAATATTTTTGGAACATGTTTTACGTCCCTTTATGGTAAAATTGAATGAAAAATTGACAAAAAGAAATTTACCTATGGCTTTTAGACACAAATTTTATAATGTTGGTTGCATCATCGATAGCCTTGATACAGAAATCCAAAAGCCTTCCAAAGCTATAAAACAAGCTTTGACATGGTCAGATTATAAGAAGGCTAATACTTTAAAGTATCTCATATCAAGTACACCAGATGGATTAGTCAATTATATTTCGCCAGGATATGATGGGAGAATAAGTGATGTTTGCCTAGTAGAAAACTGTGAGTTTCTAGATTCTCTAGAAAGTGGCACTCGTGTATTAGCAGATAGAGGATTCAAGCACGTCGACCAGCTATTATTAAAGATGGGATGTCAGTTAATACGACCTCCAAGTGTAAGTGCTGGTTTCAAAGTTGTCAAAAACAGAGGTACGACAAAACAAATCGCTAGTTTACGAATACACATCGAGAGGGTAATACGACGACTAAGGGAGTTTTCTTCATTAAAGCCACATGCTTGCGTCAATATTAATCTAATTCGAGTTATTGATGACGTTATTACTGTAGCATGTGGTTTAATTAATTTACAAGATTCTATTATTAAATAAATAATTTTAAAAAATCATATCATTTTTTATAATAATAAATTAGTATTAATTTACAAGTTGTATACCTACATATTAAAATTTTTCTTAGAATTAAAAAACTACGTTCCATTAACAAATTAAAAATCTTTACGAAAAAAATTAAGTTTCGCTATTTTTACAATTTTTTTTTAAGCTTAGGAATCGGGAATATTTTTCATTATTTTTTTGCTTAATTATTTTAGTACCTTTTATTAAAAAATTGACTTGTTTTCCATATGCATAAAGAAATTGTAAAAAAACAAGACCTGATTTTTATCGTAAAGATGTGTAATTTGTTATTGGAACATAGTTTCCAAATGAACTTTTCTTAATAATTATTTTGGAATTTGTTAAAATTAAAGGTACCTACTTTACTCTTGAGTGAAAAACATGTTTTTTGACAAACTTCTTATACGACCGATACAATTTGTCTTTTGATGGCTGCATCTTAGATTTAGGACCATGCAGAACTTTTTTCGTAAAATTAATAATAAAAAAAGTTTCTCATTTATACAACTTCTAGTACACACAGAATGAATAGTTCTCTTTAAAAAAATAAAACCATTTAAGTAAGTATAAGAAATAAAAGGAATAATAAAAGAGATTAAGCATGCAAAAATGTATATCTTATAAATTGTTTTTACACAGAAGTGGATAAATATTGTTCTTCCAAAATGTTGATAAAATATCCAACAGGTTATCTACAAACTCCTTATCAAAATTTACACTAATTATTTAAAATTTTTGATGATTTGTAAAATCAGGATCAGCTACACAAAAAAAACCTGTCTTTAACTTTGTTAAACACATCTGAAGTTGTATTTGAGCACAAAACTTTTTGTCAATTCTTCCTTCTTTTATGTAATTGTGATAAGTTTTCAAGCTAAGGGGACACTTAATCTCAATTACTGACTCACTACAAATACCATCCGGCGAACCTGCTATCATTGGACGGTTTTGATCTAAAAAGACCACACTTTACAATGTTTTTCTCAAATTTTTCTTCTAATAGTTCTCGGACTGCATCTTCCATTGCTCTTCCACGTTTCATGGCAAATCTATCAGGAATTTTTCAACCCATAATCGTAGCATATAAAGTCCCGTCTGATGTTTTACATCTGCTCACCTCATACGCCTTTGATGCAGTTATTCTTCCGTACCTCAACTCATAACATAAAGAGTTCTTAGACTGGTTTCTGGTCTCATTTTCAATTTTTTTTAAAATGTTGTCTGAAAATGTATGTGCAACCTTCTAAAGAAATACTTCAGCACATTTTTCGGGGTATTTAAAAGAAAGTTGGTATAATGAAACATCTACATCCCTTATCTCTACATTTTCTTGATACTTCATTAACTGACATGTACCAAGCTTCCGTTTCTTACCCTCTTCTAGAAACTTAAAGAGCACTCGACTGACTGCCAATGATGAGCTTTGGGTCTTCCTCTGGACAGCTCTGTGGTAGTTATAAATTTTAATGTAGTTCCTACCTTCGCCAATTGTGATTTTTTCCAATAACATTCTACGGATGTACATGGGAGTTCCTCGCTCCTACGGTGTACCCACATAAGGAATGCCACTGCATGCTTGTAACCACCTTGAGATGCAGCACAATCATGACATTCTACACTTATTATTTTGCTTTCTTCTTCATTAATGATCATGGTGACTGAATAACTTTTACCATGAACTTTATGTTCAGGGCAGATCCTGCATTTAACTATGCATTGTAACTGTAAACGTTCCAGCTTGAAGGGCTCCGGCTAGAGACTTCTCTCAAGGGTGATTCGACCCCAAGTTTATGTCGCACCAGGATAATATAAAGGTTGTAAAAATTGAGGGCGCCACTACCTTTTTGACGTCGATAAAAAATACTAATGAATTTAAAGAAACTGAGGCGGAAAAGGTAGAAACGCCTTGTTGAATTTTAATAAAAGTTAACCAGAAATCAAATAAAAAAATTAATTAAAAAACAGAAAATTTAAAACTTCACCCCGGGCGATATCTCCCTCAACTTTTATAGTTGAGGATTTAGAAAAAAATAAAAAAATAGATTTCAAAACAAATTTTCATATATTCTTCTGCCACAGGAAATGGAACAAATATGAAGAGAATTTGTACTTTTATAGGTACTTAGCTTATGGAGTGGTTGTTTCCGCAAAAGATGATGGTTGAAGAAGGTAGGTAGGTCTTGCCTCTACGAAGTGAGAAGATGGAGACTAGATCTCGAACAAGATAGGAAGATAGAGATGTCTTGATTAGAACGGTATCCTAGCAGTTGTGTCCTGGTCTAGGGCGGTATTTTGATCTAGGTCTGTATCCTGGTCTAGGGCTTGTTTCCTAGTCTAGGTGCTGTGCTTACCACAGCAAAATTAATTAGATAGGAAAGGTATAAAAGCGATAAAAAAATGGAGGTCTTTCCTCGAAGAGAGTCGATAGCGGAAAGGGCTGTCCCTCGTGGCGTAGAAAAAATGGAAGCGACCGTTGGCAGACGTCAATTTTCTTTTAGTCAGGGTTGAAGATTGGGGTGGCTAATGAGATGACGAGCGGTGATTAAAAGGATTCATTCTATAAAATCGAAACAGGACGATAGACATGTTACAGCATATATTTCCCTCTCGCTTTAACTGCACATAACCTATGACATCATCACCATATGATTTTTTTGAGGTTCTACAAGTAAAAAGATAAACCGTTTAGTATACATAAATAATATGGCATAAGGCAAAAATTAAAATTAAATATTGCTAATAATGCATAACGAAGCAGGACAGTGCATCATAATTTAATTAATATGATAACTGAATTTGTTATAGAGATATCACAATTAAAAAGCAAAAATTATTTAAACAGGAAGATATGTTAACTAAGTAAATTTGAAAAAGGAACTTTTTTGTTTTTAGAGGCTAATAAAAAAATAGGTGGGTATTTAATTTAATATACTGAAAGTACATATTCATTGAATAAAAAAACAAAACTTAATTTTAACATCACAAATCATAATTATTATTAAAATATAATTATAATAACGTTAACGTAAATAAATAAAAAACAACTTATCAAGTAAATAGTAAATACTTACACTGAAGTTTTAACATTTCTAAATTCATCAGCACAAAAATCATTATCGCTTGCAAAGAAGCCTGCCACCACAATAGCATCTATAATTTGCAAATTGGAACTATCCGCTTTGGAGAATCCGCTGTCCATCGCAAATATTTTTGATTGTAAATGAAAATACACAAAACACAAAGTTAATTTAGGTATAAATCCGTAAATTCGTCTGTAAAAAACAAGAAAATAAAAATACTGGTGCACTGCAAGCTACAACAAAGTAAATTAAATGGCGGTGGTCGGACGTTTACTATTTAGTGACGTCACTCGCATCTGATTGGTGCACCGCCTGTTTCTGATCAAGCGACTAAATGTTTAAATTTAATCAATTTCTATTATTAAAATTATTATGTTTCACTTTTCTGCTACTCAGTTCACAGAAAAAAGTCCCAATTTTATAAGTTTTACACGTTTTCCGGCCAACCGCACCAGCGAATCTCCTAGAAAAGAATCGTTTCCGTAGCGTCCACGTGTACACCACTTAAAAATCGTCCAGTTTCACCACTTTCCGCACATTAAACGTTCTGGGCCTAAGGCTTCGTGTGGACACTTCCAGTGAAACACGACGAATTTTTAAATACTTTAATTACTCAATATTGGGTTACAAAGCCTAGACGAAATTATAATACGTAAGAACCCCTTTTAGTTACAATGACAAAACAACCACTTTTTATTGAAAAGTCAAAGTCACAGATTAACAGACAGCGGTGCACACAGAACTATTCCTAGTAATATAATAAGAACATAGAACATGTACCTATGTGTATTAAGAATTGCATAATCAACATGCAATAGTGTCATTTTCGGCTCAGTGACAGTATTGAGGCATTTCAAAATACAAAAAATGAATGGTATTTCGGGAAAAATAACATTATTTTGTTTAAACATTTTATCGCTAATTATTTTTCTGAAATTAACTATTTGAGTAGAAGTTTATTTGTTTA
Organism: Lochmaea crataegi; assembly: GCA_947563755.1. Lineage (NCBI taxonomy): Eukaryota > Metazoa > Arthropoda > Insecta > Coleoptera > Chrysomelidae > Lochmaea > Lochmaea crataegi. Next base: position 30,317,135 of record OX387436.1, read on the forward strand.
GTGTCATCTTTCCACACGATATTTTGTTGTTTTTTTTATAGCGACCTTTTATTTTTTAAATAATATTTCGTCTAAGATTGTTCTAGTACATAATATTCATTCCAACCTAGGTTTTGGGGATCGAAAGGCATCATTTCGTAACAAGGGATTGAATGTTTGCTTTTGATACCTAGAACATTTAATATAATTTATTTTTGCAGTATTCGATGACCTTACTTTTAACAAACGGCTTATTTTTGTTTGCTGTCCATTAGGTACTGTCCTCTGAGAAAGTGTATATTTCAAGTTAAAAAAAATTATGATAAATATTTTTTTGTGTTTAAAAAACTATTTTAACGTAGTTATTAATTATTTAAGGTTTATTCAATATAGGAGATCTATTTATTTTATGTGGATTACAATCTGGGACTTCCAGTTTTGTTGCGTCGAATCGCTGAGGCTTTACGATTTTGACAAATTCGTAAATAATTTGGCAAGTCCTAAAAATATTGTAAAAAATAAACGGAAAAGTGACACTATATAACAAATAAAGTAAATAAGGAAAATAATTAGAACCATTAGTAATAAAAGAGGTTGTAAAAATTAAGAATATCACAATAAAAAAACTGGGCTTATTGTGTCCTCAAATTACCCTTCGCATGATGGGTTGAGCGAAGAGAAGTAAAATGCCCCAGCAAAGAAAAGACAGTGAACAGTTATGTGGAAGATATTATAATTAATAAAAAAATATTATTATCAATTACAAATGCAAATGTTGTTTGCCAATAAGAGCAAAGGACTATTTTGTGTAGCTTCAACAAATTTTGAAAGAGACAGAATTGTCAGTATTATCGAAGTTTCATTGAATAAGGAAGATTTAAACGATATATTAAATTTAGCGCTTCAGTTTTGGAAAGAGTATGTATATAAACATTTAAGAAAAGTTTGATTGAATATTGCGTATTTTGTTTTCTATAGACCCTAGGTAGTTAATATTGCATGCATTGTTATTACCTAAAACATTCATTCAATTGTCAACACTACTGTTCCATACAGTAGGTTGTTAGCTTAAATGACAATGAATCTAGATGGAGTTCTGTCTCGAAGACTTTATCCCACATTTTGTAAATATGAATATTCATTATCGTACGTTGTGCTAAATAGAGCAAAAGCAAATTAAATTATCTCCTACAATTTAACCTGATTCTAGGCATTGTTGGGAAATTTAATTGCAGGAAAGTGCTAGAGAAGTGTGAACTTGACGTATTTAGTGCAGTGGAATAAAATTGTGCGTAAAAAATACTAAGTGTGAGTAGAAAAAATCTATAAAACTATAATTAAACATTGATATTTTAACGATAACAAGTAATTAAAAGAAGAAACCTTATCAAAATATACTGCGGTGTTGCCAGATTTAAAATAAAGAAGGCTTGATAAGGAGAAAGCTTCCGAACCGTTGAGGTGGGCTTATCCTTTCCGCGAGCCTACAGGTAAAATAGAAAGCGACCACTCAACGGATGAGGGTAACAAAAGAAGAAGATCGGGAGTAAATGATGAAGATGATGAAGCCTCTAGAAGAAATTAGAAGACATACAGAACACCTACGAAGACGGGAAAAGATAGCGATGGAAAACTGGATCAAATATTAGATTTAATGAGAGATATGAAATTGGAAATGCTTGATGTGAAAAATGCAGTCAAAGACATGAGAGCTGAGCAAAAGGAACTCAAAGAGGAAATTCAAATAGTAAGAGAAGAAAACAAAAGGCTTGCAAATGATTATGCGATAATAAAAAAGGAGAATGAAAAAATTACTAACGAACTCAACGATATTAAGAAAAACGTGGAGTGGTTGGAAAAAGAAAAAAGAGAGAATAATGTGATGCTTAATGGGCTAACAATACAAAGCCCAAACCAAGAGGAATTAAAAGTAGAAATTAGTAACTTTCTTGAAAGAAATCTAGAGGTGCAGACAAAGATAAAAGCAGTACGAAAACTTGGGAATAAAACGTGCCTAATAGAATGCAATGGCAATGAGGATAAAGAAAAAATAATGCGAAATAAACACAAACTAAAAGAAGTCAGAAATGAAAGTTATTTTATAAGCCCGGACCTAAGCAAAAAAGAAAGAGAAATGGTAAGGAAAATCCGCGAGAGAGCAAAAATAGAAAAACAAGAGGGGAAGGAAATTAAAATTGGTTTCCGGAAGTTAACAATTAATGGCGAAGAATGGAAATGGAATAACGAGAAGGAAGAGTTACAGAAGACAAAAAACTAAACAAGGAGAAGGTTAATGAGAAAAATATAACGAAGCAGGCAATTCACAAGGAAAAGACATGGAAACTCGGAACATGGAACATAAGAAGCATAAGTGGCAAAGAAAAAGAACTAGAAGAGGAATTTGAAAAAATAGGACTGGATATTTTAGGCATAACAGAAACAAAAAAGAAAGGGAAAGGAACAATGGCACTAGATAACGGACACATATTAATATACAGTGGAGTCGAGCAGAATGAAAGAGCAGAAGCGGGGGTAGGATGCATAATAAAGAAAGAAATATTACACAAAATACAAAAATGGAATTGTTACTCAGAAAGGATTCTTATGGTAGAAATGAAGGAAGACGACAGGGATAGATGGTCATTACTAATAGTATATGGCCCAAATGAAGACGAGAGAGCAAAGAAAAAGGACACTTTTTGGGAAGAGCTTGACGAAATAACAGGAAACGGTGTAGGAAATATCTACGTAGTAGGTGACTTTAATGGAAGAGTGGGAAGAGCTGATATGCAATACAATAGAACAATAGGACGTTTCGGAGAAGACGTGAGGAACAACAATGGAAAAAGAATGATGGAATACTGCCAACTAAATAACCTAATTATAGCAAATACGTTCTACGAACTTAAAGACATACACAAATTCACAAGGGTGGTAGAGAGCAGAAGAGAAAAATCTATCATAGACTACATAGTTGTAAATAGAGAATGCCAAAAATACATTTTAGATGTGAGAGTTAAAAGAGGGCCAGAGATAGGAAGTGACCACTATCTGGTAGTGGCAAAGATCAAAGGAAGTACACGCACTAATCCAACCCAAAAGAGGAGAGAAAAACTAGATCATGAAACAATAAAAGCGTATGAACTAAATAACCCAAGCATTACAAAAAAATATGAAACGGAAGTTAATAGGAAATTAGAAAGACAAATGGGAAATACTGAAGATATGAATGTAGAAGAATTGTGGCAAAAAATTAAAAATACGATACTAGAGGGGGCAAAAAATTAAAAATACGATACTAGAGGGGGCAAAAAATTAAAAATACGATACTACAGGGGGCAAAAAATTCATGTGGCTCATTGAAAACAAATAATCGGAAAAAACAAACAGCATGGTGGACGACGGAAATCAAGAAGCAAATACAAGAAAAGAAAAGGGCTTGGAGAAAATACTTGGCAAATAAAACGGGAAGTAATTATAACGAATACAAAAAACAAAGAAAAATGACCAAAATATCAGTGCAAAATGCAAAGAAGAAGTCGTGGGAGGATTTTGGAAATAAAATGGAATGGAACAGTAAAAATAATCAAAAACTTTTTTACAAGGTATTAAAAAGCACCAGAACGGAAAAAGCAACGATAACCTTAGGAATCAAGGACCCAACAGGAGTGATACTTACAAAAGAAGAAGCAATAATGGAACGATGGAAAGAGTACTTCAGTAATTTACTAAACACTAAAGAGAATAAAACACGAAATATAGCAGAAACGATACCTTTTCAAGAAGAAGACGAAGAAGAAATATCAAAAACAGAGCTAGAAGAGGCTTTAAAATTATTGAAAAACGGAAAAGCTCCAGGGCACGACAAGATAACGTCTGAAATGATCAAAAAAATAGGAGAACAAGGAAAGGAAATAATCAGAGTACTATTCAATAAAATATGGAATAAAGAAGAGATACCGAAGGATTGGGAAATGGGTGTAATATTACCAATTTTTAAGAAAGGAGATACCATGGACTGTAACAATTATAGAGGAATAACATTACTAAGTACCGCATTAAAACTGTATGAGCAAATTTTAAACCGGAGATTGACAAAACAAGTAGAACAAACACTAACAAAATCGCAAAGTGGATTCCGGAAAGGACGTAGCATCTAAGATCATATTTTTACATTGAAGCAAATAATTGAAAATAAAACCGCTAATACACAAAACGTATATCTTGCATTTTTGGACCTAGAGAAAGCATTTGACAGTGTACCTAGGCAGCAGATATGGGAAAGCCTTTATGGAAGAAATGTGAACGAAAAGCTGATAAGTAACATTAAAGCACTTTATAGAAGAACGGAAAATTATGTAATAAGTAAAAATATGAAATCGAATACATTCATAACACACGACGGACTGAGGCAAGGAGGTGGATTGAGCCCAATATTATTCATTATATTTATGGATGACATCATAAAAGAGTGTAGCCAAAGTGTCGAAAAACTATATGTTGGCTATCACAATATGCAACGAATCCAAATAGCAGAGTGCGCATTTGCTGATGATATTGTCATAATGGCAAACACAAGAGATAGCCTGCAAAATAATGTCAATATATGGAATGAATCGATGTTGAAACATGGAATGAAAATCAACGTGCAAAAATCAAAAGTTATGGCGATTACAGAAGAACGACAGGAACTAAGCATATTTATCGATAATTCGGAAATAGAACAAGTGAATGATTTTCAATATTTAGGAGTCGTAATCGAAAATACTGGCGAACAAGAATTATAAATTAACAGGAGAATAGACAAAGCCATTAAATGCTATTATGCAATGAATAAGAATTTTATCAACAAAAACGATGTTTCTAAGACAACTAAAACGAAAGTGTATCACTCCATATACAGACGTACGGATGCGAGTCGTGGGTTTTAAACGACAGGCAGAAAAGTAAGATCCAAGCAGCAGAGATGAAATACCTAAGAAGAGTGAAAGGAATAGCAAGAAGAGATCATATTAGAAATCAAACAATAAGAGAGGAATTAAAAGTAGAACCTCTACTGGAATTCATAAAAAAGAGGCAACTGAGTTGGTGGGGACACCTACAGAGAATGAAGGATACCAGAGTAGTCAAACAAGTATGGCAGGCAATACCACAGAACAAACGGAAAAGAGGAAGACCGAAAAACACCTGGGATAAAACAATAAAAAAAATCTTAAAAGAGAGAAATCTAGCGTGGAATGAAGCAAAAATAAAAGCCAAAAACAAGAAAGAATGGTGGAAATTCGTACATGGATAAAAAGAGATTACCTTCCTACACCATACTATATGGTAGAAGAATTTTTGATTATATATATATGTTGTATACTTATCCTGCGTTATCCGTGTCTTATCATTTTCAGTTTGGAAAATAAAATATTTAAATTTTTAAATATCATTTTATTAATGTGTGTGTGTGTGTGTGTGTGTGTGTGTGTGTGTGGAAAGAAAATGGCTCGGAAGCAGGTCCATCAGCCACAGAATTTTTTTATAATCCCACTTATATATGAATTTTAAGCTCTTTGATGAAATTTAAGAGTATGTTAAAAGTGGACCGGCTATCTCGGCTTAGAATATGAGTAATATTTAAAGGTAGGAAGAAGTTTTGTTCACAGAGTGACTGAACTAAACTGTTTGATTTTGCAGTATAATTGCTGCATCCAAAAAAAATGTGATTAAGATCGGCACATGCATTCTCATTGCAGCTACAGGATGATGATCGTATTATCCCAAGCTTGGCAAGATGAGCGGGAAATCTCCCATGATTAGTTTTCATCCTAAATATACTTGATGAATGAAATTTCGGAATTGTATAGTTGAACATGTAGTTTGGAGGGGAGGGTAAACTAGGATGTATTAGGAAATAGGAATTATGTGATGATCGTACGACGTTTTCCCAGTGTTTTTGCCACGATACCAACATTTTATTTTTAATTACGTTAGTTACATCTTTTGCAGTATAAATGTTACAAAAAACTCCATTCATTACTGCATCCTTTGCCAAATGATCAGCTTTTTCATTACCATGTATTCCAGTATGCCCCTTAACCCAAATAAATTTAATATTAATATTAGCCAAAATTGTTTTAATGGAACATAAAATTGAACAGTTTAGCCTTTGAGGATTGATTTCCTTTATAGCGTACAATGCTGATCTAGAGTCGGATATTATTACTCCCTCATGCTTGTTATTTGATTTCAACCAAAAAAGGCCCTGTAGGATAGCATACAGCTCCGCAGTATATATACTACATATATCGGGTAGTCTAAATTGTAACGATTGAGATGAATTGTGAATGTACACTGCACATCCTACTCCATCTTTTGTCTTAGATCCATCAGTATATATTATTGTCCTATCAACAAAATCTCCTAGTATGGATTTTATTAATGGTTTCTGTAAGTTTACAAGTCCATACACTATGATTACAATTTTATCAATAATTGCAAGATAATTTAAATTCATACATGAATGAATATCAATTATCTCAAATTCTCTTAATCTTCTAATAATTTTTTTCTATATGTATTCTAAGTGCTGCTATTTGTTTTGCACTTTTTATCTCGGCCGCGTTCAACTTTATGTTTTCACAAACACTTGGTGGTCTAATCATTTTACAATGTCTTTCTACTAATGCAGATTCTAAATGTTTAAACCCCCTATCAGCCATAATAGTGCAGTTTAGAATATTTTCCAAAAACCTGCTTGTTTTGACTAGGTTTGTATCTCTAATCCGCCCACCATAGCCATTTGACACAAAATTGATAAAACCATTTATTAAATATTTGATCGTGTTACATTTTTTGTAGTCAGACCAAGAGTGACTCTGGAAGACCGGATTCGCAGGTTTATGTATTTATATTTCATACAGTCTATTATGAACTGTACTGCACTATATCTGTATCTAAATGGAATAGGTAACAATTTTTTTTATTTATTCCCTTGTTGGAAAATTGTTTTTTCATAATTTTGGCACAGATGTCACAAATACTCTGTGTACAGTAGTCGTACTTATGCCAAAATCAAACCCTAATCTGACATATACATTATCTAGTCTAATGTTTTGAAACATATCATTACATCTCTGGCAGTAACATCAGTGATGTTGTTTAAAAATTTAACTAGGCAATTAACATTTTGTGGTAGCCCAAGAAGAAATCTAGAATTATTTTCTACAAGAAAATATGTTCTTTCTCGTCGCTTTACTGCCATTATTTTCATTGTTGACCTCTTCGTCTGAAAAAGTGGTACTACTACCTGGATCTGTAAAAACAGAAGGAGAACTAGAGACGTATGTTTGTTCTGCAACATCAGATGTACTTGGTTTTTCTACACTATATCTAGTCAGTTCTTGAACATGAGCTGCACCTGGTTTTGGTGTAATATTTATGGATGGTGATGGATGTGGTGCCAAATTTAAATGGGGTTGAATACCATCTTTGAGCAGCAGTGGAGTTTTTTGGAACCACTATATGCTGCCCAGTTCTTTGCATCCACCGGAAACTAAAACAAATATGTGTAGTTGAATAACTGTATAATAATATACACTGCAATAGGTGTTCATCATAAAAACATACATATTATCTTTATAAACTTTTCCCTTTCACTTTTTATGAATAACAGTAACCTTACAATGTTGATAAAAACAAATACTAATACATACATTTCAGTACAAAATGAAAATAATAAAATAATTTGTCTGCAGGTACTTGTTAAACACAATTTTATAATTTAATTTAAATATTATCTGTTTCAATAATAAGTAGATCGAAAAATCTATGAATTTACAGACATTAAATATTACCACGTTTATATAGCCATTTTAGAGTTTTGTAAGTATTGACTGTTTCTTAGAAAATATATAGTTGGGCAATACACATTTATGCATAATAAATTAGAATATTAACTTCATTTACTATTTATTAAACTTCCATGCATATACGTAGTAATAATAGTTTCACCATTAATAAAATTTTTTATTCAGGATTGCCTGGCCAAGTTAAACATATTTTTGAAACAAGTATTTCACATAATATACCCAACCCTTATGTTGCCATATTTTAATTACTTCACAGATCACTGCTATTCTATTGTTGTCAAATGTTCTTGTTCACTGCTGCTTTCACTATTTATTAAAATACCTCTGCATACAAGACTGTTCATACTTAATCTTATAATAATGAATTATACATGGCACAAACAGATGGGACTTAAAAATATAGGCATGGATATATTAGAATATATAAATATGCATTTGCAACTAAGGTAAGGAGTAATGATATGGAGACATCTTGGGAGACATGTTTGATATATCCCATAATTTAAAGTTTTTTATTACGTTAACTATGGTAAAGGTATGTACATAATTAAATAATTGAACTTAGATTGAAGTGGTCTCCACAAAAGTAATAAGATCCTCCTCCTTTGGGAACATTTTCTTTGCCAATAGCATAAAACCAAAGCTTCCGTCTCTTGATGTTCTTTGGCAGGGTGACAAATACTTTTGTGTAATTGATGGAATTGTTTCCACAACTAGGAATAAAACATTTCTTCATTTTGAAGGAAGGAATGAACATTTAGATTTTTATCTTTTACCAAGTACATAAGTAGTATATCATATAACAGAAATCCCTAATTTTATAGATCATCAGTTTACATAATCCAGTACTAATATGAGTATCTCTTTCTGTTAGTATTAAAGAAATACGGACATACGGAAGCCTAATGAAGTATTACATAAATAAATAAATTTATGGAGAAATAGTGTTTGTATAACTTCTGTTTCGGTTTGACTCAATTTTCAAAATTAATCTTTTTTCCACAAATTTGGTTTCCCATTAAGTAAATATAAAACTAGGGAAAAAAAACTAACAACCAATAGTGTATGTATACGTTTAGTCTACATTTAAACTTACCTTAACAATGAAACTGCCAGAATGTATTTCCTTAAAACTACACCAATGTCCAAAATCTATATTAAATTCTGAAAACTAATAAAAAAACCCAACCAAAAATACTTTAATAAAATCTGGAAATCAATAAACACACAAAACGAAAATAAAAACCACACCCAATCTAAACAAAACAGATGTAGGTTATGGCCTTTGTTATTGTTTAGGAAGCACTCGAACTCCCCTAAACAGAAGAAGAATAAGCGATCCGGAACCAAAGTATTAGTACATTATAGGTACTTTTACTGCACTGTGAAATGTTATTTCTTCAACGCTCTCTACAGCATTGCCGAACACGACCACGGTTTGTGGCATAAAGTGCGCATTGACTCATACCCCAAGATTACCTTACTCATACCTATTTTCTTGTTACATTATAGAGCGGCCAATCGTGGTCGAAGCATAGAGATACTACATACAGAGGCAACAATCCAGCTCGGAACCCGTCAAAGTATAAGATAGAGATAGAAAGTCAGAGGTTCAGGCTGTTTTTCTCTAATGGCGCGCATGCTATAGACGAGATACAAAGACAGAAAAAACTATGACGTCTGTCTTTTTCTCCCTCACCGGAGTTCAGACGGAAATTCCCACTTACACAGCAGCATATGGCTTGTTGCCTCTAACTGTAGTATCTCTAAGGGTCTTAGCCGTGGCCGCGGCTGGGCGGTGCGCGTTCATACATAAAATCATCTGACCAGACAACCGTGGTCGATGCCACAACCGTTGATTAAACATTGTGTATTTAGTTAATCTCCTCCAATATGTTATAAGTTGCTTACATTTTACATTAGATTTTCTATTTTGGAAGCCTCATGTCGAAAGCTGCAGCTTAAAATATATATTTCCAATTTCCAAATTTCTTTGACTACGCGAGAGTTACCTTTTTTAATTAGAGGCACCCGATTATGAGAACAGTATTTGAAAGAGTACGTTTTGACAGTACTTTGCGTTTCTCTCTAACGGGTGTTAAAGAAAAAAGATAACTAGTCTACTTATGAAGTTTTCCCTCGTGACAACAGCGCAAAATTTCCTTGTTTGCCATTGGCTATATCCTACCACAACCTACCAAAGGAATTCAAATTTCAATATTTTTTTTCATTTTTATTTGAAATCGTAGAGTGGCGTTATTAGTTGCAAATACTTATTTCAGACCCAATATATATTTTGACATTTTCATTGAAATTCATGAAACGAGACCATTGTAATTTTCTTAAATGAAGCCCTTTTCTTGTTTTTACATTAATTGCCGAATAGGCGAATAGATCACTCTAATATGTTATAGGAATAGACGTTTATATTCAATTTTTTATTCATATTGGTAGTAAAATATTAAATAAATTCAGTAACAATAATAAACAAAAAGTAATGCTTATTAATAATAAGAACTACGTTAAACATACGAAACCAACATTTTTACTTCAACCAAACATAACATAATATGTATTGAGTATAGGGTAAGCAAATAACTAAAGAAAAAAAATTACTTACACTTCACACTGTACTTATTTTGAATGTATACTTTAATTTTCAGCCAATCCTTCGTTTTTAATAACTCTGGATGATTATTCTTTAAAACTTCGCATTCTGTTTTTTTTTGTGGTTTTTTTTGTGTTATATGGTCTGAAATATTATGAAACTACTTGTTTTTGTTCAAGCGTCCACTTTGTTAAAACTCTACATTTTTTTGGGTATTTACTACCGTTCTTGTTTTCTTTTAAATCGTCTGTTGCACTTGCTTTGTGCTCATTAGATCCAGATAAGACTGGTTCAATTCTTTCGAAATCTGCTTCATTAACTCCATCTGCCTCTTCTAAGAGATCTTCACCTATATCAATATTTATTTCTTCCAAGGTCTTTCCTTTAAATTTTCCAATTTTTCTTTTTCCGTCAAAAGTAATATTTTTGCTATTTTTGATGTTTGGCAAACATCATCCGGGAGTCTATGGCGTCTCGATGGATACCTAAGGCATGACCCATAAAGGTCGCGAGCTGCTCGAGATCTGACTCACTCATATTAAAGACCTGTGACAAGGTAGCCAGATGTTTACGTAGCCTCGTACAGGTTATACCCACGGGGTTTTGGCACCACAGAAATGTGCATATTTCTTTAAAATTTTATTACCGCTAATTGGTTCTGATGAATTTAGGTTTGGAAACAGGTATGGACAATACTTTTTGACGAAAGTTTCAAGAAGTATTTTATAATCTTCACGATTGTCAGAAGCACTTGTTAATCTGGATGAGGACGCGTTTCCCTTCTCAGTTAAACATTTTTTCAACAACTGTAGGTCCGTCGCCAAAGGTAATATCGTTATTTTGTTCCATTTTCTCATATTCAGATCACTCCCTGCTTTACTTGAGATTTCAAATTTCCAGTTTTGGTTGATCAAATGAATAAGTGTTTTCAGAGCAGCTTCGCTTTCAGCTGTCGAAACGTTGGCATAAACATCTTTCTTTTTTAAGCCATGTATTAAAGCAATATCACAACATTGTGTTATGGTTGTTCCAATGTTCAAGGCATATGTTGGAGATTTATAAAGGTTAGTACTAATATCAAGATCTCCAACTATTTTTGTGGCTTGGACTATAACAATTTTCGGGTCTGAGAATTTCAAACAGATTTTTCAATTTAGGTTCAAGTTTTCTAATTTTCATAATAAGTATAGCAATTTCCCTCATCTTTCTGGATACTACATTCACAAAGTGTGCCTCTATGAGTTTTTAAGTACCGAGCTCCAAACGCACACACTAAGGAATCGGTTTTTGCAACTATCTTAATCATGTTCGCTTGCATTCTGGGAAACACCTTATTTTTTAAATCTTCGTCAATTTTGAGGCATCTAACTAAAAAATTCTGTGCTTCCCTTTGGAAATGTTTTGTGGATGTGTTGCCATTGCAAGTTTTTCGGTGATGCCATAACTGATTTCTTGTGTAGAAGCCGAAACAATCTGGACACGGAAGTAATTCTCTTCACGGCCTTTTGTACTCTCCCTGAATTAATATAATTCCTTTTTTTAAGGCTGTTATCAGTTTCTTTCTTTCGGGCTTTTGCGGTGGGTATGAAATTATTTTTTGAACCTCTATTTCTACACTTTGATTCCTTATGATATGCCTAGCAAAACATTGCACTAGATTTTCACAATAAAAGCAGAAGTACTTTTGACGACGTCTTTTTCCATAAAACAACTGCGCTTGGGAATCAACTTGGTTTTCATTATTCAAAGGTGGTGCGGGCGCTGTCGATATAATTTCTTCTGAATTGTGACTTATTTGAATTAGCTCGGCGGTGTTACCTTCATATTCAGTGGAAATCTGAAAATAAAAAGAAAATATATAGTTATGTTACTTCCATTAGAAGTTGTTGAGTTCCTAAAACAACGATATAATAAAATTTCCTCCAAGCAATATGTTTAATTTTTTTCCTTAATAAAGAATTCATATTGTCTGTTTAACAGAATTTCGCAGCGAAGCGATTGACGCTTGAACTATGTTTTTCTTTTATCATCCTTAATAGTAGTTTTGACTGATTTTGCAAATTATTATGAATTTAAAAAAATATAACTTAATTTTCTCTGTTTTTCGTTTATTTTAAAATTCAGCTTGAGATAATTTATAACTTGCTCAAATATTTAGAACTATACGAATTAAAAATCAATAATAAAATTCAATTTGCTAGCCGTGGACTATAACATATTTCATTTTTCAATTGACAAAAAACATATACAGCATTACAAGTTATCTTTTATTTAGTAGATATCGTCAACGAAATGTGGCAAGTTCAACTTCTCCAGATGTTAAGGAAAAAAACAACTATAATTCCCAACTCTTTCTCTAAGCCCCAGGAATCGCTTGAATGAAATATGTTATATAAAAATCCCTTCATTTTCTGGAAAGCAGTCCTCAAAATTTTCGCACTAATTTAGAATCAGCCCGGAGGACAATCATAAACTTCAGCTATATGTTATAATATAATGTTAGTTTTTGAAAGTGAACGATTCATAAAAATGAATGAAATACACCTTGTTACCTTGATTAAAAGGTCCTGTTAATCTCAGGGTGGGATTCGTAATAAAAAAAAACTGATACAGATGTAATGTTGATTTAATATAAAATATTGTTGGTTGTCATATGGATAACCAAAAAAACCACAAGGCCTTGCCTAAAAAGTGGTAACGCTAAAAACTCCCTAAAGTAGTTCCGCTGTACCTCACGATTTATATGAAGTTGGCTTTCACAAATTATTTAGGTTATTCTAAGTTAATAGAAAGCATGGGAAGATTTATAAAAAAAAGAAAAGTTTTACACTATCCAATCTTACCTTAGGGGTGGTTGGATACAGAATTATATTATGAACTACCTTGTATGCATACATTGGCTTACAAACTCTAGTGATTGTGCAATTGTTATTAAATACTATACAAGTTGTCCTCCACAGAGGGTAAAGACACCAGGAAACTAAGTTCCTCAGTAGGTATGGCAAAATACTCTACTTACAATACTTTTCCATAAAGATAATTGTTATTTCAGCCAAATGTTTTCTACTCAAACCCCTGGATTCCTTGTTAAGAGTAAGGTCTGAAGGTTACCTGTTTACAATCGGGTGCTGTGGGGTGTCCCTCCAAAAGAACTGATGGTGGCTTACTATATCCTGTAGGTAGCGGTGTATCCGATATGATGACTGGGTGTAGATGATGTCGATGCAGGAACGAAAGGAAGATATCGATGTATGAAATAAAGCCAAAGAAAGAAGATAGATCGAAGAAAAGAAAGAAAGAAAGAAAGAAAGGAAGAGACCTAAAAAGGAGCTTGTGTAAGTATTTGGTAATAATAATTAAATGTTATGAGGGTTGAGTATAGTACACTGACAAATTAAACTCACCGTAGAAGTTGTGTGGCCTCAAAGTGGTTTCGCCTACGGATGTGGAAACAGGAACTTAAGCTGAGCGAAAATAAATATCCACTTATACAGAGTGGTAGAGCTCCAACAGGATCACTCTAATAAAATCTAAGCTCACTTAAATATATTTGCAAAAATTAGCAAAATTGCTAAACCATGTGGTCTATCACGAACCTCACATGGAAGAAAAAAAACCCATCTCCTATCTACGTATGGATGGTCTTAGAAAAAAAAGGTATGTTCTTTTCATTTACTTCTTTATTACCAAAGTACTTAACACCAGAGATAAGCTCTGATAACAGAAATTAAAAGAAGAAACTATTAATTGATAAGGAAGGTCAATGATCTTTAATCAGTAGATCTATGAATAGAAAAGTGACATTATGATGAAAGATTGAAATCACTTTGAGAAGATTTATTTTTAAGATTGACGGATATGACAAGATTGTCATCTACTTTGTACACCATGTAAACAAAATAACCTTTAAGCCTTTTACATTTTCCAATTACTAACTTTTATGATCTGGTGATCATCCTATGTTCAAATAAGATATTCTGTAAATTTAGAATATAAATATTTGACCTATTATATCTCATACTGTTCTAAAAAAATAAGTGGTAAATACTTATTTATTATTATTTTTTTTTAGGTGCCCTTCATGGAGACGCTTGAGAACATTGAAAGGATTCCTGAGACATTAATTGTATTAATCCTACTTAAAACAATCAGGATCTGTTTTTAATAAAATAGCAGTTGGTAGGTACAGAGTTTATTTTTGGATGTTTGAAAGAGAGGCACAAATAATTCTTTGTCCCGTAACACACCCCTCTTTCCCGAAAAGAAGTTTTACTTTGTCAAAACGGAAACTTCATATAACATTCCTAACTTTTAACAAAACATATAGCCTTAGTTAGCGTACATCTGAAATTCGGTTATAATCTTAAGTTGCTTATCCTATTACTTTATATACAGGGTATAGTTTCGCTTCCATACTTGCTGACCAACAGGAAACTTATCTGGTCTTCTTCTCAAGTCATACCCCTTTCGACTTTGGTCATATGCTCTTCGGAGACGTTTGTTGACATCCTCTTAGACCTTCTTCAGAGCTTCGGAACGGTCTTCAGGAGTCGGCAAATCTTCTTGGGGAACATCCGATGGAGATCGACCACGAACAGTGACTTCTCTTCCATACATTATGAAATTCGGAGCCATGTCGGTAACTTCATGTTTTGCCGAACGCAAAGCCCATGCAAGCTTTGGCAGATATTTCTCCCACATCTTGTGATTATCCCTCACATAGGAACTTATCATCGTCTTGAGGACGCGGTGCATTCTCTCAACAGGGGATGCCTGTGGGTGGTAATTGGCAAGATAGCATAACTTGACATTATACTCGTTCATTTTAGATATGAATGTTTTATTTTTAAACTGATACCCATTGTCTAAAATAATTCTAGACGGAGTACCAAACACCAAGAAAACTTGATCTTCCAGAATCTGGGCGATTTTATCTCCAGTCGCAGTGCGCATAGTAAATAACAAAACGAACTTAGAGAAGCTGTCACAAATTGAAAAAATAAAAGTATATCCCGAAGAACTACGGGGAAGTGGTCCGACGAGGTCAATGGACAACAAGTCCCATGGACGAGTCACAGTAGGGGTTTGGCTAAGCATTTTTCCTGCAGGTTTCGTCTGTAGTGGCTTAGTGCTAAGGCAAATGTGACACCTTCTAATGTACTTGGCGACATCAGTTCTCATTTTCGGCCAGTAAAACCGTTCTATAATGCGTCCCATGGTCTTGAAAACACCTAGATGACCACATGTAGGGGGATCATGGTGATTCCTTATGATGTCTTTCCGTTTCTCCCTAGGAACTACTTCTAACCAGCTATCTAAATTATGTACAAGATTAGGGTAGTTTGTCTTCGTCAGTCGATAGAGACGTTGGTTTTCAACTCTCCATAATGGATATTTCACCGGGTCGTGTTCAACTTTCTCCATCATGGTATTGTACCATTTGTCCAAGGAGGGGGTAGAACTTAAATCTAGAAGACTATCTGGATGGTGATCTATGGATTCAATGGCAGGTACTGATCTAGATAATGCATCAGCAATGACTTGATCCTTACCCTTTCGGTGTACGATCGTAAAATCAAATTGTTGAAGGCGCATACTCCATCTAGCAATTCTACCAATTGGATCCTTGATCTTGTACAGCCACTGTAAGGCATGGTGATTGGTCCACACAGTAAAGTGTGCTCCTTCAAGGTAAGGACGAAGCTTTTCCACTGCCCAAATAACGGCCAAACACTCTTTTTCTGTGGTGGTATATTTCCTTTCGGCTTTTGTCAGCGAGCGGCTTAAATAGCAGACGACTTTTTCTTTTCCATCCTGGATCTGAAACAATACCGCACCAAGACCAAAATCTGAGGCATCCGTTTGAACTATAAATGGGAGGTCGAACTGTGGACAAGACAAGATTGGAGCTGATACAAGATGATTCTTTATAGTATCCATAGCCTTTTGACAATCTACATCCCAGAGAAACTTTTTATTTTTATGCAGAAGTGCTGTTAGAGGTGCTGTAAGGGACGAAAAATCCGGAATAAAGCGTCGATACCATGAAGCTACTACTTGATTAAAAGGTCCTGTTAATCTCAGGGTGGGATTCGTAATAAAAAAAACTGATACAGATGTAATGTTGATTTAATATAAAATATTGTTGGTTGTCATATGGATAACCAAAAAAACCACAAGGCCTTGCCTAAAAAGTGGTAACGCTAAAAACTCCCTAAAGTAGTTCCGCTGTACCTCACGATTTATATGAAGTTGGCTTTCACAAATTATTTAGGTTATTCTAAGTTAATAGAAAGCATGGGAAGATTTATAAAAAAAAGAAAAGTTTTACACTATCCAATCTTACCTTAGGGGTGGTTGGATACAGAATTATATTATGAACTACCTTGTATGCATACATTGGCTTACAAACTCTAGTGATTGTGCAATTGTTATTAAATACTATACAAGTTGTCCTCCACAGAGGGTAAAGACACCAGGAAACTAAGTTCCTCAGTAGGTATGGCAAAATACTCTACTTACAATACTTTTCCATAAAGATAATTGTTATTTCAGCCAAATGTTTTCTACTCAAACCCCTGGATTCCTTGTTAAGAGTAAGGACTGAAGGTTACCTGTTTACAATCGGGTGCTGTGGGGTGTCCCTCCAAAAGAACTGATGGTGGCTTACTATATCCTGTAGGTAGAGGTGTATCCGATATGATGACTGGGTGTAGATGATGTCGATGCAGGAACGAAAGGAAGATATCGATGTATGAAATAAAGCCAAAGAAAGAAGATAGATCGAAGAAAAGAAAGAAAGAAAGGAAGAGACCTAAAAAGGAGCTTGTGTAAGTATTTGGTAATAATAATTAAATGTTATGAGGGTTGAGTATAGTACACTGACAAATTAAACTCACCGTAGAAGTTGTGTGGCCTCAAAGTGGTTTCGCCTACGGATGTGGAAACAGGAACTTAAGCTGAGCGAAAATAAATATCCACTTATACAGAGTGGTAGAGCTCCAACAGGATCACTCTAATAAAATCTAAGCTCACTTGAATATATTTGCAAAAATTAGCAAAATTGCTAAACCATGTGGTCTATCACGAACCTCACATGGAAGAAAAAAAACCCATCTCCTATCTACGTATGGATGGTCTTAGAAAAAAAAGGTATGTTCTTTTCATTTACTCCTTTATTACCAAAGTACTTAACACCAGAGATAAGCTCTGATAACAGAAATTAAAAGAAGAAACTATTAATTGATAAGGAAGGTCAATGATCTTTAATCAGTAGATCTATGAATAGAAAAGTGACATTATGATGAAAGATTGAAATCACTTTGAGAAGATTTATTTTTAAGATTGACGGATATGACAAGATTGTCATCTACTTTGTACACCATGTAAACAAAATAACCTTTAAGCCTTTTACATTTTCCAATTACTAACTTTTATGATCTGGTGATCATCCTATGTTCAAATAAGATATTCTGTAAATTTAGAATATAAATATTTGACCTATTATATCTCATACTGTTCTAAAAAAATAAGTGGTAAATACTTATTTATTATTATTTTTTTTTAGGTGCCCTTCATGGAGACGCTTGAGAACATTGAAAGGATTCCTGAGACATTAATTGTATTAATCCTACTTAAAACAATCAGGATCTGTTTTTAATAAAATAGCAGTTGGTAGGTACAGAGTTTATTTTTGGATGTTTGAAAGAGAGGCACAAATAATTCTTTGTCCCGTAACAACCTTTTGGATTTTTTTTGTGTCTAGCTAGAAATTTTTACTTTTCTGACGGCTCTACACTTATCACGGATTTACCACTTGGGCTGGAGGGAACGTAATCGGAGTCCTCGTCTGAGAGCATAGATCCAGAATCTGTTTCAGATTGTTCTTGTTCGCTTTGATTCGTAGGTTTCTGACGTTGAGCTGTATCTTCTCAGGATTTTCCATTTTTAAGTTCACACGGTTCATTACGAAAGGCATCTACTTTTTGCGTCGATGTAACCTAAAATTTAGAAAAACATTTATTTTTAAAAAACAGCCCCCGAAGGGGGAGATTTCCCAATGAAAACAAATCACATCAAATATCTATTTACATTTTTTTTCTGATAGCACAGATTTATTTTCATCTATATCGCAATCAGCGTTTTTGAAGAGATTTCTTTTAACATTCTTTGCTTTCCTAGGCATTAGCTCTCCAATGAAGGTTGCATATTTGGAGGACGAAGAAGATACTTGACGGTTCTGAATATCAAATTGATCATTATTGCTATTAAAAACATTACGTAAAGTTGTTGTATTCATTCCACTTTGCAAGTATCGTTCTGAAGTCTCTGTAGTTTCGTAGCTAGGGATATTGGAATTTAATAGCGAGAGACGTTCTTTATCTTTTCCAGAAAGGGCCAGTGCTACAAGGCGTTGTGTCCTCTCCATTTTGGGAAACGACACCTAAAAAATTGAAGCATCAAATAATAACGCCTTATTTCAATCACGTATCAAAAAAATGAAGGAGTTGATGTACGGTGACCCTGCTTATGAATTTTTGGCATACGAAAAATTTTCATGAAATTTTAGTATGTTTCTTCACACTTTCTGACATATCGTGCATGAACATAATTTCATGATTGATTCTAAAATACAGAGCATCAAACAGGGTGGCGCATTTTCGATGCTATGGGGTGTCGGTGAAATTACAGCAGATACAAACATTATGATTGGGCATCCTCGAACTCGATTTTCGATTTCAACTCAGCCCCATCAACAGATCATGGCTGCCTAGAATCATATTTTGAGCAACAAGTTTTTTTGTCTATTTTGATATGAAATTTAAAATGGAGAAAATGTATTTCAGTCTGCTTTATATAATTTTGCTTATGTTGTTGCGTACTTGCTTTTTGCTAAATATCCTCCTCTGAAACTCATAACCATAACACTTATGTTTTTATTCATGGATAACTTAATTATTTCAGTGTTGATGTAAAAATATATTGATTAAAGTAAAATTCAATTTTCTAAAATATAATCATGTTATCTGTTGTGTTTGCAAATAACAACTTCAAATTGTAAGCAGTTTTTATTTCTTCATTGATCTGACAATCTATCAAAATTGATTGATTCCTACATATATGATCTAGACGTAGAGAAATTCTGAAAGCTATCAACAAAATAAAAGTATGAAGAGTATGAAGGACATATAGAATCTGTATACTAACAGTCCTTCCCCAGTCAACCATTCAGAACGTATATAACTTTAAAAACAACAACAATAATGTAATACCTGTTAGGCACCTCGCAATTGATCCACATGTATTTTCCAAATTCTACCATCATCAAGTTTAATTAAGTAGTGTAACTTTCCTAATATCTTATGAATATAACCAAAAATCCATTTTTCCTGTCCTGAATAATTTCTAACCAAGACGCGTTGGTTAAGCAGAAAACTACGAACTTTAATATCGGTATCATTTGTTACCAGCACGGTATCTGAAGTGGGTCTAATATTATCAAGACTGGATCTTATTTCCCTGTTAAACATTAATCTCGAAGGAGACTGATGAGTGACACAATGAGGTATTTTACGATATTGTAATAAAAATTCATTTAATTGATTTTCAGCATCACATAATTTACTGTGAGATTTAAGAGTTTCTAAATATTTTTTTACGGTCTGGACGCTCCTTTCTACTAATCCATTAGTAGCAGGATGACATGGAGCTATTAATGTATGTTTAATACCATGTAATTTAAGAAAATGTTGAAAATTATAAGATACGAATTGTTGCGCATTATCACTAAATAAATATTTTGGTACTCCAAATGTAAAAAATATTTTATTACAAACTTGTATTGTTGCGAAACTAGATTTATCTTTGGTTATATATATCTCTAACCAACGTGAATATGCATCAATTAATATGAAATAGTTCCTACCCCCAAACTCCATATAATCAATGTAAACTCTTTCAAATGGTTCGGAAGTCTTTTCCCATGGATGTACGGGTGTTTTTGTTGGATTGTTTTGAATTTGTTGACACTCCGTACAGTTTTTACAAATATTTTCAATGCTTTTATCAATATTTGACCACCAACAATAACTTCGTGCTAAGTTTTTCATTTTGTTTATTCCAAAATGGGAAACATGCAATTCTTGTAAAATTTGATTTTGTAATTTATGAGGTATTACAACTCGAATTCCTCGCATTATACAACCTTGTTGTAATGAAAACTCTGTTTGTGGAATATTAAATCTGTATTTTCGAGCAATGTCTCGACCAGTTTGTAGAGCGTCTAATAAATGTTTAAGATTAACATCGTTTTGACATTCATAAGCAATTTGAGAACAAGAAATAGGTAATGTATCAATTTGTTGCAATTCAAAAACATCTGGCTCATCGAAAATTGTTAGAGATTAAGATTTAATTGGTAATCGAGACAAAAAGTCTGCGTTAAAGTGATCTTTAGTATTTTTATAACGAATATCATATTGAAGGGCTTTTAAATAAATTGCATAATGTTGCATACGCGTAGCACTCAATACTGGTAAAGATTTTATTGGATTAAAAATTTGAAGTAAAGGTTTATGATCAGTATAAAGAGTGAATCGATTTCCATATAGATATTGATAGAATTTTTTTACGCCAAAAATTATACTGTATGCTTCGCGATCAATTTGAGAATATCTTTTCTGTGTGTCACTGAGAGTTTGAGATGCGAATTGTATCGGTCTCTCAGTTTCATCAGGATATAAGTGAGATAATACTGCACCCACTCCGTATGGTGAAGCATCGGTAGCCAAAATTAAAGGTAAATTTAGATCAACATGAACCAAGAAATTATCAGCCAACATTTGTTTCTTTACTGAAATAAATGTATTCTCACATTCTTGATTCCATATAAATCTCACGTTTTTATGTAATAATTTATTAATGGGATACAAAAGAGTACTTAAATTCTGTAAAAATTTTCCATAGTAATTTATTAATCCTACAAATGATCTCAATTGAGTTTTGTCAGTGGGTCTCGGAGCATTCACAATACTTTCAACCTTACTTTTTATTTTATGAATGCCTTTGGAATTTATCAAATACCCGCAATACTCAATACTATCAGCGAAGTAAATAGACTTTTCTTTATTAATACGTAAGTTGTGTACTGATAATCTTTTTAATACCTCATTTAAGCGATCTAAATGTATAGTATCATTTTTCCCTGTTATTTTAATATCGTCTAGATAAACGGAAACACCTGGTATACCTTGTAAAACTTTTTCCATTTCTCTCTGAAAAATTGCAGGATCAAAGGAAATGCCAAACATCAAGCGATTACTAGAATACAGACCTTTATGCGTATTTAATGTTGATAAATGACGATCTTCAGGTCGTATTTCAATGTGTAAGTAAGCCTGACTCAAATCAAGTTTAGTAAATTCATTTCCACCTGCCATTGAATTAAATAATTCATCAATTGTGGGCAAAGGATGTTTACCCACTTGAATATTATTATTGAGTCTAACTCAACAATCTTCACAAATTCGAATATTTCCATTACTTTTTACTACAGGAACTATAGGAGTAGCCCAGTCAGATCTATCCACTTTAGTAAGTATCCCTTGAGAAAGCAAGTTTTAAATTTCCTTCTCTACTTTAGGAATTAGAGAAAAAGGAACTGATCTCGCTTTACAGAAAATAGGCTTTGTATTTTCTTTTAATGAAATTGAAGCCTGCTTACCCTTAGATTTGCCTATCCCGGCAGTAAACACACTTGAATATTTTTCCTCTAGTTCCTTGACCAATAATTCCGTAGATGAATTAACAATATGATCAAGAGAAGTAGAAAACAAATCCAAATGCATTTGACGAATCCATTCTCTACCAAACAGTGGATCTCTGTTCGATTGTGATCAACATTATTTCCTAATATGATGCTAAGTTCCTAAAAGTGAATAGCTTGTATTAAATTATTCTATTGTTATCTTGAGAAGCTATCAAGTTTGGGAATTAGGCTTTAAAACATTAAACAACTTTCACAAGTTATTATTGCATTTCAAGGATCTTGAACAGTATTAATACTTTTAAAACGGCTTACTTCAAATGTCTGTCTCGTCATTCTAAAATGCTCTTTGAATAAAACATCATCAAATCTGTGAACTGTTTCCTCCACAAAATTAGCATTTCTTAAAATCTGGAAATTTGAATCGTTCATCAGAATCAGAGAGGGATCAAGAAGAATAAGTGGAGGGGTTGGTAGCGCTACCTCGGGAGCGACCCTTGATATTTTCAGATGAACGCACCCAATATCTTTGCTTTGGGATTGGCCCAAGACATCTGACAGGCATAGGGCGGGAATTTTGAAAATAAAAATATTTAAAACCAACACAGCTATCGGGGGTATGTGTTCTGTGGTGCTCATTTTGTGAAGAGTTGGTGTTCACACGAAATGTGAAAATTAGCTCTGGATGATCAGAATGATATTTGGAAATATTGTTTGATATATTAGGTTTCAGTTATTTTTTGATTGAAAGATCAACGTCAAAAAGACGTGGACGTGGAGTAGACGTTTCCCAGGGACGTTTAAAAGAGGTCGATGAAACAACGTATAAATGATGTCGAATATTGGTCACTAATTAATCAGCGTTCTTTTCGACCAAATGTCACCACTTATCGACGTCAGAAACACCTTGATCGACGTCACTCTGCTGCCTGGGAACTGGCATTTAAAAAAATTGATGTTGGTCTGAAGGTTTTATGGATATGCAGAATGAATAGAAACCCGATAACAGGTTTAAAAAATATAGATTACGAAAAGATGTTTACTATTGTTTGTGAATGTTTGTGAACTGTAATAATTTTGTGTACTTTGAAAGTTTATTGACAATTATATAATAGTAAAATAGTTATTACATTATATGACATGTGTGAAGAAATTTGCTGTTTTCTTTGTTAATGTGGACTGCTTGGTTGGTGAAGAGAAGTCTTTGGATGCTGAATTTTATTGTATAATGTTCAGAAAAAATACAAAAAAATACTCATTTGCACTTGGCACAAAACATGTTACGTTTAGGAGCAATTTACACTTTAAATTAAAATTTAGAATCGATAATATTGATTTTGGTCGAAAAACTTGAGAGCTAAGGAATTTTGCCGGTTTTGGCGGTCGATGTGTTTTTTTTAATAATTACGTGATAGTTGTTACCCTTTCTGTGTCTATTCTCGTTCTCCCCCAAAACGGTGTTAGAGTTGACCGCTGAACAGGTGGCTGGCGAGAGAGTGGGGGTAGCGGGTAGATCATTCTAGCAAAATTGCATATTTTTAGAACGAATTTATTTGGAGAAAAGAAACGGAATAATGACAGGGAGAGGGATGAGGTATGTTTTGACTATTTGGTCCGCGTCGAGAAGTGTTTTTTATTTGTGGGAATAAATAGTTGGAATGTGAGAGAGTGTCACTGAAGAAAGGGGTAGCAAAAGGGTTGGTACTGAGTTGGAAAGAGAAATAATATTTTTCTGTTTAAATTTAATATTGGAATTTAAACAATGTGTATTTTAGCGTGAGTTGCTGTCGAATGAATCTCGAATGGCTCTCGAATCACTGTGTTGTGGAAGGGACGTCGGTAGCCAATCAAGAATCTAGGCAGTGGCGTAGACATACCCCCGGCCTTGAAAGATCCTGGTTTGGCTTCTTTCAATTGGAAGATGTAAGAATTGGACACAATCTCGGAAATGTCCTGGTAATGATCCCTTCTTGAACTCTCACTCGAACTACTCTTGACGAGTTTTGAGATCCTTTGATTATTTGAATTATTCGACCTAATTTCCATTTGGCTGGAGAAATATGGTCATCTTTGATAACGACTAAAGTTCCTTCGGTCAATTCCCCCTTGGATTGTTGCTACTTTGCACGTTTCTGTAGTTCGCTTATGTATTCTGTTGACCACCTCTTCCAAAAGGCTTGGAAAATTTGCTGGATGCGTTGGAATCGGTCGAGTCTTCGTGGTATCGTGTGAAGCAAGTCTTGGTCCGGTGCTAAAGTAGGTCGTCTACCAATCAAAAAATGAGCTGGACAAAGAGGAGTTAAGTCATTGGGATCGGAGTTTAAGGGAGAGAGAGGGCGTGAGTTGAGTATTGCTTCTATCTGCGCTAATACCGTTGCAAATTCTTCGAAGGTTAAATGTGAATCCTTAAGAGAGCGCTTCAAGTGAAATTCACACGATTTCACACCAGACTCCCAGAGTCCTCCAAAGTGTGGAGAATATGGAGGTATCAAGTTCCAGTCAATACCTTCTTGGGCGCAAAATGTTTGTATTCCAGCATTGTTAGTATTCAGGAATTTATTTAGTTCTGATATAGCTCCGACAAAATTTTTTCCTTTATCGGAGTACAACTTGGCAGGTTTACCTCTACGCGAAATAAAACGTCGTAAAGCCAAAATGAATGTTTGAGTGCTGAGATCCGATACCAATTCCAGGTGGATCGCCTTTGTCGTAAAACATATAAATAATGCTATGTAACATTTGTTCAATTTTGAGCCTTTGCCTTGCTTATTTTTATACATAAATGGTCCAGCATAATCTATGCCGGTAATAGCAAACGGGAAGGAATATAATAGTCTGTCACGAGGTAGATCACCCATTATGGGCTGTATTGGTTTAGGGTTGAAGCGTGCGCAAGTGACACATTGTTTAACAGTTTGTCTCGACAAATTTCTGCCAGAGATTGGCCAATAATTATCTCGTATATGAGCAAGCAAAAGCTGAGGTCCACCGCAAATGCTCGTGGCGAAACAATAATATTGTAAGCGGATGTTTTGAATCCAACACGATTGGAAATTTTTTCTCAAATGGAAAATCGGAATTTTCTAAACGTCCCCCTACGCGTATTATGTTGTTTTGATCGATAAATGGATTTAAACGAAATAGTTTGCTTTGAGCAGATACATTTTTATGTTTTGATAGTTGGTCGTATTCTGTGGAAAATGATTGTGATTGCATGATTCGTATTAGAATTTGGAGACCTGACGAAATCTCAGTTGAAGTGAGAGGACTGATTTCTCTGGAATCTTTAGAAGTTGAGAAATTGTTTTTAAATCTCAGTGCGTAACAAAATGATCTTATCAAACGTGAATATATTGATAATCTATCGAACGGAAACCAAGAAATGATTTTGCATGACGATGAATGCAGTGTAGTTATTGTTTGGGATTTTAACACTGGCAAATCATCTATTTTTTGATTTGAAAATGGCCATTTTTCTTCGCTTAAATTTAACCATGATGGGCCGTTCCACCATAGGGAAAGATCTAAAATCTGATGAGGAGATAAACATCTAGATAAGAAATCTGCGGGGTTATCATTAGTTGGTACATGTTTCCAAGTAAAGGAGTTTTGTGAAATCTGAATCTCGGAGACTCGGTTTGCCACGAAGCTTTCTAAATTATGGGGACTGGTATTAATCCATGCAAGTACTATGGTCGAATCTGACCATAGATAACAACGATGAATGTTAGTGTCAATGGATTCGATAACTTTCTTTGTGAGGCGAGTCAACAGAAGCGCTGCGCAAAGCTCAAGGCGCGGAATGCTCAATGTTTTTATGGGTGCTACCTTTGATTTAGCACATAATAATTGAACTTGTACATTTCCTTGATTATTAATACTCTTAAGATATATGCACGCGCCGTATGCTCTCTGAGATGCATCCGAAAACCCGTGTATTTCAATTTTTTCAACGTTTTTGCAGACTGCACGGCGCGGTATTTCTAGATACTTTAAATTGAATAGGTCATTAACTCCAAGAGTTCATCCATATCTCAAATGTGGTCAGAATCCAAATCAAAGGGTTCAATAAAACTCAAAGTCCAAACCACAATTAATTTTATTTGTCCACAAAACAGGACAATCAATTTGCTACTAGTTTCGGTAAGATATTACCATCATTAGGCTTTATGAAACATATAGAGCTGGAAGAGTCATAAGTTACTGTCCTCAAAACTTTACATCAAAGATCCAAACTAGATTAATCAATATTTTTTTGGAATGGAAACCCCGATAATAATGTGGATTGAAAAGAACAGAAAAAAGAAGGAGTAAAGTATTAAACGAAAACTGAAAGTTTTCTCTTGAGAAAACTATTATAGAAATTACCCTAACTATGTTTATTATTGTATTTGGGTTATCCCAAAAGGAAAAAAGAAAAATTAACTTTAAAAGATTTTTCAAATTTCGAAAAAACAAGGAAAACTATTTTAGCCTCCAAAAACAAATTCGGGCTTAAAACACCTTCAAAGAAAACCACTTGTAACTTTTCAGCCACTAAGTTATTGATAAATATTTTTGTTATTACAAACATAATAATAATAGTCAGTAACCACATTATTGTTAAAATTGAGGATAACAAAATTATCCATCAAAAATTGAAGTGAATATCTAAAATAACTTTTAACCACTAGCACATGTACAATACCGGAAGTATAAAATGGAATCTTGACATGTCAAGATTCTATTCTGGAATATTTATAGTGCTTGCATTGATGTTTGTATGAGGAAGAATATTGGTAATATTTCGGAGCAAATGACATGTGATTGACCCTGTATATGATCCACCAATCGAGGAGAATTTCTAATTGCACTTGCCTTCAATAGTAGAAGATTTATTCCCTTTGCCCAAGAGTTCTAAGTTGACTTCCTGTGGTTTGATCCCTAGTCTATTGCACAGTTTACCCTTATAATAGGCGACATGTATGATGGATGTCGAAAGAAAAACGTAACCCGTCGAACGACTAGAAAACGCACCGTTAGCACAGCACATATTTGCTGCCTCGATGGAATTTGTTCCCGAATTGTGTGGCATTTCGCGCGTTGTTTGCCCTATACTGCGTACTATAATTATTACATGTATTGTTTGCATTATTATCGCGATCTGGATTGACCATGTTATTACGGCTTGAAGCGCCCGTACTATTATGATGCCTGGAGGTGGCCTTATTATTTTCATCCGGAGCTTCCGTACTATTGCGACCTTTGTTGTCTGTATGTAATAAGGAGTTGTGCCATGCCTTACACTTGCGGCAGTGCCCTAATTTGCATTGTCTAGCGGAGTGTCCCGATCTTAAGTTTGAACATAAATGTTTTTCTTTTACTAGATTCCACCTTTCGCTAACAGAATTTTATAAGAAATTGTCACACGTGTAGATGCTATGATCACCTTGACAAATTGCGCATGTGTAATTAGTGCTCGCGGCAAAAAAACCTCTAGTAGTTGTTAAATTGTTTTAAATCCGTTAAAGTCGGTAATTCCTTTGGTGCCCAATTATGTTTTTCCCATTCTCGCAACGTGTTGTCGTCGAGTTCAGTTGTTATGATAAAAATAAGCAAAGCGTCCCAATGATTACATAGCTGTTCTAATTGTTCTAAAAATCTTAAGTGTTTTGAAAAATCATCAACTAGCTTTCTGAATTTAAAACAAGACTCCTTTTGTATGTACTCTAAAGAAAATAATGCCTTTATGTGATTGTGTATTAGAAGTTTTTTATTATTGTACCTGTCACATACTGGTTCCCATGTCAAATTGTACCCGGTAGCCGAAAATTCTATAGGTTTTATGACTGCCGCGGCGTTTCCTTGTAAAGAAGCTCGCAAATAATGATATTTTTGAATATTCGTAATGTTATCGTTATAGTGAATGAGAGAATCAAAGGTCTCTCTGAATTCTAACCACACTTCATAGCAGCCATCAAATCTGGGAATTTGTATGGTTGGCAATTTTACACCCTGTATATGCTGCGATCCCTCGGAAACCGAAGAATAATCATTGCAGGCACTATTTTGTGAATTTTAAATTGGATGTTGTACATCGTTGTTTAAACTGAGCTTATTTAAAATTATTTTTGCACTGGCTAATAATGAGTAAAATGTATCCTCAAATTCTTGTCTAATAATATATTGTTGCTCAACATCTTCAACTTAGAGTTCAATTTCTGACTGAATATTGTTTATGTCTAACAAATAATTTTCAAATCTATCAGTTCTGTCTTTTTTGGTTTTGAAAGCGTCTATGAATTTAGAAAAGTTTGTAAATGAAGCTTTACAAGAAGAAGAGAAGATTTTGGGTGTCACATTTTTTAAAAAGCAGGGAATCACTGACTATTATTGAGGATATTCAAACAAATGGTAGAAGCAATTTATTTAAAAACTAAAGATTTTTATTTTCTTTTATCAAAAATTGTTCCAGAAATTTATAAAATAGATACTAACTACAGATCAAGCATTCTGTCCGAAATGAGATTGGCTATAACACTACGGTTTTTGGCGTCAGGGGATTCCTATATAAAATAATTCCTGAAGTGTGTACTGCAATAATTATAGCATTAGCAGAATACGTAAAGGCGTTGATTGAGTATAACAAGATACGTGAATCCTATGTTCTAAAATGTTCATGATCCCCCACTTTTATTGTAAAAATCAGTTGCCGTAATGATGCGCCTCTAGCGCGAGAAACGAAAACTAGCCATTTTTGGTCATCGTTTTGATGAGGAAACAACAGCATATTGTTATCGGTACGGTTTGAGATTAGACCTATTTACATTGTTCAGAAAATAATCTTCTACAGGTGGCGTCTATTTTGTATGGATGCGGACAAAAATAAAATATGAATTGTACTGATCTTTGAAATTCTTTATTTTTGTTTTGTTTAATTTTTATAAATTTCCACAAATTATATACAAAACAATACAATAGTTTTATAGGTATTCTATTGCAAATTTTCAATTAGTTTGAACAAAAAATAAATAAGTTCCTCACCATACATTTACATTATATAGGCTACCAGGTGAAAAGAAAAAGTTTGTTTAATTCAGATATACAGGGTATTTCAGAAAAGTAATATAAGTTTCCAATCTGACTAGTTTTTTTTGAAACATCTCCGTGAAATTTAAAAAAAGAACCAAAATGAAATTAAAAATATTCTAGTGTACAATGTAACATTTTTAACAATCACTGTAACATCTGGCAGTGAGTAAACGAACTTTTTTAAAAATTATAATTTAGCACGGATTTCTTAGTAACAGAAATTTTTCTAAAATTTTTATTATCAAATTTTACAATGATTGTAAAACTTCACAGAAAAAATAGAATTAACAATAAAAATACGATTGAGATTCAATAAATTACTGCTATTGTTCGGATTAGTTGATATTTCATTTATATAGAAGACAAGATTTTTGTTTTCCTACTTTCTTTAGTCTTAATTCTGATTTGTTCCTTTTTAATATTTTCTGCTTGTACAATATTAATGTTTATCCGAACTATCATCATTTTGGAAAATATTTTTAACAAATAATCTATGTGACTGTCATTACATCAAATATCGTCTTTTATTAAATTGAAACATTCTTGTATTCTTTCAGTTTTAATGTTTTTACACAATTTATATTTCTCATAAAAAATAGTAATATTTTTAAGTAGATGATGAATCACTGCATTAAATTTTGGAGTAGGTTTCTTTAGATAGCTAATTTGTTCTTTGCCAAAATCTTTGTGAAAAATTTGTAATTCAATATTACTAAATGACTCATCCGATTTTATCATAATACTTGAACATCTTTGACAATTGTACCGTTTTTGAACCCCAAAACCTAAGTAACCGGCAACTAAAGCGTTACTACATGTTTCGAGATTTATCTCTATTGAAGTTGTATCAGAAATTTCCTGGTCAACCTGGTCATCCTCTGTTGGCTCATCTTCCATTAATACTCTATCATCTTCATTTAAATCTCTGGCATGTTCACTTGAATCCACATATATTGGTTGAGCATCAATTGTGAGACGCTCTATCTCTTCATCTAATTCACAATTTGAGTCACTGCTTTCATTTTGCAATCTGATAAACATATTATGTTGCATGGCGACTCTTAATTGTTGACATTTAGGATACGGATTGTACCCTCCTCGGTGTCTGACAACAGAGAAAAAATTTTCAATTGGATCCTGATTTAAATTGTACGTCGAGAGAAATTTGTAATTTTTTTTCATGTCTTGCCACAACAACAATATTGCGTTTATGGTCCAAATCATACCACCAATACAATAGATACTTTTGGTTTTTTCTCTACCTTTAGAAAATACAGTAATTTGTTGAAACATTCTTTTTTTATTTTCTAATATCTGTACTTGCTCTTCGCTGTATATGGATAATGGTCTTTTTTGTATATTTGGATCTACCAAATTTTTACTGTTCAAAATATCAAAAGTATCATTCATATCTTGAACAAAATGTGAAGTTGCTGTTATGGTGTCACTGTTAAAACTTTTCAAAATTGACACTGTTTTAAGCTTCGATGCTACAGTGCGGCTAAATATTTGTGTAGCATATTTAACTCTCATTTTTTGAAAGTTGTTAGGATTAATATAAACAGGAGTGATTTTTGGCATTGCCCTAGTACTCGAACTTTGTCGGTCCAGTTCGTAGGTCTTTTTTATATCACTCCACGCCACTGATTTCCCATCAACATTAAATTGGTTTGCTAAATTTGCAAAATTATTTCTAAAAGATTTAATCAAATGAGGAGCGTCAAACACTGTAAATATTTTACGGTCATTTGAGTAAAAATAGTGTTTGGTTTCAGTTGCCTCTAAAAGGGAAAATACACCACGATTGTTTGACCCTTGATCGCATACTATCACTCGCGGGTTTATTGAAATTTCCTGTAGATTTTGTAGGATTGTTTCCACTAAAAGTTTTAATTTATTTTTGGGTACCGGCCCTTTATTCGTGTAATATGCAAAAGGAAATTTCCAACGTTTCAGTAGTCCTCGGACGTAAAAAACCAACGCACAATTTGCCAACCTATCGGATTTTCCAAGGTGCCCTAAATCCTGGAATCCTTCAATTTCGTCCAACGTTTCATTAAGTTTCAGATCTTGTTTTAACGAAATTTCGTCCATTAGAACAACTACTTGTCGTTCAAGAGCTGTCATTGTTTGGACTTTATGGGCTAGAAGGTTCACTAAATTTGTGTTTACCCCAGTTTGCAAATTTACCGTTTGTAACCATTCTTGAATTGTCCTAATAGAATGTAACACAAATTTCAGGTTATTGCGCAAAAACTTATAACAGGATGGGGATTTGTAATAAATAGAAAGAGCAAGTTGCTTTTCGTTTTTTATCCAAGCCCGTTTCTTAGTTTTGGAACATTGCATTTTTACGAAGGTTTTTACGTGTGCCGTTGAATTAGAAAGTAAATTTTCAAGAACAGAATGAGCAGTTATTGTTTTCTTCTTGTTACTGTACCTTACGTTGCGGATTTTACTCGCGTTTAACTGTTTTTTAAGGTCAGCTAATTTGTAACGTAGCTTACGACATTTCGGCGACAAAGTCTGAAATGGCATCCTTAGAATCCTGTCGCTAATATTGGAAGAATGCTCCGATGACGAATACTGTAAAAAATCATCAGCTTCAGGTTTGTGTTTTATTTTTCTTCCATACGTTTTTAGAACAGGTGGACTGGTCGAAGTTGACGGATTATCGGTTAACACCTCTCGTACAACTTCTATTTCGGTTTCTTTCGGCTGTAAACGAATCTTCTTTGGAGTAGTTGATTCTGTAATAATAAAACAAGTAATAATGAGTTTTTCCCGTCATCCGTTAAACAAATCGGTCGAACATCTAATCTCAATCAACGGTAATAAAAGTCTATTTAGAAAAGGATTACGATCTTAAATCCTTAATACCTACAGTAAATTCAGGTTTTTCCCATATTATATTTTTAGTATTCTGGAGGTTTGAGGACAGTAAAAAATGAATTCAGTTACTGATGAACATTCATCAGAAAAAAATATATTTCAAGAATATCTCGAACAATGTCAGAAAAAAAAAGAATTTTAGTCCCAAGAAAGAAAACTCATTAATGCATTTTGTTAAAGAATATGTAAAAATGATAGACGGTGCACACGAATTCCTGTCAGGTTTCTTAATGACTGATATAATACACATGAGTTCCGGTCCGACACGGTATCTTAATCCCGCACTCGAATCCGCTTCCAGGTAAACTAAATAGTTCTGAAAATTCCAGTAAATCGTAATCCTGAATTCTGATGGAAAAGTTGATTAACCGATTGGGGTGTGGCTTTGCAGACCTTTAGTCTTTTTTTTCTATTTTCTTGTTTCATATTTAAGGTCTGTCGGGTTATAATTGGTTCGGGGAGTGGATGGAAAAATGTGAATCTTGGTATATTCCCTACCCCTCCTCGAAAAAATATCAAATGATTTGATATTTATATCTATCTATATTACATATATTATATTTATTCGGATAATTTACCATAAACACCTATTGGACAGGTCAGTTTTCACCCTGACGGGAACTCAAGTGACGGCTTCACGTACCCTAATTATGAAACAGGTAGACTGGTTATCCTGACGGGAATTCCTGTGCGTCCATATAGAAAACAAAAAGACTGATACAAATATAAATAAACTAACTTGTTAGAATTTATATCATTCCAAATCTCGAAATGGTTAGGCCTCTAAGCTAGGCGATGAAATAAAACAATTTAATTTGTTTGAATCTCCATTATATTTTGAACTGATGTTCAATTTAAAATTAGTGACGCGTTTCGCTACACAGTAGCTTTATTAAACTAGTGAAGATACAATGAAAAATTTTTAATTTATATAGTGCCTTAATACGGAATTCTAAGATATTGACAAAAGTATTATAATATGTTTTAATGGAAATAAAGTACAAACAGTGCCTAAATACGGAATTCTACGAATATTACAAAGGTATTGAAAAAGTGTACCTGGAAATTTATTCACAAAAATCAAACCTGAATTATCTTCTAGGAAAATAGGTTTAATAAAGGAGAATGATTGATATCTATTTGGTCGTTAAGAAGATTACCTGAATATTTGTTTTTATTAATCTCAAGGGCTTCTAAAAGATTTAATTTAAAGGATTTGGGTTCTACATGCAAAATTTCAAAATTTGAGTCGAAAGTGTGTTGGTTTGTTAATAGATGATTTGAATAGTTGGAATCTAATTTGTTGTTGTCGTAGCTACGTTTGTGTTCTGAAATTCTAGTTTTAAAATTCCTAAAAGTTCTACCTATATAAATGTTGTCACAGTTGTCGTTACCACATTTTAATTTATAGACAAATCAGGTGTTTAAACAAATTAAATTGTTTTATTTCATCATTTAGTATGGATCTTCATCAAGTAAAAGCCTTATATATTCAATAAATAAAGTATTTTATTCTCCTGAATAATAAAAAATACCTCCAAAAACCCCTTACTTTTGCAATTATATCCAAATATTGCGTCCATTCTGGTTTACACTGTATATATTTTTTACTGCACCTAACCGTTGATTGAGTTATCAGTCAACGATCTAACATTACGACTATAATCTGGACCCAGAAGGTATACTCAAACCGAATTATTGTTGCCGAAAATAAAAACAAAATTAAACTTAAAGATTAAATTAAATAATAATAAAAAACTTACCTGATACATCATATGGCACAGGAAGTGCATATTTTTGCAGCTGTTTTCGCTGAACACGATAAATCACTAGTGGTAAAATGTTTTTCACAAATTTTCTTATTTTTTAATTCCTCGGGGTAGTTATAATCCAATTTGATATTTCCGGAGCGCTTTACCCATTCTTTTAATCGGTTACTGTCTTTTATCGGAAATTTAAAAAATGACACAGAACCCTCAGTTTCTTTCTTTTCTTTTACATTTCTACAGTTAATATAACTGCATTTGACCGAATATTTTCCGGACATTATTCTAATAAAGTTAAACAAATGATAAATGCCAATAAGTAAACAAAATAAAATACGAATCGTCAGTGGAAAACTAGTAAATAAAATCATTAAATGAGTAAATGCGTACTCAATCAATGATAACACGCACAGTGGTATACGGAAAAGCTAAGGCGAAGTAACAACAACAAGATCTAGACGTCGACTGGCAACGGTAAGAGGGATTTTGTGTATGCAAGCAACAACGCCATCCAATTATTAGAGGGATTTTCGGCTACAAATAGTTCCATAAGGTCGCGCTTCTTTCTATTTATTCATTCAACGGTAAAGGTAAGTAGAATACATAGCTTAGCGATCTAGTATTTGTTAAATTACCTAACTAAAATTTACGTACCTACTGCCAAAACCTTTTTTTACGCTGTTTAAATTGAAACTCTAGTCCTTTTTATTTATATTTTTATTGTAAAAAAAATTAGTAGACACAATAAACTAAGGGTGGGTTTATGAAGTTTTAGGAATAGTACTAATAAGAATAACATATTTCAAATTCTTAATAATCTTAACTAAAGTAAACTAATAAGGACTCTATGGTCATAATTTTTTAAAGTTGTGTAAAATCTCGCGATTCGGAGGGTTGAAAGGTTGTAAAAGATTTAGCAACATTTTCTGCAATGGTTGTTGGTTGCCCAATAAATGGTTCACTTGTATTTTCTGAACCTCGTGAATGTGATGAATATAGGGGAGAAGACAAAACAGGTGTTGTAGTCCCGGAATCAAAATGAGACTGATGGTTACTCAAACGGAAACTAGGGGGAGAAAAAGCACTCGAGCTGCTTGTTCTGTAATTTAATCCACAGGAACCCTATTGATCATAGTGTCCCATGTCAGCGTTGAAAAGAATGTTGTTAAAAAGATGTTGTACCAAGTTTTGTGTAGTTTTGCTGTAGGTGCGTAATTTCATGGCCACATGTTCTCCATAAATATCGCACGAGTCACGCTGTTGGACGCATGACTGCATGATGTTAAAAGCTGTTGCAAGACGAGGATCCTCGTTTATGTTATTTTTTGTTTTCGTTTAGTGGGACCTCTTCTTATTGGAGTATCAGTTTTTGTTCCATCGGCCGTAGAGGCTTGGCCTTCGCCGGTATTCAAGTTCTCCACCAAAGAAATTTCTGTATCGGGTTTATCACATATTGTTACTTGGTCACTGGATTGGTCAGTTGTTACATTTTCCGAATCACGTGAGACCTGAAAAAAAGTTATTTTCTTTTTTTACTTTTCAGTTAGTTTGGCCAGTTGTATGACATATAAACTTAGTATGTAAAAAGTAAAATATATATTTATTTCCAGATACCAGAATGCGAAACTGAATGGTTGGATGTTGCAAAACAATTTGAAAGTTTGTGGGACTATCCTCAGTGCATCGGAGCAATAGATGGAAAGCATGTCGTTCTACAGTGCCCCAAGTTTAGTGGAAGCGAGTATTTTAACTATAAATCATTTTTTAGTATAGTGTTATTTGCGCTAGTTGATGCAAATTATAACTTCCTGTTCGCTGATGTTGGTTGTCAAGGAAGGATTCTCGATGGTGGAGTTTTTAAGAGCACACACTGTGTACCGCCACCACAAGCCTTACCCGGTCGACAAAAACCTATTCCTTATGTAATATTAGGGGATGAAGCTTTTGCCCTAAATGAAAATTTAATGAAACCATTCTCTGGAACCTTTGAAAAAGGCTCAAAGCAAAGAATTTTTAATTATATACTGAGCCGAGCTCGACGAGTGGTGGAAAATGCTTTTGGCATTGTGTCATCTGCGTTTCGTGCGTTGAGAAAACCGATGCTTTTGGAACCCGGAAAAGCTGAACTAGTTGTTATGGCTTGTATACACCTACATAACTAAATCCGAAAAAGCAATTCTGCAAGTCTTTATTGCCCACCAGGGGCAAGTGATACAGAAGTAGATGGTTTGGTTACGCCTGGAAGTTGGAGAAACGATACAGAAATGTCATCTTTAATTAACATTAAGAAAATCCCTCGGAAATCGCCAATAACTGCTCAGGAAATCCGTGAAGAATTTACGACATATTTTTTGACTAACTGTTTCGTGGCAGAATAACTATGCGTGAATCCTCATTAAAATCGATTTTACCTAGGTATTACCTGTCGATATGTAGTAACATGAAATATGTGACGGACTATTAAAATGTTATATCTTGTATCCATTAAAAATTCAAACGCTTTATAAGCGAACCATTGACTTTTATAGACATTGTCTCGTCCTAGAAATTTAATAGGGTTATTTTTTATATATTATACTTTTAATACCAAGTTTAATAAGGTATTACATATTGATACCTATCTTTACCTCTTCCTAAACTATTTTTCCCCTGCTCTTTCCCTTCTAAATGAAGTTGTCAAGGAATTTAATTTGGCTTTTATTATATCGTTAGTTGTATTAAAGTGTGAAGCTATTCCATTCAAAGCATCTTGTTTTTTGTTTTCAAATGATAGAAGCTATGTTGTGGATCCCATAATTCAGGCTTTAATTGTATAATTGTATAGGTTCTAAACATCGTTCATGATTCCACTCCATTGTTCAGTTTCAATTAATAACAAGAAATAAAAATTTTGTTTTATTATTTGCGTGACCTGTTGACAAACCGTCCACACCGAACTATTTCACAAATTCAAAACAAACACAGTATCACGGCAAAACCTTTGATCTTTCCGACTTTACATGGAATCGATACAAACACACGCAAATCTTTGCAAGCATTTGAGGCCGTAGTACATACCAAACAAACACCGCGTTTAAAATGGTTTGTGAAGGTTTATAAACATTTTGCTTGTCTGGTGAGTACCCGCCTTAATAGTAAAATAGTTATTACATTATATGACATGTGTATTATACCGTGAGTTGCTGTCGAATAAATCTCGAATGCAGTGTTGCCAGACATTTTTTAAATGTAGTAATTGACTCTCAAAACTGTAGCAGATTCGACAAAAATGTAGTAGTTTTAATTGGATCTTGGAATACAAAAAACAAAGTGAAATAAAAGTTATATTAACAAAAATGACAATTTTTCATATCTTGCTATCTTACTAACAAATAACAACAACAAAAATCCACTTCAAAAAACATTCATTTTCGACTATAACTAAAATACAAAAAAATAGGATTATTTTAAAAATCAAATCAGGTCACAAAAAATAAAAATGAAAACGTTGTTCACAAACAACTTTAAAAAAATAACGTACTTCTGACTAAAACTAAAATACAAAAAGAGGTATATTTCAAAAGTAAAATAACAACACATAGAAAAAATAACTGTAAAATATAAAAATATTCCGAATAGTATTAAAGAGACATTCACACTATTTAGTCATTTGCAAGGTATTGAATAGGCTGCGCAGCTAGTGCTACATCAGGTAACTCATCATTCTCTTGGATTTCATTCGCATTCGAATAGACAACGTTTCTTTTTAAAAGTTCGTCGTTTGGCGTAAAATTGTAACAAACGCTGTTACAGTCTGATACATAATATTTTGTATGTAATAAACTTTCACAGGTTGTAACGAGTAACCTGTTTCTTGTTTTAGTTTTTATTAAAAATAATTGTGAGAAGATACGTTCAGCTGACGCTGAGGAATGAAGTAAAGAAAAAATATAATTAGTGACAATTATTAAATTTGGAAACTGGAAATCGTTGTTAGAATCTTTTTGGCGTAACAAAACATGCCAAAAAGTTTCTAAGTCATCTAAATGTTTTTTCAGTTCTTTAATGTCAGGGATGCTTCTTCATTCTAAATTAAGTTCCTCAATATTCATTTTGTCTTTTAAAATAGGAAAACAATTAACCAGTTTGGTCAAGCTAATAATGTTGCCGGAGTAGGCAATTTTTGGCTCCAAAAGATTTAAATTTTCTAATAAAGTGTTCTCAAAAGAAAAACGATTTTTAATTTGGTTACACAACTCTGTATAAAATGCCAAGCACTTATTTTTAAAACTTTTTATATCATCCTCTGTTAACATATCTTTGTTATTTTCAATGTAATCCTCAACATGCGCTCCAAAATACATAGACGAAAGATCTAGTTGAATATTTTTGTTTTTTGGGTCAATATCTTTCAAAGGAGCACAATCCACTACACTTTTTTTATAAAGCACCTTAAAATTACTTTATAGAAATTACAGATGCTTTGAAAAAGAGACGTTATCTTCGGTTTTTCAGAGTCCAAAACAAAAGTTAGAAAGTAAAAATATAACTTATACACTGCACTGTTTAACGAATTTAAAATAATTTCAGAAGACTGTAACTTATCTACTAATACAGCCCCTTGAAAATATAACTTTAATGGCTCCCAATTCTCTATAATTTTTTTTG
Source organism: Lochmaea crataegi (assembly GCA_947563755.1). NCBI lineage: Eukaryota > Metazoa > Arthropoda > Insecta > Coleoptera > Chrysomelidae > Lochmaea > Lochmaea crataegi. The sequence continues at coordinate 30,355,718 of OX387436.1, forward strand.
ACAACGATCCCTATAGAAAGTCAACGAGTTTGACTTGGACGTAATATTTTATTTGGTTTAATTCGCAAAAGACACTGAAACTGTTCCAGTTCTCTAGATCTTTTGGGACTGTTGGTGAAGTAATTGAAAATTTCCCTTGCAAAGTTCTCAATAGATTTGGGTAACTGACGACAGGCTGCCGAGGCACACAGGTGAAAGGAGTGGCATATGCAACCAAGGACAAATAAATGCGGCACTTGTTCCTTTAGGCGAGCTTGTACACCCCTTATATTCCCCATCATCACAGCAGCGTTGTCTGCAGCTAGTCCCACCATATTATTTAAAGGAACATTATTTAATCTTAAAATTTCAAGAATTTTTTCAGTTATAGATTCCGCATTAGCATTTTCTAATTCTATTAAAGCTAAAAAATTATCTTTAGCTTTATTATTTTCTGCAAACCTAACAACTATAACCAAACTTTTTACAGTTCCTAAGTCCGTAGTTTCATCGATTATTACTGAAAAAAACGATTTTCTCATTTTTTCAGTAATTTGAGCTACGCGCAAATATATGTTTTGTTATGAGACTTGCCTTTGTTCTTCCACATTAAACGGTATTTATGATTTTGGAATCTGGACAAAGATTTTTGACAAATCCAGGTAAATGGTCCATTAAACTGAGGGACAAATTGTGTTCAGCAATGGACGCTAGCATTTTTAATTCGCACTCTCTCTGTGTTTTTCTATTGTCCAAATCTTTATGTTTTAACAGGGTATCTGGTAACGACGCAGACATTTTTGAGGCTTTAATTTGTTTTTCGTGATATTTGTTAAACTCATGCCTTCTTAAATGGGAGTAATTATTCGTAAGAGTTTTATTGCATTTTATGCAAAATGACTGGCCTACTTTTGATGTGGGAGTGGAGTTCTTTAGCCATTTGAACTCACCTAACCATTCCTGCCTGAATTTTTGGCCATAATTCAGTTTTCTTGTTTTCAATGGTGGTGTGCTATTTTTCCGTTCCGTTCCACTATCCTCCTGACTATCAGTACCTGCTACTTCAACATAAACATCAGGGTTTGACTTTGATGATGATGGATTGGCATCACTGCTTTCAACCTGCACATCAGGCCTCTTAATACGTTTTATTCGAAATCTGAAATTCAAAAATTAAAAGTCAGACTTAAATATTTGTTAATTTTAGAGATTTTATCATTCATATGTAAGTCATTACTATGTAATAATAATTAGAGACATCCTTATTTCATTTGTTTTATACACACTACGAAAAATCTAAATAAATAGGTACCTAGCTTAAAGCTTAATATAAAGATATACATACCTGTCCAAGGCACAAAATATTTAAATAGGCCAAAAACTTAATGTTTATAACTAAGTTGCAACTTGCAAGCCGAAGTAATTTGAAATCTAACAACAATCATTAATATTCAAAACCGACGTAGCGTACGACTAGCCTGCTTTTTTCTCTTCAAGTCTCAACTCAGCTAAAAGCTTTTAGTGCTCAAGAGATCAAGCAATGCAACATGCAACGGTCGAGAGTTCGAATTTCGATCGAAGCGTCGACGATCGATGTTTTCGTTCCGTTTTCAATTCGCTTGCGCGGCGTGGCGCGGCGGCGGCGGCGGCGGTCGATTCGTAGTTGTGTGTTTATCTATGGTTGTGTTTGAAGTAGAGTTGGGACGTAGATCTGCTGCACCAAAAATTCTTAGCACAAAAATATGATTTTATGGAAGTAAAAAGGTGAATTGGCCTGATTTGTAAATGTAGTAAATTGTAGTAGGAATATTAAAAATGTAGTAAATACTAAAAAAGTGTACTAGCGTACTAGACCCTTGAAGTTGTAGTAGATCTACTACAATTGTACTGACTCTGGCAACACTGCTCGAATGGCTCTCGAATCGCTGTGTTGTGGAAGGGACGTCGGTAGCCAATCATGAATCTAGGCAGTGGCGTAGACAACTATTAAAAATAACTTTCAAATATTCAACATTGTTTATTTAGATCAAAAAAATAATTTTTTCGACATTTTCTGTGAAATATTTGGTTGAATATTTGGAAGTTATTTTTAATTCTAAACATCTTGTCTTTATAATAATTTTTGAAATTGTCCAAAATAAATGTTCCTACCTACCTACTTGAGACTCGAGCAAAAATCACATCTAATTTAAATTTTGGTATCTAATGTATATATTGCTGTACTTACTTTACTTCGTATTCAATAAATGATGAGATGTTGGACTTATATATGTATTTACTTCTAATTATGTACAATTACTATATGTCAAGTACCTTACAATCAGAGAGAAGGTGTGTGTGAAAAAAATATTTAATAATAATAGGTACTTAATAGATTTTATATTTTTCAGATGGTGGGTTAGAGCCTTTGCAAATGTATTTACCTATATGAAAAGTAATGAAAATTTATCATGGGAGTTTAGGGTTGGACATTCTACGGTGTCAAAAGTTATTAAAGAAACATGTGAAGCTATATGGGAAATACTACAGCCAATCTACTTGAATACTCCTGTCAAAGATGATTGGCTAAAATGGGTGAGGAATTTTCAAATTGTTGGAATTTTCCTCACACCTCTGGCGCAATTGATGGGAAGCATGTCCAAATTCAATGTCCCATAAATAGTGGATCAACTTATTATAACTATAAAACCATTTTAGTTTGGTGTTGTTGGCATGTTGTGATGATGACTACAAATTTATATGGGTAGACATTGGGGCTTATGGATCTGAACATGATGCTGGATTATTTAGAAGATCAAAAATGGGGACTGACCTAAAAAGTGGAAAAGTTAACCTTCCTGGAGCACAAACGTTAATTGATAGTGAAATTACCATGCCTTATTATTTTGTTGGAGATGAAGCTTTTCCACTAAAATCATTTATAATGAGGCCTTATCCAGGAGAATATTTCGATGAAGAAAAATTAATCTTCAATTGGAGGTATGATGAATCAATTCAAATATGGTATTCAATAAATAGGTACCTATTCATGTTTTCAGATTGTCGCGTGCTAGACGAGTTATCGAAAATACATTTGGAATTTTAGCTAGTAGATGGAGAGTTTATCGATCCCCCTACTATGCTCGATAAACACGTGAGACAATAGTGGGTAGAATGGGGTCAAATGTTTCTGCCAATCAAATAACCATAAAATTGGCTGAATACTTAGTATCAGATGCTGGAGCGGTAGCCTGGCAATTAAATTATGTAAGAAGAGGAAGGATCTGATTGAATTATATTTTTTAGTGTTTTTTTAATTGTTTATTTTACACATTTAAAATTGAGGTTTTCATAACACATTTAGTGTCAAAAATATAACAAGTTTTTAACATCTCACATGTTTCTTCAGTTCCACAACCTACTCATCATCCACATCATCAGCGTACTTGACTAGCAAGTCCATAATTTCTCTTTTAAATTTGAGTCGTTTTGATGGTCTTACTACCTGCATATCATCTACAAGTTCATTTCACCTTCGTATTTTTGTTGGGGGCAGTTTGATATCTTGCCTCACATATTTTATTGAAACTGTCAATCGCTTTTGCCATTGTTTCATTCACTTTTGTTTTCTCCCGACGAAAGGATGGAGTGAACTGTTGTGAATGAGAAGATCCTGGACGATTCGGAGTTGAAGGTGTTGGTGAAAGAATTCCATCTGACCCAACTTCAAAAGTTTCCACTTCCTCAAGCTCCTGATCAGGCTCAGTATTCTCACCAAAATTAATTATTTCTTCAGCTGTTTGCTCCGTAGCTTCCTCTGTATTCTCTTTTTCAGAAGTTTCTATTGAAGAAGGTAATCTGAAAAATACTTTTTTCAATTTTTGTTTTGGTACATTCTAGGATTGATTGTATCAAGAGGCATGGTACTGGCGCAAGCGTTTTCGACAAAAACAATTCAATTTTTTTTGTTCAATAAAGTAACTCTAGTGGTAATAGTAATGATATAAATATGAACAAAAAAAAACAGAAGTGGACTAAGAAAAAAATCCAATCTGCTGGTGACACTCAAAACTGTTTTAAATAGTGGGCCCTTATTTTCAATCCAATCGCACAGTTTTTACTGTTTTTACTACAGTAATGATAGCACTAAAGCTTGGCTTTCTGCATGTTCTATTTTCCTATCCATGTTGAATGTGTATAACAAATATTAATAAATTGGAGGTCTCGTCCGATTACACAAGTTAACGCCAATGTAGATAGAAATATGAAAACTTCTGTACAGTCGAATTTTAGTGATATCTTTCCTCTACAAAACCAGTACATATTCTGTTTCGAAAGGATTGAAAAAAGCCCAATCTTTAACACAGCTTCGAGTTCACCAGTAAATGTGTATGTACATTATTGTATAAAAAAAATTGAATAATTCATCTTGAAAACTGAATGTTATATTATATTTTTTCCACGTTTCCTACCACAGTCATCATTGCCACACCTTTCAATGGTACTCACTTTCGTTTCCTCAAGAAGGGTCCTAGCCAGATCTTCTGATGAAAATAAACAAATTCAACAGCCTTTTTAGAGCCTCTTGCAGATCCAGAAGGAGGCTTGTAATTATAGTCTATGTAAGCCCTAACAAATCGGTCTCTCAAATTCTCCCATCGTTTTCTGACTGATGCAGCTACAGTTAATAAAAAAAGAATCATTAAAATCAATGTTTTTGTTATTTTCTCATGAATAATGACTATAAGTACCATCAGACTTCAAATATTCTGCAATGGATATTCAGCTATTTTCTTTCAATTTATCGTCTTTGAAAGATTTGAGCGACCGATTGTATAGGCGAGGACACTGTTCCACCAAGTTTATCAATTCTTCGTCGTCAAGAAAATTGGCCAGCACATTAATTGCTTCTTTTTGGGGCCACTTTTACATTAGTCTGAGAGATTCTCATACAACGAGGTTATGAATGGTTATGTTTGCATCAAACAGATTGCTGCTTTCCTATTGGCTCTACTATTAGCATTATATATCCTGTGCTGTGATTGGCTCCGGGAATGCAACGGTAACATGAATGTTAAAACTTGGCCAACTTTCCAGTTCTCGTTCCCGGGTATCTTCTCGTTCTCGTTACCGAAAATTAGTTGTGCACATAAATTATAGAGATATTGCAATAACGTCTGGTAGTATTAAAGGCGACTTTATTTTAATAGTGACCGGCATTATTCTGTGATTAAATACAGAGATATTGCAAGTATCGTCAGTTGTCCTTATTCGATACCGACGTTCGTTATTCAATTTATAACATAAAACATAACCTAAATTTAAATTATAGGAATCTATTTGAGATTTGAGCTGTTGGTTAGTTGATGTTACATTTGAACCGCTTGATATTGTATTTGTATTCGATGGAAGAAGTAGTCGATGCTGTAATTCTGGGTGGAGGAGATGATGAAGATATTGAATAGGTAATTCTCAATAACCTATTGATCAATCGAGATGAAGTTGATGGTGCTGCAAGCAACTTTGATTTGAACAATTATGCAGATGAAGATATAAAGTTGCACTTCGGATTTTCAAGAGATGGCATTTTGAGACTTCTTCAATGTCTGAGTTTGCCGAATGAAATCCAGACTGTCAGTAGAAACAAAGTGAACAGTAAGTCATTCTTCAAAGTGATAGACGACGTTATTCAATCTCTTGATCAATAGTTTGGGAATTTTGTCAATAATTTTCATTTCAGGTTAACAGCACTCTGTATTCTATTGAAGCGTTTGACTTACCCAAACAGGATATTCGATATTTGCATGATGTTCGGATATTCACCACAATCTTTGGCTCAAATAGTAAAATGTACAATAAATTTAATAATTGAAGAACATGAAAGATTATTAAATAATTTGGGTAACTTGCAGTGGTTGGGTAGAAATAAATTACAAAATTATTCGGCGGTGAGTATAGTGTATATACCCAAGAAACTTCAGTAATGGGCTTGTTTTGTAGGCTGTCCAGAATAAAGGAGCTGCGGTACCAAATTGTTGGGCATTTATTGATGGTACTGCCAGACAAATATATAGACCAACTATAGATCAAGAAAATTATTATTCAGGACATAAAAGGTTTCATTGTGTACTTTGTCCAGATGGCATCATTGTCAGCCTAAAAGGTGCCTTTCCAGAAAGGAGACATGATGTAGGCATATTTCGAGAGTCTAATCTGTATCAAGAATTAGAACAGAAAGCTGTTGTTAATGAAAATGAAAAGTATGTTATCTATGGGGATCATTGCAGAAAAAAAATTACTCAGCAGCTTTTATAAACAAAAGAAAATTAATTCTAGAATCACAAAAGGAAAATATACAACAGCCTTATATTAAAAAAAAATTCTTATTCTGAGATTAAGTTGGTCACTATAGAGAAAAACAAATGAATTGAATTGACAAGTCCAGTTAATTTGAATTAGTTCCTTCTAACTGTTTCATTAACGATTCTATCAGTTGTTGGTGCGTCTGTGATAAAAGTTGAGTAATCGTCTTGTCTGATATCATTTCAAGTTTTTTTTCTCAATGTTTCATTTTTCTTCCCCTTCAGTTTTTTCCCACCCAATCCTCTTTTCTTCCAGTAGTAACTTTTTTTCTTCCAATAATAATTTTCTTCTTTCTAATTCTAGTTCTCTATTCTTCCCCAGTGATGTTTCTATACCACGTTGAATTCCCTCCCATGCTGCGGGGTTTCTAAGAGGATTGTGGGCAATTATCTCCCTGAGTAAAAAAATATCATCATCATAACTGAATCTCAGTCCCTTCGATTTTTCTTTCTCCATAATGTTTCCACCGAGCATGTCACGATCTAGCCCAAAATGAAAATAAGGGAAAGTTAATCTAAATTAATCCTCGCTTTTAAATGGCCACTAATAAAGGCCGTATTTCAATATATTTGTCCTTATTCCAGATACACACTGCGCCTGCATACATGTTAAAATAAAGACGACTTTATTAGTGCCTGGCGTTATTGGGCACTGCAATATCTCTCTAATATGTGTATCTTAACTTTTTTCCCGTTCTCGTTCCAGTTCACGTTCCCGGGTAATTGTGCAGATGGATTTTTGTTAGATTGTCGGCTTGGTTTGCTTTGAATTTTATCATTAGATACTTCTCAATAAATGGAAAATATAAATCTCGATATATAAAACTTCAAAATATAGAGAAACGACGATTATGATTGAAATATTATTATAATTTCAAAATTAACCTATAAGCACAGAAACAATTAAAGAAGAAAAGAGTAAAATAAAAGTAAATCTAAAGTAAAATAAACATACTAGCTGTTAAGTAAAAATAGCAAATACATGAAATCATAATTTACCTATTGTGATTGAAAATAAAAATATTTGCTGACCCCAGACTATAGTAGCCATCCAAGCTGTGGAAATGGATGCGCCAACGTGCCCTCAGTGTGAAAACTCTAAGAGGAAAATTCTGAAGTTATTTTCAATCTCTATCATACTGCCGCTACAATTTTTTTACGTGTATAGTTTATATTCCATGATTATACTTTATTCAACATATTTTATATTCCAGATAATTATTACCTGTTGGGAGATAGTGCTTATTAATAAAAATCGTGTTAATTATATGGCTAATCTAATGTCTATTGAGGTCCTAGTCCTTACAGATTTTACACTTTTTGATAATTTTGTACAAAATGAATTAATGTTTTTTCTTTCATAGAAGAGGAAATTGAAGATAAGAGAATTTTAATATTAAAGAAGTTAATTAAAACTCCTTATCCTATTAATATTATTGTTAGAGATTTTGAAAAAACTTGGTTGAATCATTACAATGAAATAGTCTTCTTTCAAATATTTCGTATGAAAAAAGAAACATTTCAAAAACTGTGTAATTTTAGAAAATGATACACACAGTTTAATAAAAAAGAAAAACAGGGATGGTAATTTTCCTATTGCTCCAGAAAAAGGACTTTTAATATTCATATGGTTTTTATCAAAAACAGATTCCCTGAATTCAATTGCAGAAATATTTCTTGTTCTGCCATCTACACTAATGACATTAACAATTGTTTTTTTTTAACATTTAAAATCTTTAAAAAATAAATACATAGATATATTGGCCAAAAACACACCCAGAATTCGAAGAGTTGAGGGCCGGTTATCAACGTCATCCAGGTAATATGTATGTAAAGTACTTTGCTTGAATTTTAGTTCTAAATGGCTCATTGTTGTAGGAGCAGTAAGGACTGTTGACGGATGCCGCATTAATATTTAAGTACCAGTTGCACAACATGACAGCTCCACTGTTTCTATAAAAATGTTTTATTATAAAATATAGACAAATAAAAACAATACTTGAACCACATATATCTTTTAAGATACAAATATATATACAAGTCAGGTAACAAAAAGTTAAGAATAAAAAAAACTAGTAACACAATGCTGTTTAATATCGAAACCAGTATCTTTCAATTCAGCAGCAATCTTTTGCCATAATGCTTGTTTAAGAGGTTTTCTGTCATTAAATTTATTATTAGAGAATTATTGAAATACGGCCACGGTAGGCAGTGGCAACTTAGTGCCGATACTTAAATGTGCCGTGCCCGGCCCTATTTCCAATTCACGAACAGAATTATTGAATGGATCGAGATATGTCAGCTGTACCCCTATTACATAACCTAAAAAAATGTACTTGGCGTATCTTTCATCTGTGGTGTTTTGCTCTCGTGTTATTTGTTTATTTATAATTCAGTTTAGTGTAATTTTTGAAGAATGGATGAATTACTAGAGGCCGTATTGGTAGGGAACGGGCCAGATCAGGACATCGAATTTATTATTCTAGATCATATATTTAGAAATGAAAACAATGGAAGGCTGGGCCCCCGTTTTGATTTGGCCAATTTAACGGACGAAGAAGTAATTATGAACTTTAGATTTGAAAGAGAGCACTTGGCGAGGGTTAAAAATGCATTTAATATTCCTGATGATATTGTGACACACGTGGTGATCACATTGATGGTAAAAATATTAAAGCTCGGCCACGATAAGAAGACGCCCGAAAACCTCAGTATACTTGCTGATTCCCTTATATACGATATGAGTTTTCGGGCGTTTTCCTATCGTTGCCATGCTTTATAATAAAATAACATTGCTAATAAACAGGGCTGTGTACATCAAGATGTCAAGCAAATACTTGATTTCTTTTTTCGAGACATGTTTGGAAAATTCATGTTTTTTAGGAATGAGGGCGTTTCTTGTAACGTTGAAAAGACTGTCATATCCATGTAGACTGGGTGATTTAAAAACTTTTCTCAATATGTCACCCTAGTCTCTGTCACAAGCTGTAAGAACTACTTTAGAGATTATGGTGGCCCAAAAAGGTGGGCTTTTGACAAGACTTGATAATTTGGAGGAGTATGCCAATGTAAGTAGTTCTATTTACTTTTGTATGCTTACCAATTTTTTTTATGACTTTATCCAAGTTAGTTGTTTTATTGTTATTGGATGTTTTTAAACTAAAATCAACTTCTCCATTTTCAGAGTATTTATCGTAAAGGTGGTGCAATTCCAAATTGTTAGGGTTTCATTGATGGAACGATCCGCCCCATGTGCCGCCCTACTATAGATCAGGAGGAGTATTATTCTGGTAACAAGAGGGTGCGCTGCTTAAAATACCAGAGTGTACTCTGTCCAGATGGCATTATTTCCAGTTTGTTGGGGGCATATGCAGGGCGCAGGCATGATGCCGGTATATGTAGGTATGTAAAAATACATAAAGTTTGTATCTACTATTGCCACCTAGCAGGATTTACAAAATTTGATTTAAATTGTATGTAATGTAAAGTAATTTAAAAAGTTACACTCTTTTAGGGAACCAATTGGAACAAAAGTGTGTTTTTGGGGAAGATAAATTTGTTCTGTATGGTGACCAAGGATATGCTTTAATGGAGCTTTTGATAACACCCTTTCCTGGACATCCAGGTGCAATACCACATCATCATCTTTCATTTAACCAATCAATGAAAAATCTCAGAGTTGCTGTGGAATGGGGATTTGCAAAAATGTTACAACAATTTGCGTTTGTGGACTTCAAAAAAAAATCAAAAGCTGTTAATGCAGGATTTAGAGATGTACTACAAAGTTGCAGTGTTGCTTTATAATGCACATACATGTTTGTATGGCAGTCAAACTAGTGAGTACTTCAATGTTATGCCTCCAAATCTGGAGCAATATTTTTGAATTTAAAATGAGTTCAGTCTTGATATTTTTTCCCACATTTAGTTTTAAGATGGTTGTCAAATATTTATGATGCTAAATAAAAAATAAACTGATGAAATTATAAATGTTTTAATTATGATTTACAATATTCATCAATAATAATTTGTTGCCTCTCTAAAAGGTTTGCAATAACTTTTCTTTCTTCAAGTTCTAGCTTAGCCTTTTCTTGTTCAAATAATAGTTTTTGTTCCCTTTCTCTTGCTTCAATTTCAAATTTTCGTCCTTCCATTTCGAGTCGTTTTTCTTCCATAATTATTCTCCTCTCTTCAAGTTCCAGTTTTTTGCCTTCAAGTTTAAGCTTTTTTTGTTCAACCTCAAGTTCCTTTAATTTAATTTCTCTGTCAGTCTGTTGCTTCTCTGTTAAATAGCTTAAACAACTTTTTTTCACTGCTGGATATTTCCTTTGTCATTTTCTTGTTGGTACTGTAGCAAAATATAGGCACTAGTATTTTTTTATAGTTCAGACAGGTACCTATATTGATATTTTCATAATAGGGATTATCCAGCAGTATTGCCAGTCTTTTCTCTAAAAAAATACGTACAAAGAGGTCTGGTGGTTCCAGAAATACTGACTTCTTTATTACCAGGAATATTCGGTGTGAAAGTACTGGAAGCATCTTGAGCAGCATCAACAAGTGGCACATTTTCTTTGGGCTGGGTTTCAGTCATCTCATGTTTAGCTCAATAACAATATCTTGCATATCATAAGTGCTTGCAGATGCTCCTACAAATAATTCTTTACTAAGCGACATAAAAAATCGAATTCAACTAAGCATAGGCCAAAGAAATAACTTTATAGGTAAGTTTACTATTTAGTTATATCACTACTCTATAGTCTATGGCGAACCTCAATTATACTATTATAGCAATGATTGTTACAATAATGATTTATATGATAATTAAGGTTCATCTTAGATTGAGCTGGACTAAGGCGAGGCGGTGCAACCGGTCATAAAAGGAAAAAAGTAATGCAGAAAATATAATAAGTAGTAGTAGGAACTTACCATAACAATGATCATCTAAAGGTAAATGTGAAGATCCAATATTTTCTTCATGAAAATGTTGTCCTGAACTCGGTCCTGCAGTTTCAACTTTTATATTTTCAGCATACTTGGCTCTTACTTTCTTCCCAATTTGCGATATTTGTTCTTCCTAGCTTATTTTTTTTGTTCTTTCCCCCCATTCTGATGCTAGCAGAGCAATTTCACATAATAAATTGTCTTTTCACTATGAGAGGATTCAATTCCTGATCTAAAACAAAATCCATAAAGGTGGGTATACCTACCTAACAAAAATTTAATATTTATACACTTTTACTGTAATACATACACTGACTGAATTCTTATGAGCTATAAGTTTGCAGCTAAATAAAGGGATGTATAATTTACCTTTTTTATCTATTTCATCCTCTTTTACAAACTGCTCCAAGATCCTCTCAATGCGATTATTCAACGTTTTTATCAAATATAATTTCCCAGTGAGAATTTGCAAATTTCTTTGAATTTTTTCCCAGCCACTGGGGTCTTTGAAGGGATTTTGTTGGACGACTTCCCTTAATAGACAAATGTTGTCAGTGTCACTGAAACGTTGTCTATGCAACTTGGAATCTTTCGATTCTTCTTTAGAGCCCATTGTGTCAGTGTTCAGAAAAAGAAAAAAACTTATATTTTTGTCTGTCTATATATTTGTCTGCAACTCACTCGCCATACGTGAATAAAAAAAGTAAGGTTAACATTCGCAGAAGAATTGTCAAACGTCAAATAAGAACCAGACTGTGCCTATTTTTAACCTTCCACAATTAGTGGCAGGCACTACCCTTATTTGTGGCAGCCTTAAAACTCAACAGTTCTGCGCAAGCGAACATGTCACCAACGTCAAAATAGTGCCCGGACTTATTAGTGCCTAGCCTTACAGCCGCTTCAATAATTCCCTATTATATTTTATTCTTAGCTCTAAAAATTTTAGTGTGACTTCTCTTGAACTCCAATGTATTGTTGGTTGTAACTGTTTCTTGTGCAGGTTTTCCCAATAAACTCTGCACATATCTTGACGCCGCTGCTTCATCTGATATAGAATAAAGGCTATAATCATACAAATATGAATTATTTACTTAAAAATATTTACCATTCAATAGGATGTTTGCTTCTTCAAGCGTTACCATAGCTGTCACATCATTACCTTCATGATTTATTGTAATTTCAACCAAATTTTCGTTTTCCTTTTGTTCTACCTCCATTTTTTAAAATTTTTTTTAAATAACTAACTTTTTTATATTTTTATAGGTTATGTGATTATAAATGTCAACGGTCAACCGCTCCCGAAAACACCTCTCTCACCACGGTCCATAGATTCACGTACCGTTGAAGTATACTCACAGACAAAAGTTTGAACAAGGTTTGATCCGACCTGTCGCGAAAACGTTACGGTCCCGAAAAATTTTATAACGTTGAGTCGACAGTACCTCGCAGCAAAACCCTCAAGGTCTTATTGATAAAATTTTCTTACTCCGCCCTTACTCTTATATTTGTCAGAGAATAGTTAATCTGAGACTAGCGGAGGTTTAAAGAAGTAATGAAATTACTATTAATAAACTCCGACTACGGCGTTAATACAGAGTTATGTATTCTCTTTAAGAGACTCAGCTACCCTGGTCGTTTAAGCGATTTGCAGTATTTTTTTAATTACTCGCAACAGTCATTGTCACAAATTATCAAAGAAATGGCAAGTTTTATTATAGATAATCATGGTCACCTGTTGGAAAACCTAAACACATATCAGTGGCTTGATAGGAACAGATACGAGCTTTATTCACAAGTAGGTTTCTTTATAGGAATGTTGAAACAATTATGAATGTTGATAAAATATTTTCAGTCAATACAAAATTTGAGTGGAGCACTCCCCAATTGTTGGGGGTTTATAGATTGAACAATCAGACCAATTTGTCGACCAACTATTGAACAACAAGAATATTATTCTGGTCATAAGAGAACTCACTGCGTAAAGTAACAATCTGTAATATGTCCAGATGGAATAATAATAAACTTAAAGGGTGCCTTTATAGGAAGAAGACATGACAGTTTTTCCCGATCAGAGTTATGTTTTATTTGGTGATCAAGCATATGGGATAAGACCGTTGCTCTTATCACTATATCCTGGTCATCCAGCAAATTTATTAGATCACCAAGCTGCATTCAATATTAGTATGAAACCACTTCGGGCTGCTGTCGAATGGGGGTTTCAAAAAGTTCTTAGCATATTTGCATTCGTAGACTTTGAAAAAAAAACCAAAAAATACTTATAAATGACATAGAACCTCTTTATAAGACTGCAGTGATATTAACAAATTGCCACACTTGTTTGTATCCAAGTGAAACAAGTCAGTACTTCAATATTATACCTCCTGTTTTAGAAAACTGTATTGGCTATGGTTTTTGTTATAATTGGTATGTAGGATTGCATAAAAGTATTAGTTATTCACACAGAGAGTTATTTTTTGTGCATATTGTTTCTAAATTTTGCTGCTTACTTATGTATATTCTATAGGAAGTGATATTACTTACCTTACCAATTGGCGCTACAGCCCGGGGTGGGCCTTGGCCTCCTCAGCTACACGCCTCCAGACGAGACGGTCCTTGACTGACTGCGGCTCCCCATCCGGTGACTCGCATCACTTTCAGGTCACCTAGAACCTGGTCCATCCATCTGAGACGAGGTCTGCCTCTTCTTCTGGTGGCGTATATCTTCGCGTTTAGTATTTTCTTAGGCATCCTTGAGTCTTCCATTCTCTGTACATGTCCGAACCATCTAAGTCTTTGTGATTTGATAAACTTCACGATGTCTTCCCCCTGCAAGATTTCCAGGATTTCTCTGTTGGTTCGGATACGCCAATCCTCCTCGGTCACTCGAATAGCCCCATATATTCTCCTTATTATCTTCCTTTCAAACCTCCTGATTTTCTCTTGGTCTTCTTGTGTTAGGGTCCAGCTCTCACTGCCATATGTGATGATGGGTCTTATGAGGGTTTTGTATATGGTCATTTTGGTCTTACGCGAGATGAGTTTGTTTTTCAGGAGTGCGGTGTTAGAAAAGTAAGCCCGGTTTCCACTTCGGATTCTTTCTTTGATGGCGGCGCTAGTTCTTCCTTCGTTGTTAACAAGCTCTCCCAGGTATTTGAATTCTGATACCGCCTTATACGTTACATCGTCTATTGTCAGATCATCCATCGTCCTTCGTTCTTGTGAGGCCGAGATCTTCATATAGACTGTCTTCGTCTCATTGATCACCAATCCCAATTCTTTACCATTTTCCTTTATTTCTCGGAAGACTTCAACAAGTCTGTCTTTCGTTCGAGCAAAGATTCCTACGTCATCAGCGTATGCACATATTTGTGACGACTTGTAGAATATCGTTCCTCTTTGATCAGTGTCCTTTACAGCTTTGTGTAGGGTTATGATGAACAATGTTGTTGACAATCCATCACCCTGCTTAACACCTGTTGTAATATCAAAGGGTTCGCTCAGCTTGTTGTTGATTTTTACTTGGGCTTTTGAGTTTTCCATGGTCATCATTGCTAGGTTGATATGTGATATGTGATAGTGATATTAGTAATGTTAATTAATTTTATTTTTTATTACATGCACAAGAAATATTCTTTATATCTAAGAGACCATTAATAATTTATCGCTGACTGTCAAACACTTTTTTGTGATGTTCTGAATCAAACAAAAATCGTTTTTCTTCTAATTCTATTTTTCTTTCTGCCACAGCCACCTTTCTCTCTTCAATTTTTAGCCGCTTTTCTTCTATATCTAGTTTTTTGTCACTTTTTTCTTGCAAATACTCCAAACCATGTCTTCTAATATAAGAGGTTCTTTTTGCATGATTTCTAATGGGCCCTGAAAGATGAAAAGTACTGTACGTCAACTAATTTAGTTCGTTATGAAAGAGTGAATTGAATTGAATAAGTGCACTGCAGAGGCGCAAGTTTTTCAATCATTATGAAGGATTTTAAAGGTATCTAGTATTTTTTAGATCGGAACATTTATTGGCCCATATACAAATATACATTTAAAATTGTTTATGCCTTTTTCACTTTGCCAAAAAATAATGTTAATAGTGCACTTTTGTGTTTATTTTTATAATTATGAAATTTTCATGAATTTCTACATTTTTCAAGAAATTACGTGCTGATTTTTCTATAATTTCTTTTGCAATTTCTATTTGTTTTTTCGCATAAGTTTCAGGGTTTCATTCAACACCTGCATTTCCTATTTCTATTGGATCATCCTCATGTATAGCATAGTTTTCCAAACTAGAAGTGAAACCATGAAGTAGACATCGAAATCTTTGCTTCCACACGCCAAAGCAACGCTCAACTACATTTCTTGTTAAGATATGAGCTCTATTGTAACCTTCTTGTTTCTCAGTTGTACTGGTGTGAATAAATATGGGGTGCATGCATAACCCGAATCACCTATCAACCTTCCTTGAAATTCCTGAGTTTCAAATCTAACTTTCAGAGAACTCTCATTAAAAATCCTTGAATCATGTGTACTTCCTCTCCAACGAGTCACAATATCATTAATTTCAAGCTTTGAGTTACAAACAATCTGTAATAAACATATTTATCAATAATTATGCCTACAAAAAAATGGGGAATGTCTTGAAATATTAAAGTCAATGATAGTTTGTGAACTCGGTTATGAATAATTATTAAAGTACTTAACGTTGGATCATAATAAATATTGAATTGGCTTCTATAAATAATATAGATACCTGAACATTTGAAGAGCTGTAGCCCTTTCTGTTAATATAATATTGTCCAATATCACGTCCTACTTTTGGGATTCGGATATGTGTGCAGTCTATAGCACTTGTCACTTGTCTGATACCTGCAATGTTATAGAAATCCGATATTGTTTTATTCTGGTCATCTATTGTTGTTGGCATCTTTACAAACCTGGGTCTTAAGGCCCCCATACACTACGGGTAAACACGACAATCTTAACCGAACAGTTAAAATTGTACGTGCAAAATTGCCCGCTTTAAACACACATACACTGTCGGAAAAGAATGTCTGCAGTTGTGTGTTTCACGATGAATCGCAAGGAAATAATTGCAGTGGCGTTGGTTTTTGCTTTAAAAAAGAAATCACGTAGAAAACGTTCGAAATGGGCAAAAGATTGGTTATTACAAAGAAACCAATTTTCCCATGTCAATCTATTGAAAGAGTTTAAACTGGAAAAAAGCGACTGGTGTAATTATTTAAGAATGGATGAAGATACTTATTTAGAATTGTTAAACCGTGTCACACCTTTGATACAAAAGCAAGATTCGCACCTTCGGCAGTCTATATCCTCTCATGAACGTCTTACGGCAACATTACGATATCTTGCTACAGGGCGAAGTTATGAAGATTTAAAATTTTCAACAGCAATATCAGCTCAAGATTTAGGACGCATAGTACCAGAAACATGTGCTATATATACCGTTTTAAAGGAGGAATATTTAAAGGTAAGTTTATAACATATGTTTATGAATTTATTAAAGTAAGGATAATTTAATAGTTACACTAATATTTCATTATTGTTTATAGTCATAGTTGTTAAAAGTTGAAAAGTATTGTGCGGTGGAAGCAATCGGTCCTAAATTGTCAGTTTGAAAATACTGCTGGTTTTGACTATTAACCGGTTGCAATGTAGGTTGAAGCACATTTCCATTATGTATGGTTATTCTTGATTGTCGAGAAACATTTCCCAATTGAGCCTCAAATAAACATCATTTATTAGTTTTTCCGTTATGAAAGCAACATTTGCAGGTAAATCTCTTAATTTGTGAGCTATGCTCTTGCCAACAATATCGAATTTATCTTCTCCAGTATCAAGTTGTTTTGATATTTTTTCAAGTATGTCATCAGCTTTATTTCTGGATCTCTTTGATCTAGGTGTATCTCTCACTCGCGATATAGAAGATTGTGGTGTATTGACATTGCTCTCATTGTCAAGAGTTGACTGTGTGGCAGACGCAGAACACGAATTACTTGTATTAGAACTTGGTCTCTCGTTATCCTGGTTCGCTTCTATAGAGTAGGGTGAGTCTATTTCAGTTTCATTAAACTGTTGTGAATCATCATTCTAAAAATAAAGTGTTAGGTACTTAAAATTGTGTATTAAAGAAAATAATTACTGTATATATATTTTTTTTCAGTTTCCACGGTGCGACAGAGAATGGAAACAAATTGCGGATAGTTTTGAAAGGAAATGGCAGTTCCCGCATTGTGTAGGAGCAGTAGACGGCAAACACGTGCAGATCCTACCACCCCCAAATATGGGCTCATATTATTATAATTATAAAGGCACTCACAGCCTAGTGCTTATGGCAATTGCAAACGCTAACTACGAATTTATCATGTGTGATTTCGGAACAAACGGTAGAGTATCTGATGGTGGAGTGATAGAGAATACGGCTTTTTATCAGAAGTTAATAACACGGTCACTAAATTTACCGTGTACATCAAAAATCAACAACAATTCAATGTCACTGCCTTTTGTCTTTATTGGTGACGACGCATTTACTTTGCGTACTGATTTTTTGAAACCGTTTGCTCAGAAACTTTTAACTAAAGAGAGACGAATATTCAACTACAGACTTTCCAGAGCACGTCGTATAATCGAAAATGTTTTTGGAATTCTTGCAGCTCGATTTAGAATATTTCGATCTGCTATAGGTTTGGATCTGCACAATACTGAAAAAGTGGTGATGGCTTGCTGTGCTCTACATAATTTTTTACGAAGAAAACGGGGCGAGCAATACATTCCGTCGGCAGTAGATGAAGATAATTATTCAAATGATCTACGTCCACTGCAAAATGGTTTTGTAGACTTGCAGGTCGGACGAAATCGGGGTGCGTCCGAAACAGCTGAAAATGTTCGAAATGGATTATTTTAATAATGATGGTGCCGTATCTTGGCAAGATCAACATATTTAAATTTAATTTTTTTAAAAGCATAAAAATGGAATACTTAAATTTCTTTTCAATAAAGTCTATTTGTTCTTACTTTATTTATTTGACCTCAAAAAACAGAATACAAATGAAATTAGAGTTGTTTAAATTGATTGGACTAATAAGCGTTTCTTGAAGTAACTCCTACATTGAAATCGCTACTTATTATTAAAATTAATATCTTCAAAACATTCTTATTTTCCTTACGACACCAAACACATTATAACATTTGGCAGCGCCGCCCTCGTGTGGTTACTCATACGAGCAATCAGTATTCTACTGTGCCGTTTTTTCTCTAAACGGCGTTCGGTTGTATGCAAAAACAAAAACAGTTTAATGCAAAATTAATTACTATCCTGAATTCTTATTAATTATACAATTTTTTTTCCATAAACAAGGTCCAGAAGATGTTTCTAGTTCCGATAAAATGATTAAGGTATTTTTATAGCTATGAAAAAGAGAATGTTTCTGGGTAGTATACAGTAAAGGTTTTCTATAAAACCTATTATAATGGTATTACTACTAAAATATAATATTATATTTATACTTACAATGGCTTCTCGATTAACCACAATATTGCTTTGGCTTTCTCTTGGCATCTCTTGATCTGTAAGGAACAGCAAATACTTAAAATACCACAAGTGTGGTGTGTAAACATCATCCGACCCCGCTCCAGATTTGTGTGATGTCTTTACTTTTTTCATCTCCTTTCTAAAAGATCCCCTTAGCGAGTCAATCTTTTTCTTTACATCATTTTTAGAAGCTTCTGGATCTATTTCTCGCAACTTGTTGATCATAATTTCATACGCTTTGTTTTTTTCTATTCTGTCGGAGTATTCTGAAGATTTTATTTTCCATAAACTTGGCAACGATTTATATAACTCCAAAAATTCAATAGTAAAATCTTTATTCCACATTCTTGTATCGGCCATTTTGCAGAACGACTATGTTTTTTCACGACGGATTTGAATGAATACCACATACACTAGCAGATTTGCACGAACACGTTAGCCTGTACGGGTAAAATCTCAGGTCACGTCGGAGATGAAGAACGTCGGTTAACATCGTCGTGATTGGCCCATACACTATCAATTTTGTACGCGCAATTTTAACTGTTCGGTTAAGATTGTCGTGTTTACCCGTAGTGTATGGGGGCCTTTAGACGAGCCAAAGCTACAGCTGTTTTCTGGCAAATTATGGATACTTCTGGTTGGCGAATACCAGAAAGATCTCCAGCATCGCTTTGAACCTGTAAATTGCAATTAATGATTATTATTTATATTGATACACAGTGTAAGATATAACATACTTGTCCTCGGGCCCACACTCTGATTGCAGTTGCAACTTGAAAATAGGGAGGAATATGACCACCTCTACTATCACCAGCCAAATCATCAAACGATATTTTTCTTTAAATTCCTCTTCTAACAATGTTTCTAAGGGATTAGCCCGAATTTCATAAAATTCAAATTTTCTGATCAGACGAATATTCTCTGCTTTTTAAAATTCTCAAATCATCCAAATAATAATCTCTTCTTTCCATTGCGAAATAATTACTACCCTCTGAACCAAAGCAAATACTTAATAAATATAACAAAACTAAATGATAATACGAACTAATAATAAAAAAACAACAAACTAAATTGCGAATTAGGTTATGACAACGTATTTATATAAAAAATGACAGTTCAACAAAACTTTTTTTATATTTAGTCGAATATTAATCCGAGCTTAAACTACCTATTTCCTTAGATTAAAATTACTTCCAAAGTTACTCCCAGGCTAACCTCGCAGTAGCCTATTCCTTGTCTAATATGCGTTTATTAATAGCGTATCTGTCAAACTAATGGTTTAACCATAGAAAAAAGTTAGACCTAAGACTAACTCTACTCCATGTTTATTAACATGTTCAGTGACAGTTCTCATGTAGAAATTCCACTTCATGTGTCACTTCCGTTTTATTGTGGGAATAGATTCGATATTGCTTTAGGTAAGTGATTTATTTGAAATATGATGTGAAAAAAATTATAATGTATTTTTTTTATTACTTCTGATGAAGCCGATCGGCGTCCTGTCACGCTGTCGAAGTATATTTGCTTTTGTTTTCGCATGACGCTGAAGGGCGTTGTAAATAAAAACAAATAAAAAATCTAAAGAAAGAAATGTACTCATAAACAAAAGCGCTCCTAATCATAATAAAAAAACTCTTATTATTACAACTGAATTCTACCAAAAGTGTTACATCTATTTGTTATGCCACTCCTCAAAACAGGAAGGGCACAAAGGTGGCTTTTCAACACATCCCTTGCATCGGAAACTGGTTTCGCGGCGTGTGTTTTTCATAGTACACAGTTTACACTTTAGAAAAACAGACTTCTTTCCAGACTTAGGTCTTGGGACACCAGGAATTTTCTCGGGCCAATGACCTAAGTTTTCTTTTGGTTCAGAATTTTGAAATCTTCTTTGTCTGCTTGTTCTTAGTAAGCTCTTTGTCTCGATGTTTTCAGGCAGGTTTATGAGGCACTTGATCAAATCATCCCTGAATTGAAGAAAAAAGTATTTTCTATTACCGCCTTTGCAATACTTTCTGTAAAGATAGAAGGCATTCCAAACTGACACGTACAATAGATGGAACAGAACTTTTTTGTACCACCTAAGCGTCTTGCGTGGAGAAGAGTAAGTGGAAGCCATTTGATAGCATCTATCGATCCCGGACATGTGATCATTATATGTTACAACTTCTTCAGGCTTCACATGTTCTTTTCCAAACTTGTTTGCCGTTGTCACCAAGCGTGGATGGTTCCGAGTTGTAATCACGAGAACATCTCTCTTATCCTTCCATTTAGAGATATATACGTTTCCTCTACGTTGCCAGATATTATGTTCTCCCTTTTTAAGTTTAGATGCCACAACTTTCTGGGGATTGTTCTTTCGATTAGCCCTTAAAGTTCCGTTTGTGTGTGAGTTCTCAACGTCAAAAGCTTCTTTGATAACTCGTAGCTGTTGTAGTACTTGTCCATGAGGATGTGGTGTCCTTTCATAATATAGGGCTTCAGCAGTCTTAGTACGAGAGCGGTGGTTTCACTGACAAGTGCTGCAGCCTGAGCTCCACTATACATTTCCATATTTAGAAGGTACCCATCTGAAGTTACCTCGAAGAAGTTGATGCTACTTTTTTTGTTTTTTATATACACAGAGAAAGTTCCTTGCTTGGACCGTAGACGTTCTGGAACTGGACGATCAACATATCGAGAAGGGGTTGCACTTTGTCTTTGGATCTCGAACCAGGAGGGGAATAGCAGACTCTAAGGATTTGTTGGTAGCGCCTCCCAGACATGGTAAAACTGAAGACTGGATGATAAAACAACGGATCAGAATAAGAATAGTAGCGTTTCATATTTTTTGTAGATATTTTTCCTTGGAGCAAGCATAAGCCAAGAAATTTCTTCATTTCATCAACTGAAATGGGGCGGAAATTTGCGTCTCTACAATGTCTAGTTTTTGGTCTGTTGATGTTTACTAAGCTATTTCCATAGTCATTTGAGCATTGTAAAATAAATGCTTGTATTTCAGGAGTGAAAAGTTTTTCAAATACCTGGAGTGGACTGGAGTTGTCATCAAGGGTGATTTTCAAACAGTTGCCAGCTTCATCGAAGTCAAATTCTGGTATATCTGTTGTTGTGTCCTCTCAATCGCTGTCCTCATTGTTTTGAGCTTGCTGAACAAACTTGGAACTTTGAGAAAGTTCTTGATCACTATTAGGGTCATTGTCAGCCTCAGAATTGGCGCTCAAATCTGCTTTATAATTCTCCACATCTGACTCTGAAGAATTTTCACTTGGTACATAGTCCTGATCCGATCCATACTCTCTATCATCCTCACATGGATCTGATTCTTCATGTTCAGATCCAGAAGATAACTCAAACAAACGTTTCAATCTGCGTTGCTCATTCTCATAAGGACCGTTTGTATAGCCATCTCCATCCATCTAGAATTCAAATAAGTATTTATCTATTTATAAAAGTCTAGGCAATTCACCCATGGGTGGCTTGACATTCGCAAAAACGCAACGTTCACGTGCGTTTCACGCAATATTCTGTTCATTGTGCAAATATTCTACTGAAGAAATGAATCGAAGAACATTGAATCGATTATAAAATCATAATAGGTCAGGAATAATATTATGTAGGTACTTACTCTTTCTGTTGCTCCGACAAAAAAACCTCTTTGTAAACAAACTCTCGTGGTTAGGGCGAGCGGGAGGAGATAATTACCTGATATATGGCACTACGGTATATGTGCTCCCATGATACGTGACAGTAGGGGTCCAAAGAACATTGACTGATATGCTTATTAGGACGCCGTCTGGCGTACTGGCACCAGATGATTTTAAATTTTTGACGCCGTACGGCGACATGCCACGTACCTAGGGAAGCAAGTTAACGCCGTACGGCGTCGATGTCACTGGTCGTGTTAATAAGAAGATTATTGTTAGCAGAGAGAGATATCCTCTATGATGTTTGATATTTGAGAGTAACTCGCCACTCGCCGTTCATTGCAGTACCTAACTTCACTTCAACAACTCAAATTGAAAAGTAAATAGAACGGATTTCTTCTGCTTACCAGTGATTACTATTTTTTGCCAAAAACGATGTGTTCAGGGTTGCGTTCATTAACCTTACTCAAGCAGGTGAGTGAGTAAAACTTTACGCGAAATCGTTCATATATGTCAAAATTTTGCAAAAATTTTGTTTTACCAACGTTCATAAACTAACTCGGAGTTGTAACGAGGTTTTTTTTAGTTATTAAGAATTATTTTGTTTAAAATACATTTTAAGTTGAGATTGTATATAACCCATTATACCCTCTGACTGTCTGTAAAAATAATATTTTCTCCGATTTATTGTAATCAAAATTGTACGTTCACCGCGCTGCGGTTAGAAAATTCATGTTTCCCCACTGCCACTAAATATAGAGTAGGTAGCGCGCAGGTCAAGCTGATCGAGAGAAGGGGATAGCGAGACGAAGCCCTGAGAGTCAGAGAGTCGAGAAGTCAGTTCTGCCTGGCCACGACTAGGGTTTGCTAGCTACCGTTCAGCGCTCCGTCTGCCGATTTACTTTTGTTGTTTACTATTTCTCTGTTTTTTTTTGTATTTTGATTTTGTTTTGTTTTAGTAATTCACTTTTATGAGATAAAAGTATAAACCGTTGCTGTGAAGGTAAGAATTGATTGGAAACTATTTACATTTAAAATAGGTGGTCTTTTAAATCATTAATAAATAAAGTTTATTTCCATTGTATCAGAATTATATTTTACAGTAAGTATTTCCGTTTCATAGCAAATATTTCCGAATTCAAGTAAAATTTCCTTTTGAAAATCCTTTAATATTCATTCCCGATTCCGATTTCCCGTCCCGATTGAAATATTGAGGAGTGCCAGGCGTCTTAGCCAGGGCTCTTTGATAATTTAATTCGTAAAGCCGCTCTAGATTAAAATCTTGAGGAGTACCAGGCGTCTAAGCCAGGGCTCTTTGACATTCTAATCCGGGGACTACCCTTGTTTTTATATATTCATTCCCGATTCCGATTTCCCGTCCCGATTGAAATATTGAGTAGTGCCAGGCGTCTTAGCCAGGGCTCTTTGATAATTTAATTCGTAAAGCCGCTCTAGATTAAAATCTTGAGGAGTGCCAGGCGTCTAAGCCAGGGCTCTTCGACATTCTAATCCGGGGACTACCCTTGTTTTTATATATTCATTCCCGATTCCGATTTCCCGTCCCGATTGAAATATTGAGGAGTGCCAGGCGTCTTAGCCAGGGCTCTTTGATAATTCAATTCGTAAAGCCGCTCTAGATTAAAATCTTGAGGAGTGCCAGGTGTCTAAGCCAGGGCTCTTTGACATTCTAATCCGGGGACTACCCTTGTTTTTATATATTCATTCCCGATTCCGATTTCCCGTCCCGATTGAAATATTGAGGAGTGCCAGGCGTCTTAGCCAGGGCTCTTTGATAATTTAATTCGTAAAGCCGCTCTAGATTAAAATCTTGAGGAGTGCCAGGCGTCTAAGCTAGGGCTCGTTGACATTCTAATCCGGGGACTACCCTTGATTTTTTTTATTCATTCCCGATTCCGATTTCCCGTCCCGATTGAAATATTGGGGAGTGCCAGGCGTCTTAGCCAGGGCTCTTTGATAATTTAATTTGTAAAACGGTTCTCGATCAAAATATTGAGGAGTGCCAGGCGTCTAAGCTAGGGCTCTTTGATATTTTAGTTCTGGGACCACAGCCTTTCACCTCTTCTTTTCCGAATTGATTAAAAGTTTTAATGTTTGATTTGTTTCCATTTTAAATAACCGAATTAGTGAAAAGACACCTGAAACCTAATTTTGCTTTGTGTTTTTACCGCTTATTTTTCATACAAAACATTTGAGTGTGCTTATAAACCTTTTTCGCTTATGTCCTGCCCGCTTCGTCTCTATTATGGCTATTAACGCATGTTTAATGTACATATAACTCATAGATCACCGTATAGTAATTATATTTTTGTGTTTTTTTGGATACCAGGGTATTGTTTCATTTTGTAACTTATTATTGTAACATATATACCTACTATTGAGGGTGAGTGTAGTAATAAAACTTAACTGAACCTGTGTGTTTTTCTGAAGTACTGTAGAGTGTAGAGTTTCCCTATCGTAGAGTAGTTGCTTAGTTGCACGAATTTAGTTTCACCGCATTGTGGGCCAGAAGTGAGAACATTTGTTTCAAGAACAACGAGGACCACTACCCCAGCCGGTTTGGATATAACTAGATCCCTGGACATTACCGTACCTCCATCTGAGGCTACCTGGAACTCTTGACGATTGAAGTCAAGGGGCCGTGGAGTTAACCACGTTAAAAATCTGGCGCCCGAGAAAGTGTAAAGTTGTCGAGGGTGTCAAAAGTGGCGTGCCCTGTTGGTAAAATCCAAAGGGGTGGGTAAAACGCGACTTGAGTTTCTTTATTGAAAAACTTTATTTTTAAAAAACAATTTATTACTTTAAGCACAACCAAAAACAAACTATTCGTGGATTCAAATATAATTTTAATGTTACGACAATGAATATAAAAATCAGACTGATAAAATGTAATAAAAAACATATAAAGAAATATTGTGTAAATTGTCAAATAGCAAAATAAGCATTTCTCCTTTTACTCATATCCGGGTGTTGGGTTCAATTATTATAACATAGATAGTTATAAGGGTCAATGGCCATAACTCCTCCCTTCTAAGATTCTGGCATGTTTCATGGAGTGAAAAATGCCCTAGGACTTGCCTCCGGTTTCTCTTCTAATTTTACTTCTTCTGTCGGTACATCTTCTTTGGTGGGTGGATTACTTCTCTTGATTTTTCTTTTTACGATATGGCTAACTACTATCCAAAGAATACTAACTACTACTAAAATATAAATTACTATATTACTATAATTAATAGAAGTCTTTTGTAAATGTTTTAACACTATAGGTTGGATTTCACTTTGTTTATTAAGAAGTTTGTGAATTTTATCTAAGGGAACTGTTTCCAAAGAGATCTCTGGAACGTCTTCTTCTTTTTCATTATAGGTAACTCTCAATTCGGGAAGTAGTAACGGCTGGCCTCGTGAAGTCAGTTGTTGATTGATATACTGTTGTTTTTCTACCAGAAATTTACACTGATATGGAACAGATATCAAAAAATTTCCCTTCAGAGTGGAAAAATCGGTACTTGTACATATTGTTTTAATTTTAGTTTGGTTAGCGAAAATGGCTATATAATGTGACTCATCAATTGCCTGGATTACATTTTTCGAAATTTTGATAGGAATACTTTGGCAGTTTTTTGGATTTGACTGAAGCTGAAGTAACTGGAAAATGCAATCTTCTTCTTCGGCTCCTACAGACAGACTTCCATCGGGACAATAATAGTTTGGCTTTAGGTCTAGGCAGGGCAACGAGTGATATTGGTAATAATTTTCGTTCATGGTCAGAAAGGTGTTGCGAGGTATGATAGTTGTGTGGTTTGTTGTAGGGATAGAAAAAAGATGATAATATGAAAAGGTTTCAGGATAAACAATAGGAAAGTGAATAGCGAAAACGATTTTTGTATCAGAGTAGTAGGCTTCAATTTTTAAAATTTCATAATATCTATGCGTGTCATTGCTTATATTTGGAAAAATTATTTCATTTATAGAGTGATACTTTAAAACTGTATTAATTATAGAATCCATTTCATTTATATCTACTATACTATTGTGTAAAACTCCTAATCTAGCAAAAGTTACAGCATTTTCTATCTGACTTAAGAGATGTACAATAATATTTAAGTTTACATTTAATTGATCTAAAACATTTCGAGTTTGCATGTAATCGTTAAATTGAAATATAAATGTACTGAGTGAATTACGTATTGTCTGTATTCCAGAAAATATTGTTTCTTGATTGCTCTGTATAAGTGATACTGTATCATTAAAATTTCCAATAATATCAGTTGTAAGTGAAATTTGCTGATTAAGTTTTTGCACGATTTCTTTTTCATTATTTTGTAAGTCAAATATTGCTTGATCATAGTACGTTGCGTCATTTGCATCAAGATTACCTGAGATACTTTTAATTACTGAACCTAATCCATTAATGAGACCTCTTTTTACTCTAGATAATGGCATTAGAGAGTTGAATTTTTGTTCAGCCGATCTTACTTGATAAAGAAGGGCACGATCAAAATAATCGAGCTCTTGAAAATAAGGGTGGCTAAGCCCTGATTGAATCGCTAATGATACGTTATTATATGCATTTTTTAAAGTTTCAATTTCTTTACCTATAGGAGATAAATCGTAATAATGAAGAAAGGTGTGAACACTTGCTTTTAATTTTGCTGTGCCTAATTTATACGGAAGGATGCCAGGATTATTATTTAAGTTAGTGATCAGGATCTCTTGACCCTTTACTAGTGGAAGGAATAGGACTGGAAGGACTAGTAGCGCCCTGTAACAATTTTTTCTGATTAGCTTTTGGTCTTTTAAGATTTTGCTTATGTAAAAGTTTATTTTTATTTGTTTTTAATTTTATCCCCTTGTCAGAGAGGGTTGTTGTTTTATAAAATTTTGGGTTAAGTTTGTTCCTAATTTGTGTTGTATTCTTTTTATATATGTCAGTGCCAGGTTCGTACTGTAATGGGTCATGTCGGTTTTGATTGTGGTAGGTTATGGTCGCCTCTTTTTGGGAAGTCAATGTCTCATTTAATTTTTTGTAAATTTCCTTC
Source organism: Lochmaea crataegi (assembly GCA_947563755.1). NCBI lineage: Eukaryota > Metazoa > Arthropoda > Insecta > Coleoptera > Chrysomelidae > Lochmaea > Lochmaea crataegi. Next base: position 30,383,235 of record OX387436.1, read on the forward strand.
GTAACTTGTCGATGTTCTTGAACGTAGTTATTAATAAGGGTTTGATCAAGGTTTATATCAAATAATTCTTTTGAATCAAAATGTCCATTTAGTATATCGATTGGCTTTTGTTTCGTTACAGAGTGTATCGAATTATTATAGCCTAAAATAGCATAGGTCATGTCATTGAGAATATTTATTTTACCGTCATTTTTTGCTCTAATAATGCGCAAATGCTCGATAATAGTAGAGTGAAAACGTTCAATTGCACCTTTTGACTGTGTACTATTTGAGGTAACATAGTGGGTTTTTACTTTATGGATATCTAGGAATTCTTGCACAATTGAATTTTTGAGTTCAGTGCCATTGTCCATTACAACTAAAGTCGGGACACCGTGGTGAGACATAAATGTTAAAAACGCTCTTGTGATTTCTACCCCGTTTAATGCCGGCAATGGATATGCTTGGCCGTATTTTGAGAATGTATCGATTATTGTTGAAAATTTTTGTCCTTGGGCAGAAAGAGTGTCACAAAATATGATTTCGAGTGGTTTTGAGGGTGTTGGACTTATCATTAACTTCTGCTTCGGTGGGTTTCTGTCATATTTGTTTGTTTGGCAAATATCACATTTATTAATAAAGTCTGTAATGTCATTTTTCATTTTAGGCCAAAAATATGTACGTTTTATTCTTGTTTCGGTTTCAAGTATTCCACGGTGGTTATTTTTATCCTCGTGAAATAGTCTAATAGTTTCGTGTTGTTCGTCCTTGTCGGTTACGTCTGTTAATATTTCATTACATTGTATTAGTTTATAAGCAGAATTTTTAAAAGTTGTCCGTAATATTTCTAATACCTGAGGGATGTAATCGTTACGTTGAAAATGCACACCATAAGTAAATTTTGGATTAATATAATTTTTGAAAACATTTATAACGTCCTTTTTAAAATCTTTAATTGAAATTTGCAAATGAAGCCGTTTTTTGTTAGAAAATACTTGTTCTATTTTTGGTTTTGTGGGAGAGTGTAAAACAAAATTAAATATTATTTGATGGTCAAAAGAGTTAAGACATTTTTCGGAAATTTTCATACCTAAAATAGGGTCCTCTTCACTTGTGTGAACGGTGTCGTTATCGTCATTGTTTGTTATTATTGGGGGTTCGCCTACGTTTACAATTATGGATTCGTTATCTTGGTCTTCGTCTCGTTGGTTTTTGAGAACAGAATCGTCAAAGTTTTCAGTGTAAAAGTCAATTAGCTCGTTTGTATGTATTTCAACCCGAGAAAGTGCGTCTACGTTAGAATTCGCAGAGCCTTTTTTATACTCAATTTCGTAATCAAATTCTTCGAGTTTAAGCCTCCACCTTACAAGTCGAGAATTTGGTTCTTTCAGATTCATTAACCACTTAAGAGGTTTGTGATCAGAATATATTTTGAATTTTCTCCCAAACAAATATGGCCTAAAGTATTTTGTAGCCCATACAATAGCTAAAAGTTCACGTTCTATAGTGCTATAATTTTGTTCAGACTCATTGAGAGTCCTGGAAGCATAAGCCACAGGCTTTTCTGTTCCAGATGATATTTGCGATAATACTGCCCCTAAGGCAAAACCGCTAGCGTCTGTTGTAAAAATAAAATCTTTAGAAAAGTCCGGATATTGCAAGATAGGTTCGTTAGTAAGTAAATTTTTACAAGTTTCAAAACATCTAATAAATTCAGCAGTATGTTCGATTTTCGCTCCTTTTTTTAAACAGGATGTCAAAGGTTTTGTCAGTCGGGCAAAGTCTTTTATAAATCGTCTATAATAACCAAGTAGACCTAAAAATGATTTTATATCTCTGGTTGTTTTAGGTATTGGGTAACGTTGTATTGCATAAATTTTATCTGGATTTGGTTTTATTCCGTTAGGTGTTACTAAGTGTCCAAGATAAGCAACTTCCCTTTTCAGGAATTCGCATTTGTCGATTTGAATTTTAAAATTTGTGTCTCTAAGTCTTTCAAATACTCTGTCTAAATTTGTAATATGTTCTTGTAGGGATGTCGAGAAAACTATTATGTCGTCTAAGTAAACTAAACATATTTCGTTTTGTAAACCCCTCATAATATTGTCTACAACACGTTGAAATGTCGCAGGACTATTTTTTAATCCCATCGGCATTCGAACATACTCATAATGTCCATTTTCGACATTAAAAGCAGTTTTTTGGATATCTTCGGGACTCATCTCAATTTGATGAAATCCACTAGCTAAATCTAAAATCGTAAAATAATTACATCTACCTAATTTGTCTAGTACATCCGCTATATTGGGTATTGGATAGCGGTCGTCAATAGTTTTTTCATTTAATTTTCGGTAGTCTACTACAATCCTCCATTTCTTTTTGCCAGAAGAATCGGCTTTTTTTGGCACTACCCAAATGTTAGATGACCAGGGCGAGTTGCTAGGTCGAATAATGTTCTGATCTAACATGGATTTTATTTGTTTTTGAACTTTTTCTTTATGGATGAAAGGATATCTGTATGATTTATTGTACACCGGTAATTCGTCTTTAGTTTTGATTGAATGTTTAATACAGTTAGTGAAAGTAAGTGGGTCTTTTTCTCTGTGAAATATTCTTGAATACTTTCTACATAGTTTTATAATTTGATCTCTTTCTTCAGAATTCAAATGATCTGTTCTTAAAAGTTCGGCAATGTCAGATTGGTCATGTGTTTCGTCTGGTTGGATGTCAATGTGAAATAAGTCAAAGCAATTATATTCAAAGGGTGTAGTTTGTAATGGCTTAGATAAAGAAAAAATAATTTCGTCATTTGTATTGTTACGAATTTCTACCAAAGCTGTACCATTATTTGCGTGTGATAAAGAAGATGGAATTTCACAGTTTTTTATTATTTGGTTGGAAATGAGAATGTCCCCTTCTGTTTGAGAAACAGGTACTTTTGCCAAAATACAAGTGAAAGGATCAATTTTTCTTTTGAAGATAGTGGAATTACTTTCTAGATAATGAATGGGTAAAGTAGTTTCGGGAGTAATTAACTGTGAGTTAACAAAATCTAAGTGTGCTTTTAATAATTTAATATTATCAAGTCCTATAAGACCATCAAAAATCTCATGAAAATTAAAAAGATGAAACTTAAAATTATCATTTTTATTAAATTCAGAAAATATTGGAATAATTGCACAATTTTGTTGACTTGATGTCTGAAATGCTGATGAAACAGTAAAAGGTTCTCTAAAAATTTTATTTTTAAAAAATTTTTCAGCCAGTTCCGGTTTCAGAAAAGATTTTGTTGCGCCGGTATCTATAAGTAGTTTAATAGGGGGATTGGAGATTTGAATGTAAGGTAATTCTTTTTTGTCTGTGGAAATATTAAGTTCTATTAAGTCATTTCGTATGCAATTTGAGTTTCCTGAAAATTTTCAGAATTGTCATTTACATATTCAAAATTTTCGTCGTAATTTGTTTCGTCAAAGTTTGAATTATCATTTTCTATTTGTTCAGAAGAAGTTTCTGCGTTAAATAACTCTTCAGAATGGAAATTAGGTTTCTGGTTGAAATTTCGGAAATTATTGGTGTTTCGGAATTGAGGTGTTGTGTTTCTTGTTGAAACAGACATAGGTACGGGTCTAGGCTGAACATTATGTGGATTTGGTTTCCAAACATTTGGAGGTTTACCAAAAACTTGTGAATTTGTTGGATATCTAGGATTTGGTGGATTTGGGTTACGTTGAATTTGTATTGGTCCTCTGGGAAATTGAGGTGAAAAATTATTTGTCATTTGAGACATTCTTGGTTGAAAATGTTGTTGGGGTGTTTGTTGAAAATTCTGTTGGGTTGTTTGTTGAAAGTTTCGTTGGGGTGTTTGTTGAAAATGTTGAAATTGGCGTGGGATATTGGGTTGGTTAGGATATTTCCGAACAGCATTATTAAAATTAACATTACCAAAATTTTGATTTTTCTGATAGTATTTAATATTATCCTCCTCTCTAATAAATTGAATCGCTTGTTCTAATGTATTGGGTCTCATGGCACGAATAATAGGCCCTAATGGTTCCTTTAAACCAGCTAAAAATGACTTGAGCGCCTGTTTAATGAAAAAATTTCTTTTTGACTCACGTTCTGCATTTTCATAGTGTAAATCTATGTAATTACAAATTGAATTGAGCAAACTTAAAATTCTTTCCTGAAATACGTAAGGAGACTCACCATTACGTTGTCTTATATTAACTAAATCTTGATTCAAACAATTCTCGTCTCTATGATCACCAAAATTTAAAATTAAAGCATTTTTTATATCATTCCAAGTTTTAGCGCCAGTTATGGCGACTATTTCCTCGGCTTTACCTTCTAATTTATTTAATATGCCATTAAGAAGTAATGTATTTTGAAAACTACCGATGTTTTCACTATCTAAATAGTGACGTAAAATTGATTCAGAAGCATTTATGAAACGTTGCAATTTATTAATGTTCCCATCAAAATTTGGGATAATTGACAAATTTTTAATGTCTAAAACTGGAGGTGCCATTATAGTTAAATGGTTAAAATTATTAATTAAATCTAGCTCTTCACAATTGTCGATTTCGCTTAAGGATTCGTCGTTAGAAGAGGAGTCTGACATAAAAAAAATTCTTACCACTTACCACATATTTGTGCTCTTTTTATTGCTAGACCTTTTCTATTATCCGTCCTTGGCTTCCTTGATGGATTCCTTGGGAACTGGAACTTGAAGTTGATTCTGGTTTTCGTCCAAAGAGTTGAAACTCACGGTTTTTCTACGATAGATTTCCTGACGAAAATCCTACTGACTGCGCCACTTAAGTTTCTTTATTGAAAAACTTTATTTTTAAAAAACAATTTATTACTTTAAGCACAACCAAAAACAAACTATTCGTGGATTCAAATATAATTTTAATGTTACGACAATGAATATAAAAATCAGACTGATAAAATGTAATAAAAAACATATAAAGAAATATTGTGTAAATTGTCAAATAGCAAAATAAGCATTTCTCCTTTTACTCATATCCGGGTGTTGGGTTCAATTATTATAACATAGATAGTTATAAGGGTCAATGGCCATAACTCGCGTCACAGAGTGATAAAAAAGACTAGATTGCAAAAGACTGGTAACTTTTTAATCCACATGAGCATTACGTTTATTGGTAGTCTGGAAGGTAAATTCAATGAAGCAGTAGTAGAAGTAAGGTTAGGTTGTTAAGTGTGAAAAGTTTTAAGTGGAAGATACATTTGTGTCTTTTAATAAGAACAATAATGGCTTCTACGCTGTTAGATCCGTCTCAATATAAGGTAGTCAGACCAAGGACAAACTGGGCTATACAAAAAGAATGGTAAAATATCGTACAATATCCTGTAAACGAAAGTAATGATGTTTATTTACAGATGGAACACTGATTTTTGTTAACACCAATGAATCAATTTTAAAAGCCTTTATTATATTGCATGTAAATGATCAAAGTCAAAACATTGACAATAATAATGACTTGTTTGACAATACTCCAACCCAAGATCCATGCACAAGTAGTACAGTTCAAAATTAGGAATCAGAAGACATAACTGAACAAATTATAGTAGTAAATACAGGTGATTCAAATGACAGGATAAAGTAGAAAAATCACTTTATTACTTTGTTGATAAACCTCCGATATGAGAAATATGCCACTGAAATATCATCTACGGCTACAAAAAAGAAGTAACATGGAAGAAAATTGCAGATGAAATAACGTTAAAAGGACTCAAAGTTACCAGCACTCAGTGCTACAACAAATGGAGAGAGCTTCATAAGAAGTATAATGCCAAAAAAGATAACATGAGTAGAGAAACTGGAACTAAACCAGTTGAGTTCAAATTTTTTGGTGGAATGGATCAGTACTTAGCAGAAAAGCATAATGTTAACCCATAGCGATTGCTTTTTCACTGGAGGGTGATCTAAGTAATTATGTCCAACTGTTTATACTATTACTATACACTACTACTATATACTACTGTTTATACTCAAATCTCTTATTTTTTGATGAAGAAGCTGAGGGAATATTGGAGGCCATCAAAAGTCAGGATAACAACTCCACTCTCAAAAAAAGATATGCTGGAATAAGTACGTTAGCGCCACAAATTAAGAAAAAGAAAACCTGTGGAGATATCTTACTAGACTTACGGGAAGATGCAACCCAAAAGGAGAAAAACCGTGAAAAAAGACACCAAGAATTACTAGCATCTAGACAGGACGCTCTGAACGTGTTTTTAGAACAAAGGACCCTGTTTAGAAAAGAATTCTCTCGATTACAGAAATAATATACTTTACTGGAGTGATTGAGAAAGTGTTTAGTTGGTAATTCAAGAAATATTTTGATTTGTCTATTTTGAATTTATTAGCATACTTCATAAAAGTTAATAACTAGTTATGTGTATTACAGAAATGTAAAAGACTGTTAGCTTTCAAATAAATATTTTCTCCAACTACTTGAGACTTTATTAACTACAATATGTAGTTACAATTTAAACAGTTTATTAGCTTATTATTTCTGTTGGCGTACAACTCTCTACAAATTGCATCTCTGTACGTTTGACCATCTTCAATTATATCACGGGGTATTTCGTCAATTTCTTCATGATTTACTTGTCGTTCACCTTCTCTTATGTATTCCTCCACCAACAAATCGCTGAAATCTAAACATATGTTATGAATTAAACAAGCTGCTAGAACAGTGCCTGGTATTAAATCTGTTTCATATTTAAGAACTGCAATCTCCTTAGTCTGCCAAATAAGAGAGCGAAGCTTCTTTCTACTACTTAACGAGTTCGAGCATGGACATTAATGAAATGTAATTGTGCTTGAGTTAAACGTCCATGATTAATATATAACGGTATGCACCATCTGAGAACTGGATAGGCCTTATCACCTATAATAAACTCTGTGCCGGAAGGAATGTATTCATTCAAGTTATTTAAAATAGCAGAATATATATGTATATACTCTCACATCTGACACAGAACCAAAATAGCCTATAAAAATGTCAATACATTTTAAAAATGGCTCTGCTATAGCCTGAAGATTGAAAGCGTAGAAACATTTACGAGTATTATAAGATTCAGGATCAGGATTTGAAGCCTTAATGACCACATAAGTTCCATCTATGCTCCTATGACTTGTCTCAAACCAGCAATACGTTGAAATCGTTGAGTGATAGTATTTATTCTCTCTCCTTGTGGTCAGCGAATAACTCTAGGAGCAACTGAAATCAGAGCTTTTATAACTCTAAGAAAACATGCTAACAGAGTAGATTTTGCCATATCACATTGTTCTCCCACAGATCTAAAAATATGTAAGTATGGTAAGTCATTATAGAATTAATAAATAAGTATATTCAGGTAATGGTTGTACCTGTAACTATCACGTGTTGCAAGAAACCAAATAACAGACAATAACTGTTTTTCTACATTAATGGTTGGTCTTGCACATGTTTCCTGGTTTCTAAGTTCTGGTCCCTCTACTCGAAGTAGCTGTTCATAAGCATCTATTGTTAGTCTGAAGTGTTGTTGAAACTGAGATGCAGTGTAAGAAGATACAACTAGTTCAACATTAAAAGCGACGTTAAAGGCGGCAGAGAAGGGTAAAGTGAGGGCAGCATGGCTGGGGAAGTTTATGTGTAATGCGATGGTAGGACGGTAGAGCAGAGTATGCTGTACGGTGCGGAGGTGTTGGGTGATAGAGCGGGGGTGAATGCGAGGGTTAGGCCACTCCTGCGGGTGCAGAGAGGGATACTGCTGAGGGTGGTGCAGGGGTACAGGACAGTGGGTGGACTGGCAGCAGCGGTGCTGGCAAGGTCCTACCCATTGGACGTGATGGCTGGAGCTAGGAACAAACGCTGGAGGGGTGCGACCAGAGAGGAAGTACAGGAATGGATGGAGGAGAAAATGGAGAGAAGGTATGAGGAGTATGAGGGCGCGCTAAAAGGAGCGATTGGGAATAGGAGAGATTGGATGGACCGGAAATTCGGGGTGCACAACTTCTTGACACAGGTGTTCACTGGACATGGGTCGAGAGTAAGGTACCTCCACAAGATTGGGAAAAGAGAGATTGGAGTGTGCGAGAGGGGAGGCGGTGTCCTGGGAGAACATGTTGGAGATAATATTGAGGGGGGAGGAGGAATCGATGGAGGTGAGTGGAGTAGTAGAGTACATGGTTAGGGGGAGAGAACGACTCGATATGGTATGACAGGTAGGAGTGATATTAGGGAGAAGTCGACGGTGTGAGCGGAGAGTGTGCGAGGGACCGCCGCCCGTCTCGAAGTATGCTAGGGTAGTGATTCCGAGGCGGGGGTAACGGCGAGTTTGAGGTGGTAGGTAGTTTGAGGTTGGTAGGCTTCCCCTTGGGGATGAGTCCAACACTGTTTGTCCTGGACCCATTCGAACATGAGTTTCCCATCTCGGCCAAAAAAAAACTAGTTCAACATAACCTTGAGTTTTGAGAGACTTCTTCGTTTCCTTTTTACTGCTACTATGGCGGCCAATAGTTCTATATTATCATCTCCGCTGCTCTCTTCCCTTTCACTTAATATAGAAATTGGATTTTTAAACAGTATCGAAGAAGATGACACCAAGGCATTCACCATCATTACTTTTTCCATATCTAAAATAGTATATTACGTAACAAGTCCGGAAAATACTGTTTTATTGGACGAGTAGACAAGATTCCAGGACGAGCCGTAGGCGAGTCCTGTAAGTCTGCGAGTCCGAAAAAACAGTTTCCGGGCGTGTTGCTTACCTTTTTTTTCGGCAACCGTGTGGTAGGTATAACAAATCAAAAAACACGTTTCTTTGTAATATCTAAATGGACTAAAAATGGCGTCGATTTGAATGTTCATGTTTGTCATGATGACAAAACGCTGAAAAACTAATTTTTAGAACAAAATTAGTGAAAAGTGAAAGTTCCTCTTAGGAATGTTTTTTAGTTTGCAAAAAATGAATTTTATTTGGCAATAACAGACATTCATTCCTTGGAGTGTGTTAAGTAAAAGGATTACTGTACGCAAGCATCATGAGACATCATACATTATACCTCGGTATGCGTGATAGTTATGGAGTAATTATTTATATTAGTTTATATTAGTTGAGTATTTGTAAAAACGTTTTTTCCTACAGTCGCGCGAATAATGACTAATTACTATATTCAAATGGAATCGTTAAGTCGACAAATGCCGAGAACAATTTATATAATTAAAAGGTGAATTTTAAAAGTCATTGTTATTGTTGATATCTCGGGCACGCCTCTAACTAGAGCGACAACGAATTAAATGTCGACAGCGGAGGGAGGTATAAGCGCTTTGCAGATTCTGACAAGTTTGAACAATTCAGTAGATCTTTTCAATGCCATAAAGAGAAAGATTCAAATACTCAAATTGAAACAGGTACTTAAATAGATAATAAACCAGAAAAACACAAAAAGGTTATTATACGTTTTTTATATCATTTGTGAATTTCATTTTCAATCAGTAATGGAAGAAATTTCTTCTAAAACAAAAACTGCAATGAATAATTGTAACAATATAAAAAACTGTTTCAATTATTAAAAGGGCGACTGTAGAAAAAATTATGTGTGTTTTTCGAGCGTAAAGTAAAATTGTCACTTTCTCAAGCGGCAATCTGTTACTTTACGCTCTAAATTTACAAATAACTATTATGTGATTTTACGTTATTAAGTATGTTCATTTCAATTCGTTTTGTATTGACGAAAGTAATATGAAAATGTTCCTGCTTGTTTTACTATTACTTTTTTTTATGTTAAAAATTAGGCTGTTTGAAAAAAAATTATTCCTAAATTGTATGAATACATATTTTTTGCTATATTCACTTATTAATTAAAATCTTATTATCGTACTTATGTATCATATTGATTCAAATTTACATCTAAATAGGGGAATTTGGAAGAGGGGCGAAGGAGACGTTTTTAAGTACGAGCATGATACTTTTTTTCAAAGGTAGAATTTCTCGAAATAATGCTGTGTGGTAAACGATGGGTAGAGGTTGAAAAATTGCAAAAAAGTTTTAAATCGAAAAACGCCTGGGAAAAATTTGAACTTGTTTGAATTTTTAATAAAAAAAATTTGAAAATCTGCGAAAGTGATTATTGTTAAATTTTCAGACTGAAAATGTCAAAATGTCCAATTTAAGTAAAAGGAGAAATCTGCACACAAAAAATTTGGAAGAACTGCAATTTTCCAGAGAAATACAATTCCATTCCTCCAGTAAAAAGTGGAGGTATTTCAAAGGTGACAATTTATTTAATTTTTCAAACAACAAGTTTTAAAATTTTTAGATCAAAATTTTCTGAGAAATTTGATAACAAAAATTTTTTCAATTCTTTCGAGTGGAAAAAGAATAGAGAAATTTTGTGTATTATATGCTGTGGAAGTTCCAAACACAATGTCTGCGATAGTCATTGAATTAAAAAGTTTCGTAATGTTTAGAGCAAAAAATTGTAAGAATCCTAGCATAAGAAAGCAAAAAAAATTGACTATAAGAAAGCCGTAAAAATTTGGAATAAAGAAATAATGTGAAATTTTTTAAATTGAGAAATACATCACATTCGCTGTAAATTTGAGGTTTTTTCTTAATAGATTATAGGAGATCAGAAGAACCATAACAATTTTTTTCAAAATTTTAGGACAATTTCCGGCGAGTTGTGATGATTCAAAAACTTATACCTACAATTTGTTGAACAAAAAAATATATAAAAAGAATGAAGAGTTTAAGTCCACCCACCTCTTAGGAAGTCATTTTCCACAATATTCTAGTTGAAAGTGCAGCGTATATGGGACTGTGCTTTTCACCCTAACGTAACATAGATTATTCTGAGCAATAAAATCAAAATGAAACGAATCATACAAACTCTAATACACCACCAAACATTTGCTAACCACACTTCGATATAGGGTAGGTATTAGGTAATAAAATAAGAGCACAGTTGGTTTAACTTTTTGGACTGCCTACAAGCACAGATACATAATATTGTTCACAAAGGTCTCATGAAAAGTATAGAGTTCACGGGCCTACGCTTTTTACATGTACTCATGCAAGAGATGTAAGAAAAACTGCTAGCATTTCTCCAGCCCCCCCAACCACCCACCATAAGGGGGGCCGGCACTAACGAAAATCAGTACAGCACTAAACAGCACTAACGATACAGCAAATTTCAAGCACCTAACGACATTTGGGGGGGCTAGAATTTCCCCAACCCCCAACGGTACCCCGTAACAGGGGGTAGCACTAACGAAAATAGATACGGCACTAACCAGCACTATCGTAGCACTAACCTTATACCAATTTTCAGCACCCTACTTTCTATTAGGGGGCTGGGGAAATGGACCTACCTGTAGTAGCTCATGGAGATAAGAGTGTTACTGAGAAAGGTACTTAAATACTTTATTTAAAAAAAATCTGAATGGAATGTGATACAAACTAGATTATATAGTATATCATTATACTTTTTTACAGGTCTCAAAAGAAAGATAAGTAAACTTAGAGAGAAAGAAAAACATATTGTAGGCTCAAATGGTTCCCAAAATGAATGTGAACAAAGTAGGTATGTTTACTTATAATTAATTAATTATAGTTGAATTTACTGTTTGGACCCTTACTTACTTACTTACTCATATTACTTTTTTAAATTAAACTAACTGTCTATAATTAATTCCACTATTTAATGAAAAACCAATGAAAACTGTAAAATATCGTCATATACAAATATCGAAACAATTATAAATGATATTTTAGAGTTTTCATCGGTTTTTTCAATAAGTTGTGGAATTAATTATGAACAGTTAGTTTAATTCAAAAAAGTAATTAATTATAGGATTCAATGACTTCATTGTTTTTATTTTAATTTTGATACTGAAGATTTATACAAAGGACGGTTATTTAATGTCGCTTGGTATCATGAAATGGATCCAGAAGCAGATCAGAATATAGTTGAAGAAATCATTGTTGAGTATGTACAGTGATGGCCCTTTAATAGAGAACAATGTACAGTTAGAGTCTGCAACAAATAGTCACCCTAAAAGGAAAATTGAAAAAACAAAAAATAGTTTAAACAATAGTAAAGTTGATCTGAACTGTATGCAAGAAGATATTTTGAGGTCACTTGAGAATATTAATGAAAACATTAATAGAATTGCAAATTCTTTTCAAGTACTTGTGGACCATTTCTGTCGGTGAACAATAATTTTATTGTCAGAACTAGAATACTATTTTTTTATTATTGGATATTTTTTTGGTTGAGAGTAATTATTATTTTGTGATTTTTGAGTTCATTTTTATTTTAGATTTGAGGGAATTATTATTTTTGTTCAAACCAATTTATACAATCCCATATTTATCATCGTGATGAACTACTGTGATTTTGTATGGACTGCCTTCTTTTAAAGTTAGGTATCTTATTTATACATATTTTATCTTTTAGTGTAGATATAAATAATAAACGTTTATTTTTAATTTTTCTTTATTTTCATCCTTAAGAACAATGTAACCAAATAAATGAGAACATTTGATAAATATTTATATTAACAGAAAAATCATGTGAAATATCTTTGAATTAATACATTTCTATTATTTTCATTCATTTGCCCCTGATTAAAATCAGCAGCAGCTATAAAATATTCTTCATTCCCTTCTTGCTGAATAGAGTGTTCGATATTTTGTGTTATGCACAAATTATGCAGTACTGCGCATGTTACAGCTATATTCCCTACTTTTTCAGGGTTATATTGCAATTTTTGTAACAAACATCTGAACCGACTTCTCAAAACCCTATCACACCTCTCGATGCAATTTCTTGCACTGCCATATCTTCTGTTATAATGATACTGGGATAAATCTATCACAGGATTCAATATAGAAGTCATGTTCCATTGTTGTTGGGGATAACCTGAATCACCTAATAACCATGAAGTGTGATCTCCATCATTATAACATTGACTCAACTCGTCATGTATAAGGGAGTTTCTCCAGATGAAAGCATCATGACAAGAGCCTGGATATCTGTCATTTATATTTAAGATTTTCAAATCATAATCACATATCTAAAAAAATTGAATGTAAATTACGATAATCAGAGTGAGCGAAAATAAATATCCACTTATACAGAGTGATAGAGCTCCAACAGGATCACTCTAATAAAATCTAAGCTCACTTAAATATATTTTCAAAAATCAGCAAAATTGCTAAACCATGTGGTCTATCATGAACCTCACATGGAAGAAAAAAGAAAACCCATCTCCTATCTACGTATTGATGGTCTTCGAAAAATAAAGGTATGTTCTTTTCATTTACTTCTTTATTACCAAAGTACTTAACACCATAGATAAGCTCTGATAACATAAATTAAAAGGAGAAAACTATTAATTTATTAAGGAAGGTCAATGATCTTTAATCAGTAGATCTATGAATAGAAGGGTAACATTATGATGAATGATCTGAAATCACTTTGAGAGGATTTATTTCTAAGATTGACAAGATTGCCATCTACTTACTTTGGTACACCATGTAAACAAAATAACCTTCAAGCCTTTTATATTTTTCGATTACTAACTTTTATGATCAGGTGATCATCCTATGTTCAAATGATGTATTCAGTAAATTTAGAGTATAAATATTTGACCTAATATATCTCATGTTGTTATAAATAATAAGTGGTAAATACTTATTTATTATTTTTAGGTGCCCTTCAGGGAGACGCTTGAGGAAAGTGAAAGGATTCCTGGAGACATTAACTGTATTAATCCTACTTAAAACAATCAGGATCTGTTTTTAATAAACCAGCAGTTGGTAGGTACAGAGTTTATTTTTGGATGTTTGAAAGAGAGGCACAAATAATTCTTTGTCCCGTAACACATCCCTCTTTCCCGAAAAGAAGTTTCACTTTGTCAAAAGGGAAACTTCATATAAGATTCCTAACTTTCAACAGAACAGATAGCCTTAGTTAGCATACATCTGAAATTCGGATATAAAGGCGGGATTACACGTGTCAAGTAGCTAAAGCAAGTCACTAAAGCCAGTAACTAAAATTTAGTACGTTTTTTCTAGTGAGTGTCTACATTTAATTTCATATTGGCTTTCGTTGTTGTTTAGTGGTGGTTTTTAAACATGGCCGAAAAAGTTATGCGTGTAGCAATGCGGAACTGTATATTTAATATTTGTGGTGAACTATCAGAAATATTGGAAGAAGAGATGATGAAAAATAGAAATAAGCATCTGAGGACGTAGCAGAGTATAAAAATTGGTTGAGAATGACCAAAGAACGCTTTAAAATATTGCTGTCTCAAATTACCCCTCAAATTGAGAAAAACGACACCCTAATGAGACCGGCTATTCCAGCTAAAATAAAATTGGAAATAACATTGTCTTATTTGGCCACGGAAAATAGTTATAGAACGTTGCAGAGGTTATTTCGTGTGTCAAGAGCTGCAATATCCAAATTTATACCCGAGGTGTGTGATGTTATTTATAAAAGCCTGGAAGAATATATAAAAGTATGTACTTTCTAAATAGTTTTATTGCGGAAAAGTTGTTGAACAGAGCATGTTAAATATTGGAAAAAGAGCTCTTACAATATCTGTTGGAGAAATATCTTCTTCAAGTGATTCCCCACAAGTAATACGTGTCGATGCATCGCTGTTACATCCGCTATGATCTGTGGAAGGCAAATAGGAATATGTAGGAGACTGCAATGGAGTAGTGACGACTGAAGGAGCAGGAATATCGCTGGTATGTGCAGATGGGTGGTACTGAATACCCTGGAGGTCCTGAAGTTTAAAACTGTATGCGTTCCTGTGCTTTTATTGCGGAAATAGGAGTCAACGTCATTAATTGTGCAGCAACGCTTTTACCAAAAACTGTATATTGATTTTCAATAGTAGGTTCACGTGTCACAGCTTCACTTATTTGCTTTAGGTCGTTAACTACTGCAGTAACTTGTCTCAATTCTACGCAGCCCTATTTTTTTTGTTGGTGGTTCTTGGGAGCTTTCAGCTGCTGCTGGAGTCATTGCTTCTCCTGGGTTTCCTCTTCTTATTCATCAACTGCTTCTTCGCGTCGTAACTACAAAAGAGAAATATTTCTAGACTTATAATAGCCAAAGTAAAATATTATACAGGGTGTTCCGAAATTAATGCACCAAATTTTGATGGCATATTCTATGTCAAAAATAAACATTGATAACCTGCAATCATTTCAATTTGGGTGTGGATTTAACTAGTATATTTTGAAATTTTCTTTTCATCTTTCAGGTACCCGAGTCTCAAGAAGAATGGAATGTTATTAAAAAGGGATTTCGTCGTAAATGGCACTTTCCGAAGTGTTACGGTGCGATTGATGTGAAACATGTGACTATTCATGCACCAGCAAATTGTGGGAGCCAATTCTTCAGTTATAAGGGTACTAACAGCATTATTCTACTAGCTGTTGTAGATGATGATTATTGTTTTCGGTATATAAATGTTGGATGTCCTGGAAGACAATCTGATGGTGTTTTTCAACAGTCGTCTTTATTTGAAGCCCTAGAAAATGGTTTATTACCAGATGGTGGCTTCATCGTTGGAGATGATGCATTTCCACTAAAAATGTATTTGATGAAACCATATTCAAAAGTAGCACTTTCGAAAGAGCAGAAAATTTGTAATTATCGCATTTCTCGAGCAAGAAGGATAGTGGAAATTGCTTTCGGGATTCTTGCTAGCAGATTTCGTGTTTTTGAGAAGCCTATAGCCTGCTTGCCAGAAACTGTTGATAAAATTATTAAAGCTTGTTGCGCATTACATAACTATTTGCGAATCACCTCCAATAACAGTTATACTCCAAAAGGATATATGAAGAAGTAACAATTCTTCAAGACGAGCTAGAGAACTGCGAGACCGAATCTGCAAGTATTTTATAGGCGAAGGTGCGGTCTCATGGCAGCAACGAATGATTTTTTGATTATTTTATAATATTGACAGTACTATAATATACTTACAACGAAATTATCCTGTGTAGGTCCATTATTATCCTCCACGCAGCTCAAAAATGCGTCCATTTCCTTGAACCTGCGATATCTTATGCCACAAAATGCGAGAATGCACATTTACTATCCCTATAATTTGATAGGTTGTGAAATAAAAATATCGACCAACTTGTCCTCAATACTTTTAATGAATGTTCATTACTTTTTCCCCCAAATCCATACAACTGTTCGATTCGTTTTTAACCTAAACATACAAAAACCAGAACCATCAATAAATCAATGGCGTACCACATTGGGTATACTACAATATTCCCCTCCGCAAAAGAAAATGTTATTATTTTAACAAATATAATATTATTCATAATTTAGCCGCTCAATCGGCGTAATGTTCCTTTTTGGTCGCAAGAGCTCACCTTTAACTGTTTGATCGGTATTCGCGCACAAATTAACATTTTCGTTTTCACTTCTATCACTCACAGTAATTTCTTTGGTAGCGACATCTGAATTTGTATTGTTGGGAAGTGAAGCTTCTACATGATTAATTAATTTAATTTGATTCAGGTGGCGCTTCCATACAACATTAAATTCAGGAATGTTTACCAAGTAAACAAACTTTCCTAATTTTTTTTAATTACACCCTTACACCAGGTAGGTTTACTAACATTTTCATAATTTTTCACAATAACTTCATTATTAATCTCAAAAAATACATTTCTACATCCACCATGATAAAATTTTTGCAATTCTTGCTTTGCTAAAATGTGATTTGTTAGATCTTGGGTCACCATTAGAGCTATTAGGCAAAAGTGAATCAAATCATGTTCGTAAATTACGCCCAAACATAAGGCTAGCCGGACTATTTCCTGTTGTGCAGTATGCTTTATTTCTGTAGTCAAACAAGAAATTATTTAAAACCTTATTCAAATCTAAAGATATACTTTTGCCCAAAGCATTTTTTAAAGCATTTTTCGCGGTCCTCACGACATTTTCGGCCGTTCCATTGGATGAAGGTTGATAAGGGGGTGACGTTATGTGTTTAATATTATTTTGCTTTAAAAAAATTCAAATTCATTAGAACAAAAATTTGTTGCATTATCTGTAACTAAAAGTTTTGGGAGACCAAATCTTGCAAAAGTCGTCCTCAAAATATCTATAGTGGTCTCAGACGTTATATTATGAACTACAAAGACCTCTATCCATTTACTGAAAGAATCAACCAAAAACCGAAATTATTTTGTAAAAAAGGACCTAAATAATCCAAGTGTAAGCGTGACCACACTTCCTCCGGATAAAGCCAACAGCTTAAAACTGATTTATTAGGTGTTTTTTTTATACAAAATACAATTCTCACAAGTTGAACAAATTTTTTCTATCTCTCTATTCAAATTTGGCCACCAAAAATATGATCTAGCCAGACTTTTTGATTTCACGATACCCAAATGAGATAAATGAAGATGCTCTAATATCACCTTCCGAAGTGTCGTAGGAATTATAATTCTATTGTTCCACAATAAACAATTATCTTCGATGCTTAACTCATCCCGTATTCTGTAAAAAGATTTCATTTCTGAATCTAACTTGAAAATTTTTGTGGGCCAACCTTCCGTAACATATTTTCGAACAGTTACTAAAGTTTTATCTATTTCAGTTTCCGATTTTATGTTTTTAAAATTTAAAGGAAAGTGTTCATTATTTTCAAAAAAATGTATAAAATCGATGTCCACATTTTCCCACGAGTTTTCATTGAACTGTTCCGGTAAACGTGATAATGAATCCGCTAAATTCTGCTCAGATTTAACAAATTCTACTTTATAGTTGTAATTTAATAAAATCACAGCCCAGCGGCGGAGCCGGTTTGCGGAGAATTGGGGTATCCCTTTCTCTGGGTGAAAGATGGTAGTACGGGGTTTATTATCGGTTACTAAGGTGAATTCGCGGCCGTAAACATACTGGTTAAATTTACAAATACCGAATATAATCGCAGGCCCGTCTTTTTTGATTTGAGAATAGTTTTTCTTAGCCTTCGTCAATGTCCTTGACGCATACGCGATAGGTTTTTGCGTACCATCCGACATGACATGAGCTATCAAACCCGCAACTCCATACGGTGAGGCGTCAGTAATAAGTTTTAATGGCATATTCGGGTCATAATGCACTAAAACCGGGGCGGATGTCAATAATTTTTCAACTTTGGTAAATAACTTTGCACAATTTGCTGACCAGAACCATTTTACATCGGCCTTAAGTAGCTCATACAAAGGATACTATAGCGATGATAAATTTGGCAAAAATTTCCCATAGTAATTAATTAGACCTAACCACGACTTAAGCTGGGTAACATTCTCTGGTACCGGAGCATTCTTAATAGCGGAAGTTTTTTCTTTCGACGTGTGTAGCCCCTCGTGGTCAATGACAAACCCTAAATAAGAAATTTTATTTTTAAAAAAATCGCATTTTTTCAAAGATATTTTTAGACCAACATCTTGTAATTTTGACAAGACTTGATTTAACCGTGACAAATGCTCCTGCCTATTTCGACCCGTAATTATTATGTCGTCCAAAAATATAGCCACACCCTGTACTTCCCCTAAAAGTGATTCCATTAATTTTTGAAATTTAGCTGGAATGCTCGCTATCCCAGAAGGGGCTCTATTATATTTAAATAATCCCTTATGAGTAGATATTGCTACTAACGTTTTCGATTTTTCATCTAAACAGACTTGAGTATAAGCGTTAGCTAAATCCAATTTCGTAAAATGTACTCCACCTTGTAATTTTACAAATAACTCCTCTATTCGCGGTAGTGGATACTGATCTATCTCTATAAATGGATTAACCGTAACTTTAAAATCGCCGCAAATTCGAACTGTACCATCACTCTTGAGAATTGGCACTATTGGAGTTCCTCAGGGGTTGTAATCTATGGGTTCAATAACTCCTAATTTTTGAAGTCGCTCCAGCTCCTTTTCAACCTTCTCCTTAATCGCGAGTGGGAGCGGACGAGCTTTAATGAATTTCGGAGAAACTTCTTAATTTTTTAAATTTATTGAAATTACTCCTTTAATAAAAGTACCAAGGCCTGTTTCAAAAACTTCGCTAAACTTATTTAGTACAAATTATAAATCATCAGGTAGGCCCAAATAAAAATTATTTGAAATATTGAGATTGAACAGATTAAAAAAATCACGTCCTAGCAAAGGTGGACCAGATGCCGCTGGTATAACATAAATATTTAATTCATTGCTTACATTTTTATAAACAATATTACAAACTATGTACCCCCTAGGTACTATTTGCTCTCCGTTGTATAAATTGAAAATTTTGTCCGTTTTATACAATGTTTTAGCCTTGAAATTTTGTTCAAAGAAATTTTCTGAAATAACTGTAAAACTTGATCCTGTATCTAAATTGAAAGCATACTTATTGGATCAGTTTTTGAATCTAAATTGTACAAAGAAAAATCACATTCTAAGTAATTTTGTTTAGAATGATTTGAAGATTTGTTATTATTTTTTTTATTACACATCGGAGCCAAATGACCTTTAATATTGCAAATGTGACAAAAACAATTTCTAAAAGAACACTTATCTGATTTGTGGTTCTTCCTTCCACAGACCTTGCATTTGTCCTTTGCCGGTAGTGTTTTTTGTTGTTGATGTCTCACTTGTTCGTGGTAGTTACTGCGCGTTGTAGTTGAACCTACTGACATAGATGGCTTCTGGAAAGTGCGCGACGAACTTGGTTTCGCCTGCGCATACTGGATGTCCAGTTCTCGTTTTACAGCAGCGTGGTTAAATTCTGACGATGTACCATGAGCAGCTGCTTTAGCCGTTGCAATTTCAACAACTTTTTTTAAGGAAACATTCTTTTTTTCCTCCAACAATCGATCTTGAACCGCACCTGGATTGTACCCAATTACAAAATGATCACGAAGCACTAATTCTAACTCTGTATTTCCAAAATCGCACAGCACTGCTAAGCTTCTCAACCGAGCCGACCATTCCCGCGCTGTTTCTCTAGGTAATTTACGCGAATTATAAAACTTTAATCGAGCCGGAAACACACCTAAACTTGGTTGAAAATGTTCTGTTAACGATGTTATCAATTCCGAATATTTCTTTTTTTCTCGTTGCACTGGTAAACACAAATTTTGCACAAGTTTTGTTACGGGACAAAGAATTATTGTTGACTCTCTTTCAAACATCCAAAAATAAACTCTGTACCTACCAACTGCTAGTTTATTAAAAACAGATCCTGATGGTTTTAAGTAGGATTAATACAATTAAAGTCTCAGGAATCCTTTCACTTTTCTCAAGCGTCTCCCTGAAGGGCACCTAAAAATAATAAATAAGTATTAACCACTTATTATTTACAACAGTAGGAATAATAATAATCAAATATTTATATTCTAAATTTACCGGAATCTTATTTAAACATAGGATGATCACCAGATCATAAAAGTTACTGATTTAAAAATATAAAAGGCTTAAAGGTTATTTTGTTTACATGGTGTACAAAGTAGATGACAATCTTGTCATATCTGTCAATCTTAAAAATAAATCTTCTCAAAGTGATTGGAATCTTTCATCATAATGTCACTTTTCTATTCATAGATCTACTGATTAAAGATCATTGACCTTCCTCATCAATTAATAGTTTCTTCTTTTAATTTCTGTTATCAGAGCTTATCTCTGGTGTTAAGTACTTTGGTAATAAAGAAGTAAATGAAAAGAACATACCTTTTTTTCTAAGACCATCAATACGTAGATAGGAGATTGGTTTTTCTTTTTTCTTCCATGTGAGGATCGTGATAGACCACATGGTTTAGCAATTTTGCTGATTTTTTGAAATATATTTAAGTGAGCTTAAATTTTATTAGAGTGATCCTGTTGGAGCTCTACCATTTGTATAAGTGGATATTTATTTGGCTCAGCTTAAATTCCTGTCTCCACATCCGAAGGCGAAACCACTTTGAGGCCACACAACTTCTACGGTGAGTTTAATTTTTTCAGTTTACTATACTCAACCCTCATAACATTTAATTATTACCAAAAACTTACACAAGCTCCTTTTTTAGGTCTCTTTCTTCTTTCTTCTTACTTCTATCTATCTTCTTCCTTTGGTTATTTCTTCATTCTTTGGTTTTATTTTATACATCGATATCTTCATTTCATTCCTGCATCGACATCATCTATAAGGTACATCATCTACACCCAGTCATCATATCGGATACACCTCTACCTCTAGGATATAGTAAGCCACCACCAGATCTTTTGGAGGGACACTCCACAGCACCCGATCGTTAACAGGTAACCTTCCTACCTTATTTATATCAAGGAATCCAGTGGTTTGAGTAGAAGCCAACATTTTACTGAAATAACAAATATATTTATGAAAAAGTATTGTAAGTGGAGTATTTTGTCATACCTACTGAGGAACTTTAGGTTCCCTGGTGCCTTTACCCTCTGTTGAGGACAAATCATACATTTGGTTAATAACACATAACACGATCACTAGAGTTTGTAAACCAGCGTATGCATACAAAGGGTAGTTCTTTAATATAATTCTGTATCCAACCACCCCTAAGGTTAGATTGGATAGTGTAAAACTTTTCTTTTTTTTCTATAAATCTTTCCATGCTTTCTATTAACCTAAAATAACCTAAATAATTTTTGAAAGCCAACTTCATATAAATCGTTAGGTACAGCGGAACTACTTTGGGGAGTTTTTAGCGTTACCACTTTTTAGGCAAAGCCTTGTTTGTACATTCACATAATAACCAATTTTATTTTATTATATTAAACCAACATTACATCTGAATCGGTTTTTTATTCCGAATCCCACCCTGAGATTAACAGGACCTTTTAATCAAGGTAACAGTTTGTAGGCTTCTTCACTAAGTGCATTTAACAAGATAGCGGCTTTGCGCTTATCTTCTTCAATGGCATTTGCCAGAAAATAATTTTCTAACCGTCTACTAAAAATAGACCAATCTGACAATGATGGGTCAAATTCCCTCAAATGTCCAATAATTTCACGAGTTTCGGCCATTTTGGGTGAACTTACAACGAAAAAAAACTGCACGTGGAATTTCACACTAACTGCGATTTAATTGCAGAACTCAAGATCAAAATCCTCCGATCCTGCTCCCGACTTCATCGAATCTTTCATTTTCTTTTTTTCTTAACAATAAGTTGACCGCAATGCCCGTTTTTTGTTTTTAATCTCAGACACTCCGAATGATGATGATCTCCTCAATTTGCTTATATGCAGTGTCCCGGGATTGTTTGTTTTTATAAATGGCAGCCTTTGTATCCCATAGGCACTGCTTTTCACGATATAATTCCACAAACTTCCCTGTTGTTGCTTCACTCCAACTCTCCAACGTGACATTTTCACTACCGAAAGTACCGAAACAATGAAAATATTCTGCCCGTTTGTACTAAATAAACTACTAAACACTGACCTGTCTACACTTGTTTAGTGGGCGATTTAGTTGCATGGAAACGGGGGTGGGAGAACCTACTTGCTCAAGTAAATAGAACACTAAACAGTTTACTAAATGAGGTACTTGCGCAAGTACTAAATCAAGCTGTTCACACCATACAAGCAACTAAATTTGATTTAGTAACCTGCTTCAGCTACTTGACACGTGTAACCCAGCCTTAATCTTAATATCTCATAATCAATGCGACGACCATACATTGTCAAAATACCATCAATGGGACGGCCATGTGCTTTGGACAGCCGTATACGGCCGTCGAATTGGGAATCGTGTTACTTGTCACTGACCATTTCTCAAATTTTTTGTGGGCCGTCAAAATGATGAAATACTTGCGAAAAACGCATAAATGCGTATACTTTCAGTTGGCCAATATAGTTAGAAAAAAGAGGGTGCTATTTAGACATATATTCTTCAAGCTGTGCATTTTTCACGATACCGATTTTGGGACGGCCGGTTTTCGCGGCAACACTGTATCTTTATTTCACAGTTGGGGTACACATTTTTTTATGTGACCTTGCGATTTATTTTCTCCATTCTAGGAACTATTTTTTTTGTTTCACACAATAATTTGGAACGTTCTAATTAAGAGATTCCGACGACCACTTTAGTTATACGTTATACATGGTAAAGTTGTTCAACTTTTCGTGCGGATTTTTATACCTTTTGTTTTGTGTAGGACGAATAATTTTTCAAATCAAGGCAAATTATTTAATTATTCAATAATACATGCATATTATTTTTAGAGTTTCTGGCTGTTTAGTGAAAAATATTAACTTAATAGAATTTGATCAATTTTATTTATTTTTCGAATTTCTGGTCCTATAGTCATTGAGGTAAATACACAGTAACATTTAATGTGGTTTTCGCGAGATTACTATAGTAAAATCGCAATCAGTGCGGAGTAATAAATCTAAATTTTATGGGACTTGCTCACCACAAGTGGGCCAAACAAAATATGTAATTTTACACTACCTGCTGTAATGAATGTTGTGAAAACAAGAAATTCATTTGTGCCGACGGATATTGTAGAAAGATAACAATGACTGAGTCTTATCTTAATACTTTCTAGGGGTATAATAGGCGTAGGATTAAGAACAGTATTAGGGGTTCGTAGGTATATATTGTTAATATTTGTTGTATTGCTTAAGTTTTAAATTATGAAAATACGTAGATATCCTATCAAATGAGTGTGGTTTAAAATGTTGGCCGTTAAATTATGGCTCGAATTCTGAATAATACAATGTTATGATAGGTACAAATAGTACTAATTGTAATTTGCTTACCAAATTAATATGAACATGCCACTTGTAAATTGTTTTAAATAGTTTTTCCTTCATGTTAGTCTAGATTAGTAAGTGAAAATGTCTCTAAATCACTGTCGGAATCACAATCGTCACTTGAGGAGTCATTATTTATTGAAATTGTTAATGGTGTCACTGTAATGTCTGCATCTAATATTTTGTCCAGATTCCACATGTTTTCTTCCTCTTTTAATACATGATAAATTGCTTTTTGCCAACTTTCTTTAGTAACTTGTAATAGGGATCTGTCTAATAATACTTGCATATCTTTTAGTTTGAATGTAGTATTATGTCGACCTATAAAACTTTTCACTTGTGCCCACATCAGTTCTATCGGATTTAATTGGCAGTGATACCATGTTTTTTTGCTAGTTCGTCCACTGCATATCGAGCAGGAGGCTTATTCAATTTTACAATTTGTAGAAGTTCTGGTTTGACTGATTTTTGAGGAAAATTAATATTTTTGTCTGTTAGGTCAATCATCTGCTCAAAATATTCCTCAAAAACGTCGGCGTTCATATCTTCATGGTAGCCTCCAGTTTTTTTAGATCAGAATATTAAAGATCACCATCTAAATACCCATTATCACTGCAAATATGAGTTATGATTAGACGTCGTCCCACACCGGATGGACTCTTCAATCCTGTAGATAATCCTTCCAAAAAAGCCTGTCGTGAAGATTGAATGTTGGTATCCTGCCACATTTTACTTACAGTGTAGCCTTCATTCACCCAGGTTTCAACCAAGTAAAACATTGGTTTGCCTTCTGCACGTAATTTAGAAATTGTTCTTAGATATCTCCGTCTCCAACAAATAATTTCTTCAGTATCAATAAGAATCGCTTTTCTATCATGTTTTGCCCATTTACATTTTAATTCCTGTAGCGTTTCCCGTAGTTTCGTTCGGCCCATTTCAAGGAAATATGGATCTTTATTCATTTCATCCGAAATTTTAGCTAGTGTTGGGATTTCTTTCCTAAAATAAAATTCGTGCAGTTTTCTTCTTATTGCGTTTTTAATTTCTTCTGCGAATTCAACTTTCTTTTTACCGCCTGCATTTTTCTTTGCGGATTTAATAACTCCGCTTTTCGCTTCACTTCTAATTTTGTATATTGTTGATTTGCTTACGCCTGTCATATTACTTGTCTTTGCAACAATGTCATCAACTGAACCTGAAGGATTTTCACTTCTTAATTAATTATAAACATTGTTCATTATTACTTTCTCGTTCACCGACAACGCCGACTTTTTCGTACGCTTTACAGGTGTAAACCCGGATCCGTACTGCAAATTTTCTGCCATTGTCACTATTAACCGAAACTAATAATCACAATAATTACTTTATAAAAGTTATAAAGCGACCAAGTTCTTTCTAAATTCACTAAATGAATAATTGCTGACAGTCAGACTGCAACTACCTTTGAAACAAAAATACACAAATTCCATAATCAGGTAGGGGAATTATCTCTGAAATTATAATCCCATTCCGTCTGCCTGAGGTCATTAAGAATCGCAATCGTTCTTGAACATTGTTTCAACGATAATAATATGCAAGTCGTTTATATGTTCATAAACAAAATTACAACCGAATACATCAAAATAATATAGACATTCAATAATATTCGTAATAAAGATTTCAGTAATCCGAATGTCTCTATACCTTAAAAATAATAATAGGTACCCACCCCTGAAATGACCTGTTCCGACAGTTTTATCGGTGTTTCGGAATTCGGTCCCGCTACCTGCGGAAGGGACTACCTGCTCACAGGGATTTTGTCCAAATCCGAAAGGGTGATTTCGTAATTCGGTCCGCTGTCGAATCTAATTGGGGTTGGGGTTAGGTTTTGTTAGGTTGGTCAAATTAAACAAATAGTAGGTACATGGGACCCAATTCCGAAATCGCACTTCGAATTTTTCGTAATTCGGTCCGCTGTCGAATCTAACTGGGGTTGGGGTTAGGTTTTGTTAGGTTGGTCAAATTAAACAAATAGTAGGTACATGGGACCCAATTCCGAAATCGCACTTCGAATTTAATCCGTTACAGGTAGTCCCTTCCGCAGGTAGCGGGACCGAATTCCGGTGCGTCCAGTTTTATTACCTCGCACTGATTGCGATTTTACTATTGGAGACTCCAACATTTTTACCAGAGTCACATTTGCGTTTGTTTTTCGATTATAATTCAGTTCTGTCAACATATCATTGCTTTACCAATTCACATTCAAATTACAGGGTGCTTTTAAAATTTTGATTTCGATTATTTTATAGGTCTGTGTAGGTTAATTGTTATTAGAAATAGGGGAAAGTGTTTTGTCACTTTGTAGAATGTGGCTCAGAACCCAGTGACGTAACTTTTCGTAGCTTTTCTTCTCAAATAACCCCGTTAGAGCGTTGGGACACAAACTTTTAATAAGGGGCATTTTATACAGGACGGTCCATCTTTTCGCATTTGTAATTATTGGCTTAATCAACATTTTTAAAATATTTGAGAAATCAAACTATTTACAAATATACAGGTCGTACCATTTGTTCTTCACCAATTCAACTTTATTTTTCATACTGAACATCCCATATATTATTTCATTCCCAAATAACAAATATTGTATTCAGCAAGTACCGGTTCAGCGTTATTTGATGTTTTTTGAAAATTAGTGCCTGAAAATTGATATCTATAAAACCATAAACGTATTTTATGGATTAAATAGCGAGAATTATTCAGTTTATTGATAAATTGAATAAATAAAATGTTATTATTTCAAATGTTCAGTCACGAATAACTTGGATTTTTTAATGAAATGGTATACCAACTTCTCTGTTATTGGATGTAAATTTTTTTGGGAGATATGCGCAATTTTGTATTCCCTCATGTCCATGGATAATGTTAGTATACAGATTCTATATGTCCTTCATACTAACTTTTATTTTGTTGATAGCTTTCAGCATTTCTCTACGACTAGATCATATATGTAGGAATCAATCAATTTTGATAGATTTTCAGATCAATGAAGAAATAAAAACTGCTTACAATTTGAAGTTGTTATTTGCAAACACAACAAATACAATGCCAATAAATAGATGGACACCCTGTATATAATGTTATATTAATCACCATATTTACTTTATAACGGCTATTTCTATATTGTATCTTTAAGTTCTTATAATATGTAATATGCACATGTTGATGTTATTATATTTTTGTTTTTTTGCACAAACATATGTTAACTCACCTAGGTGCACTACTTGTAAAATTGACTGATAAACCTTTGATTGCCACCTTTAAATGTATATATATATATATGTATATATATATATATATATATATATATATATATATATATATATATATATATATATATATATTTGCCAGTTTTGGTTTATTTGCCGTTGAATAAATTAAATCATTTTGAAAATATGTAGTTTGTTATAAAAACCTGTAGATTGAATACACTATAGCAACATTTATTGATGAAGCAGTGAAGCAGTAAATAAACTTGTTCTACAATAATTGATAGTAGCTGTTGTGTAAGTAGTTTTGGATAGTGAAATGAAAATCTTCAATTTGTTTTATCTATACAACTTCAATACCATACTTTCTTTATATTTTACCATTACCAAACTAATAATAATACTATATACTAAAAACGAATTTACATCACTAAACTAATTACTATATTGTTACGCGAGCTACTGCATTAATATGCTCACTTAGTGCCCCCAGTGAAATCCCCGTATGAGACGACTATGGCTCCTCCGCCCAATTTTCGAGAAGCATCCAAAATACGAAACATCGAGAATATCCAGTGCACCCGCCAGAACGTTGAGAGATTTCTAGAATTACGGCGCGCGAGTATAAATAGGCCACGAGCATCGCTGCAGGCAATTAGTCAATCAGTCAGTGTTGATACCGAAGGAAAGTAATCGCGCCTCGATAAAGTGTTTATTAAGTGACTCTCATATAAATTATAATTAGTGTGTTTAGTGTATTACATAAATTATTAAATAAGGACTGAATTACATATAAATCTGTAAATATAAATTAATTGTAAATATAAATTAGAATAAACGTTACAATATCCATAAAAAAAATATTCCAAGTCACTAACACTATGAGTAAAAATTATTACACAGAAAACTATTTTAGCCCCTGTAGTCTCCGGCAATCTGCCTGAGGATCTCATTTCTCTCTCTTTGTATAACATTATTTTCTTCGATGGCTAGTCGAAATTTTTTTATTTCTTCTACCCTCGCTTTTTCAGTATCTAATTGTTTTCTCCTTAAATTGTACAACTCTGTGTTTTTTGGAGTTTTTCCGTTTCTGGGTGTAGCTTCCGAATCTCTACTTGCCTCTGCTGCTACAGGTTCCTGTACATTCATGTTAGATGTACATGAAGCTGTCGCAGAACTTGAAGGTAGTTCAGATGACACAGCAGGTAGTACAGCTCATGTAGCTGGTAGTGCAGATGTTGTAGGAATTGAACTTGAAGTTTCCGGTAAGTTGACAGTTAAATCGTCAAAAAATATTTCATTTAATTCTTCAAAATACTCCCAGCTGCTTGGACCTCTTCCCGTTTTTTTTATTTGTCCTTCCGTACTTTAAATGTTTTTTTTATGTTTCGAAATTTTCGATCCAGATTATCAATGGATACATTGTAACCCAGCTCGTCAAATACACCCTTAATCTGTTGCCAATTGTCATTTTTTTTCGTTTTGGGGTTTCGGTATTCATCTTTACGTTTATGGAATTCTCTTATCAAAAGCCATGTCGTAGCTCCATTCCATGTGGAACTATCACATGCAAAAAATATTATTGGTATTTAATTCAATAAATTAAGTAATAACAGTAATACTAAAATACCAATTTATATTTAATTCGACTTTTAATTTTCAAACTGTAACTATTTTGAAAAGATAAACTTTAGTTCAATATTCTGTTGAAATTTAAAAATACTTTCATATTAATTTAGCAATAATCTTCTTTTCATGAGAAAACCCTCTTTGTTAATAGGATTATTCTAGGAAAATAGTAATAAAATGTAATCTCCTTTTCATGAGAACTCTCTTATTGTTAATAGGTTTATCCTAGGTAAATAATAATAAAATGTAAGTAGAAATTTGTTTATAACATATAATACTACCATTAATGTGTTTGACAATTATTTCCTTTGAATGGAATAAAACCAGATTTATTAGGGGATTATCCTATGTAAACAGTAACAAGTAAGTAGAAATTTCTTTACATGGTAGAAGTAGATTATTTTGAATTGAATTTACTGTTTGGACCCTTACTTTGTGGAATCTACTCATATTAATGTTATAAATGAAACTAACTGTTTCTAATTAATTCCACTATTTAATTGAAAGATTTATGAAAATTATTAAAGGATATTGATAATTAATTCGATATTGACATATCATCGTCAGAATGACAGAAGTTACATTTTATGTGATACCTACTTGATGTTTAATATTTTGGCTAGACCAAATAGTAAGTGACCTATCTTGTGATTGACTTAATATATATGAATAGAGAAAAGAAGATATGATTTTACAAATATTAAAGCTTAGGTATTATTAGCCCTATGGGGATATCTTGGATATCTTTTTCCCATTTAAGATCAGTATAACTGTGCAATGATATAGAAAACCAAGGAAAACTATATCTGCTGATCTTTACAATAGTTACTTAAGAAGACAATTTATTAGTGGAGAGCTCCCTAGATTAATCTGTTCATTGACAACTTCATATTGTGGGTCTCTTAAGTGTCTTCTTATTTCTAGTTCTTCAAGGAAATCTAGTTCTTGTTTCTTATCACAAATATGCAGTACTTCTAGTTCTGTGTTAGGTGTTAATGAATGTTTTGTGTCAAGAAGGTGTTTTGCGTAATGTGATTTATCTGGCTGTTTTAATCTGTATGCTCGTGAGTGTTCATTGTATCTAATTTCAAAATTTCGAATTGTTTGACCAATATAGACAGCATTACATTCTGGACATTTAAGTTTATATACTCCAGACTTTTTTAATGGGGGTATTTTTGTTTTTACATTTAACAATTTTTTACTTACATTGTTTTCTGTTTTAAAAGAAATTGCTGTATTTGTTGAACAAGATATTATCTTTGAAATATTATTAGAAATATTACCAGCATATGTGATGGTTTTGTAATTTTGTATTTCCCTAGTATTTTCAGGAAATATTAATTGTAATGCCACTTTTTCCTCTTTTTTATTAATTAATTTATTTATTATATGTAATGGATAACCGTTGGATGTGGCTATTTGCTTAATTATATTAATTTCTCTATCAAAATTATATTTGTTCATAGGAACTGAAAATGCTCTATGTATCATTGAATTATATGCTGCTAATTTATGTGACATGGGATGATTGGAACTATATGGTATAGTCACATCAGTATGTGATGGTTTTCTGTAAATTGAAAAATCAAGTATATTATTGACTCTTTGAATTTTAATATCAAGAAAATTGATTGAGTTATTTTCTTCAACTTCTAATGTAAATTTAATTTTCGGATGTAAATTATTAATATGATTGAAGAATATATCTAATTGTCGTTCACTACCTACAAAACAAGCTAATATGTCATCTACATACCTATACCAAAATAATATATTTTTTAAAATGTTACATTCAAAGATTTTTCTTTCTAAACTGTCCATAAAAATGTTTGCTAAAATTGGTGATATAGGGCTTCCCATTGGTAAACCTTCATTTTGAATATATACCTTATTATCAAAAGTAAAATAATTCTGATTAATACATACATCAAACAAATTAAGTATATCTGATATTATTCCTGGATTGATATTTTTATCCTCTAGTAATTTTTTAACAAGTGTTATGCATTCTTTAGGAGGAATTTTAGAGAACATATTGGTAACATCAAATGAAATAAGTTTAGAGTTATCTTGTAATTTGTATGTTTTTAATTTTTTGATTAGTTCTATTGAATTTTCAATTGAGTATTTAGATATACCTCCATAGCTATTAAGTATATTGTTTAGTTTTTTAGCTAACTTATTATTAGGAGTATTAACGTAAGAAACTACAGGTCTAATTGGTTTCGATACTTTATGTAATTTAACAGTTCCATATAATTGTGGAGACTGAGGATTTTTATTAATCATGTATTTTTTCTCATCATCATTGAAAACATAATTTGAACTATTGACAATCTCTCTAACATTATTAGAAAACTTTTTTGTTGGGGCAGCCCTTACAATTTTTACATCAGAAGATTCTATAAAATTATTAACTTTAGATTTATATTCTTCGGATTTTAAAATGACAGTGGCATTTCCTTTGTCAGATTTTGTTATTGTGAGGTTATAATCTTCTACTTTTTGTTTAATTGAATTTATTGCTGAAATATCATTTTTTGTTTGACGTTTAACCTTTGAAGGTTTCATATTTTTAATCAAATTTGCAATTTGTAATTTTTCATAAAGAAAACTATTTGACTGAGATTTTAAAGCTATTTCTGACTCTGTAGCTAAAATTTCTTTAATACTATTTGTGAATTTTGGTGGTATGCTGTATTTTAAGCCTTTATTCAAAAATTGTATCTCACTATTTGTGAAATTAGTGTCTGAAAGGTTTTCGAATCGTGGTGCAAAGTGTATTGGTGTGTAAGTACTTACAGTTTTATGATGTTCAGTGTATTGAGTGTTATGTTTTATGTACTCCAGTTGTTGTAGTTTTCGTTCTTGTTTCTTGTATTTCTTGTGCTTCATAATGCTGACACTTTCTCTGATTTTGTCATCTAAACAGAAAAATTCAACTGGATGAAATTTGAATGTGAGTTCAGAATGAACAATTTTTAAGTATATATCTAAGGAGTCTCTCATTTTAAACCATTTTTTACTCTCCTCTTTTATCCAGACTCGTTGAGCACATTTCACGGCTTTTTGGGCTTGAGGTGTTTTTGTATGGCATTTTATGTTTAAATAATTTGGTATCACTTCTTTCTTAAGGCATTCTTGGTTAAACCAGATGTTTTGAGATGCTGTGCAACGTTTTTTCAGTAACTTCTTGTATAGTTGGGTCAATTCTTCTCTCGAAGATTTTTTAATTGAATTTACTGTTTGGACCCTTACTTTGTGGAATCTACTCATATTAATGTTATAAATGAAACTAACTGTTTCTAATTAATTCCACTATTTAATTGAAAGATTTATGAAAATTATTAAAGGATATTGATAATTATTTCGATATTGACATATCATCGTCAGAATGACAGAAGTTACATTTTATGTGATACCTACTTGATGTTTAATATTTTGGCTAGACCAAATAGTAAGTGACCTATCTTGTGATTGACTTAATATATATGAATAGAGAAAAGAAGAAGATATGATTTTACAAATATTAAAGCTTAGGTATTATTAGCCCAATGGGGATATCTTGGATATCTTTTTCCCATTTAAGATCAGAATAACTGTGCAATGATATAGAAAACCAAGGAAAACTATATCTGCTGATCTTTACAATAGTTACTTAAGAAGACAATTTATTAGTGGAGAGCTCCCTAGATTAATCTGTTCATTGACAACTTCATATTGTGGGTCTCTTAAGTGTCTTCTTATTTCTAGTTCTTCAAGGAAATCTAGTTCTTGTTTCTTATCACAAATATGCAGTACTTCTAGTTCTGTGTTAGGTGTTAATGAATGTTTTGTGTCAAGAAGGTGTTTTGCGTAATGTGATTTATCTGGCTGTTTTAATCTGTATGCTCGTGAGTGTTCATTGCATCTAATTTCAAAATTTCGAATTGTTTGACCAATATAGACAGCATTACATTCTGGACATTTAAGTTTATATACTCCAGACTTTTTTAATGGGGGTATTTTTGTTTTTACATTTAACAATTTTTTACTTACATTGTTTTCTCTTTTAAAAGAAATTGCTGTATTTGTTGAACAAGATATTATCTTTGAAATATTATTAGAAATATTACCAGCATATGTGATGGTTTTGTAATTTTGTATTTCCCTAGTATTTTCAGGAAATATTAATTGTAATGCCACTTTTTCCTCTTTTTTATTAATTAATTTATTTATTATATGTAATGGATAACCGTTGGATGTGGCTATTTGCTTAATTATATTAATTTCTCTATCAAAATTATATTTGTTCATAGGAACTGAAAATGCTCTATGTATCATTGAATTATATGCTGCTAATTTATGTGACATGGGATGATTGGAACTCTATGGTATAGTCACATCAGTATGTGATGGTTTTCTGTAAATTGAAAAATCAAGTATATTATTGACTCTTTGAATTTTAATATCAAGAAAATTGATTGAGTTATTTTCTTCAACTTCTAATGTAAATTTAATTTTCGGATGTAAATTATTAATATGATTGAACAATATATCTAATTGTCGTTCACTACCTACAAAACAAGCTAATATGTCATCTACATACCTATACCAAAATAATATATTTTTTGAAATGTTACATTCAAAGATTTTTCTTTCTAAACTGTCCATAAAAATGTTTGCTAAAATTGGTGATATAGGGCTTCCCATTGGTAAACCTTCATTTTGAATATATACCTTATTATCAAAAGTAAAATAATTCTGATTAATACATACATCAAACAAATTAAGTATATCTGATATTATTCCTGGATTGATATTTTTATCCTCTAGTAATTTTTTAACAAGTGTTATGCATTCTTTAGGAGGAATTTTAGAGAACATATTGGTAACATGGAATGAAATAAGTTTAGAGTTATCTTGTAATTTGTATGTTTTTAATTTTTTGATTAGTTCTATTGAATTTTCAATTGAGTATTTAGATATACCTCCATAGCTATTAAGTATATTGTTTAGTTTTTTAGCTAACTTATTATTAGGAGTATTAACGTAAGAAACTACAGGTCTAATTGGTTTCGATACTTTATGTAATTTAACAGTTCCATATAATTGTGGAGACTGAGGATTTTTATTAATCATGTATTTTTTCTCATAATCATTGAAAACATAATTTGAACTATTGACAATCTCTCTAACATTATTAGAAAACTTTTTTGTTGGGTCAGCCCATTACATATAATAAATAAATTAATTAATAAAAAAGAGGAAAAAGTGGCATTACAATTAATATTTCCTGAAAATACTAGGGAAATACAAAATTACAAAACCATCACATATGCTGGTAATATTTCTAATAATATTTCAAAGATAATATCTTGTTCAACAAATACAGCAATTTCTTTTAAAACAGAAAACAATGTAAGTAAAAAATTGTTAAATGTAAAAACAAAAATACCCCCATTAAAAAAGTCTGGAGTATATAAACTTAAATGTCCAGAATGTAATGCTGTCTATATTGGTCAAACAATTCGAAATTTTGAAATTAGATACAATGAACACTCACGAGCATACAGATTAAAACAGCCAGATAAATCACATTACGCAAAACACCTTCTTGACACAAAACATTCATTAACACCTAACACAGAACTAGAAGTACTGCATATTTGTGATAAGAAACAAGAACTAGATTTCCTTGAAGAACTAGAAATAAGAAGACACTTAAGAGACCCACAATATGAAGTTGTCAATGAACAGATTAATCTAGGGAGCTCTCCACTAATAAATTGTCTTCTTAAGTAACTATTGTAAAGATCAGCAGATATAGTTTTCCTTGGTTTTCTATATCATTGCACAGTTATACTGATCTTAAATGGGAAAAAGATATCCAAGATATCCCCATAGGGCTAATAATACCTAAGCTTTAATATTTGTAAAATCATATCTTCTTCTTTTCTCTATTCATATACATTAAGTCAATCACAAGATAGGTCACTTACTATTTGGTCTAGCCAAAATATTAAACATCAAGTAGGTATCACATAAAATGTAACTTCTGTCATTCTGACGATGATATGTCAATATCGAAATAATTATCAATATCCTTTAATAATTTTCATAAATCTTTCAATTAAATAGTGGAATTAATTAGAAACAGTTAGTTTCATTTATAACATTAAGATTATTTTGATTTCAGTATTTATATTTATGTATTCAAAAAAAGTTACATGTGATAAAAATGCCTTTAAAATATTCAATGGCAAAAAACAATAATGATCATGTGAAATATTATAACCACCTGAAATGTAAAAATTGAAAAATAAAACATTAAATACCATTGTAGAGCTTGGAAGCCATATAATACACACGCATGGAATTATTTAACAATGGAAGAGATCTAGATATTACAATATTTTTAACTGACTTTTACTAATAAAACTATATCATAACAGAATATTCTTACTACAATGACACAAAAGCTGTTAAGTTTTGGACCATATAATAATAATTATTTTCAAATAACATAGGTATTTGAATAAAAATATATTTGAAAATTGAAGGCAACCTTCATAACAACAAAAGCTACGAAAATAGCACTTCTACTTGCAAGTTTTTGATTTATTAATAAAACAATTATTATCATATGACAGTAAATAAAGTATTACACTCACCATTATGAGGTGGCTCATTTTCAACATCCTCATTTACTTCCATAATTTCAAAAAAACTTAAAACCTCTGGATTGGAGTGGGCGATTCCCATCTCGGCTAATCAGGCAGGTATACCGAATAAAAATCGCCCAAGTCGGCCAGAGTCTAAAATTGACCTGTTTTGGAATTGCCCATCTCGGCCAACCTTTAATATAATAATACACTTCAAATCAGATTGATTAGATTTTATTAATGTCTTTATATAAATGTAATAGCTAACTATATTACAACAATTTATACATATTTACATTAAGTTATATACATGAATGATAATATTTTAACATAAGACAACTTTGAAATCTTTTTATTTTTGTTTTTAAGTTCGGTTGGGTTAGGTTAGGTTTTAGTTTTATTTTTATACTCATCAATTTTTTTAGCAACAAAAATTTGTTTTTAGGTTAGGTTAGGTTCCATTTTGTCTCCCCTGAACCTAATTTTCGGTTTTGTTGTTTAAATTTAAAGTTATTTATCACTAAGAGTGGTTTTCCTCGTTGACTCGTCATTTCTTTAAATTCTGGATGAACAAATGTTGCCATTTTCCGAAGTTAAATATAAATTGTTTTTACACGCACTAGTCAAGAATCAAAATAAAACTAATAACTATTTTCGACAATTCAGGATAAATGTATTACAACTGACCAGTATTCATTACTCTGCCACCATTGATAAGAATTCAAAGAAATTGATTGCATAGATTAGGGATTGAAATTTGTGGTGGGTTTCTACCTGAAAGTGGTTTTGGCCGAGATGGGTATTTCCTAAAGTCATTAAAAATTTATCTGTCTTATTAAATCGGCCGAGATGGGCTACGCTGAAAGAAAAAATATATAATACATCGATTTTAGCAAAATCGCACTCGGTAGATACCTCAGGAAGAGGAAATACTGTAAAGAACACATTAAAAGAAAAAATCATCGGATGAACCGTTAAAATACAATATATTTCGATATATTTTTTATTTATTAACGTGAAAATAGAGAGAACATGAAGCGTTCGGAATTTTTGTGTAGACTTTCTAGAGATAATAAAATAGCTTACGTTTCAGAAAATGTTGAAGTGATAAATATGCCTATGAATTCCGGTTTCGATTCAAGTTCGGAAGACTTCAACATGTCTATATCTGATAAATCTGGAGAAAACCATTCTTCAACCGAAGTTAATAGATGGGACTTAAATGATATAACTTGTAGGGAAACAGTAGATGGAAGTTTATTGGAGATCACTTCTCAACTAGAAAATGAAGAACAAAGTGATCCTATTAGCTCAGAAATGTTCAAGAGTCTCACTTTTCTTAATCCGTCTATGTCTGCGGTGTCTCAAAACATACATAATTTAACTCCTCTTGAACCAGTGGATCCAAATTTATTAACCAAGTATATTTTTCAACCGGAAAATAAATAAAATGTCTATTCTCAAAAAAAACTGACTCATCTTAATCCTGTTGGCTCGGAAATATTTAAGGATCTTATGTCTTCAGATGGCTACATATCTCCTGAGTCAAATATATTCTACCAAACTTCAGTTGAAGAAAATCGATTTAGCTTAGATAACTTAACTCCTCTTGAACCAGTAGATACAAATTTATTAATGAAGTTTACTACTCCTCTGGAAAATGAAGAAAATCGTGATTTTCCGAAAAAAAAAATACTATTGATCCAGTTAGCTCAAAAATATATAACCATCTAATATCAACACCAGTAGACCTAAGTTTGCCTGGATCATCAGCCTCAGTGACTGCAAAAATTCCTTCCGATAATTTCCTCAGTCCAAATGAATTGAGCGAAGAAAATTTACCGGTTATTCCTGAAACGGAAAATTTAGAACCTACTAATGTAGTTTTATCCAGCTTAAGTAAAGCTAAATTAGATTTTACAAGCTCTGATTCAGAACAAGATGACTGCGAAACCTTTTCCCAGTACATTCCATCTGATACATCCAGTTTGAGTTCTTCGGATTCTGAGTCAAATGGGCCTGAATGTGAGACAAATTTTGAAGTAAATGAGGTAAGAACTTACTTTTTTTAAGTATAATTAAGACGTATACAGTGTCTACATAAAGTAACGTAACTTGCTAATATTTCGATTTTCGTTAGGTTTACAAAAAAAATGTTGAATAAAAGTTTTTTCAAATAGTCTAGTCCATCTGCATAAGTCGATTAGATGAATACATGGTGCACCGTTGCTCCAAAATAACTTATTAACATATTTTTTTGAATAGTACACCATATTTATATTTTCAGTTTCTCATAATCTATTAAATTACAAATACAACCGTCAAGACCGAAATTCTAGGATTCCTGCCGAAACTTGAAATCTTTGGCGACAAACCTAAAATTTTAGCGGGAAACTTGAAATTCTTAACGGGAAACCTGAAATTTTTAGCGGGAAATCAGGAATTTTGGCGGGAAACTTGTAATTAATTAATATTAATGGCAGAAAAACCTACTTTTTTTTTGACATAAACAATTTTTTTTATAATTTTAGATTCAAACCAATGTAACTTTGGAATTAATAAAGGTAGAATTATGCGGTTTTATTTGTAATTCAATAGATTATGGAAAACTGAAAATATATACATAGTGTACTATTTAAAAAAATTTGTTAAAAAGTTATTTTGGAGCAGCGGTGCACCCTGTATTCATCTAATCGACTTATGCAGATGGTCTGATTATTTGAAAAAACTTTTATTCAACATTTTTGTTTGTAAATCCAGCGGAAATCGAAATATTAGCAAGTTACGTTACTTTATGTAAATTAATGTTATAAATGAAACTAACTGTTTCTAATTAATTCCACTATTCAATTAAAAAATTTATGAAAATGATTAAAGGATATTGATAATTATTTCGATATTGACATATCATCGTCAGAATGACAGAAGTTACATTTTATGTACTTGATGTTTAATATTTTGGCTAGACCAAATAGTAAGTGACCTATCTTGTGATTGACTTAATATATATGAATAGAAAAAAGAAGAAGATATGATTTTACAAATATTAAAGCTTAGGTATTATTAGCCCTATGGGGATATCCTGGATATCTTTTTCCCATTTAAGATCAGTATAACTGTAAAATGATATAGGAAACCAAGGAAAACTATATCTGCTGATCTTTACAATAGTTACTTAAGAAGACAATTTATTAGTGGAGAGCTCCCTAGATTTATCTGTTCATTGACAACTTCATTTTGTGGGTCTCTTAAAGTAAGGGTCCAAACAGTAAATTCAATTACTTTATGTACACACTGTATATATCTATTTATCCTATCCTATCCTTACCTTCCTAATCCTTCTAAACTATCTTAATTATCTAATCTATCTAATACAAATAATCAATTATATATAATAGTCATTTAAATAATCTACATTTCTTTGAAACTACCTCAAAAATAACCATCTCAAACACTAACTTATTTTAGTATTTGCAAGTACCTTTAATCTCACCTAATGTTTTAAATGATATTGAAAAGCAATCACAAATGTTTTTCATATGCTTACAGATACCCAAGAAAAATAAAGACCAAACGACAAATAGCGCCAACGTTGGCTGCACAGAACAACAGTTTGAATTATTTGCTCGAAGACCTGATACCAAGGAAATTCTCAGTAAAAACCAAACTTCATCATATTCAGTAAGTCCAACGAATACTGTTGGACCATATATTGAACTTTTTCTTTATTTACGGAAATTAACTTTGCTTTGAAAAATAAAAAAAATCTGTTGCGAACGCAACAAATTTGTACGAGCGTGTTCTAAGCACATACTCACACAATTGTTTTATTTTTCATAAATTTAGTAACTCTAAAATAATTTAATCACAAAATATAATTTCTCATTTTAGGTTGCTACTGAACAATATATAAAGAAACCCTCAGCAAGAGAAAGACCTACTATTTGCCCTTTATGTTATCAAGATGTTGTAACACATTTCACAAGGCATTTATTCAGGCATCATGCAAACAATAAAGAGGTACAAAGCATTCAAAATTTGAAACCAAAAAGTAAAGAGCGCCTGGCTATGGTGGCATCACTTAGAAAACAGGGATATTTTCATCTCTTTATAGAAAAAGACATAATGCACCCAGTCAGATCTTCTAAAAATGATAAAACAGTATGCACCTTTTGCTTAGGACATTACGATAAAAAAATACTTTTTAAGCATGTAAGACATTTCAAAAATAGGCCAATCGATGTCGCTAACCCAGGAAAAAAATGCACATCAAAGTCTCAAACATTTATAGCAACAATGTTGTCAAAAAATCATGAATATTTAAGATCCCCTCGCATAAAGAAAGAAGTATTTGACATAATGCGTGCAGACGATATTAGTGCAGCAGCAAAAAATGATCCTCTAATTTGCTTGTATGGTGAAACTCTATTAGCTAAACACAAAAGGCAACAAATCGCGACAGTTATTTCCAATAAAATGAGAGAAATGGCGAGAATGCTTTTAGCGTGGAATGTTTGATGTGCTTAAACCAGAAATGTTTAGAACTTTAATATTAGCAGCAAAGCTTATAAGTGGGTATAGCGAGGACGACAAAAACTTTGAAGCACCTTCTCTAGCCTTACATATGGGTACAAATTTACGTGATGTTGCATACAAACTTGTACTTGAAAAACGAAAACTTCCTAAGTTGACATGGAATAACAAAGACGAAAAAAAGTCTGAAATAAAAGATTTGAAAAATCTTATAGAGGGACATTGGTGTAATGAACTATGCAGCATAGCATTGAAAAGCCTTAAGGAGTGGGAAAAACCTACAGAGTTACCCCTTTCAGAAGATATACTTAAATTGCAAACATATCTTCATGAACAATCTGAAAAAGCCTACAATTTTCTAAAAAATGGCATTGAAATTTCTCATAACTACAAAGTTTTAACCGAATGCGTGCTAGCTCAAACAGTTATATTCAATCGTAAAAGAGTCGGCGATGTTCAATATTTGCAAATTAAAACATACAAAAAAGAAGATTTTAACAGTAATCAAAATGCTTTTGCAGAATCATTAACATCAATTGAAAAAATAATATCTAAACGGTTTAAGCGTGTTGTCACAGGTGGAAAAGGCTATAAGCCGGTTCCGATCCTTTTCACAAGACATACACAAAAATACATTGATTGTATATTAAAAGCCAGAGAAACTTATTCCATTGTACCTAAATCCAACCCTTATCTATTTGCTAATGCGGGATCTGAAAATAGATGGATGGCAGGAACAAATATCATCGGCCGTTTGGCTAAAAATTGTGGAGCTGCAAAGCCAACTTTATTGACATCGATGAAATTTAGAAAGCACATTGCTACGACTTTGCAGTTAATGAATATGGAACCAAACGAAATGGAGCAAATTGCTACGTTTATGGGACACACCAAGAAGACCCATG
Organism: Lochmaea crataegi; assembly: GCA_947563755.1. NCBI lineage: Eukaryota > Metazoa > Arthropoda > Insecta > Coleoptera > Chrysomelidae > Lochmaea > Lochmaea crataegi. The sequence continues at coordinate 30,423,970 of OX387436.1, forward strand.
CTGAGTTTTATAGGTAAATTATTTTATCGTGGAAATATATTTTTACGCTCTCTTTTATGCAATTGGGCATAATTTTTTCACTTCATTCATTTGTCTGCCATTGAACGTTGAATCAACGTTTGAAATCATAAATAACAACTACAATTCTTGAAACCTCCTAATTATGTTCTCTCAATCACTGTGCATTTGTTTTAGGTTGCCCCAGAATATCTACCAAACTGCTAAGGTTGCTAAGGTCCTGCTTTTATTAGACAAAGGAAGAGGAAAGGAGTTCAAAGGGAAATGTTTGAATGATATTGAACTTGAACAAAGCATATACTATAGCAGCGAAAGCAGCGACGAATCTGAAATTGAAGATAATGAAAAAAAACCACTTGCAGAAAAGGTTTTAACGAAACAAATGAAAAAAAATGTATTTATGGAGTCTATGGAAATTGGAGAACAGAATAGCTCAGACGAACAAGAAGTGGCCTTTAAAGAGAAAGTGGATCAGATTGAAAAAAATAAGGACATTTTGGAGAACACAGATATCTTCAGCAGCATCAAAGAAAAAAATTGCAAAAACAGGTGTCGTAGATGAAACAAACCAAGGAAGAAGTTCTGATGGATGCTTGAAAGATATAGCAAAATCTATAAAGAAAAAGAAAATTTCAGAGACCAAAGAACATGCACAGAATCCAATGAAAAAAGCAATATCTAATAGGGTGCGTTGGAGTAATCAGGAAAAAAAGCTTGTTTTAAATTACTTCCGTACCCACGTGAAAAATAAAGTGACCCCAAAAAAATATGAATGCGACCAGTTCCTCAATATTTATGATCGACAATTGTTAAATAAAGATTGGGTCAAAGTTAAGACTTTAGTTTATAACTCTTTTAGGCTAGGTTAATTTTTCATCATTTCAAATGTAGGTATTAAAAGTTGTCATAACTTTCAGAATATTTTGTACCGTAAACTCATTAAAACTTTTAGTTTATTACTCATGTACTTTCGTTTAATTTTTTTGTCTCATCTTAAACCTTTCCCTTAAGTGAAAAATATTCTCAAAATAGTTTCACTTATCAAGTGGGCAGATAATTATTTTAAGATTCAACACAAACTGGCATAGGAATTAGATTTGAAAAATTATACCTAATTCATACTGCTTAACTTCTTCAAATTGCATCCCAATTTTTTATTTAAAATAGTATAAATTAGAACCGTTGAAAAAATTTAGTTTAAATATTAATTACCCCTTAACATTTATTAAAAAGCACCACGACGTTCTTTACCATGGTATCAACTTTTTATTTAAAATACCTCAATGTTATTTTATGATCGGTTAAAGCATTTGCTATCTATTTTGAAATTTCTTCATTATATTTCCATTGAACTTTTATCTACTGTGTCTCCAGAACCCTGGAACGGTGTACAAAATTACTTTATTTAGAAAATGGAATACATGGTTGCCAAATCTAGGGCCTCTTAATGTTAGCTAAACATCTGGGACTCGTAGTAACGGCAAAATATATAAAGCATATATACGTACGAAGCCCGATTAAACGGGCTCGGGCGTCGGAATAACTGCGAAGTGTAACATTTAGGGCTTCCTAATGCACGTCTAAACGTCTATATATATATATATATATATATATTGCCACATCCCCTCAAAAATTCCTTGACCATTACAAATATCGCATAATATTCTTATATAAAAAAAATTTTTATGTTCATTTTTTTATATGAAATTGGGCTTGCCCGTAAATAAATAAATAATGCAAAAAGGACTCTTAAGAATAACATTATAACAAATATATATTTTCTGTATAAACCCACGGTTATACTTCCGTATTTTTATTTGTAATAATTGATAAATAGTACTTACTTTCTAAATTTACAATGAGCCAATTTCCTTCATGGTCTTGTTCTACCATGCCATCATCATTTTTCAATAATTTATGAACATTTTTATCCAATACCGCCTCTCTTATGATCACCGATACTTTATCAACTGAGCGAAATTAAAATATGATAATGTCTGTCTGACATCATTTCATCGTAATCATTTCCAAGTGTCTCCATTTTTGAAAAACAGAAACTGTGAAAAGCAGATGACACTGAATGGCCCCTCTCAAAATATTGAAGAATCTCTTGAATGGTTTCATTTGCAATGGGTCTTTTTGATAGCGCAGCAGCGCTATCAACTGTGTGATTGTGATTATTATTAAATACAATCAGACACGGCCAATTTTCAGCAATAATATTAGGGTGATTTGCTCGGGAATATTGAGGAGGAATACGATGCATCTCCTCAGTGTGCACTTTCCAGGTTCGGTAAAGATAGAGTCAAGCTATGACAACAGGCCGGTTGCCAAAACAAAGGCAACCAAAGAGGACTGGGAACTCACGAATAAGATATTCAGACCCCATCTTATCAGATGGGCTGTAAACTCATTTGACCCCTACAAAACTCCAGGACCGGATGGCATATTCCCCAAGCTTCTGGAAGAGGAACTAGACATCATAATGGGTCCTTTAGTTCTGATACTTCGAAGCAGCCATGCTCTAGGGTATATACCAATTGCATGTAGAGAGTCTAAGGTGGTGTTACTTCCTAAACCAGGAAAAGAAACGTACACCCAGGCTAAATCCTACCGACCAATCAGTCTGACATCATTCATGGTGAAAACTATGGAAAAAGTATTACATATGTATTTACAAGAAGGAGCGCTTAAGAGCATCCCTCTACATAGACTACAATGGGCTTATCAAGCAGGGAAATCAGGTGAAGCTGCCCTGCATAATTTGGTCTCAGGTCCTGAATCATAAGGAAGTAGCCCTTGCAGCATTTCTAGACATCGAAGGTGCTTTTGACAACACATCGATGTCATCAATTAACAGATCCCTTAAAAACAGAGGGATTAACAGTACCACATGCAAATGGATAGGATCCATGCTTGAGCATAGGAGAATAACAGCACATATGCATGATAAAACATACACCGTTAGGACAACTAAAGGATGTCCTCAAGGTGGAGTACTTTCACCACTTTTGTGGAACCTAGTTGTGGATGACTTGATCTGTAGGTTGAATGATCAAGGCATATGGACGCAGGGTTTTGCGGACGACATAGTGATTGTCACCAATGGGAAATTCCCGGAGGTGGTTATGAATGTCCTACAGGAAGCACTGCGAATTGTGGAGGAACGGTGCCTTACAGAGGACCTTTCAGTTAATTCAAAAAAAACCAAACTAGTTGCTTTCACGAATAGAAGAGTTCTCCCGCAGAGTACTGTTGTTCGGAGAAGAACTAGAAATATCCAAAGAAGTCAAATATCTGGGAGTGACCCTCGATTCCAAACTGAATTGGAAGGCACACCTGGAAAAAATTACTACCAGGGCGACTAGGCTTTTCTGGCAATGCAGAAGAGTTATGGGCAAAACCTGGGGAATACGACCTGAGGTGGTTCACTGGCTCTACACAACAATAGTCTGGTGGAGGAGGACAGAAGTGACCTCTGCAGTTAATATGTTAACTGCAATCCAAAGTCAAGCTCTTCTTGGTATTACCGGGGCAATGAACAGCACGGGGACGGCATCAATGGAAGCCCTTATTGGACTTCCTCCTCTAGAACTTTTTATAAGGGCGGAGGCAATGATGGCAATTCTTAGGCTGAAATCGGGAGACTTATGGTCCCCGAACAATGTTCGAGAAGGACACACTGATACAACTGGGACATTACTAGACGAACCCATATTTCACATGAGTTTTGATAGCATGACACCAGAGAATATATTCACTGAGCGAGTGAATATCATCATCCCATCTAGGGAACAGGTGATGCACCCAGGTAATTCTAGAGAAATCATCTGGTTCACCGATGGCTCCAAAACAAACCATGGCACTGGGGCTGGTATAAAAGGACCTAGAAAGAGAATGTTCTTTAGCCTTGGTCGATATACGACTGCGTTTCAAGCAGAGACGATTGCCGCTATAGCCTGTATTGATGAAAACACCAGATATACCGGATATACCGGACAAAAAATTGAAATACTGACAGCCAGGCTCTGCTTAAGGCTATCAGTAATCCAACAACTAAGTCTAGACTGGTGAAAAACTGCAAAGAATCCCTCAACAGGCTGGCAAGAGACAACAAAGTGTCTCTAATATGGGTGCCGGCACATGAGGGGATTGCAGGTAATGAAATGGCGGACCAGTTAGCTAAAGAAGGCTCTAAAGGAGACTTCATAGGTCCGGAACCGTTTTGTGGAATCACAAAAGATTGCAAAAGAGGGGAAATCGGGAACTGGCTAGATAGGGAACACCAATTCAAATGGAGGGTGAAACAAGGGCACCTTCATACCAAGAGTTTACTGAACAAGGTAGACAAGGAACTCGCAACCAGGCTACTGAAACTGGGTAAGAGACATTTGAAGACAGTTACCGACCTGGTGACTGGACTCTGCACCTTGAGGAAACATCTGTACAATATGGGCAGAGTTAGTGAACCTATGTGCAGAAAATGTGAACTTGATGATGAAACACCTACCCACATACTCTGCTTCTGTGAGGACTTACAAGAACTTAGACGGAAGCACTTTGGAGAGGAATTTATACAACCATCACAACTACTGAAAATCCCTCTAGTCAAACTAGTGGCCTTTATAGAAGACACGAAGCTTCTGGAATGGAAGTAGATAACATGGGAAATGGTACAAAGATTCAGTTCAAGTGCCTGGGCTGATGAGCACAACCCAAATATATGAATGAATGAAGATTAGTTTCAGAAATTTTTGTTTCACGGGTACTAAAATGGCAATAATAGTATCGTTTAAATAAGTTTTTCTTGGCGGTCTTAATGGAGTTTTGAACAGTTTTGTGTATGCTCCAAGCTGTTTTGGTAGTATTCAGATAATCTGTCATCCATTTCTGTAAAAGAAAATTACATTCTTTATTAATTTTGTATAAGGTACTCTATACGCAAATATTTTTGATAAAATGTTTGCGCTATGTTTGGCTATAACCATGTTATTATCTGTTATTAAAATTAAAGCATCACTATATCCAACCGAAACTAACCAAAACTAACGCCGTAACCATCTGATCCAAACTATTCTAATTTAACCAATTCTAATCAAATTTGAGCAGACCCTGTATAACGCTCAACGCAATTACATTGTAGGTACACATTTGTGATAAAATTCCTAACCCGGACATAACCTCATTTTTACCGGCTTCAATTAAGTATTCAAGAATTATAAAAGGTACTTATTTCTATTTCTTCCTTATTAGATAAGGTTGTCCTAACAGTGTGGTCATCAACTATGTTGTATTCATAATTTGGTGGCAAATTCATATTTTATTTAATCACAAAATCAAATATAAAAACCTAAACCTCCGTACTGAATCAATACTAATCGTTTGGTTTGCGTTGTACTAACATCAATCTTACCGCTTTTGGCGCTTTTTTCCAGGCTGATTTTTAACGAACATTTTTGCGATCACGGGTGTTAGTTAGCCAAGCGATTTGCCATATCGTCTGCTATTTACCAGAGATGTTCGGGCGAAAGCCGACTGGCGATCCTGGGTGTTGTAAACAAATATGCATGCGGCATACACTCGCTGGTCTGAATATTTTAAACTATAATTTTGAACTCTGAACGGAGGTAAACCGTGGTGTTAAACGGAAACGTTGGACTGTTGGAGCTCTGGAATTGTTTGTGTAGGTGAACAGTTTCCTCGTTATTTTGTGCAGTGTGCTGGATTTCGCAAAGTGGTATGGGGAATCGTATTTCAGATTGATCTCAGGTGAGCTACACGATACATTTTCAAGCATGTATACTCTATTGTTAGAATTAATTTTCTTATTTATTATTATTATTAATCATTTTGGAGACGTGAAACGTGGCACCACCGCCCGACAGATGAGAGTCAATTTTTTTCATGTTTGTTTTGACTTACTTGAGCGCTAAGGGTGAACCGAGACGACAACACATAACGTTTAAGCATTGTAACGTGTACACATGTTCAATAGTTAACTATACAATTAAAATATACAGTCCACTCAATTATTTGTATTCTATTTGAACCAGTAACTATTTCCAAACACAAACATTTGGTCTTCGATCCAGATAGATTAGAATTAAGAAGATATCTAAAGTTTATTTCAGAAAGGTATAGGGTAATAAAACCTCATTAGGTATGCAAAGGGAGTGACCCAACGAATATTTAAGCCACTTTCATAGTTTGGCATTGATTTCATTGTAAAATTCGTTCTTTTTATCAAGTGCAGGTAGTACCACCCGGGTTGGGGTCAATATATGGGTTTAGCCTATTGTTATCCATTCACAAACACTGAAAATAGTGTGCCAAAGGCGTGCCGGTAGGATACTCGTGAAAAGGAAAGAATTTTATTAAAACAGAATAAAAATTAGACATTACGTACATAGTATTAGGTACACTTATTTTTTATTGAACATTATACAGAAAATATACATTATACAGAAATTAAATTATAAAAAATCATGATATTCTTCGTCATCTGAGGAACTGTCATCTCCTCTTGACGTTATAGTTAACGGGTCGTTGGTCCGATCGATCAAGTAGTCAAGATCCCACATTTTCTCCTCTTCTTTAATGACATGCTGGACTGCTTTTCGCCAGTTCTCTGGTGTCACCTCCTTAATGGTTTGATCAAACAGTAGCTTAACGTCTTTCATTTTGAATGTCGTGTTGTGTCTTGCTACAAATCCTTTCACATGCGCCCATATAAGTTCTATAGGATTTGATATGGCGGTGTGCGCAGCACAGTTACACTATGTTTTTCTGCTACATCTTCCACGGCGTATTACATAAAACGATGTTTGTGTAAATTTGCTATAGCTAATAGTTCTTTTTTTATCAAATTTTCTTAAAATTCAATACTTTTGGTGGTTAACCAGTCAATAATTTCTTGTTTTCTCCAAGATGAAGTTGGAGTCTTCTCTATGCGTCGAGAATGATAACTCGTGTTATCCATAACTACTACTGAATCAGCCGGAAGATATTTTATCATTTCACCAAAATAGTCTTCAAAAACATCCGAATCCATGTCCTCGTGGTAATCTCCTGTATGGCACGACTGAAAGGTTAGCAAACCTTCTTTTAAAAATCCCTCTTCGCTTCCAATATGGACGATTATTAGTCTTTTCCCCTTACCTGAAGGCACCTTAATACCCGTTGACAGGCCTTCCATGAAAGCTTGGCGAGCACTGGTTATATTTTTGTCTTGCCACGTTTTTGGTACTGTATAACCTTCATTGATCCACGTCTCATCAAGATAAAAGATTTTCCTCTGTTCTGTACTGCTTTATACTTCTTAAGTATTTTCGTCGCCAGCAAAATTTTGGGTAAGGCACCTTGTGGCGCATGGTTGAGCCGAATCTGAAACAGGGTTGGAATTAGGCAGAGGCACTAATAGAAGGTTAAACGGTACCTGTTAAATGCAAAACGTAACTGTATAATCTACTACTTTAAATAATCCCTACACAATATTTCGATATTGACACTTCAGGCCAGAAAACATACTTTTCCTAATTCTCTTACGCAATTACTTGAAATTTTAATATTACAAACAATACTATTTCAAGACCTACGCCTATGGCCGACACCGAAATTGAGCCGAACTGGACGGAATTTCCCATTTTATTACTCTATACCTTTCTGAAATAGACTATAAATACAATAATAGTGTATAAACGTTTCAATTATCAAGAATTTAACAACGTTCGAGTGCTTTCAGTTGCCCAGCGAAGTGGCGAAGAAAAATACCGAGTGCAGCAACAAGCGATAGTGACTAACTGACTGAACGACTGTAATTCAGGTACATTTTCAACACAATTCCTTTTATTCCAATTTTTCCTTCATTTGAGCTGTTAGAATTGGAAAATTGTTGAATTTAATAATATATTCAACTATCTATTAAAAAATTAATTCAATTATTTCAATGAAAATTTATATCTAATTACATTTAAAGTTTATTACGCCTAGAAAGAAAATTTACATGGTATTTTACATCACGATAAGATATACGGGGTATGTTTCTCACAATTTTCGATTAAACAATTATAATAAAATTCATTTTCTATTCATTCAAGGCAATTTATAATACAATCACTATTTTAGTTACAATTTTAAGCCGAGTAAAAAAGTGCAATTAATTTTAAACAATTGAACTATTTGATCATTCAAGGTGCAATTTTCTAGTGTAGGTTATTTGTCAATAATTACAATTTAAACCGTAACAATGCCCCAAAAAGAGAATAACAACCTCGCAATTCTATACCGCAAGAGAGGTACAATTAAACAAAAACTCACATTATTAGAAAAATTTATAAGTAGTATTAACATATCAGTTCCAGGATTTCATGAAATCCAAATGCGATACGACAATCATTCAAATTTATTAGATGAATTTGACAAAGTCCAATCGATTATAGAGTCTGAATGTGAAGAGGATAACTTAGATGAACAATTTAACGAACGCGATACATTTCAAAATAGATATTATGTTGCTATTGATTTTTTCAAACAATTTATACACAATTTACAACCACGTCTAAATACAAGCGTCGAACAAAATTCAAATTCAGGTGACAACGTTTCGTCGAATAATTTCGACCCTCTTCAGAATGTATTGCTGCCAAAGTTAAAATTACCTAGCTTTGATGGAGAGTTTCATCATTGGCTTCAATTTAAAACAAATTTTTAAACTATCATATGTGACAATACAAATTTGAATGAAAATCAGAAATTTCAATTTTTAAAGGCGTCCCTAGAAGGGTACGCTTCTCGATTTATTGAAGGTTTAGACAGTACAGACAAGCCATTTAAAAGAGCTTGGAACCTTTTATGCGAAAGATTCGATAAAAAACAATTATTAATCGAAAGTCTATTCTAGGCTTGCAAAATATTACTAGAGAAAACTATGTGCAATTTCGTACCCGATTCTACCCGATTCTCAAGTCGCCTTGAGCTGGATTAACAGAGAACCCAATTTGTTACAGACTCTTGTTGCTAATCGCACATCTAAAATACAATCTCTCACAAACATCGAGGATTGGAGGTATGTTAATACAAAGGAAAACCCTGCGGACTCGGTGTATAATGCCTGAAATGCTGATGTCAAGTACAATTTGGTGGGAAGGACCTCAATTTTTATTGTTGCCGTCATCAGATTGGCCAATTACTAATATTTCAATTTCTAAATGCAATCTCCCCGAACTAAGAAAATCTAAAACTACCTTAGTTATGTTATGTTTTTGATCTATTTACAAAAATTTCTAGTTTACAACGATTAAAAAGAGTTACAGCATACTGCATGCGTTTTATCAATAATGCACGAAAGCTGGTTGCCCATTATCAGTTGAAGAATTGGAAAGTACCAATATTATTTTAATAAAATTATCTCAAATGGATTCATTTTCCGATGAGTTAAAATCACTTCGTAAAAACAAGCAATTGGATACTAAGCATAAATTTGCATCATTAGCTCTCTTCATTGATGAGAAAGGAATCATCAGAGTTGGAGAACGATTAAAAAACACTTTAATGTCAAACATCCAATCTTACTCTCAAATAAACGCAATTTTACTAAACTAATTTTAATCATAAACATATTCAATTGTTACACCCAGGACCACAATTATTATTAAGCTCGGTTCGACAATTTCACTGGCCTGTGGGTGGTTCTATATTAGCCAAACAAACAATGAGAAATTGCGTAAACTGTTTTAAGTTTAATCCTATTCCATTTTTGTGTCCAATGTCAACCTTACCAAATGAAATAATTAGACCTACACTTCCATTTGAAGTGACCGGAGTTGAATATGCCGGCCCATTTTCTATTTTTAATAAACCAGGTAAAGGAGCTAAATTAACTCAATGTTATTGGGCTATTTTCGTTTGCTTTTGCACGAAGGCAATACATTGTGAAATAGTAACCGATTTAACTTCCACTAATTTTTTAGAATGCTTAACCCGGCGTTAGTCGCTAGTAGCATTTTCTCGCCATTAGTCGCGTGGGAGCAATTTGCTCACAGCAATTAATTCTGAAATTCTAGGTAAAAAAAACACGTGATTTTATTAAATTCTTTATTAATAGAACAACAGTAATGTAAATTAAACAACTTTGTTAGTGTTCCTGAAGTTCCTAAAGTATAGGTGGTGTGTTCTGTGCAATAGTGTTCACAAGCAATACAAGATTTCTTGGTGCGTCTATTTTTACGGCGAGGACATAATTGACAGAATCTTTCTTCATTTGGCTCTCTTGCTCTTTGCTGCAAAAATGGCAATCCAGCTACTTTGTGTATGGAGGCACGTAGGGGCAGACTCAAGTTTGGTATATTAACACGATTTACTACATGAGGCCTTATAAGTTGCAAAGCGAGCTTTTTTCAGAAAAATGCGTCTTTTAGAAATAACGGCATCGTTCTCATTGTTAGCTTTGTATATAATATAGGAGTTTACAGCTCCTATATTTAGCATAGAGTAAAAAATAGTCAAAGGCCATCTGCGGCTCACACGCGAGATTGAAACTTTCCATTTCATCAACCACATCTACAGCACCTTTCGTCAAATTATAAAATGTGATCATTTCTGGTTTACATTTTTCCCCCGTATTTGGATCAATCGCATCATCATCATGCAGTGTCGACAGCAACAAAACATTTTTGCCTTTTTTTGGAACGTAAGAAACAAGTACGCACATCTCTGAAACGGCAAACATGCTACTACATGGTTTTCTTTGACATTGAGAAATTATGGAGGAATTTCCTTTTTATTTTTCCTTAGCGTCTCTCCAACTGTTATTCTGTATTGATTTGCAAGTTCTAACGCTAAAGGCAATGACATAAAATTGTTATCAATGGTTATATTTCGGCCGGTATTCAATATTGGTTGAGCTAATCGCTTGACAACAGATGCAGCTTTATAATCAATGTTGAATGGACCATCGGGTTGTTTTCCGGCATAAACTTCTAAATTGGAGGTATAGAAAGTACGTGCATCAACCAGCGCATAAATTTTGATACCGTACTTTGCCGGCTTATTAGATATATATTGACGGAACTTGCAACGACCTCTAAGGGCGTCCAGCATTTCGTCAATAGTGATATATTCTCCCACTTGATAGTTGGCTTTGAATCGTTCCACGAAATCATCAAATACCGTTCTGATGGGAGCCAGATTATCAGTTTTTAGGCGGTCTTTTCTGTCATCCTTATTATCAAACCGTAAAACTTGTAAAAGTTGATAAAATCTTCCTTTACTCATTGTAGCACTAAAGCAATCGGATGAAGTACCATCGTTGGTCCATAGTTCATCAATATTGATATGGTGAGATTTCTTAATTCCAGCCAAATAAAGTAAACCCAGTAGAGCATTTATCTCGTCAAAATTAGTATCCTTACAATCACGTTCACGGGAAAAACGATCACGTTTTAAACGTAGGTGATTATTGGTATATTGTACAATTCCTTGTATAACATGGTCGGGGAAAAAAGCTTCCAACATTCTAAAGGAGTTTTTGCATTTCTAGCTACATTTTTTACACCAGGTAAATGTGTAACCAAGTTTCGATGTCTTGTGCGGCCCAACGCAGGAATAACATGTTTTGTCCACTGAAAAGCTTTATCTTTCCCATAGTACACAGGAATGCCTTGTAAATTATTCTGTGGTACCTATGCTACAACTGGAACTAGTTCTTCTAAATTTCCTTCATTGCCAGATTGCTCGTTGTCTGTATTGTGGCTACTGTGTTCACTGTTTACGTCACTTTCGGGGTCGTCTGCTCGTTGATTGTCATTTAGGTCAAAGAATATTTCATTTTCTTCAGGATCTATAGAAAAAAACCTTTATTTACTAAAAAAGAGCGATTCCGCAAACAACGATGTTTTCTTACCTCCGTTATTTATCTGATCAGCTTGCAAAAGAGCTAATTCAAGTACGCGTCTAGCATGGTTCATAGTGACGCGGTTAGTCGCGCGATGGGAGAAATGCTCATTTGACGAGAACGTCGGAGAAAATTATCTTGTAAAAATCTTATGCGATGCACTCCGTAACACGCCTGCTGTCGTACTAAAGATAAAGGTTATTTAGGAGACTAGACGAGTCTTCGCGTGATCCCCTCTACTATTTTATAAAATATCTGCGTTTTACCGAAAGCGTGAGCAGAATGCTCATTTAGCGACTAACGCCGGGTTAAAACGCCTTGTATCTAGACGAGGTATTCCAAAAACAATATATTCCGATAACGGAACTACATTTCACGGCACTAACAACTTATTAAAAGATTTAGGTAAATTTCTATTCCAAAATCAGGACTTTATTGTCGATTCCACCAGTCAGTATAATATACAATGGAAGTTTATTCCATCTTATACCCCAAACCATGGCGGATTGTGGGTAGCAGCCGTAAAAAGATGTAAGTTTCATTTGAAGCGAGCCTCAATTAATAATAATGTAACCTACGGAGAAATGTGCACCTTGGTGATCCAAATCTAAGCTATATTAAACTCTCGGCCATTATTTGCGAAGTCAAATGATCCTAATGACTTGTCACCCATTGCCCCATCCCATTTCTTAATAGGTCGTGTTCTGACCTCCATTCCCGACATTGACCACACTAATACCATGAAGTATCGCTCGACTTGATTAGAACACATCCAGAAACTCTACCAACAATTTTGGAGAAGATTTTTAAGACAATATATTTCTCAGCTGCATCAGCAGTACAAGTGGAAAGATGCCCCACCAATTATTTCTGTGGGCACCTGAGCTTTGAATAAGAACACCCCTCACCGACCATGCCAATGGCCAATGGGAATAATTAAGCAATTATAACCCGGAAGAGACGGTATTACAAGAGTTGCTAAAATTCAGACTCACTACTCGTTCCATTAGACACTTGTGTCCATTACCCAGACAAGAAGACATATACAATTAGAGTGATTTAGTGCAATCTTAATCCAGTGGTAACGTTTGTATATATATATATATATATATATATATATATATATATTATAATGTATTATATGTTTTTGTATGTGAATAATTTTGTAATGTTGGTTGTCTACGTGTTAGGGTTCGTTTTAATTGTCAAGTATAATTGTACACTCTTGCCACAGCTTCTCAGAAAGAGATTTGACAACTTACCTCAAGGTCGTGCTTCAAAGATACTATAAATGATGGTACGTAGTTGGCGCTCCAATTTAATTACCTAATTTATGTTTCCTTGAATGTAAGAAATGAAATAGTGATATATTCTAATTTTGATTTAATAAACAACTATAAAAATGAATATGAAATCAAATAATGAAATGGCATATTACAAACAACAATACAACATAACTATTTGTCATGCCGAAAACGATAAAACTTTGAAATACTCTCCCACTAATACTTGCACTACTCAAAATTACGGAACGCTATACAATGCAACTATTAGAAAAATTTGATATCAAATTTTAACGTATGAAACTATTAATAATAATAAATACAACCTATAATTAACTGTCGTTATTTATACACTCTTAATTATTTACAAAACGCTAGTCCCTTTATCACAACCTAAGATTCAGGATGCAAATAAATTCTTGTAAATATGTAAATAGGATCTGTAATAATTTTTATTTCTTTTAGCTCCTGGTCTCAGCATAAAACTCCTTTAAAAAATATTTATCAATCAATCGATGTGATATATCTCGTACAAAAATTGACTGGATCACAAATTATATAAAAATAAGGTTGGTTATCTCACCATATGTTTTAACAGGTCGTCCTAATGTGGACAAATTTATTACGACTCGCTCGTAGACCTCATTTTGGAATCCAACACACAAATAACTTTTTCCTTCTGGATTTTTCTACCAGAAAAAAAAAATTCATACCAAAAATTATTTTTTTTTCCACTCGCCTTCCAAAAATTCAACAACCCCTTAGTTTCTCCTTAACAACCGTCCTTATCATTTTTTTCATCATTTCCATTTCCTTTTTTAAATCATCTTACCAACCCCAGTGTTTAATATTTGGTGTCAGTACTTAAATTTTTACTTTGACATTTTTCTATAAAATATTTATTTACACTATTAGTATCTAAAATTCATAAATTAAACAAAATCAGAGTATTATTACCACTGTTTCAAAGCTTTATAAATTTTATTATTTATAATTCATGATTTATTACAATAGTGACATACAAACATTATTTTCTGATTGTGCACCCTATTAACATATACTTCAAAAAAATTATTATTATGAATCAGCCTTTATATATAAAATGTTGACATCCGTCCTTATATAAAAAATGTATATAGGATGTATCAAAATTGTTCAAAATAATTATTAACTTTTGTTAATATAATATATATATATATATATATATATATATATATATATGTCTAACTATTATTGTGGGGGATGCGGCAATGTGAATAAGTGCACTCTTTTTAGTTTGTTCTGAGCTTTCGGTAATTTATTATCACCATTATCAAAGAAAACTTTGTGAGGTTAATCACAATATCTATATATAATATGTATAAAATGGAGAAAAAACATGTTATTATAATTTTCTTTTTCAAATAAATTGAATGAAAAATGAAACTTGATAGTTTATATATAGATATTGTGATTAACCTCACTCAGTTTTCTTTGATAATGGTGATAATAAATTACCGAAAGCTCAGAACAAACTAAAAAGAGTTCACTTATTCACATTGCCGCATCCCCCACAATAATAGTTAGACCTAACTAGTATCGGCAACGAACTATACATCCCGCTATCTATTGTGCGTCCGTACAAGGAAATGTATTTGTGCGTCCACTAGAAAGACTAAATTTTTGAATATTTTGGTTGCGTATATTTACTCTTTTGTGCAACTAGAATACCACTGTCGGCTTAAATTACTTTATATATACAAAAAAAATTTTGCATTTTTGACATTCCAAAGTACTTCTAGCTCCTCCCAGCCGTAAGTATTTGAACTTCCAACATATACGTTTTTGTCTGATTTGCATTCAATCATACGTCCATGCAAGGTTGCCAAGTTTTTCACATACCTATACACCAATTATTTCAGTGATACACTATTCTGCGTCCGTTCAAAGCATAACATAATTTGAGAAATTGTAGATTATGTCCAAACAGGATAAATCGCGTATAAAAGTGTGTAGTGGTCCAACTGAAAATGTTTTAAAATTTGATGTAGGTAATTAATGAGTATAAATTAAGAAATTATTGGTTGAATTTTTTTCAAGCATTCTCATAAATAAAAACACGATATTATTTTTGTGACGCATGTAAAAAAAATTTCTAGAGAATGTTTTTACAATTTTTTATTTATTTTTGTTGTTCATATTTACTCTTACTGCACTACACTGACTAGCCAGTAGAAATAAAATGATTCTTTAAGTTAAATGTTGAACTATGTAATATTTGCACTGATTTTTGCTGAAATATTTATTTCGAAAAAAATGTAGATATACAGTGATAAGATTAAATCTTATCGTCATCCCTGTAAATAAAGAGTAAAAAAACGTTAGGATACGTCGACTTTCGAATTTCTTTAAATATCCGTCACTATAAGTTTCGATATTTTGTTGAACCCTTTTCAGGTGATATTCATCCCTCCAATGTTTTTAAATAGCAAAAGGGGTCAAGTAAGTAACACTTCATTTGGAAGGGTATAAATAGAAGATTTAAAAATTAACACATAGGGTATATTTATAGTCAATAATTTACGATCTTTAAACAGTTTATATTCGTTTGTTTTGAACTTCAAGTAACAGCTGAAGCTAAACTGTTCAAAGTTTATTAAAATGGCTTATATTGACCTATATTAATTTTTCAAGCACTATCTAATGCTATAAGAAAAACCATAATACAGAGTGGTCAAAAACTCTAAACTTTTGATTACCTTGTATTATGTTTTATATTATATCATTATATAGTGCTTAAAAAATTAGGACAGGACCATGTATGCATTTTTGATAAAACCGTTCAGCTTCAACTGTCACGAATTTCAATCATTCAATTATTGATTTAAGACTATGTTAAACGGCTTTGTTAAGAAGTTTAATTTGTTTGGCAAAAAATGAATGAAACGTTATTCTGCATATTTTAGAGCAAATGTCAAATGTTTTTGACGTCAGCGTTTTTCGTACGGCTGCCATCTTGATTTTTTTGAAATGGCAACCTAGGTCGAGTGACGTATCACAGAGATGCTAATTTTTTTCTTTCGAGAAATAATAGCAATGTATCACCTTAATACAAAATATCTTATAAAATATCAGTTTTATTTTTTAAAATTGAATTGTACTGTACTAACGATATGACTGTAGGTTTTTAAAATTAAACAAAAAATAATAGTAGACATTAAAAACGTGAACCACGTTTATGTACAAATTGTGAAAACTGATACCAATTTTAAATTAGCATAAAGTTTAAAAGTAAATTAAGAATAACGGCACATTTATCGGAAAAACAACGAATCGAAATCTTAATGTTAGTTGAATATGGTGATCGAAAACGTTCCCATGACGAAACAGCTCATATTTTTAACGATTTAAATCCTGAATGCCCTCCTATAAGTAGATCTACAGTGACAAGGTTGATAAACAATACGCATTTGCGCATTAACATTTCGGAAAGCCTGCCTTATTCTATATTTCCTATCGTCTGGTCTACTTTGTACCCCTGATCTTTAGCATAACCTCTAAAGAACAAATCACTTCATTCAATTCTGGTGATCTTGGTGACCAGTCCTTATCGTCCAATCCAACTTTCAGAAAACATCATTTAATTGACTGAATAAGTGCATTATGATGAGTAGGAGCTTCGTCATGTAGATACCCCATTTGTTGACAAACGAATTAGGTAAATGTAAATGTTTGTTGATATTTCGGAACCTACCTAGTTAGTAAGTGCGACAATAATAGTGTAGATCTAATTTTACTATTTGGAAAATGTGGCACTGTTGTCAATGTTTTGAAAGATTTTTCTAAAATTCTAACTCCTTAATTGTTGTGAATGAATTTTATATAGCTGTTTTTCATTGATTTTTTGTTGGAAATAAAATTTTTGATCATAAAATTGAAATATCACAGAAACCATTCAGTTTTGGTATAGGGAATACTTATCAAATTTGAAGTATAGTGAAGTAACTTTCATTTACGGATATAAATTACAAGGTGATCCGTTTAAAAAATTGTAAAGCCGATGTATTAGAGTATACGGATTTCTAGATATGGAAGCAGGTCTAGTGAATTGTGATATTATTGTTTATTTCAGCAAGTAGGTTTATAGAGTATTGGAATGCAATACTCCCCTAACTAACAGCTATTTATCGGATATCACAGAGTTGTACTCAAAATTGACGAAATATTTTACAATAATTTAATGGTAACTTAGGTAGGTACTATTGAAAAATTGATACTTTTAGGTGTCACAATTTTTAAGTTTATAAAAGGAAACTTGTGGTGGATCACTTCGAATAAAAAATTATGTACTATAATATATTATAGCTTCCGTACCCATTGTAAACAAACGTTCACTATCGATTTGACATGTTATGGATAAACACAGAAAGATTATCTATTGTTCTCCAATTCGCAGATACAAAAACAAAAAACTGGTTACATGTTTTGAGAAATAATAATGTACACTTTTGTCATTATGACCTATAGGTTTTCATATTAGTTGTAAATATGGTTTTAGTTTTGTAATAACCGTTTTTGAGAAGGGTTGTACCTATTTGTGAAAGTTTGGACCATTAGGTCTAAACGAACAAATGATGATTTTAAACGTATTCAGGTATATACAGAAAGAAAATCGCATGTCCTTGAACACGCCTTCTTCTAGTGCTTACTGTTTGCATAACAGTATTGACAGCAATATAGAAAAATGTACACAAATTACTGAAATGGGGATATCGACTATTTACAAAGTAATACGTGAAGAAAAAACAAATCAGGTTTCAAGCGAACCTAAGGAGAAACCAGGACGAAAAGTGGAGAAAACCAATGAATTTATAAACAACGCAATCAGAAGATACATCCATTCATTTTATATGAAAAATGAAGTACTAACATTTAATAAAATATTTCAATTATTAAAAACTGTCGCTTATAAGTAAAACAACGTTGTGTTGCATTTGCATAAAATAGGTTTCAAGTGTAAGCAACGGAGTAGGAATAGTTGTCTTACTGGAAAACGTGCCTTCGCGAGATAATGGCAGCAAGACGATGGGGAAAACAAATTTTTTATGTTGATGAAACTTGGGTTAACGAAGGACATACCCCTTCTTAGATTTGGCAGGATTCTAATATTAACAGCGGTAAACAGGCGTTTATGGATAATGATGGTCAACCGGCATTGAAGGTCCTTGTGGGAAAGGTCGCTGTTTGATTATTGGACATATTGGTTCCGCATCTGGTTTTACTGAAAATGATTTGTTACTATTTACTTAAAAACTGACGGCAACTATCATAAATATATGAACGCACAAATGTTAAAATTGGTTTAAGTTGTTTTTGGAAAATATACCACCATCTCTCATAGCTCTTAATAATAGTGCTCTGCAAGAAAAATGACCAACCTGCTCATGGAAAAACGCGGAATTAATGAAATAGCTACAAAATAAAGGTATATCATTTGACCACAGATATACCAAAGCCTATCTCTATGAGATTGCTAAGCAACCTAAGTGAAAATATAAAAAATATGTGACAGATGGGCTTTTGAGTAAAACTCCGATAAACGCCTGTTAGTCAGGGGATTATTGCATACCAATACTTTATGTACTTGTTGGAATAAACTATAGAAGACTATCACAGACGTATGGCTGTAACAGATTACTTTCAAATTGTGCAGTTTAAAGTATACATGGGCATTGAACTCATTACGATTTTCAGGAACAACTGGCCAGAACTTCTGAAATACACTGTATAACCTAGTACAACCTTATATCATTGCAATAGAAAAATCATGCAGAATTCAAATTAGAAATAGAATACAGGGTGTCCCATTTGAAAAAACTGTAGCTTTCATCTAGCACGGCGTTCTGGAACACACTGTACAATTGCAACCAATTTCAAAATATGAACCTTCAGGGTGGCTAGCACCGGTCAAACTTTTATTCGAATATCTTCGAGGATTTACAATATATTGGACTCTATGGCACTAATGAATTACCCTGTATACAATTTGCATTTGCTTTCACCGAGGACCAATCTTTTAACATTATGTACGGGGTTCTTTATTTTTCTGTCAATAAACTAATTAATTTAAGTACATCTCCAATTTCACACAAAAATATTATTCACTACAAAACCCAATGTACGATATTAGTAATCTCACGGTAACACGGTCATATTAAGACCCCTACTAGGTGAAAAATTCAAATTCTAATAAATCATTAGTTTCTCCCTTAAATATTACATTAGGATTATTTTCTGTCCTCTGGCATCAACTCTCGGGTCGCCGCGCTAAACGAAGTTGCCGCTTTCCAGCTCCGTCTCAGTCTCAGATCACATGTTTGTCGACCTCACTTCGCTTCGGCCGACAATTACATGAGATCTGAGACATTTCTTACTTTACTGGCCTAGGTATGTAATATACAATTTATCTATTTGGTAACGTGGTGCAAATATGACGAAGTGATGTTTGTGTTTGGTTACGTATAACGGATATTGTACTGGATATACTTCAATTTACATAATCTTTTCAAATTTCAATAATTCAATTTTCAGTTTTCTCAACTTAAAAAAGCTATCCAATATTTTTTTCTACGAGCGCGCGGAAAAGTATACTATGGCGCACGATTCGACTTTACCTCACGCACGTTATCATTTATTGCTTTTCATAATAATTCTTTTGGTTTAATTGGAATTTTGTTTAATATGGCGTTAGTAACTATTATTGATTATATTAATAACCAGAAGGTAACTAATAAACTTGTTAGTTTGTATCCGTCCGCTCGTTGAAAAAATGTTGTTTCTAACATATGCGTGAAGCGTTAGGAAAATAACTATTTCAAGGGAAAATGAATGTTTGTTAATATTATAAGTTGCGGCGTCAACAAAACATGTCTATTACAGGGTGGTCCAAGAAAGATAGTCCGTTCATATCTTTGGTAAAAGATACTTTTTTGAAATTTTGAGGAGCCATAAGAGTTGAGAGGGGCTATAAAGTACCGACCATAGCGTTTACATCGTTTTCAGTTACTGTCAAACGTTTAAAGATACAACCTGTACAATTTAAAAATTTCAAATTATACAAAAATAACCAATTAATAAATGCTATAATACTTGGTGTCTAATTTGAACGATTGCTTCCTTAAAATCACTGGTCACAAAGTTCATGCATCCTGTATCTCCGAAATAATAAAATGAAACTTTGCAGGTCGCTGAAAAATGAGACGAGCCATACAACAACGATAAATATCTTTAATTTAATTACGTCATTTTTTATCACATGTCTCAGCTTTCAAATTTCAAAAGACACTTTCCGTATATTTTGAGAATTATTGGGTAAGCGCTTAGTGATAAAATCAAAGATCAGAATGAAGTTTTTTTTACCTGTAAAATTTTTATATATTTGACATTACTTACTATTTCATTGTATTGTTATTAGTTGACTTATGTTTACGTTTTTATCTTTTATGGATCGTAAAATTTGCAGTGTTTTGTCTTCCTAGCGACATATGAATGAAACTGCGTCAATTAACAAGAAAACAAAATTATGTCATTATGCTGCTATGGGCCCAGAGTCCTAGTAAATTATGTAAGTTTATAAAAGTTTCCTATAAAAAGACCACCGAAGAAATATTCAGAAATATAGTCACTTAATTCTTAAAATTGCGATGTTGCCACCATCGGACGCACAAGTCGCTTGGTTTGGCTAAAAAATATTTTAGTATATTCACATCGTGTATATACAAGTGCGCCAGTGCGGAAATTTATGGAACTCACATATTATATACTTCAATCATTTTGTCGTATTTTGACGTCCACCATAAAATTTGCGAGAATGCTTTTTATGATGTAAAACTATCGAGAAAGTAGTTTAAATTGAAAAATAATTGTGCGTCCCTATATCGGACGCACAACTACCATCGGACGCACGATTAAATGTGAAAGGACAATGTACGGACGCACAAAGGCGTATATATATATTGATGGGGAGCATGTGTGTAATCAAATTTCAAATTCGTCTATTTCAAACATTTGAGGTTAAAATAACATCAAACAAATTAAAAAAAAAGAAGACGAACCTAGCCAATCTTGATATTTTTAAATATAGGTTAGTTATAATTGTATACTATTTCTTATTCTATAAGCAAACGATTTTGTTTGACATCATTTTGACATTTACTTTTAAAAAAATTCAAATCAAAATTATTATTAGATGTATTTACCATTTAAAACAACTTGTAATACAATCTCGAATGCTGTCCTTGAGAATGGAAATAAAGATATTCCGAAAGCTTGGAAAATAGTGTAAAGAGTACTCATTTTACAATTTTGCCGCTTCCCCAATATTCCTGTCCTTGTACATTATTATTCGGCAAATATCTACTATAACTATATATATACAGTGTGGAAACCACTTATGGAATAAAATTCTTTATGTCAATATTTTAGAAAATTATAAAAAATGCCGAGACACGTCAACTTTTGAATTGAGTTGTGCGTTATGTAAACATAAATTTAAATGTACAGGGTGATTCACGCAAGTATGCCATAGTCGGTGTTTTTTTTAATGAAACACCCTGTATATTTGCATATTTTTGAAATCCCATCAATGAACCGATTTCAACAAACTAAATAATGTATGGTCAATTATGAATTATACAGGGTGAAATTTTTATTTTTACAGTTATTAAATACATACATAAAATACCTGATGTATTTGATTTTAATATATTAAAATAAATGCTCAAAATGTTCTCCATTAGTTGTTGGCAATAGCACAGTCTCCTATAGAACTCCTCCTTAACTTTGTTTAAAGTTTGAGGTGAAATATTCCGTATTTCTGTAGTTATCCTGTCTTTGAGGTCTACAATGCTAGTTGGTTGTATTGCATATACTTTGTTCTTGAGATAACCCCATAGAAAAAAATCTAACGGCGTAAGGTCTGGCGATCTAGCTGGCCACTCAATAGTACCTCTTCGTCCAATCCATTTATTGGGGAAGATTTCGTCTGAATAAGATCTTACCATTAAAGCATAATGGGGTGTTGCCCCGTCTTGCTGGAACCAAACATTTTCATTCGGTAAGCTAGGATCTATTGCGTTGGGATATAAGTTTGCCAACGCAGGAATAACTTCATTTCTAAGCATATTTAAATATTTTTCAGCTGTCAAATTTCCATCTATAAATATAGGACCAATAATATGGTCGCCTATGATACCGGCCCAAACGTTCACCTTTTGAGGGTACTGAGTATGTGTCTCACGCATCCAATTAGGATTCTCTGCTGACCAATATCTACAGTTCTGTCGGCTTACCTCTCCATTCAATGTGAATGTTGACTCGTCAGAAAAAAGAATGGTACCAAGAGCTATCTCATTTCTGTTCAGCTTATTCATCAATCTTTCGCAGAAATCCATTCTACGATCTGGATCGTCTTCTGTTAACTCCTGCACAAAAGTTAATTTGTAGAGATGAAGTTTTTCTTTATGAAGACATGTTAGAACAGTTGTATGACTAACATTATTTTCACGGGCAATTTGACGTGTACTTGAAGTTGGATTCTCTTCGACACTTAACAAAATATCCACTTTCAGTGTGGTTTTCTTTTCAATGGTTTGACATGTCCAAGTTCTCTGAATTGAGCATGAATTTTAGACACAGTACTTTGTGAAATATTAGGCAATTCGGGATACCTGTGATTAAATAAGTTTGCCACTTCAACTTGACTTCTGCAGTTATCCCCGTACCCGATCATCATTAAAATCTCAATTCGGTGAGTCTCAGTTAAATATTTCATTGTTATGTCGACAAGGAAGTGTTTGACAAAGATTTTACTTTTTCAGTATAAACTGTCAACACATCAACAACTGACAGAATAGAAAACAATCCACATTATTTACCGATTTTGTCTAATTATTGGCGTTTTTAGGTATTTATGATAAACTTCATGGGCGTAGCAGGTTTTGTTTAATATACAAATACGTCTAATAATTAGTTAGTTTAGATTTTTGATAAATCCATATTTAGCTAATTTAAAAAAGTACCAATATTTCAAGTGTAATAAATTATTAATTTCAAAATTTCACCCTGTATAATTCATAATTGACCATACATTATTTAGTTTGTTGGAATCGGTTCATTAAGAGGATTTCAAAAATATGCAAATATACAGGGTGTTTCATTAAAAAAACACACCGACTATGGCATACTTGCGTGAATCACCCTGTACATTTAAATTTATGTTTACATAACGCACAACTCAATTCAAAAGTTGACGTGTCTCGGCATTTTTTATAATTTTCTATATATATATATATATATATATATACACGTCTTTCTACCAAACTGAGGCCACTATATATTCCATACCTAGCTGCACCACCCGGTTCTAGTCCAGATGGAAGTGAAGTAATGGTGTATAAACACTTAAGTAATATGTGTTGCGCATGAAAAGTTTTATATACAATTGATTTTTCCAATAATAAAACAGATGTATATAATCTAAAAGATACAGTAATCCCAAGCCAATTGGAATTATCACACCAATCCAAGCCAGTTTATACCAAAATATGTAAATGAACGGTACTTCCTAAACATCCACTCTGTTGCCAGTTTTACAAATAGTATTTTAGCAGTTAGCGAAACTAAATGGTGGGCGCATAACAAAAGTAGCGTAGTTTTTGTAACACATATATTTTATTTTCTTTATAATTCTATTACATTTTTTCAAGCAAGCACAGGAATCAAATGAAACATTATATTTTAATGTAAATACAAATTATAAAATGCTCTAAAAAAGAAGATCAAAATAATTATTTAATCAAATACTTCATAGATGTAAAGATTATATTTTGTCAAAATGCAGTTTTCCTGTGTACATGTTGAAAACGACAGCTTTTATGCTTGTCCATTTTATGTTTTCAAATTTCTTTGAGTGTAAAGCAATAAACTCCTTAATATCTATTTGTTTTGGGGCACGTTTTTCTCTTATGTGGGCTGAAAAATAGCTAGCAATTAGTGTTTTATCTTCTGTGGTCCAATTTTTTCGAGTGTTTTCCTTAGTATCAAGTGCAGTTGGTGTTTTTACCACTCCAACATTTTCCTCTTCATTTAATTTACTCAAAATATCTTCTTTTTCTTCAACGACTGTACTTAAATCAACATCAATTTCATCAATAGTTTTACCTTTATATTGTTCAATACCCTCCTCTGACATTAAAAGTTACAATTTGGGCACTTTGGCAGTTTCGTACATATTATCGGTATACATTAAAGTGTGTTTTAAGTGTGTGACCCATAAATCGAGAAAGATGTTCAAGATCTTTATCACTAAAATGTAATAATTGAGTAATAGTGGCAAGGTGCTTTCTTAACTTAGTAGCACTTATACTTTTAGGTCTGTCAGCTCCACATTTTTCAGCATATTTGTATAAAATTTTAGTTCCATCCAGACATCCATCACCATTTGTATGGAAAACATATTTATCACCTTTATCAACACATTTTTGACGAAGCGATGTGATATAGTCAAAACTTTTTCATATCTGGTGACAACAATACTGGAACTCCTCGTCCTCGTCCTCGTTTTCCTCTTATAACTAACTCTACGCCTGTAAGAGTTGAGCAGAATTTTTTCCGTCTCAGTAAGACAATTTGCAAATTCAGCATTCAAAGTGCCGTTATTTTTGTCCAAGTCATTGTATCGATCAATCTTCAATTGTGCCACTTCGGCAGGCCTTCTGCGGTTTAAGACAATAATTTGTGCATATACTACTTCTTTTAATGTAGTATAAGCTTTATGGTTGTTTGATCCAGTTCTAGTTGTTTGAGTGCTTCTTCCGCACTTTGCTTCGAGTAGACATTTAGCTTTTTAAGGTCACTGGTTAAAGGTAAAAGTTCACTTTTTTCCCACTTTTTTTCGTTCAAGTTTAACCCAGCCTGTGCGGAGATCTCATCCGCCCATTGAGATTCGATCAGCTTTTTCAATATTTTGAGTTGTTTTCTTTCCTCGTTGGTATTCTCTATTTGAATTAAATATATGTAGGCTATATCGCAACATTTTTTCAACAAAGTTCCAAAATTCATTGCAAGTGTTGGTGATTCATATCGATCCGTTTCAACATTGTAACGTGCGATATGGATCACACCTTTTAAAATCAAAGAAAAATGTTTTGGCATTAAAAGATCTAGTAAACTTTTTAGTTGTGGTTCCTGTTTTTGAACAAAATCTAGAAGTTTTGCTAACCTACGTACGTTTTTTCTAACAAGATCCATATTACCCTTACTCCTACGTCCTTTCATATAAGAATATGCATATTTACAGATTAAAAGATCGTTTTTGCAATAAATGTAACATTATCAGCACGTATATGTGGAAATAGTTCCTTAGTTAATAATTTATCTTGTTCATAAATTTTGCCCAAAAGCATTGTTGTTTGTCCATCACTTTGAGCTGTTTGCCTTCGTTTAGTATTTTCAACATTTTCTATACATTTTTCAGACTTTCCTTTTTGTAAAACCCTAAACAAAAAGAACAAGGTAAATAGTCTTCAACATTAGCAGCATTTTTGAAATAAATTCTTTTGACTGGCATTAAGTTATCATTTTTCCTGTTTTTAATAAAATTTCCCTTTTTTCTTAAAGTTGCAATTATATTTCTTCTTTCTTTCGATTTTACAGACAGTGACTGAATCCGTTGTACAGTGGTTTCTTCGCTATGCCATGTCAAAATATGTCTACTAAAATGTGTAACGTCTTTGTCACAATAAAAGCAATAACTCATTTTATCTGAATAATTTTGCTTGTTTATAGCTTCGACAGATCTACCATTCACCTGAAAATAATTTTCATTATACAAGGTGTCCCAAAGAAACGGGTACATTTTAAACGTGATTATTTACTAAACGAAATAAGATAGAAACGGCAGTTTCAACCAATAAGTTTGGAATGTCGAAAAGTTTTTTCCCAATCACATAAAAAAATTATATAGCTATATGGCGGAGGGGAAAATGCTTATTTTCAACTACAAATCACTTGAGCTACTCTCTTTTTACACCATTCGATATCGCCAGCAGATGTTAATTTTTTTAAATTACTGTGTAACTGCTCTTTATTGATTTGTACAAATCATTATTGCAAAATGACTTTTCACAGGTAGGTATATTATTTAATTTTCAACATCAAACAAATTCATTTGACATAATACTTAGATAATTTAAGGAGGTTAATCAAGAGTGCTGTGAAACTGATGACTTACAATCATGTTATGATTAAGTTATCTATCAAGTCACTTTATTTGACGTTAAAAATTAAATAGAATTTTGCAATAATGATTTACTCAAATCGAGAAAAAGCAGCTGAAGTATTATTATTCACAAAAACGTCTTCAATAACAACAAGTAGATTCCGATTACCATTTTGAAAAAGTTCTTTTAGAAATTCGATATTAAAATGGTATTATACATTTGAAGAAAGTTGTGCAATTGAGAAAAAGAAGGTATTAAAGGTCCAAAGTATGCTCATTATAAAATCAATAGCAAATCAATAAAAATGTATCTAATAGTAAAGTACAAAGATGTTTTAAAATTAACTCCTTACAAGATACAAACGTTTCAAAAAGAGAGAGATTTTTGAAAAAGGCTAATTATGTGTGAAACTCTGCAAGATCTTTTTAGAATAGAAGCTGATATTAATATGCATGATACGGCCACTTTTCATTTAAATGGAAAAGTAAACAAACATAACTGCCGTATCTAGGGTAGTGAAAAGCTTTATCTTTTAACAAATAATATGAGCTAGATAATGGTGTGCTGTTTCCAAAAACCAAATTTATAGTACTTTTTCGGTCCAGTATATATTCAAATATGCTAAGAAACATTTTTACCCCCAACTACAAAAAGCTATCTTGGAGGTATGTTTTCAGCAGAACGTGCACCTTTAAATTTTTCTTTAGCAGCAAGAGAATCTGTGAGTAAGAAACTTGGGACCAAATGAATAAGAAAAAGTGTACTGATCTAATGGGCTCCGAACCTTCCTGAGTCGTTTAAATGTGATCTTTTTCA
The DNA here is from genome assembly GCA_947563755.1 of Lochmaea crataegi. Lineage (NCBI taxonomy): Eukaryota > Metazoa > Arthropoda > Insecta > Coleoptera > Chrysomelidae > Lochmaea > Lochmaea crataegi. Next base: position 30,451,236 of record OX387436.1, read on the forward strand.
TGGAGTTGGGTGAAGGATAGGCGTTGTAAACATATTCTTAAAAACAATAATCAATTAAAAAATAGCATCAGAAATACTATCGATAATATTCAACAAGAAATGCTTCAAAATTATTGTTTGAACTTACACTAGATTACACAAGTGCATAGACCAAAAATAATAACACATTCAACTTTTGGTAACCCATTTCAATAACAAAAAAATTGAAAAGCTACTGCCGATATTAAAAAGGGTGCAGGCAGTTGCACAAATCTGCGTATCATCTTTATTTGTCATTTGTCAAAATAAAATCAAATAATATGTTGACATTTTTAAAATCTGAAAAATTCAACTTTCGAATGATTTAAAAATATACTGGCGAAATCTTTTATTGCGATTGGAAAAAACTTTCCAATCCAGTTCAGTTTTTTTAATGCCTGATATTTTTTACATGTTAAATCCACTGGGACGGTAATTACTATAGGATTCTGTAGATTTATTTAATATTACTCTTATTTAATAGTACGCCTTTTTTCAGAATTCCAGTTCATCTCTTCATAAAATTAAGAGGTGTTATTTGATTTAGAATGGCATCTAGAAAAATCAAAGGATACCTCAACTATAATTTTCAGGGAAGGTGAACTGGAATTCCTAAGAAAAGTGGACTACTGAAGAAACTGACATAATTAGTCCAAAATTAATAAAAAAAGAGCATTCAAATTTGAACTTGAAACAGTTTTTTTTTCAATTCAACATACACAATTTCAATTAAAAAATAGTACTCATTCGTTTGAAAATAGTCTTCATCAACATTTAAACAACAATTAATAAAATAAAGAAACTCCATCAAATGGTCTTTTCGTAAATAATTATTAATAAAGCTATTTATTGCGTCACAGTGTCGATTGGAAAAAAATCGTGTCATAATTATTATTCAAATTGTTCATTCAAAGGGCATTATATTGAATAGGTTTGTTAAGGGTTGTTTTTTTATATTCCATAAAACTACTTACTTTTTGTGCTTGTAGAATTCTATTAGAATTATCATCTTGCTCAAAATTACTTTTATTCTCAAAGTTTTCTTTGTTTAGTATTGTTGAAGGTAGTGCCTTTAAAAGTCAAACAATTATAAAAATATTTTATTTCAAAAACACTTTAAATATTACCTGTATTATATAGGAACAATTAGACTCAGTTTCATTGGAAGAAGGCTTTTTTTACTTCGGCTGAGACCTTAAAAAAATTATCGATCAGATGCCTGCTTAATTTTTGCGTACATACATCATTACAACACATATTAAATATCAAATTTATTTTCTTTCTCTTTCTTTCCCTCTCCTTTCTTTCTCCACATACATTAAAAAAGTTGAATATGATGCAGTACCTAAGATTAAGATTGTAACTTACTCCTGAACTTTCATATTCTGATGGATTAAACCAAGGATCCTTTAGAGAGTCATCGACAGATTCAGAAGTGACACTTGTACTAGATTTCTCATAATCTTGATTTCCATACGAAAATGAGTTTAGAGGAACATCCGATATTATATTAATTTTTGTAGAGGCCTCAACTGGAATCTCGTTTGATAAAACTGGTATCAACTTAAATATAAAAGTTAACTATTTAAGTATAATCATTTAAAAAATATTATGGATTTAATAATAAGCAGAATATTTAACTTCCAACTAATACGGACAAATGTGAAGAAAATAGTATGTGGAGTACTTTAGAAACTCAATTATTCATACTATGTATTTAAAGACTTCTAAAAGTCGATTAAAGTATAGCTTATACCTCTTATTTGAAATGTTACTTACCTCTGTAGGTTCATTTGTTGTGGAAACATCACTGAAATCAGTCAAATTCACCTGCGTGATATTTTGAAAATCCTGATTTGATAACCACCTGTCTATATCTTCGTTTTTATTCATAACACTATCATTAACATTACTCAATTTTTTTAAAGATAGCTTATTGTCATTATTGTCTTGTTCTGTGTCTAAGGTATGACCTAAGATAATTTAGTTATTAGAAAATATTAAAAACAGTATTCAACACCTACCTTCTGCTTTTTTTGTATGGCCTCTTATATTACACATCGATATAATTTCCCTAGTTCTTTTTGACATTTTATTCAAAAGTTTTATACAAGTAGTTTAAATTATGAAACAAACTCACAACTTTCTGCATGTTTGGTTTAGCAAACATAACCGTGTACCGTGTGAAAGCCCGCGAAACTAGCATTGGAAAGCGGTGTTGTCAGTTTGACTGGCTTAGATTTGTCGTGTAGATCACATATACACATTAATGGAATCAGCGAACTTCCACGGTAATACTCAGAACTAAAAAATGGATATTTGATACCAAACTGAGCCATTCGTTACTATGACATATACGATTACAGGGAATTGTTTTAGTTAGTTTTATTACCAAAACAGTTAGATGGTGCTAACACTATAAAACAAGAGTTGCGGAAAATTTCTGTAAATAATATCAAATGACTTTATTACGTTTAAATAATCCTAAGCCACTTATACGGCTCAGGATGGTTTTGGTGGCCTGAGATTGTGCATTCAGTTTACTACATATGGCCTAGGAAGGTACGAAAGATTTATATATATATATATATATATATAAGATAAGAGTTTCATTAAGCCCTCCTTACGACGGAATCCCTAAGATATATAAAACCTATTATATATATGTTAGCGTATTTGTTGACCTTATGTTGCATATCTAAATTGCTTATAATCATTTTTATTGTTTGTCGTTAGCACTTCCATTTCATTTATGCTTAGTTGTATTTTATTAGTTTATTCATTTTTAGTAGTTTATAAATCAGTCTAGAACTGGAATTCAAATTGTAAGGTTGTAATGAAGTTAGTTTTTGAAAACACTTTCTCAATTAATTGAAAGTTAAGTGGCGCAGTCAGTAGGATAGTCAAACGGTCGTTAAAGGATATAACAGTCTGTTCATTTCTATGATTTGTTGACTATTCGAACAAAGTGAAATTTTAAATTTAAATTTTGGAACTCTTAGTTGAGTGAATTGAGTTACTCAATTAGAAGATCTTTGTCGTGCAAGAAGACAGAAAACTCAACAGAATATTGTGTTCCTGTTAGCTTCGAGCCAATGGAAAGGATATTTCTTCTTTTACTGTAAGCAGTGTTTTTATATGTCGTGTAGAGAAAATATACATTTTAACTTATCTGAAATATCTGATGATTCCGACTCAAATTCTGATTCAAATATGTAATGGGTAGTTAATTATTTAGGTTATAATTTATGCTTATGGTTAAATTAGAGGTTATTAACTTAAGTATCAATGTTCTTAATTATAATTATGAAATATATCGACCAAGCAGTTTGGTTATAAATTGTTATTCGATATAAGTAACAATTGCTAGATAAGCAGATACGAGCTGTATTGAAAGAATGTGTAGACTGGCAATTGTTGCTTTGGGTTTTGTCGAGGAGTTCAAATTAAACATATGTCGAAGAAATATATGTTTTATTTAAAGAACGTCAACCCTAATAAAAAGGAACCTAAACCGGATAATTTAACTGTATCAGATGGCGATCCTGCCAGTAGTTGAGTAAATTTTGAACTGAAAATAAAATAAAACGACGACAAATTGAGCTACAAAGGAAATTAAAGAGAAAAAAAAGTATGGGATCCAGTCAATCGAAAGCAGAAGTAATTATAGCACAAGCTGGAAAAAGCGGAGGACAATCCACATACCCGAGAAGCTTGGGCGTATCTACACGAGATATCCTAGAAATAATTTTTGTTGCTGTAGTGTTAGTTTTTATAGTAACTCACATCTATAATGGCGTCGGCCCAGCTTTGTAGTGGAACGCTTCGGATGCGATAATTACTACCAAGCAAGGTCGAGCGAGGTTAGTACTTGGATGGGTGACCACTGGGGAAACACCGTCGTAGAGCCCGTACATCCTGCAGCGAAACACCTTAGATTACTAGGGTCAGTAGCATATCACAGCTCGCAGGCATTATACCAATGAGCACGAGGTATAATGTAGATATGCCGTCTTTCGGATGAGACGTAAAACCGAGGTCCCGTGTCCATGGATGTTGGGCTCGATAAAGATCCCTACCACTGGTTGGAACACTAGTGGATTCGGCAAAATTTCCGGTTAGGGGTAGAGTGCTCCCGGCGTCGGTGATTAGCCTAAGTTGCAGAAATAGACCGACGTTAAAAAAACCGAATAAAAAAAATACATCTATAACAAAGGTAAAAAGCAGTTTGGAGGAAAGATAAGACAAGAGATAACTAAGAGTCAAGAGCTTGTCTAAAAAATTAGTGAATAGTGCAATATAAAAATTAGTGAATAGTGCAGGATCAAGAGTAATAAGTAGTGTAATGAATAAAGAAACATTAAGGTAATGTCCATAAATGATTTTAGATATTTGTTAGAGGAGCTTAGAGTTTTTATCGCAATCTAAAAAAAAGATAACAATTCAATTAAGAAAAATAGAAATAAAACTATTAGAAAAATCACAAAGGTAAATAAATTATATGCTGATTATACACAACTTAAAACAAATTTCAACAGTTCAGATAGGGGTTTAGATTCAAGGAAAGAGGCACATGACTTTGTTATTAGTATAAATAAACATTTTGAGGATACCGAATTAGAAATGGCAGAAAAATTTGATTTAAAAACGGCAGCAAGCCTACTACCTGTCATGGAAATTACTGAAACGGTAACAAAACAATTAATTGACGAAATTGAACTATACGATGAGTTACTAGACGAAAACGGTAAAAATCTTTTAACTAAGTATGTACTTAAAAACCGATTGTCACAAAATGCAAAAATTCGGTTAGAGTTAACTTATAATAATAATGAAGATTTGATACGCGATTTAAAGACCCATTTTCTAACAACAAAATCGGCATCTGTTTTATCTTACAAATTAATTAATGCAAACCAACATAATAAATCAGTGGATCAATTTGGTGTATTGGTGGTAGAATTGCTGGTTAATCTAACCTTAACTCAAGCGGAAGGTGACACAAATTCGCTCAATATTTTAAGAAATTTAAACGAAAAAACGGCAATTATTGCATTTGCAAATGGTCTTCAAAATTCCGAGTTGAGAACTATTATTAAGTCTAGAAATTATTCAAAATTGATGCGATCTAAGGGGCTAAGGATGGTGAATTACCTAATGAAAGGTTAACATCTTTTCATTTTGAAGGAAATAATAATTATAAGCAAAATAGAAATTAAAAATTTCGCTGAAATTTCGGTACCACTAAATAAGTTAACGAGAAATGGCGCACATTTTAATTGGACAGAAGAATGTCAAAAATCATTCGACATATTAAGAAATGTACTCAAAAGCATTTGTGGCGACACGTGCACAAACAAAACATTCTGAAAATAACTTTATAAACTCTAATAATGAAAGGATTGATCACCCTGGCAGTGTCGAGTTGCTGAAGTCTCCAAAGAATGCATTTGAACTGAGTCCTATTTCTACTGAACAATTTGAAAGATTAACTATTGAAAAAAAAATTGAATATAGAACGGAGAATTTATTTTGTATGAAAAGTGATAAAATTATTTATATACGTCAGGATTCTCGATCGGCGTTGGACTTAAGTACCACGTTGAGAGACCTGAAAAGTATAATGAATAAAATAAAAGTTCCGGAACTAATCATATTTAAAAGCAAATAGTGCACAAAAATGATAGAAAATATTTTAAAATTCTCCAAAGAAATAAAGAAATTAGATATCAAAGTATCAATAATAAAAGGTGTAGAAATTGTTAACGATTTAGAGTCGCGGTTAATCATATTAAATGATTATCATATACTATTTATGGGGGGTCAGACAGGAATTAATAGAATATACAACAATAAGTTAAGAAGTTACATTCCTGGCCAGGTTTACACAGGGATGTCGAAAAGTTTGTAAGAAATTGCAACGATTGTCAACGTTTTAAGCATTCAATACCTCATAAGCAGCCGATGGAAATTACAACAACACCAGAGTTCGGGTTTCAAAGATTATCTTTAGACCTTGTGGGACCATTAGAGGTAGACTTTGCAAATAATAGTTATATCTTAACCACACAATGCGAATTAAGTAAATATGTCGAATGTTATCCATTGCAAAATAAAGAAGCAAATTCAGTCGCAAAATCATTTGTAGAAAATTTTATTCCATGATATGGCGTCCTACAAGAAATTATTTCAGATCAAGGTACCGAATTTTTATCGAGTATATAGAAATGTGAACGATCACAAGAAGAAAGTGCTACATAGACTTTATTCTTATATAAATACCTTTAAAAACATGTGTCGCTTGTTCTTTTATCTGTGTGATTAAGTTTGTAACATTATAAAAATTCTATTATTACATTTGCTATTAGTCATTTTTTCTGAATTAAAGCTTTTTTCAAAGTAACATTTTTGTGTGTGTAACATTTCTGGCGCTGCGAACAGGATTTTCGTACAGAAACCCCTACGTTTCCTGGTAAACTTCAGTTGTTCAACGAAGATTCGTCGAACTCAGTGAAAAGTGGCATGCAGAGAGCAACATTCGTGTTCATCCTATTGTAAGTACTCATCCCAAGTTTTCCTTTTATTCATGAGCATTTTTAACGACATTACTGACGAAAATTTACATTTACTATTAGCTGATATTAGTTTAAACGGTATTGACACTGAAAATAGTTCTCGATTTTCTCAAAAATTAACCGAAGAATCATTTCCTGAAGAATCTCGAAACATTAATTGTAAAGAAATGCCTGTAACTAATAGTGATATTGCTAGCCTTTGTGCAACTCTCCCAGAATTTTTCAAAGAAGAGGATAATATTTCCACATTCATCAAATCTGTTGATAATCTAATCGCGTTTTTCATTAATCTAACTGCACCTCAAGAATTCATTTTAAATGCACACGTTGTTTCTCGTATCAAAGGTGAACCCAGAAATTTCCTAAACTACTCGAATAAAACTACTTGGACTGACATAAGACCCGCTTTACTTTCTAAATACAGTGACAGACGATCTGAAGATAATATAATAATATAATAATAATTTAAATGATTTGTTACAACACATTACATTGAATGACAATGAACCGACTGTTAATTTTGAAACCCCTTATTTCAAAAATATTGCATTGAAAACCATTTGTACAGGAATTAACGAACCATATTGTGAATATCTATCGCACTTCCAAATAGCTTCCTTAGAAGAAGCACTTCAAAAATGTATTGCTTACGATAACCACAAAAATCAACAGCAGTACATGAACTTTTTAAAAGGTCAACAAAACAAGCCTAATAATTATGCTCCACTACCAAATTTAAGACCTAACTATTCACGCAATAATACTCAACAAAATTTCAACAGTCATCCTCAACCGAATTTCAATTCATTCCGAAATGCTCCTTCAAATAATACAAATTTTTCTAGAAATAACTCAAATCTTCTTAGTAATTTTCCTAGAAATAATTTTCAATCTAATAATTTTAGAAATAATGATTTTCAATCTTTTAATCGCCCTCCACTTCATAGAAACTTCACGAATCCCCAAAACTCGTACCATTCTCCGATGAGTGGTGTACAAACCATTAGGGGAAGTGTGGGTGAGATGTCATACATTTTTTTGAATGCTTGTAGTTTTCAACTATATAGAAATATAAAAAGAATAACGATAGGATTTGGTGTAGTTGGGTCAATACTAACAAAGCACAACGACTTGTAGCAAAAAAACCATTTGTTTAAGAAAGAATTAAAAAATAAAATTAGGGGGGGGTATGCCATCTCAGCAACAGCATTGTGGCATACATGTAGCAATATTTAAAAAAAAGTTTTTTTTTTCATTTTCATTATTATCAATATCCAAAAGTGAGAAAAACACAGAACTAAAACTAAAAACTAGAAATTCAAAACCAAGAAACGTAAATAGGTACATTTTACTTTAAAAAACTTTGATAAACAAAAAGCTTAGGAACTAAAACGTAAAACTATGAACATATTTCGCAAATAAAGCATTTTGCTTTTCGGTCAAGACCAGCACATTCTGCATGAGCCCACATTTGATAGATTTGGCACCGAAACCATATGTCTTTTGACCTTGACCTTGACCTTAAGATGTTCTACTATTTCTCTTTATACTTCTCTGTCGAAGGTTACCTTGTGTCCACCCAAATAACCCTTCTTCCAGTTATTTTTAGCTGCACGCCTGCGAAGTGTGGTAAAAGGTACCCCAAAGGTTTTGGATGCTCGTAGCCACCCCATTTCCCTCCCCACTTTGGACAGCCGAAAGAGCATTTTGCATCATATCTTCATCCCAATTCTGCCTTTCAGTCTTCCATTTATAACGTCCCATGCTAAAAAACAAAAAAACAGGGATGTAAATACAAAAATAATATTCGAATCACAATTTTGGGTGATATGCCATCTTACCTATACTGCATATATGCCATCTTAAGCAAAATCAATTTTTGATAAAAATATATAAACCACCAGTTTATTTTGGTTTTCTTTTCTACTTAATTAGATTAGGACAGTTGTATCTAAAACTTAAGCAAAGAAAACTCACCTTGTTCACTTTAGATTCCGCACACTGTACATCTAAACTTTTGGCTCCAAAATATTTCGCGACCACAAAAAACTTTACTCTCTGACTGGAAAACATATACTAAATCTAGGTGGACCTGTCGCTCGCAGTATTGATAGCGTTCGATAATCTTCGTTTTTACTCGAGTTTCTAGGGGAAATAAGTGGTCTACTAGCTTCTACTTATTTTAACCCATTACATAAATATGAAAAACCATTTTTACTGACTGCTATGAAATTAACTCATAAATATTTTTTCAATATCAAAACAGCATTATTCGAAGAATTCGGCATTAACGAACCAATAGATGCTCGCATAGCCGACTGGAGTAAATATTTTGATATTTTACTCGGAAATTTTGACTTAGAACGTTTGATTGCCTTAATCGACTATGAAAATAAAATGCTGACATTAAGAAAATTCGATATTACCATTTTTTTTTCTACTTTATACAATAAAATTCCAGTAGACGTTTCACACGGTGACATAATATTACCGGAAATTAAAATAAATAACATAAAAATTCCTGAATCTATTCACACAGTCACTGACGGCTACGTAGACAAAATCATATTACCAAGACCATTGCAACTGTACATGTTGAAAATCCCTCGATCTCGCTCAGGGATTTCATCAAATTGAACTCCACCCCAATTCTATAGAAAAAACAGCTTTTTCCGTTCCTCGCGGTCATTTTGAATTTTCAGGAATGCCATTTGGATTAAAGAATGCTCCCTCCACTTTCGAAACATTGATGGATCATATCCTCAGACTCTACCTTTACAAATCCTGTTTTGTTTACATGGATGACGTTTATTATTTATCGCCGATTTATCCCAAACTTTGCAAAAATTACATCCCCGTTTTCCAGATGTACCCGCAAAGGAATTGTAATCGACATTAATAACCCTCAATACTTAGAATGTTTTGAAACGTGTAAACAATTATTAAGCAACGCCCCAGTCCTTCAATACCCCGACTTCTCAAAAACATTTACCCTTACTACCGATGCATCAAACATTGCTATTGGTTCTGTTTTGTCACAAAACAAAACTATTCAACAGTCGAAAAATAATTATTAGCCATAATTGATTCATGAAATAACTTATCGAGAATGCCGAAGTCGTTTTTAAAAAGATTTATTTTTACAAATTATCAAGTTTTACATATACTTTTATTAAATTATGATCTTAACTGCATGAGAAACAAAAAAAATCTGACGAGATTGTCAACAACTGAGACAAGTGTTCATAGATAAAGAAATATAATATGATGTCGTTGCAATCAGCACTTTTCTTAGAATACACCAGTGAAGGCGTGAGGTAATTCCTCCCCTCGAAGATTCAAATCCGCAGGGCTAACGAGGTATTTGAACAGCCGATGGTTCTAGGGTTGGATGGCCTTGTTGAGGTTTCTTTTTGGTACAGCACCTTGGAATGATGTACCTGTATGCAAGGTAGATTAGAAGAATGCTGAAAAATACATAAATAACAATAGTCCAGATGCTTGGAGTATTGGAAATTTTCGAAAATGACATATCCGGCTGGTTTTCGAACAGTTTCATCTTCAGGTCTTGCAACTCATCTAACGGGGTGTCATCTATGCTGAATCTTGAAATTTTCTGGGTTTCGGCTTCGTAAAATTTTAATTTGGGAAACAAAACTGCTTGACCTGAACTTGTCTCGTGTTCTTGGTTTTCGATATTTCGGAATGGCATTTTTACTTGACAGTTGATTGGAATTTCAAATAGATAGCTCCCTTGGAGAGTAACAATCTCTTCTTGAGTTTGGCAGTGAATGGGGGTGGTTATTTCTTTTGGCAGTACGGCTATCCATTGGTTGGCATTGTCTAACTTCATGATAATAGGCCGGTTTACAGGAGTAGGTGTTTGTTGGCATGTGGAAGTGTTTTTTAAATTTAAGAGTTCAATTTCACAGGAATTTCCAAATTTTATTTCTTGAAGATCAATTTCGTCACAGAGAAACAATTTTGATGAGATTTTACTACAGTAGTCGTTTGTATATGCAAAGTACAGTTCGTTAAAAGCCAAAAATTTAGTTTTCGGAATAATTGCTTTGAATTGATTGTTATGGAAGATCGGTATGGAATATAAGTGATATAATTCTAATTCGAATGGAAATGTTATAGGGACGTGCAAAACATATATAATCCTGTTGTTGTTTGAATAGCTTTCTATCTTAACAAGTTTTTCTATCAGTAGAACGTTATTTAAATTTATATCTAACGGAAGTTTGCGAGGACCGATATAATTTGAAGTTCTTTAAAGAAATCGTTAGTTCTCATTATACCGGGATGCATATTTCCCCATCGTGAAAATGCAATGGAATTTTCTATGTCTTGGATTGAAGAGTAAATTATATTGTAAAGTCCAATAATATGATTGATAGTATCTTTGATAAATATTGAATTTTCATGAAGTGCCTGACTGTTGAACATTTTTGAAATTTTATTGATTTTTGATTCTAGTAATTTTTTCATTATGTATTATAGTATTAACAGTGTTGTTAAATTTTTCAATTAATCGAATTGATAGTGAATTTTGGTTTCTGATACTTGAAGCTAAATTTTTCTGATTATTTTGAAGTTCTGTGATTAACTTATCATAACGTTCGCCGTCATTAGCGTCTAGATTTCCAGATATAGTTTTGAAAATTGAACCTAACCCGTTTATGAGTCCGCGTTTAATTCTATCGGGATGAGGTAATATATCATTTAGTTTATCTTTTACTTTTTGTTCAAGAAATTTCAATATTTTAAAATAATTTGTATTATCTTCTTCTTTCTCTTTTATTGGGTAATATCCTAGAGGATAGTTTGCCCAATTTGTGTTATCTTCTACTACCGAATATTTTTCAATTTTGTTTTTGTAAGATTCTAAATAACGTGTTTGGGCTTCTAATTGATTTAGTTCTGTAATTATCGGTTGAATGTCATAATAGTGAATTAATTTGTAATCGTAATCTTTTACTTTTGTTTTTCCTAATTTTACAGGAATTAATCCTGGGTTATTTTCTAAGTCCTTTATTTTTACTTTTTCCAGTGAGCTGAAGACTCCGGGTAAACTGAAAAAATAAATTTTGAGTTAGTCGCTGAAAGTAAACGTACTATTACGGGGACGTCTTAGATTGTCCATATGCACTTTTTCTTGTGATTCTGTTGAAATCGTTTTATCTTTAGTTTTTACTTCCTGAATTATTGTAGGTTTGTTAAATTTGTTGGCATGTTTTTGACGTTTAGGGTTTTTGACGTAAACTTTCTGATTTTGGGTAAAAATACATGGATCGTCTCGATTTTTATTCATTCGCTCTGTGCGTGTATCTTTTTCCTTGATAAGGTTTTCATTTATTTTTTTATAAAGCAATTTAGAACGTTCTCTATGGTCCTCTATGTAATCATTTATAAGAATTTTATCGATTTCCAAATTAAAATGATCATTAGTATTTATGTGCCCATTGATAATGTCTATGGGTTTCATATTTGTTGTAGAGTGTATTGAATAATTATATGCAAGAATGGCATAGCTCATTTTCATAGTGATAGGTGTTCTAAGAAAACCTCTGGTATTGAGTAGGCGTACATGTTCTAAAATTGTTGAATGGAATCGCTCAACTACTCCTTGTGATTGGGGGTGATTTGGGCAACAAAAATGAATTTTAATTTCATGTAAAGCTAAAAGTTCTGAAATTACAGAGTTTTTGAATTCGGTACCGTTACCAACTAAAATTTGTTCAGGAACTCCGTGATGGGAGAAAAAGTTTATTAGATTATTCACGATTGCTGTACTAGAGAGGGATGTTAGATGGTATGCTTGTGCATATTTTGAGAAACTATCTACTATTGTCAAAAATTTGTCGCGTTCTAAAGTGAATGTGTCCATATGTATTATCTGAAAAGGTTTATTAGCAGTTGGCGTGATATTCATTTTTATGGTAACAGGATGTCGTTCGTATTTACTTTGTTTGTATAGAATTTTTCATGAATGGCCAGTAATATTTTTCTTTAATGCGTTGGTACGTTTCGTCTATACCCCTATGATTACTTTTAGATTCGTGGTAATTCTGAATTATTTCTTTAGCATCTTCTTTATCAGTAATGTCAATTAATTTTTTGGTGCATTTTCTTAGTTTTAGGGATGAATATTTAAAATACTTAAGTAATGTTACTAAAAATGGTTCATAAAGATCTGGATTTTCGAAGTACAGACAATATTGCGTGTCCGGGTTAATGTAATTTTTCACGAAATCGATCACGTTTTTTTCAAAATTATTTTCTGAAAGCTGAAAATTTATTCGTTTTTGATTCCCGAAAAAAATTTTAGTTTTGGGATTACTGGGCGAATGTAGCACTGAATTAATTATGATTTGATTTTGGCAATAGTTTAATGCTGTAGTTGTGGTAGGGATTTCGAAAGTTGGGTTATGGTCAGCGTTGGAGTGAATAGTATCATTATCGGTGTCAATTTGACTTTCAGAATTGTCGGTTTGGTTTTTGGGTATTGTTATTGGTTCTATTGGAATGTATAGGTCAGGATGCACTAGTAAAGATATGTTATCTTCGTTATCGTCCCGATTTCTATCGTTTGTTTCAAGTGGGCTTTCTGGGATAGGGATATTTTCGGTATAAAGGTCTATTAGAGGTTCTTCTGAAGGATTGGTTGTAACTGGGTCATGGTAGGGATTTGTTTGTGATCTGTTATTTTTATCATTGTCATTTATTATTTCGTCTACTTGTTGCCAAAATGTATCTGTTTCATTAGTGTGGATTTCTATTCTCGAAAGTGAATCAACGTTAGAGTTTAAGGTTCCACGTTTATACAAAATTTCATAGTTGTATTCAGATAATTTTAACTTCCATCGTGTAAATTTGCTGTTTTCGTCTTTGAGTGAGAAAAGCCATTTAAGAGGTTTGTGATCTGTCACGATATTAAATTTTCGACCGTATAGGTAGGGTCTAAAATATTTCGTAGCCCAAACTATGGCTAGTAGTTCTTTTTCAATAACCGAATAATTTCGTTCGGAGTCGTTTAGGGTCCTTGATGCGTATGCTATTGGCAAATCTTTGCCAATCGGTCCCTGGGACAATATTGCACCTACAGCAACATTACTTGCGTCTGTAGTTAAATTGAATGTTTTATTAAAATCTGGATATTGCAAGATCGGATCATTGATTAGTAAACTTTTACATGTTTCAAAACAAGTTATGAATTATTTATCATGTACAATTTTTGCACCCTTTCTTAAGCACTTTGTTAAGGGCTTAGTAATTCTAGCAAAGTTTGGAATAAATTGCCTGTAGTAACCTAACAAGCCTAAAAAACCATTAATTTGTTTTGTTGTGGTTGGTATTGGATATTTTTTGATTACTTTTATTTTGTCCGGGTTCGGTTTCACGCCCCCTGGTGTCACTATGTGACCCAAGTAGGCTACTTCTTTCTTCAAAAACTCGGATTTATCGAGTTGTACTTTGAAATTTGAGTCTCTGGAAGTCTTTGGAATACATTTTTAAGTCGTTCAAGGTGTTCTTGTAATGACGTAGAAAAAACGATAATATCGTCAAGATATACAAGACATTGTTCGCTCTGTATACCGCGAAGGATATTATCCATTACGCGTTGAAAAGTAGCTGGAGCTCCTTTCAAGCCGAATGGCATACGTAGAAACTCTCAATGTCCTTGTTCTGTCGCGAAAGCAGTTTTTTCTATGTCTTTCTCTTCCATTTGGATTTGGTGAAAACCACTTGCCAAGTCAATGGTTGAGAAATATTGACACTTGCCCAACTTATTTAATTGATCAGTTATGTTGGGTAACGGATATCTATCGTCGATAGTTTTCGCGTTTAGCTGTCGGTAGTCAATTACCACGCGCCATTTTTGTTGTCCTGATGCATCAAGTTTTTTGGGAACCACCCATATTGGCGATGACCACGGTGAATTACTTGGTCGAATAATATTAGAATCTAACATTTTTTGGATTTGATTTTGAACTTCGTTTTTATAAATAAATGGATAACGGTATGGTCTAGAATAAACAGGTATATCGTTTGTTGTTTTAATTTGGTGTTTTATTTTATTATTAAAAGTCAAAGATGTATATTCATGGTAAAAAATATCAGAAAATTCTTTACAAAGATTTAAAATGGATGATTTTTTTTCCTGATTTAAGTGATCTGCCCTAATTGAATCTAAGTTTAAGTAATTTCTATAGTCTGTTTCAATATTGTTGAAGTCAAAGTTCTGAATTTCTTGTCTCTCAAAATGTTCGACTGATAATGGTAGAGAAAAGTCTAAGGTTGTGTAGTACTGTTTAAAATAGTAGTAAAAGCTTCGTAATCTTTAGGAATTGTAAGACTTTCTGAGATTTCACAGTTATGAATTTTTTGGTGGGGTATAATAATTTCTCCACTCTGTATAGAAGTTTTCACTTTAATTACTTGTTGACATCTTGGGCCAACTGTTATAAGATTAAGTTCTTTTGATGTGGGATGAAATAATAATTTTAGTTTACAATGAGGTGTTACCAAATATCCTTTTTTTAAATCTAAATTGGCTTCTAAGAATTTCAAATTATCGATACCAATAAGACCATCAAATATATTGTGAAATTTAAATAAGTAAAATTTCATTGATTTAGTTTCTGGTAAATTAAATATTTTTGGAGTAGGTATAGCTACACTGTGCTTGTGTGAAGATTTTTGAAACACTGTCGATACTATAAATGGTTCAAATTTTATTGAATTAGGAAAAAATTTATAAGCAATATTAGGATCAATAAATGATTTTGTTGCTCCAGAATCTATAATAATTTTGATATTATATGCTGGAAAAATTATATAAGAGAGTTCACTTGAATTTGATGTATTGATAGAAATGATTGGTGTTATCTGACTCTGATCAGAAGAGGCGTTTCTTGAAAATTTTGATTATTAGTTGGTGTATTAATATCACTTTCTTTGTTTTGATAATTGTTAGAGTTTTCAATAATATTGTTATCATTGATTATTTTGATTGAAAGATTGATCATAGTGTTGAAGATTTTGTTCATAATATTGGTCTTCATCAAACTCCGTATTAAATAGTTCTTCTGAGAAATATTTTGGTTGATTACCGAAATTAATATTTCTATTAGAATTAGGTGAATTAGTAAAATTTTGATTTTGATGGAAGGTTGATGGATCGGGTATTGGTTTTGAGGTATTTCGAGTAGACACACTCATAGGTGTAGGGTCTGTTAATACTTGGTTCGGGTTTGGTTTGAAAACATTTCTATTATTGGGGTGCCTAAAGACTTGGGCATTAGTTGGGTATTTTGTGGGCTGAAAATTTGGCCTTGGTTGTATATGAATGGGCTGTGAGGGAAAAGAATTTCGTCTGAATTGATTATTTTGTGTTTGATAATTAAATGGCAAATTTGGCCTACCATTAAATCTTTGATGAAAACTTGGCTGTTGGCCTCTATGGCTGTTTAGTGGAGTTTGGGGTGGAACAGAATTTTTGTTCGAAAAATTTTGGAAGTAATGAATATTATCTTCTCTAGTAAGATATTGCAATGCTTCATTTAAGGTCGATGGTTTCATACAACGGATAGTTGTTCCTAGTGGTTCCTTCAAACCAGATAAAAATGTTTTCAACGATAGTTTTTGGTATTACGTTTTAAACGTCTACCCTCGTTTGTCGCTCAGTGTAAATCTACATAGTTACATAATAGATTCAATAAATTTAAGCACCTGTCAAAAAATTGCTGAGGCTTTTCATTTTGACCTTGTTCTAGCATGACTAAGTCTCTGTTAAGACAAGCTTCGTCCCTCTGATCAGCAAAACTACGAGTTAAAATTTGTTCTAAGTTTTCCCAAGTAGAAACATTCTGAATATTAACCACTAATTTTGCATTACCCTGTAGTTTTGAAATTATAGAATTGAGGATAAAGGTATTTTGAAAATTGTTCGGATTTCTGACATCGTAAAAATTAGCAATAGGTGATTCACTCGTAGATAGATACCTATTCAACTCATTAGGATTCCCATCAAATTCTGGGATGCACTTTAAATATTCTGGTTTAAATTGGTTCATTTCTAAATTTAAATTATTGGGTTCGTTTGCTGAAGCTATATAATACACAACATTCTGACATTGAACACCCAATTACCGGAATTCAAATTTCAGAAGAACCAATTAATTTATCCAATAATCAAATTATTATATAACCACAATCTCAAATTTATGAACTAAATTACAAAAAAATATTTAATAAACATAGGTACGTTATAACAGTTAAGCCCGTATGACACGATTCAAAAATCAATTCCAATTTTGTATGTAAATTTGATCCCAAAGGTCTACGATCGTGTAATACAGCAATTATTGAGTAGCACGTAATTTATAATGAAAAATAGGACCTGCTCTATTTCTATCCAATAATCTCGTTTCCAAACATGCGCGTTGCTAATTTTGATCGAATGTCAGTAGTCAATAACCTATAAATATAATTGAAAACAAAGGAGATATACTCAACGTATTAAAACTATCACAGTTACCCTTGTGTGCTGTTGTTGCTTTTTATTAAATTAAATAAAATGTTATGGACCACCAACGCTGTTACAGTTTTGATTGAATAATACCAGAAACATCCTTGTTTATATGCGGTGAAAAATAAATTATACCATAATAGAAATGCCCGGAATCTCGCTTTACAGCAAATTGCTAATAGTTTATCAAGTATCAGGCCTGGAACAAGTATTGAAGAAATAAAAACGAAATTCTTTGGATTGCGAACGACGTATTTTACTGAAAAAAGAGAATTTTAAAAAACAAATAGAAACGGCGCCGGCTTGGATTCCGTAAGTACTTACATACATTTTTTACATGTTTATAAACAATTATTTTCGTAGATTTACGAGCCTTCATTGTGGTATTACAAGAAATTGACTTTCTTGAATGAACAAACTACTGGTAGACCATCTACGTCTAATTTACTCTTTCCTGATGAATATGATGCAAATTCTGAAAGTTTATTATCACCACCTCTCGCAACAAGTCCACCAATTACTTATGAGATCGCTGAAGACTATTGCGATGATTCAGAAAGTCAGCTTGTAATAAGTGATGTGGAAATACAAGCTAAATCAAGTGAAGTTGACAACCTGGATATATCTACAAAAAAATTTGAATATGTGGAAATTCCACAAAATGTAGTTAGTACCTCATCAGTATTTTATTACATAAATCCAATATCGAATGAGAGTCACAGTATTAGAAATACTTAGCTTAATCCCTCTCAATTATTGTCAATAATGTTTTCCCCCCAAAACATAGGGTGTTTGTAAAAAAGTGTACGTATTCTACATATTTTACAAGCTGACATGTATGTTTAATTCAAGTTTAGTATACAGCGAAGCAATAACCTATAACGAAAGTCTCATTTGGAATTGAGTTTGCCCAAGTTACTTGTGTGTTTCTCAAAGCAGCCTCAGAATGTTTATATAATTCATGACCTCACTATTCTACTGTTTATACACTCACTTTATAATTGTAACACCTATGCAAAGACAAATTTGTTTTTTTTTCTTCACTTCACCATCTGGAAAAAATGGAAAAATATGTTGGTTGGTGAATTACAGTCTTTATTATTTATTTGAAAAATATTTACAAGAACTTTTTATTTTACTTTTAATCCCCTTTATCTCTAAAACGATTTCAGGAGATAAAATAGAAAAACCCTTATATTTTTGGCTCCACTCTCAGGCCCAACATTAAATATGACTCACACTCTGTATTAGTCGCCACATTTTATTAAGTATAGTGTCTCAGTATTTGAGCAGATTTCTATTTTCCTGCAAATATTTTTTTTATAGGTTGATGATGATTATGGAAGTGAACATAACTACTCTCAAATTAAAAGGACACAGACATCACAACGTAAGAGAAGAAAGGGTGTGTCATATCAGGATGAGAACACAATTATCAAAGATGCCAGCAACGCTTTAAATACAATCACAAATATGCTTCAAGCTGCTCCACAGGATACAGAAAAAGCCACAGCTGAGGATTTGTATGGTGAACTTGTGGCTACTAGGTTAAAATCTATTACAGATCTTGGGAGGAGAATCAGAGCTCAACAAGAAATAGATTCAATACTATACAAATATTTATTAATAGATGATAAGTGAATGAATTTCATTCACTAATAAAATTAACTATTTTTATTACCTTAGTATTAGTGTTACTATATGGATATTATATTTATTTTGTCCTGCGTATATTTCTTGTATACTCTACTTGGTAGTTATAGCTTAGGATTTCACAGAAAAAATAGAATGTATTTGCTTTATTCAATATATATTTTAGGAATAAACATTATTTTTTATTAAAGTTTTAATGAAAAACAAAATTCAATAATTATACTGTAAGACATATGCAAAAATAACAATAAAGGATTTTCAATTTGAAAAAGACAGTCAGGCAATTTTTCCTTAAAACACCTTTATTTCTGAATTTTTATTTTTAATTATATTGAACTCTTATGCTATCATTTTGCCAAGGTACAGCTCCTTCATTAGGAACAAAATATTTCATGAATTCTTCCCTAATACTCAATGCCAATTTACTAGTTTTGTTGCCTCCTTGAGAATCTTGCAAAACTCCCATTCTTTCGCCAATTGTTTCATCTAAGAAAACTTCTTTATAAACTGGATTTGTTTTAAGAAGGTAATTGTATAAAATACAGCAGGTTAAAATTATTATTCAACTTTATATGGATTTAAAGTATAGTGGTCAAGAGTATCCTAAAGCGATTACTAAGGATACCAAATGCATTTTCAACTACCCGTCTTGCACGTGAAAGTCTGTAATTAAAAATACGTTTTTCAGTAGTCAAATTTCTATTTGGAAAGGGTTTCATAAGCCTAGTGGAAAGAGGAAATGCATCATCAGCAATAATAACATGTGGTATAGCAATGGAGCTGTTTGGTAAATTAACATCAGGAGGAAAGTTCAAAAAGTTACTTTGTATAGCTTTGGACAGAGTACTTTCTCGGAAGACCCCACCGTCACTAATTCGACCATTTACACCTATATCAACGTAAGTTAATAGATAATTATCATCAACCAATGCCAAAAGAATGATGCTGTGATGGCCTTTATAATTATAATAGTACGACCCTGCACTTCTAGGTGGTCTAAAATTTATGTGTTTTCCATCCAAAGCACCTAAGCATAATGGAAAGTTCCAAAAAGATTCAAAATCTTTGGCGATATGTTTCCATTCGCTACTAGAATTTGGACATTTTAAATATTCGTCTTTCAAGCAAATATTAATAGCTTCACACACTTCAGGCACCAGAATACATTAATGAGCGATATGTTTCACCCGTTGCCAAAAATCTTAAAGTTGTCGCAAGTCTGAAAAAAGTTAATTTTGTTAAATAGTATTCAGTTTAATTTTAAGTACACACTTACCGATTTTCTGGGGATATACACTGCCTCATATTAGTATCTTGTTTTGTTATGAGATCTCTAATTTTATTAAGTAAATTAGCGAATTGATCATGATCCATCCGTAAAAAATTTTTATAGGACACACAATATCTTCTTGTAAGAGTTCATTCTCAACCATATTGAGAACTCCACGACCTTTGTCTCTTCGCAGCAGCCACCGATGAGCCCACCTTTTTTTTGCTTGGTTTTCCTTTTATGTAGTAATAAACCTATCGTGTATACAGTTATCAGAGCACTACAAGCTCCAAGAACTTTTCCAGGAAATCGCATGCTTATTTAATATTACAATTTATACTTTTATTATGAAATAAAATCCCAACCTTTTGATTTTAATTTGACATGACGATTGACGTTTTAGCTCAATTTTGCAGTGCGTATGCCTCCGTTGCAAATAAATGGGCTTAGTGTCAGACAGCCAAAATTGTAATTTGATAAAATATTATTGCTTTTATAAATGTAAATTTGATAAGAAAATACATTCAGTTTTTGAATACAAATTAGTGTCATGTCATACGGGCTTAACAGATAATTGGAAACCGGAAATTAGAGATGCCTTCAAGCATATTTTAAAACCAAGCCAAAAATTCGCAATAAAATCACCTCATGATTATAGACCTATTATTTGCAATTTTTTTAGGGAAAATATTGATTCAACTGCCAAAGCTATATTTTGTAATAAAATTTTATCTGATATTGAAGAAAAAGAAAAATAAATAGAATGTGTTAAGAAATATCACACCGACAATCACAATGGAATTGTAGAAACCTATAAACATCTAAAATCACAACTTTATTGGCCATATATGCAAAACTACCATTTCCGACTTCATTAATCAATGCAAAATATGTTTAATAAATAAATATTAAAGACACCCTTATAAATTAGCCCTATTAGGACCCCTCCTTCAGGGCCGTCTTTAACCTATTGGAGGCCCTGGGCATATTAGGATAATGGGGCCTCTATGACTTTGACAGAACACTATTTTGTTAGAATAGACAAAGAAAGTAGATAAACAAGGTTAAATATTTATTTTTATTAACAACCACATGAAACGAATAGATAAATGTAATATAGTCCTCAAAAGTAACTCTTTTAGCATTTACAGGTTAGTGCTTGAAAATCTATGTTATTTGAAGAGGAACCCTTCTAGATTTCGGATGGGCAAAATCGTTAATCACTTCTTCAAAATCTATGCTTTTTAGCACATCAGATTCTATGGACATCAGCGACAAACTGGTTAATCTCTCTTGTAGCATTGTACTTCTTAATTCTTTTTAATTTGGAGAAGGAGCGTTCCCCACTGCAGTTAGTTACCATCATGCTTAAAAAGATGCTCAATGCGATTTCTACATTTGGAAATGTCTTCAATTTTGTTTTCTTTCAAAAGTTGATTTATTTTTAATATACAATCCTTATTTTCACTGTCAACAATTTTCAAGTATTCTGTTAAATGCAAACATTCTATTTCTAACTGTTTCTCATTAACATCTTCATAATAAAATTCAGCAAATTTCTTGCAACTTTGTCTCAACTCTTCAGAATTCAGAGTTTTCAAGCGAAAAAATGAATCAAAACGTTTACTGATATTATCAATTATGGGAAGAAAGGTTTCTATTTTAAATTTCTCTCTTCCATTTAGTTGGACTGACGGCGCAGAGCCATCAAAAAAACTCTGACGAGAACTTCTGTGTTTTGTACTTTGAGATAGATCCTTGTAATCAGATTCCAGGTTTCTTTCTTGGCAGACGATTCGAAGTAATCAAATTTATCCCTGAGGTTAATAATAAAATCATCAAGTGAAGTAAACATATTAGTTGCAACGTCCAGTGTTATTTCTGAAGATAATTACTTATTTTGTATTCTCTTTCCAATATACAGTTCCAAATTTCCGTTAGTATAATATTTACTAGTTTTTCCATTTTTCTGGACAGACTAAGGGCTTCGTCTCCAGTTTCTCGTGCCTGTTCTGTATCTTTTGCGATGGATATCAAAGCTTCTATAACTTGTTCATGACCTTCATGCAAGGCGCTTACTGCATCTGCTCGGGCTGACCATCTGGTTTGTGAAAGACTTTTAACAACTTTTTTTGAACCTAAATGTTCTGTCAATATAATCCATCGACGAGTAGAGCCCGAAAAAAAGTTGTACACTTTCTGAAGCATTTCAAAAAACTTTGTTGCTTCCGATACACACCCAGCAGCATGTACACCTACTAAGTTTAATTAATGTCCCGCACATGGTACAAAGGTGGCAAATTCACATTTCTCCTTGATTATTGCTTGTAGACCAGTATACTTCCCCGACATATTTGAAGCATTGTCGTAGCTTTGTCCTCTGCAATCTTTTATGGGAATATCAGGGTTATCTAAAAAATTCAAGATGGTTTCCGCTAAATACCCAGATTTATGCTCTATAATAGGTATAAACTTCAGAAACCTTTCAACAGGAACACTGTCATTCACGTATCGAATTATAAAAGTTAGCTGGTCAACATGAGACAGATCGGGCGTACGTACTATCAACGCTAATGGAAAAATATTTTAGTAATTTATCCTCATTTGTAATTTTTTTTAGAACCTGTTTTCCCATTACGTCAATAAACTCGTTACAAATATTCGCTGATAAATAAGAAATGTTACCTTTTCCAGGATTCCCAACTTTTTTTAAGTGATCTGCTATAAATGGATCGAATTCACTCAATAATTCCACACATCCCAAATAATTTCCATTATTAGGAGATCCTAGGATTTCATTGTCACCGCGAAACGAAAGCCCTCTCGATGCCAAAAATTTTACAACAGCTACAATCCGTTTAAGTACATTTCTCCAATAATCCACTTCTTTTTGATGTTGAGATAATGGGTGGTATTAATAAAAATCAGTAGATACTTAATACTTACGGTTTCATAAGTTAATACTGAAAAGTATATTATTAAAGTTCAAGTACAAACTGATACTTAAAGTATAGTATAAGTTTGTACTTATGCTGACTAGTTCTTACTTAAATCTATATTAATAAACGATAGGTTATACTTATTAAATTAAGTATGTTCTTATAAATTTTTAAGTCTGCTTCTTAGTATGCTGATAGTTCTTGCTGAAAGTGATACCTATTTGTTTAAAAAATGTTTGTCGTGCAACGAGCTCCAAAAGTTTATAAAATCAGACGAGAAGATCCTCGTGATCGAGATTATGTGAAATTGTATCGTTTTAACCCCGAAAGTGTGGCATGGTTAACAACACATTTTTTTGACATTGATACCGGGGAAACCAGAGGCGGTGCCATAGACAATATTACCAAAATGAAAATCTTTTTGCGATATATTGCTGATCCAGGTAGGTCTTTCACTTTCCTCAGTACACTGGCAAACAGTCACATCTGTGGTGTATTAAGAACATTTGGCAATGCAGTATTGTTAGGAGATAAGGGATATGGTATTGAAAAATGTTTAATGGTCCCATTAAGAGAACCAAGAACTGCAGAAGAAGTAGCATATAACAACCTTTTGAAACATGAACGTGTAATTATCGAAAGATGCTTCGGACAGTTAAAGCAACGATTCCCTTCATTACAAAATACAATTAGACTGCCATTAAGAAAAGTGCCATCCATTATTATAGCATGTTGTGTTCTTCATAATATTGGAAAATATTTAAAAGATGAAGAAGTGTTTGAAAATGAAGAAGGCTTACATCCAGACGATGAAGATGAAGACGAAGAAGAACCTGTTGGACTTATTGAACTTCGAAGGGAAGATCAAGTCATACGAAACCGTTTAGCTACAATTATTTACGCCAGTCAAAATAACCAAAATAATTTTTATTAAATTGAAAATACATATTTAATTACAAAATAGTGTAATTTTTCTCTCCTTCTCTTACAACATGATCTTTATTTAGCTCTTTCTCCAGCTTTGCCTTTTTAAGGTTTAGAACATGCAGTTGCTTCAAAAGCACCAATCTTTGTAGTTCCATAGTGCTTAAAGTACGTGTTTCCTCCGTTTCGTACTGTTCTATAATTTTTTGTCGCTTTGGACGTGCAGGTAACGGTAGTGGCTGTGTTAAAGGGGACACTGAAGCGACTGACGGACCTGCCACTTCATCGGACTGTTTTTCTATTTGTTCGTCAGAAGGGATTCCAACTGCAACATGTCCTGAAACGAAATATTACACTAGCTTATATACATATAATAAAAATTAATTATTTTACCAGGTATTTTGTTAAGAATAGGATTGCACTCCTCTTGATCCCCCTGTAGTGCCGTGTACATGAATTGTTCTGCTGCACTTAGCTTTACCTTTCTATGCCCAGTTATGTTGGCATCAGTCTTTTTTTTTTACTACCGCCTTCAGGTTATTAATTTTTTTTAATAATTTTTTGAAATCGGTAGGTTTTCCAAAATTATCTACAACGTTTTCATAGTAACTTACAACATTTTGTAATAAGGCATGATAACTTACTTTCATAATGTTGTTTAAGCGTGGCGTGTTGTTTTCTTTTATTTATTGCGGGAGTTTTCCCTTTATTTAAAATAATAGGGTTATCCCGAACAAATTTGGCCACAAATGTTAAATCCGTCTCTCTAGTTTTTGAAACAATACTCTCATTGCCACTTTCTTCACTTCCAGACGAAACGAACGACATGATGGTTGATCAATAAAGTAAATTCTTTCAGGTTTGTATACATCAAGTGTAGGTAAACTGATTTGAAAAAGTGTTAACATGAGTTTTTTGTATTTTTTTCTTGTAAATAAATTTCAACTAAATAAGAAAATTCTTAAGAATAATCAGTAGATACTTCTAAGTATCAGCATTTTTTTTAATATACATTTCAGTATTTACTTAATGCTGATGCTTATACTTAAAAGTAAGTACTTATAAGTAAATACTGATTTTTATTAATACCACCCAATAAGTCAATATCTACTCTACCAACAGCTTTACTTCATGCTAGATAAGTCATCATAGATTGCCTATGTGCTGGGCTATTCCCATGTGCTAAAATTATGTGATTAATGTGCTTCCAATCATCACATCCACTGGAAGAGCATAGATTTACATCGGAAGGGTTAAACAAAGAGCATGAAAAACAAAATACAGACTTTTTGGATGGCGAGTACAACAACCATTTTCTTTCGACGCTTTCATTGTTCTTCAATTTGCGAATAAATAATGCTTTGTTGAAATACCTAGTTACTGATTTATTACCATTTTTTCAGGTTCTGGATGTATCGGAAAAGTCAGAATCTTTATTTTGAAAATATGCAGATCCCTTACGAATCAATATTTCGCGATTTTTTCTGTAAAATTTTCATGAAAATAATCGGCGAGATCGTGTTGTATTTCTTCTGGGTTGGAAAGATGTTGTTGTTCTACTTACACAGTTGTCGCTATTTGTGAAATCACCGAATTTGTTGCTTTTTCGTCATAGGGACGGTCGCTTTCTGATTCAATGTCTTTTCCAAAGTTGGTGGAAATTGTTGAAGAACATGAAGATTAAGAAATTCCCGCAATTCGTGAAGGACACGACTCATCATGTGAAAGATTTTTGGTTTGGTTGCTACTTACAGAAGTTTCTCCAGTAGTAGTAGTAAAATATGATGTTAATTTTGGTAACTTTTCAATTACTGCTGATGTGCAGCTTTTTTCCTTTTTTCAGATCCACTAGGGTATGACCGTTTCGACATTATATTATAATTCAGCAGGTATTTATTTTTACACCGAAAATAGTCGATTTAATTAAAGAATACCTCAGAACACAATCAATAACAACTACAAACAAAACAAACGTCACAACACCACATACAAATACAGGGGAATTCGGGAATTCCCGACCGCCGAGTCGGTTTATTTAAGTTGTTCGGTCACGTTCAGTTTTACGTCGTTGTAGGGATCCTGAGAGTAGATCTTAGCGGTGTCGAAAAATTACTTCAACAAATATTTTATTAAATTTTATTTATAAAAAGAAAACAATTAAGTAATAATTAAATATTGTTGCATTAGAAATTGCACTAGAGATAAAAAACATATTCATATATTTAATTGTATTCGTACGATGGTTACGTTTCATGTTACGCTAGTGAAGACAAATAGTTATCATAAAGGAAAATGCAGCGTTTGCACAGATATGATTGTAGTATTTGCGGTTTTTAATATGTTAGAGTAGTTTAACTCCAAAATACTTCGTAAAAAATTTTGGAAAATCCAAAAGAGCACGCCTCACACGCGTGTTATACTACAAACAAGAAAACCATAGGATAATTTTCTACATTATCGACAAGCGGTAAAGCGGTACTCGAAAAAATAATAAATATTCCCATTAAATTGATGCCCGGCCATAGATTGGACACCGAAAATCTGAAAATCCCCGAAACCCATGGTCAACTACAACCGATAGAAGAAACAGATGTTTTACCGCCTATTCCAACCGGCCTCACCATTACTGCATTTTTACTAATAATATTTGTTTTAGCCTTTTTTGTAACCATTTTCATGAAGAAATGAAAGAGAATTTCCAAAACCCTTTTTGGACCGAAATTACCACCTGCACAAGCCCAAATTTTACAAGAACTTCTTGAAAAAGCCCCCAAGACTTCGTGGACGAAGGTCAATCCAAAGGAGGGAGGAGAAATGTCAACGTTCACAAGAAGAAAGTGCTACATAGACTTTATTCTTATATAAATACCTTTAAAAACATGTGTCTCTTGTTATTTTATCTGTGTGATTACGTTTGTAACATTATAAAAATAAACATTATAAAAGTTTTATTATTACATTTGCTATTAGTTATTTTTTTTAATTAAAGCTTTTTTTTCGTGTGTGTAACATTTCTATATTCAAGGGAACATGTAAATTACTTCTTATAAATCAATTAAATTCCTCAGCTTATCACCACCAAACTTTAGAGTCACTTAAAAATACCCATGAACATTTTAGGGCGTATTTGCGAATGCAGGTATCTGAATATCCGGATTCATGGAGTACGTGGGTGCAATATTGGTGTTTTGCTTATAATACTACGGTACATAGTGAAACCAAATATTCACCACACGAACTAATTTTTGGGAAAATAGTAGTACTCCCATCAAATTTAATGAATCAATTTGACCCACTTATCCGTTAGAATTAAAATACAGACAAAATACAGACATAATGACGCACGAGAAAATCTCATATAAAAAAATAAACGGAAAACTGTATATGATAGAGACATTAGACCTATTAGTTATATACCAAAAGACTTGATACTAATAAAAAGTGAAACAGGGACTAAAATAAGTACATTGTACCAGGGACCGTTCGAAGTTATTAGAGATGAAAATCCAAACGTACGAATAATTAAAAATAACAAAGAATGTATTGTACATAAAAATGGAACAAAATTTTATTTTAAATAAAAATAAGAGACGGGTCCTATTTCAAGTGATTGGTCACTTTACACTCTGTTTATAAATAATGTTTGAGGTAGGTTAAGTTTATTTGTAGCATGAAAAAGTGATAAATTTAGTTGGTTAGCATAGTTGTTATTTTGCAGATTTTTATTATTAGTATTAAAAGAAATTTAATTTAGTTTTTCTAGATAAATGAAATTTCTTTAACCCGCGCGGGGATGGTGTAATGGGTAGTTAATTATATAGGTTAGAATTTATGCTTATTGTTTAAATTATAGGTTATTAACTTTAGTATCAATTTACTTATGAAATATATCGACCAAACAGTTTGGTTATAAATTGTTATTCGATTTAAGTAACAATTGCTAGATAAGCAGATACGAGCTGTATCGAAAGAATGTGTAGATTGGCAATTGTTGCTTTGGGTTTTGTCAAGGAGTTCAAATTGAACATTTGTCGAAGAAATATGTGTTTCATTTAAAGAACGTCAACCATAATTAAAAGGAACCTAAACCGTATAATTTAACTTTATCAGAAGTATTACAAGCTCTAACTCACATTTTAATAATAAGCAAAAACTAATTTTAACATATCCAAAACTTTTACCTTTAAATAATACAAATAAAATGGCTGCTCCACAATTACCTGTTTAAAAAAAAAGAATAGAAAGACATGATTCCAGAGTTCAATGGCAACAATGCTTTACTTCCTAGGTTCATAGAAATTTGTGAAAAATTAGTTACGAAATTTTATAATACTGTAGATGTGGGGATTTTCAAAATGAATATTTGATGTCCAGCATCTTAGCTAAAATAAAAGGTGAAGCAGCTATTAACATTTCTTCGTGTAGTATAAAAACTTGGGAGAACCTCAAGGATGCTTTGATAAATACATATTCAGACAAACGAGATATTACACATTAAAAAATATTGAATTGTCCGAAATGAAACAAGGTAATGAAACGCCTTTCGAATTCAACATATTTTAAACTTACTAATTTCTTATTGATAAAATATGATATGATATGATAAAATATATCGCATTACGGAACTTACCTGAGTTAGGATTTTATGTTTTGTTGTATTGGTAAAACTGTAAAAGTGACATAAAGTGTGCGACTTTATGAAATGCAGTTCTATGCATATAGTTGTTTTTTAAGTTGAATGTAATGTCAAGATGCATGGGTAGTAAAATAAAGTTACAAAGTCATCGTGGGAGTTTTATTGAAAAATACCATCTAAAACTAATATTAAACCCTACAAAAATAAGAGGTTATGGGCCCAGATAAGTTGATGGTTTAATAACAGTGCATAAAAAGTTGGATTAAAAACTTTGGAGGTTGGAACAGAGACGAAAAAAAAAATTAAGATGGCCCAAGGAAATGTTAAACTGATAAACCTAGAACCCCTAAAAGGTAACAATAATTTTTATAATTGGAAATTCCGAATGGAAATGATATTGGCAGAAAATGGTGTGCTAGACCTTACTAAAACAGAAACTGATACTCTAAGCCTAGATGATCAAGAATTAAGGAAATTTATCAAAAGCGACAATCGAGCGAAATCTTTAATAGTTCAAAATGTTCCGGATGAAATTTTGGAATATTTAAGAGATGAAAAGAATTCATTCCAAATGTGGAAAACCCTGGAAGATAGATTTGAGAAGAAAGGACTTTCAGGGCAATTATTTCTCAAGAGAAAATTGCTATCAATGAAACATAAAGAATGTGATAGCTTAGAGAAATTTGTATTAGAATTTGAAGAAACTTTACGACTACTAAAATCAACAGCAGCCAAAGTAGATGATAAAGATGTGATTTATAACTTACTAATGACACTCCCAAAGTCATTTGAAACAGTTATTATGATAATTTAAAACATGGTGCCAGGCCAGTTAAAGTATTATGTTGTAAAATCAAAATTATTGGCCAAAGAAGAAAAAAGAAATGTGGGAGAAACTAGAATGGTTGAGAAAAACAACATGTCGGCAGCTTTCACAGATGATAAACACTGTTATGGATGTGGCAAGAGGGGACATATAAGAAGAGACTGTTTGTTCGAAATGAAGAACAATGGAAAGCAATATTTCGAAAATTCAGGTAGAAACAGAAATTCTAGAGGACATTATAGAGGTAACACTAATAGGTTTATCAGAGGTGAGCACCAAAAGAATTCTTATAACGGTAATAAAAGTTATGTAAATCGAAGTAACTTTGTACAAACTGAAAATCGTGATAGGCATGTTGATGATTGTAATGATACCGAAAATGATGTTCGTTTTTTTGGTCAAGTTAAAACTAATTATGAGTCTAGTAATCATGACAACAAAAATATTCTCGACTTTTTTATCGATTCTGGATGCACAGATCATATGGTAAATAGTAAAGATTGTTTTTCAGAATTAAATATGTTAGATAAACCTATTCAGATAGCTGTAGCAAAGGAAAAACAATTTTTATTGGCAATATTGTAGGTTACAGTAAGGTTAATGATAAAACTGTAAAGTGTACAATTAAAAAAACGTACTGTTTGTACCCAATTTACGGAAAAATGTATTATCAATAAAAAGATTAGAAATGTTTGGATTGGAAATAGTATTTGTAAAGGGTCATGTCGAATTATTTGATAACATGATAACTTGATAGGAATAGGGAAAATGAATAACCTCTATGAAATTTCCTCCGTTTTATCGGAATTAGAATGTTTTAATATATAAAATACAATACAAAATGAGTTTATTAAGTGGCATAAGAGATATGGACATAGGATTTCCGGGTTTAGAAAAACTTATCAAAACTGATATGATTACATGAGCTCGAAAAAATTTCCGGAAATAATTTGACCTCTAGTGGTTTTACTAGTGAAAATCCCAAGTAAATGTCGTTTACTAATTTTATTAGGGGTTCTTGGGTGGACCTACCTTTTCTAAATGCATATTGTGAATCTGGAAGCATTTTTTCACTCTCTAGCCAATGTTCGAGTCTGTTCTTAATCATTATTTCTAAAGTTTTAAAAACACATACTGAGAGTGGGATAGGTCTATACGAATCTGGATTACCTTCTACCTTTACTGGTTTTTTGATGGGTAATATGATGTATTCTTGCATTGCATTTTTCGGGGAAAGGTATTTTGTTACTCCAGATAGAATTAAACAGTTCTAGCAATGTTTTTTTATGTTCTATTGGCATTTTATATATCATCATATACGAAATATTATCCTTACCAGGGGAGGTATTTTTGGTTTGTTTTAGGCTTTGTTCAAGTTTCCACATATTGAATGTTGAGAGTAGAACCGTATTATTTTGGTGTGTTGTAGTTTTTTGGTGTATAGATTTGTTATGGAATTCATTTATCCAATTCGCTTCAGGATCTATTGGGACTTTATTTGATTGTTTTCTATTTTTATATCGATTTACTTTATCCCAAACTTCTTTCATTGGAGTGCTTGGGTTTAGACAATAATTTCTCCACCTCTTCCTTTTGTGTTATTTAAAAGTCCTTTTTGCTACTGCATCTAGTCTTTTGTATTCGATCAGGTTGTTTAAATTTGGTGATCGTTTGTAGCGGGAAAATGCTTCTTTTCTTGCTAGAGCTGCTATGTTGCAAGTTTCATTCCACCATTGTTTTGAACAGTGATTGCATAATATGTTGTTTTCGGTTCTGTTGACTGTAATGTGGAGGTATATAATTCCCAGTTTGTATCTTTAGTCTTCAAATGTTGTGGATTGATGGTAAACTTTCTGGTAAAGAATTTTTACATTCTAGTTTGATGTGTATTGGAAAGTGATCTGAACCATATGGCTCATCTAAGGTGGACTATGTAATTAGTTGTGTTAAATCAACTGTGCTAAAGGTCAATTCTATAGGTACTTGATCTGCTAGTGCTGACCAGTGTTGGGGATGTGTCGTTTAATATAATTAAATTACAGTGTTCTATGGCTTCCAATAGTACCTTACCATATATGTCGTCATACTCATTATTCCATAACAGGTTATGCGCATTGAAATCGCCCCCAATTATAAATGGTTTTGGAATTTGATCCAGAAATTGTATCCATTGTTGCAGTGATATACGAGTTCGTGGTTTAACATATATAGAAACTATATATATTGTTTTTCCCAATTTCGGGCATATCAACTGAGATACATATATATTCAAAACTAATTGGGCGCATTCAGCGGAGAGAGAGCAGCTGTTGCTACCGTTAGAGAGCGGTAGCGAAAATCTGCTGGATACACTGCTACATGATTTGACATTTGACAGTAAAGTGACAGTTGTCAATTTGAGAGATTTGTTCGGTTACTTAGTTACAGTTAAATATGGATAATTTGTATGCATTTTTAGTTGATGACGATCAAATAGATTTTGATGTGATAGGGGAAATTGTGAATGATTTGGCACAACCATTGGAAATCATTATTAATGACGAAAGAAGGAACGTACCCAAAAATTAAGGTTTTTATGAAGTGACAATTCCATTGTACATGGGTGATTTATTTAGAGAACATTTTAGGATGTCACGGGCAGCTTTTGAATTAAGATTATTGGAAATAGGAAAGCACTAAATTTTCATTTATTATTATCTTACTTTTTTATAGGAATTATCAAATTTCATTGATAATCAAATGCCACCATGAGTACTTTAAAAAATCCCCTCGGACAAGAAGCTTTTATTTACCATATGGGTAATATCGAAGCCAGACACCTTCTTGCCATCAGGCGATCGTTTTGGTTTGGCAAGAAGAACCGCTCACAATGTTTTCAGTGAAATAATATCGGTGCTTAGTAATTTAATAGGAACTTACATAACTTGGCCAATAAATTATAATACTATCAAAGAGGTATATACAAAATTCTTTGTTGATAATCATGCACTACCCCTCTATTATGTTTCAGGCATTTAATGATCGATTTCATATTCCGGGAATTGTGGGAGCAGTTGGCGGTTGCCATATTGAAATTAAACAACCCACTAATAATGCCAATGATTATTATAATCGTAACAATTATCATTCTATTACAAGGCATGTCTAGAAACAATAAATATTTGGTTATAGCTAATTACCGTACTGTATAAGTCGGAAGAGTTTCTAAAAAGATTTTTTATTATTACAATGTTACAAATATGAACTTTACAATTGGTATGACAAAATTAGAATTACCTGAATTACAATGTACTGCAATTTATATGCTAGGTAATAACTGTTGACAGTGCACCGAGGCTGATGTAATAACACTCCCTTATGGTGTAATATAGGGTGGAGGTCCCACCATAACTCCTCCCTCATTAGAGAAAGACTTCGGGTTTCACAGGAGAAGGCTTTTCTTGGGTCTTACGGTACTTCTTGAAGGTCTCCTTAAGTTTACAGGTCCACAGTAGGTACGCTGCTGCAGTTAATATTAGAATAATTATAAAGGTATTGTATTGTATCCAATCAATTGATTTTAAAGTTTCAAAATCTTCTATTGATAATGGATTGGTTGCTGCCAGATTGTTTTGAAGTGTTTGGATGTCATCTAATGGAATATTTTCAATGGTCAAAGGTTTTTGTTCCAGGATTCTATTGAACTTGAATTTGTCAATTTCAATGATTGGAAGGGTTAATGGTTGGCCAAATCTTGTAGTTTCTTTTTTTCCAAATTTGTAGTTTTGGTACTCGATACTGCAATTCTTGGGAATCTGTATTAAGGAGTTGTCACTAATGGTGAGGAAATTCTCGTCTGGACAGTTGGTTTTTATTTTTAATTTTTCACTTGTGATGACGATCAGATATTCATCATTGATTTTATTGAGTATCTGCGAAGGATGCTTAATAGGCACGTGCACACATGTCGTTTTAATGTCTTGAATAAGGTCTTTAATACAGTCTTTAGTTTTCACGTTTAGTTGCACTTGACGACAGATATAATTTTTTCCGAGTAGGGTACACGGGTCGTCCATATACTGGTGGATTTCTTCATTCAGAGCCAAAAAAGGTTTTTTGGCTATAATTATTGTGTCACTTTTGGTAGGGATAGGATAAAGGTGGTAGTATTTAAATACATTGGGATGAATGAGGGGAAATTCTGTGGCAAACATTATATTATCAGCAGTGGAATAACAGGTTGCATGAATTACTGAATAACATGAATTAATATCTAGATCTAATATTTCGGTGCTTCTGTAATTATCATTCAATTCCTTTAAAATCTCTTTCAAATTTTGATGTGTCTAAATATCTGGGTGTATTATATGTAACTTGGCAAACGTGATGGCGTTCGTTCTCAAGGTTTTCGATAAGTGTGTTAATAGTATTGGCATTTAGGAATATTTGGTCAAGTATACTAGAATACGTGGAAAATTTGTGAAGTTCATTTGTGAGATTATCTAAATAAGCCTTATAGTCTATGATTCGCTTAGTTATTATTTTTTGATTACTAACAATGGAATCTAAATCTGTTGAATATTTGTTTGTTAATTTTTTGGATAATGATATTTGTACATTTGCTTGCCGTACTATTTTTTGTTGATTATTTTTCAATAAATTTAAAGCAATTTCGATTCTTTCTTCATCTGATGCGACTAGAGTTCCGAATAAAAATTTGGATATGCTACCGCCTGCATTGATTAGTCCACGATCTAATATTATCGAATTTTTTCAGTAGTTCATTATGCATTAAGTGATCGAGTTTTGGTTGTAAATTTAAATTATACGGAAGTGTTTCCTGATTGATTGACATATTTATATTATGAGACAGTACAACTAATTTTTTATTATTCTTTTTGTTCCTATAATATGGATTTTTCTTATAAACTATTTGAATAATCTTAAATTCTAAGTTTTTATCGCCAGTTGTATTATGTTTCGTTACAACCTTTTGTTTGTTACTTTCTAAATGTTCATTGACATTTCTGTAAACGTGTTTCAGTTTTTCTTTGTGATTTTCTACATAACTTGAGAAAGGTTCTTTATTTTGAAATGTTTCGTCAGGATTACGCGAGTCATATGGACACATAACCATGTAACTGCTTACTAGACATTTGTCACAGAAACTTACTAGATTATTTTTATTATATTACATTTGTCAAAATCAGCAAAAACATTTAACACGGACCTTATCTTTATATCATATTATATTATATTCAGCATTTTTCTATTTCTATTGTTTCATAATTTTATATTTTTTGTTCTATCTTTGTACCAAATATTTGTTTTTATCTAAGTTTAAATAAAATTTTTAAAAAGTATCTTGTTTCCTTAAAAAATCTAACTGGCGCTGCGAACAGGATACTGTTTGTAGAAAAACACCCCTTCAGTGCGATAAACATCTACATTTTCTATCAAGAAATTTAAACGGTATCCGAACATTTTAAAAAACTCCGGTGAAGCAAGAAACAGTGCAAGTGAAGAAACTGACTTCAACCTGACCATTCCTCCAGTGAAAAAGACGGTTGTCCAGAATCCTTCAGTGAATCCAAAACAAAGAAGAAGCTCACAGATGATCCTCCAGTGTATCGTCCTGTAAGTCTTTTATTTTATTCCGATTTATTGGCTAATATTTCATAACTGATATAATTTTTTTTCTCTCAATCACAATTTACAATTATTGAATTAATTTTATTATAAAAAATAAAATTTTTCCTAATTTAAATTAATAAATTGGAAAATAATTGTATTATCAAATTCTAATATTCTAAATATTTAAAAATCGATGTTATTGATAAACATATGTCAAAGAGTCGTGATCGATCCAGATCTCCGTTATCTACACAACTATACTGCTACCGAAATGTCTTCTCAAATCACCCCAATTGAATTATCTATGGCAAACAATCTTGTCCCAACCTATAATTGTGGTTCAAATGATTTGGCCTATTTTATTAGACAATCAGAAAAATATTTAACCTTACTAAAAACCGAAAATAATGATTTATTTAACTCTCTTCTGTTAAAGCAAGTAAAATCTAAATTATTGGGTCCAGCGAGAGACGTAATAATAAATAGATCTTTTGATGATTGGCCTAATCTAAAAACAGCCCTCATAACTCGTTTTGGTGACCTAGGTCCGAAGAAATATTATCTCATGATCTGAATACTTCAATTCAATCACACCTCCAAACATTTCCAGAATTTCATGACGAGATCACTCGTAAATTACAAGTTCTCAAAGAACATAATGAAGAAATAAGAATCTCTAAAGAAACAATGTATACGGATCAAGCCCTTATGGTATTTAAGGCAGGTCTTTTAAACCCTTACAGAGACCATTTACTTCATATTTCAATAATTTCCCTCGAGCAAGCATTGTACGAATGTAAACGTTTAGACAATGAAAGATCTCAAATTGACTTTGCAAATTTCCTTAGATCCCAAAAATTTCAAAGAAATCGACCCTCTCCAAAATACAATAATTCAGGTAATCAACCACCAAGGAATCAATCATTCCATAATTTTTCACAAGTACCTCAAGTACCCCAGCATTTCAGTAATAAACAAATTAATAAATATCAAATACCCCAATATCAAAATAACTACCAAAGACCGAATAATCAATCAATTAATAGACAAATCCAATCCCCTAACAATCAAAACTTCAATCGTCATCCACAATCTTCCACGAGCAATTACAGGCCAACCCCAATGAGTACTTTTACCGAAAATACTTATAGACCCCACAAAATTTTTTTTATACAAACGGGACCCCCTAAAGAATTATTCAATATCGAAGACGTAGATCATAATCCTAATGATTTACAATACGACGACCCTCAAAACGAAAATTATGACGGAACCCAAAATTTTTTATTAAGAGCCTCGGAATTGATATAAATAATATAAATTCATACCCAAAACTTCCATTTATATATCTCTCATATTTAGATTTAAAAATATTGATTGATCCCGGCCCAAGTAATTCTATTATAAATCCAGAACCGGCTTATAGATTATTTTCTAATTCTATTTTATAAGTCCAAATTTTCCGTTAAAGCTATTAAAACTACATAATGGTAATTTCAACTATAAATACCCTCTTTTAAAAGAATTTGGTATTAAATACACATTTGATATGTTTATAATACCTTGGCACGATAGATTCGATGCAGTAATAGGTAGTCAAGACTTCGATAAACTAAAAGCTCTCATTGACTATGAAAATCATATTTTACAAATTAATTCTATTAAAATAACTTTTCATTTTGAAATCAACCCTCGTTTATTTACCCCTCATTCTGAATCTTCAGATTATTAACTTTAAATATCCCAGTAAATATCGATAATGGACCAATAGTTCTCCCAGAAATGAAATTAAATGATATAATTATACCCGAATGTATAGCTGTAGCACAAAACGGTTATTGTAAAATACCAATAGAACAAGAAATTTCATTAAATAATATTTCTGTAAATTTTCATGAACCTCTTCAAGTTCAACCCCTTTCAAAATGTCATGAAAGGAACCCTAAGTCGTTATAACAATATTCTTCTTCGAACAGATCATCTGAATCCCGAAGTTAAGCATAATATTAGAACAGTTGATGATGTACCGATTTATCAAAAATCGTATAGATATCCCTATCATTTAAAACAAAAAATCCAAGAGCAAATTCAAAAACTTTTAAATAATAAAATAATAAAGCCCAGTATATCTCCATAATGCTTTCCTACTTTTCTTGTCCCTAAGCGAATGGACGCTAGCGGGAAAAAGAAATTTCGTTTAGTTATATACTATAGAAAATGAAAAAAACGATTGAAGATAAATACCCCCTTCCTCGTATCGACGAAATTCTCAACAATCTTGGTCGAAGCACTTATTTTACCACATAAGATTTGGCACAAGGTTTCCACCAAATCGAAATAGACCCCAATTCTGCAGAAAAAACTGCATTTACAGTAGACAATGGCCACTACGAATATACACGTATGCCATTTGGTTTGAAAAATGCCCCAGCAACTATTCAACGTGTCATGGACATAATTCTTCGTCCTTTTCTTTATAAATCATGTTTTGTATACATGGACGACATAGTCATTTTCTCAAAATCCCTTCAAGATCATAATATCCATATTAAACAAATATTCAATGAACTAGAAAAATATAATTTAAAAGTACAATTAGACAAATCTGAATTTCTCAGAAAAGAAGTCGCCTTCCTAGGTCACGTAATAATCCCTAACGGTGTCAAACGGAATCCAGATAAAATAAAATCAATCCAAAATTTCCCCTTGCCAAAAAATGAAAAACAAATTAAATCACTTCTAGACATGCTCTCATATTATCGTAAATTCATTCAAAACTTTGCCAAAATAACCTACCCAATAAATAAATACCTTAAAAAAGGATCCAAACTAGATTTACATGATCCAGAATACCTGGACGCATTTGAAAAATGTAAACAGCTTCTTGGTAACTCTCCAATTTTAGCGTACCCCGAATTTACAAAAACAATTACCTTAACAACCGACGCTTCAAATATTGCTATAGGAAGCGTACTTTCTCAAGATTCCCATCCCATGGCCTTTTATTCCAGAACTCTAAATTCAGCCGAAAGAAATTATGGCACTATAGAAAAAGAGTTATTAGCTATAATCGATAGCTGCAAACATTTCCGACCATATTTAGATTGTAAGAAATTTATCATTGAAACTGATCACAGGCCACTCGTCTGGCTACACTCTCTTAAAGAACCAATCTGCGTTTAACAAGATGGAAATTAAATATAAAAAAGGAAAAGAAAATTATGTCACCGACGCATTATCTAGAATTGAAATCAATGCAATTGATAAAAACCCCGCTAAATCAAAACGGAAAATTAATATAATTAGCAATATAACTATTACTCCCCGAAAACAAAGTATAAAGACTAAAAATTTTAAACAAAACTCTGATGATATTGATTCTATTTCAATCTTAGCTAGAGCAAATTCCGACCCAAATTTAACACTCAGTGATGCTAACGAAATTCTGAGTACCATACCCGATGATATGAAAAGTATCGCTTCAGACGAAACTAAACATTCTGCAAGTCTAATTTTTGGCTTTCCAATTTCGGAAAAATCCTTAAACTCTTCCCATTTTCAAATAATTCTAAAATACGGAGACAAAAATGATATATAGATTATTCAAAACCCTTTAGTTAAAATCGATATACTAATTTTCCGTAAAGGTTCAGACCATAATGTAATAAGTAACATGTTTTTAGAAATAATTTACCCAACGAAAACATTATATATATTGTTCCGACGATTTATTACCCAATATCGCTTCGAGAGAATGTTCTAAAATTTTAGAACCAAATGTAAAAATTATTAAAACAAATATTTTCTTGAAAGATATAATCTGTAAAGACGAACAAATTCGTATTATTTCAGACGATCATTCAGAGACCCATAATGGTATTACAGAAACTGTTAAATATTTACAATCTCTATATTACGTTCCAAAAATTCAAGAATTAGTAATAAATCACATTTATCATTGCGAACTATGTCTCACTTCAAAATATGATAGAAACCCTCGTAAAGTTCCATTTTCTGGACCACTTATTTCCAAAAAAACCTTTTGAAAACCTTCATATCGACGTATTTTCCGTAGAAAATAAACAATATTCAACAATACTCGAGTTATTTTCTAGATACCTCCAAGCCTACGAAATTATCGATTAAAATTCTATCACTATTCTTAATAAATTACGTCATTATTTCTGTCACCACAACTACCCTTCGCAAATAACTTGCGATAATGCAAGAGAATTTACAAGCGAAACCTTCAAAGAATACATGTCACGTTTTCAAATAAAAATCCATTATACAACTCCTCAATCACATACTGGAAACTCTCCAATAGAAAGAGCTCATTCCACCTTAATCGAAAAATTAAGAATTTTAAGACAAAAATCAAAAGAAAATATTACCGATTTAGTTACAACCGCCTTCTTATCTATAACCAATCAATACATTCAATAACAAACTTTACCCCCTTTTCACTTCTTTATGGACCATACGAAAACTTAAACCTTCACGAAATTAATCCTAATAAACAAATTTACCAAGATCACAATGGATATCGAAAAACAGAAATTATTCCATTTTTTAACGATCTCTATCAAAAACAATTATTGAAAAGAACTGAACAATTAAATAAAATTAATCTTGAAAAAAAAGATAATTTTCCAAAAACAGACGTTGTTTATTTAGATATGGAACCACGAAATAAAATAAAACCAAAATATAAGAAAATATTATTAGATACAAATAAATCAGATCAGAAATTAATTCTAAAATCTAAAAAAGAAAGTAAACATATGATTAAAAATACTAAATCTTTCCAGGTTAACCATGACGATAGCCATCCAGGCACTTCACGTCAAAACAATTGAAACTCCAGGTTACATCTTAGATAATTTAGGATTGGCAAAATATAAAGTCAATTATCATAAGATTTATTTTAGTATAAGTATAGAAGAAATAGAAAACTCTTATAGTAAATTAGTTTTAAACCAAGTTCATTTAACTAGTAGACTCGATGACACTACAATAACTTTATCAAAAATTTATCAAATAAATATCGACTTACTCTCAGAAGAAATAAATAAATTAAGAATGGATGCTCGATCAAATAAAATAATGAAAAGAGTAGCAGACGGCCTCGGTACAGTAATCAAATATATTTCCGGAAATCTTGATGAAAATGACTCAATTGAAATTCAAAATAGTTTCGAAAAAAATTAATTTAAACAAAAATAAACTAATGACTGAAATTTCAAAATTGCACACGTTTGCAGGACAGATAACTCAACGTTGGCAAACAGATTTACATAAAATACAAATGTACGCAGAAAATGTTTTAAAGAATTAAATAGTTTAAATAACGAAATTATTTTTCATATACAATTAGAACAAATTAGAGACTTGAGAAACTATATTCAAATCGTACTCAGAACAATATCATTTAGTAACCAAGAAATTTCTTCTTCTTCTTCTTCTTTCTCCTTTATTGGGTAATATCCCAGAGGAAACCAAGAAATTTCAAATGTAGAATTAATTAAACAAAAAGAAGAAGATTAGAAGAAATTTTTAATGATTTACATACTATTCATTCTCATAATGAAATTGCTTCAGATATTCCAACCTTATTAGAAATAATTAAAGTAAATTTAATGTTCACTACAAAAACTTTATATATTACTCTTAAAGTACCTATATTGGCCGATTAATTACTCCATTTTTCTAAAATTATTCCCAGTAAAGATAATAATATCCTTTACTTAATTACAGTTACCTGTAAATAATTGTCATATAAGTAAAGCGTGATCTATAGACGTCAAAAAATAATAGTTCAATACTATTAAACGCTTTACAAAATTAGAAAAATCAATTTCCAAAGAGCAGACCATCCACTAAGAAGCAACAACTACTTCTCGAGCTATATGCCCCGACAGACATTGAATTACACTTCTAAAGTAAACGGGGTTGGTATATCTGTTAAGATACTATACTATTATTTTTTGACGTCAATAATATCCTTTTACCCCCATACACATTTATATTAAATTCAAAAGGATCAACAGAATGGATTAACGAAGAATGCAAGAAAACTTTTTCATTTTTGTATTGTGAAAAAGACACCCATGAAGACAACTGTAATTTAGACAACCTTTCGCTCTGCAACTACGCTCATGTGAAAAACGATTTTTCACTTTTCACTCAACTTACATATGGACGATCCAACCAAATTGCTACCACAGTTCCAATAACCAAATTTATTGCCGATATAGCTCCATCAAAGCCATTTACGAATATCAGCGACAATTATTTCAATTTTGATATTTTTACTAATCATGTATGTTTATAAAAAATATTTTAGAAAAATCGAAACCAAAAATTCAGAAGAAGTCCAAGGTGAACTACCCCAATCCCTGTTGAAACCGAAGCCACGAGGACGTACCTTCAACCAAGAGGGGAGGAGTCATATGGACACATAACTATATAACTGCTTATTAGACATTTCTCACGGAAACTTACTAGATTATTTTTATTATATTACATTTGTCAAAATCAGCAAAAACATTTCAACACGTGTATAACATCCTGTTAACACGAACCTTATCTTCATATTATATTATATTCAGCATTTTTCTATTTCTATTGTTTCATAATTTTATAATTTTTATTCAGTCTACATTCTATCTTTGTACCAAATACTTGTTTTTATCTAAGTTTAAATGAAATTTTAAAAAAGTATCTTTTTTACTTGAAAAATCTAACTCGCGAATTAGTGTGACCAAATACGAATTCAAATTGTGTGAATCCAGTTGCACTATGTATTGAACTATTATAGGCAAGAACGGTAATTGATTAAATCGGTATCATTTAGATATACTTCTTTGAAAATACGTAAGTGTTCGATCAGTGTCGAATGAAATCTTTCTATATTCATGATGACCCGGTGTCGTGAAATGTACCTTAATTTCGTGTAAATTGAGAAGCTCGCGAACTATATCGTTTTTAAATTCAGTACCACTGTCTAATATAATTTTTTGTGGGACAAAACTGCAAAAGTATTTAGTTAACGCATCGCAAATAATTATGGCTGTTTTGCCAGTGATTGATATTGATTGTGCAAATTTTGAAAATGGGTCAACCACAGTTAAATAGAGATTTTTATTGTAGTGAAAAATATCGGCATGTAAAATCTCAAATGGTCTTGTTAGTTCGTTGGCAAATGTCACAAGCATTTATGAAACTACTGATTGTTTTCTTCATATTTACCCAAAAATAATGTCGTTTTAAATAATTTAGTGTTTCTTCGATGCCACGGTGATTGGTTTTCCCTTCAACTTTCACCAACATTATTTGTTCGTTAGCGTCTTGTATCGTATTTATTAACCGAGTGCACATAATTAGTTTTAAATAATCTTTTCTAAAATTCTCTTAATAAATGTGTACAAATTGCGGAATA
Source organism: Lochmaea crataegi (assembly GCA_947563755.1). Classification (NCBI taxonomy): domain Eukaryota; kingdom Metazoa; phylum Arthropoda; class Insecta; order Coleoptera; family Chrysomelidae; genus Lochmaea; species Lochmaea crataegi. The sequence goes on from OX387436.1 coordinate 30,493,668, forward strand.
AATCTTCTATTTTCAAAATAGATGTGATAAGTAGAGTTGGGTTTTAGATAATTTTTTAAAAGATCTATAATTAAGTCTGAATTATTTTCTAGAGGTAAAGTAACTGTAATTATATTTTGTTTGAAGTACTTTTCTGATTCGACTGTTAGTTTTTGATTGTTGCGTTCATAGGCTAGAATTTGATTATTTTTATTATTGATTATTTTATCTAAAATTGGTATACCTTCATTTGCGATTTATTTAGAAAGAGAACGGGAAGTTTCATCAGAATCTGATTGTTCACGACGATTGTGAATTGATTCTGTTTTGGGGAACTATTTGAACGACTGATAGGATATTAACTTTGGGGATGTGATGAGGTGCATTCCTTGGACCGCTTTCTTCGAAATCTATATCAGAGATGTAATTTCGTGGGTCGTCAGCTATTTTTCGTCCTTTATTTATGTCGCCTGGGTTATTTGATATTGATTGTGTTTCTAAAGTGTTTATTTGCACTCGACTTAAAGCGTCGGCGTTGCTATTTAATTTTCTTGGTTTATAGGCTATTTTATAATCGAATTCATCTTATCTGAAGCGCCACCTTTGAGTTTGGCTCTTTTGAATTGAACAGCCAAGATTAGGGTCGGTGATCCGTGACAATAGTGAACTGTCTACCGAAAAAATATAAGGCCTAAAATACTTACAGGTCCATGAAATGGCAAGAAGCTCTTTCTCTATTGTACTGAAATTTTGTTCAGATTAATTTAGTGTTCGTGACGCATATGCCACAGGTTTATCTTGGCTCATAGTGCCTTGGGACAAGACAGCTCCAAGAGCCACATTCGATGTGTCTGTTGTCAGTATAAACGGCTTTTCAAAATCGGGGTATTGCAATACTGGATTATTACATAAAATTTTTTACAAGTGTTGAATTTTTCAATGAATTTTCGATCATGAACGACTTTTGCATTCTTTTTAAGACAAAGTGTCAATGGTTTTGTGATTTTCGCCAGATCTCTTGTGAATCTGCGGTAGTAGCCAATTAAACCCAAGAAATATTTAATTTCTTCATGTGTTTTGGCAATGGGAAAGTTTTGTACAGCTGAGATATTATCTGGATTCGGCTTCACGCCCTCAGTTGATACGACGTGTCCCAAAATAGTATTATGTTTTTAGGTTAATGTAAACATACCTAAAAAAATTCACTAACTATAAAAATGTTTAATGAATTTATATAACACAACACACTGAATACCTAACACAACACCTAACAAAACACCAATACTAACAAAATCCTTTAACACACAACGAAAAATATAACACCTAAAATTCAGGAAACTCCTACGTCATGTCATACAGTGTGACTATTTGGTGTTTTTTAAATGGAAACCCTTATTTTTTTTAGCAAATTAAAATACGCTGATAGATTCTAAAAACGACAATATGTATCACTTTTACCCAATAGGTCATAGTTTTTGAGATAAGTTTAAAAAAAAAATTGATACATTTTCAAATGACGTTTAATTTTTAATAACTGGAACAAAAGTAAAACCTAGTTATTCAAAAAAAAAGTTCAAATGAGGTGCTCAAATTGAGACCCTCCCATTTCCTGACAATAAGCCAATCTTTGTTGGAATTCTTGCAACGCGTTTTCAAGCGTATCAGGTCGAATGGTATTGATTTCCTCACGAATCCTATCTTTTATCTCCTGAATATTATTGGGTCGATTGGCGTATACTTTTGACTTTAAGTAACCCCACAAAAAGAAATCTAGTGGAGTAAGGTCTAGTGACCTGGCCGGCCATTCGATAAACCCCCTCCTCCCAATCCAATGATTTGGAAATATCCCATTTAAATAATTACGAACGTTCAGATCATAATGAGGGGTAGCACCGTCTTGCTGTTACCATATTTCTTCATTTGGCAGATTTTGGTTATTACCATTTGGAAATAGACGCATTCATTCTGGTACTATTTGTTGCCTCAACATTTCTAAATATTTTGCACCAGTAAGATTGCCGTCTATAAAAAACGGACCGATAATACTGTTGCCAATAATTCCCGCCCATACATTAACCTTTTGAGGGAACTGAGTATGGGCTTCCATCATCCAGTGAGGATTTGTAGGTGCCCAGTATCGACAATTTTGTCTGTTAACGGTGCCATTTAGACAAAATGTATCTTCATCTGGAAATACTATATTCCTAACGAAATACGGATTTAGGTTACATCACTCCATCATCTGCTCACAAAATTCCAATCTACGGTCTGGGTCATCCTCGTTTAATTCTTGAACTAAATTTATTTTGTATGGGTGCCATTTATGCTTTTTCATGTAATTTATTACTGATTGTTGACTTATATCGTGATTGGAGACTAAAGTTCTAGAACTTACATTTGGATTGTCTTGTGCATCGATTAGCATGTTTAATTGTACATCTTCAGATACATTTTTTCGACCAAAAAACCGATTCTTGACATTTCCAAATTGCTCAAACTTTTTCAATATCTTGGAAATACACCTGATTTCGTAAGTGGCTCTGCATTTGGATATTTGTTATTGAATATATTCATTATTTCGGAAAATGTTCAAATCATGCCATCACACCCTCTCATAATTAATATTTCAATTTTCGGTTTTTCACTCAATTTTTGCACCATATTGAATCCACTACGTTGAAAAAAAATACTTAATTAAATTAAGCTTGTCAGTCAGCCCAATGACAGCTGTCAATATTGCAAGGCTACTATGTTATAAGCTGAAAATAAATTACGTTGTGTTAATGGCTACTTACTTGAGACAATAATCAATATAGTCATGCCAAGTTGACAGTCCATTTTTCTTTACTTATTGACTAATGCAATTAAATAATAATTATTAGATTTAATTGCAATTGGATTGGTATGAGAAATGTAACATTTAAGCAGTTTGGGCATAATAAAACAAGATGTTAGTTGTATTTTTTTGTGGGGTTATTTAAAGTAGAGAGTATACGTCATTTGGCTCAATAATATTGAAGAATTGAAAGATAAAATTTATAGTGAAGTTACAGCTGTTTGACGTGATACTGTTAGACAATTCATTTAAACCTTTATCTTTAAAATCAATATACTATATCCATCGAACAAACAGAGCGAGCCAAACAACGATAGATGCGTGATCAAAGTGTGCCTTTGCATCTATTGGCTAAAATAAACATGCCTCCACGCGCTGGCCAATCGGATTTAACTGCAGAATTCATTGTCTTTGGTACATCCATACAGAGTCGGAGCCGGATCACGTGCACTATGCATGATACTGTTTTGGAACACTCCGTTACTTGGATGGACAGAGTATAGGTGGTGGTTTTATTTTATTTTCAAATTTTTGAGAATTTGAAGAACTTATCTCAAAAACTATGACCTATTGGGTAAAAGTGATACATATTGTCGTTTTTAGAATCTATCAGCGTATTTTAATTTGCTATAAAAAATAAAGGTTTCCATTCAAAAAAATATTGGATGACGTCATCACGGCGTACTTATGACGTCATTATAGCTATGGTTGTTCGCAATAAAAGCAAAACTGAATTTACAGTTTGACGTGTTTCGGAATTTTTTGTCTAAACGTTCCCTAACGAAGAAAATTTGAGGTTTCCAACCCAAATAGTCACACTGTATGAAAACGAATGTAAACAAACTATCAATGGCCTAGAGGAGGACGAAAAAGTGACCGGTAGAGGCGCTGTAGTCTAACCTTTTTACGCCTATACTCCATCACTATTTTAAAAAAGAAGAAGATAGAATTGTGATCCTATGTCAACCCTTGTGTAGCTAACTTCTCTTTTAGGTTATATGTATGAAAAAGCATGAATGGCGAACTATTTGAATCATCCAAAAGTTGAATTTTTAAATCGACATGAAAACCTTGTGAGAATAAAAATATTTAAAATAATTGATTCCCCATTATGATTTTGTCCACCACTAACTATTAACAGAGAGAAAACATCATATTTTTGTTAGGTTTAACATCCCATTGGTTAAATTTATCAGCTGCGAGTTCATTTTAGAATTTTGTATTTTATTTCAATGTGACATGGAGGAACAATTAGAAATTGCAATCTTAAGTGGTGCAAATAACCAAGAAATTGAAATGGTGCTTTTGCATAATATTATTGGTGTGGAGTATGAGGTAGATGAACGATATCAGTTTAATATCGGTAATATGAATGATAGGAATTTAAAATGTCATAACTGAAACTGCAAATAATGTTGATGGTAAGTAGTTGAACAAAAATATCCACGAACTATATACCGATCTACTTTGTTTTGTACCTGAACATGTTGTTGTAGGTTTACTTGCCTTATGTATTCTCTTAAAGAGACTCAGCTACCCTGGTCGTTTAGGCGATTTGCAGTATTCCTTTAATTACTCGCAACAGTCATTGTCACAAATTATCAAAGAAATGGAAAGTTTTAGTATAGATAATCATGGTCACCTGTTGGAAAATCTAAACACATATCAGTGGCTTGATAGGAACAGATACGAGCTTTATTCACAAGTAGTTTTCTTTATAGGAATGTTGAAATAATTATGAATGTTGATAAAATATTTCCAGTCAATACAAAATATGAGTGGAGCACTCCCCAATTGTTGGGGGTTTATAGATTGAACAATCAGACCAATTTGTCGACCAACTATTGAACAACAAGAATATTATTCTGGTCATAAGAGAACTCACTGCGTAAAGTCACAATCTGTAATATGTCCAGATGGAATAATAATAAACTTAAAGGGTGCCTTCATAGGAAGAAGACATGATGCAGGCATTTTCCGAGAAACTAACTTATATGATCAGTTAGAAGAAAATACAGTTTTTCACGATCAAAGTTATGTTTTATTTGGTGATCAAGCATATGGGATAAGATCGGTCATCCAAATTTATTTAAGCTGCATTCAATATTAGTATGAAACCACTTCGGGTTGATGTCAAATGGGGGTTTCAAAAGTTCTTAGCACATTTGTATTTGTAGACTTTAAAAAAAACAAAAAATACTTATAAATGACATAGAAACTCTTTATAAGACTGCAGTGATATTAACAAATGGCCACACTTGTTTGTATCGAAGTGTAACAAGTCAGTACTTCAATATACCTCCTTTTGTAGACTTTAAAAAAAACAAAAAATACTTATAAATGACATAGAAACTCTTTATAAGACTGCAGTGATATTAACAAATGGCCACACTTGTTTGTATCGAAGTGTAACAAGTCAGTACTTCAATATACCTCCTGTTTTAGAAAACTATATTGGCTAGGGTTATCGTTATAATAGTATGTAGGATTGCATAAAAGTAGTAGTTATTTACACAGAGAGTTATTTTTTGTGTATATTTCTTCTAAATTTTGCTGCTTACTTAGGTATATTCTATAGGGAGTTTATAATCTGTTAGAAAATGAATGATATTAGTAATGTTAATTAATTTTATTGTTTATTACATGCACAAGAAATATTCTTTATATAAGAGACCATTAATAATTTGTCGCTGACTATCGAAACACTTTTTTGTAATGTTCTAAATCAAACAAAAATCGTTTTTCTTCTAATTTTATTGTTCTTTCTGCCACAGCCACCTTTCTCTCTTCAATTTTTAGCCGCTTTTCTTCTATATCTAGTTCTTTGTCACTTTTTTCTTGCAAATCGAACAAAAGTATTTCAAATACCAAATACTAACATTAGAAAATATTTGAAATAAAGAGCTTCAAATAGTCAGAAGTATTTAAAATACTTTTATTTCAAATAGTTGCAGCTCTGATTGCAATTAGGTAAGGTGGAGGTACCGGTTATTGTCACCTTAAGGCTCTTAATGTCACGTGTCGAGTTTATTTATTGAATAAAAACTCATGTTTCCTCAATATCAAGGACTTCGAAGCATATTTTCACACATTGGTTATCTATCTTTTGAAATTTTCCATTGGATTCATCAGAAAATTAATTGGATGAGTGAATCAATGATCATAAATCAGATGTGCGAGAGAACCAATGATTGACATGGCAAAATCAACACTGCATCACCTTTTGACATGGTGTGCACCAGTTACTGACAAGTGTGAATAGTATTATCCATTTAAGTAGGATAAAATACTTAAGTAAGTAATTACTCAATGATCACCCTTCAACTATAAAATTTTTGATCAATTATTCAAGTACATTCAAAAAGTTTTAATAATATTCAATCGATATTTTACTATAAATATTTTTATTGAAGAAAAATTTGAATCAACAAAATAACAAGCACGTGAAAAAAACAGATAACGAAAAAAGGGTAATACTGAAATAATAATTTTAGAAACATCAAATAGGGAATATTATCGGTATTTTTTTATTTCCTTAACTTCATAGTTTCCTCGTTTGTACTGTTTCTTTTATAATCTCCTGAATTTCTTCTTTGGTATATCACAAAATATCTGCTTGGCTAGGCCATTTCCAGTTGACGCCATTTTTTTCCATTGAACTGGCTTCATACTCAGTTGATCCATTCACATGTCTCACTTGTAATATTTTTGATGGAATATATTGTTCATCATATTTAACAATAACGTAAGCACCCACCACAATATTTTCTTTATTTCCAGTAAACTCATCGATAGAATCTTCCGAATCTACTAGTTTCACATCTGGAGATTTATCTGGATGAGTTGATCGCTTATTAGCTACTAGAGATTTTTCCAGTCTCTTTCCTTTTCTCTCTTCTTTTTCCCGTATCTCTTTCTCCTCCTTCATCTTTTTATTTTCATAATAAGTTTGCCAGGCTTCATCAGATACCACTGTAGGAATTTTCTCACGTAATTTTCTTTTCGCTCCATTTATCTTATTGTTATTGGGTGTTCGGTTGGGCCAAAATAATGACTTCCGAAACAGAGTTATTTTTTCACCACATCAGTATCCTTCGATTTCTAATGTAGAACAATTGCTTCAGGACTAATTTCCATTATTGTTGGTATTCTGTCTTCAACAATTTTCCTAGTGTAACCGCCCAAATTGGTTACTAAACAAAACCACCTATGGGTTACAGGTAAGTCCGGTTGTTCCGGTGACAACCTTTCAGGCCTTCAACTAACTCAGACAATGAGTGGGTGTGAGTCAAATTACACAATTCCGGATTCTGAAAAATATGGGCGCCAGCTAGGTCTCTACTCAACATAAGTAATCTTCCTATCCTAAACCTAGCAAAGTGATAGGAATAAAGAAAACAATTATCCAAACTTACCACAAAAAACTGTATTTGTAACCGAATCAAAATGACAACCTTGGCAAAGCCAAAGGAAAAAAAAATGTATAGGCCTATAGTTATACTAGTAGCTAACAATAACCATAGGTAATACTAAATATACTATCTGTATGACCAAAAATTAAATATTGGACGGACTATGCCAGTTCCAAAATATATATGTAAGTAGATTACAATATGTATGCTCAAAAATTAAGTATTGAACGGACTATGCCAGTTCCAAAGTATATGTAAATGAATTACCATATGTATGCTCAAAAATTAAGTATTGAACGGACTATGCCAGTTCCAAAGTATATGTAAATGAATTACAATATGTATGCTCAAAAATTAAGTATTGAACGGACTATGCCAATTCCAAAGTATATGTAAATGAATTACAATATGAATGCTCAAAAATTAAGTATTGAACGGACTATGCCAGTTCCAAAGTATATGTAAATGAATTACAATATGTATGCTGAAAAATTAAGTATTGAATGGACTATGCCAGTTCCAAAGTATATGTAAATGAATTACAATATGTATGCTCAAAAATTAAGTATTGAACGGACTATGCCAATTCCAAAGTATATGTAAGTAAATTACACTAGAAAGAACAAAAGTTAATTAACGAATGGCCTGAGCCGATTCCAAAATAATTGTAGATAACTTACAATATGTAGGACAAAAGTAAAGTAATGAATGGTCTGAACCAATCCCAAAAGAATTGTAAATAACTTACGATATATATAAAAGTCAAAAGTTCCTGATTGAATGGCCTGAGCCGATCCCAAAAGAATTGTAAATAGCTTACAATATATATTATACAAGACAAAAGTTAATGAATGAATGGCCTGAGCCGATTCCGAAATAATTGTAAATAACTTACAATATATAGATTATACAAGACAAAAGTTAATGAATGAATGGCCTGAGCCGATTCCGGAATAATTGTAATTAACTTACAATTTAAAAAAAAACCTCAAAGGTTGGCTATGCCCTGCCAAATCAAAAATTATATGACTCCTTTACATTAATCATAAGTAAAGTAAAATATTAAATGGACTATAACAAATCCAAAACTCATGTGTATGTGTGCTTACAAACCCAAACAAAACAAAAATATAATCATAGTATACCTGTGAAACTAATGGCCGTTAATCGTTTGACGGCTTGGTACCAAGGCGACTTACCGATTAAGGTAAAAGTGTATTACCCTCATATTACCCCGTGACATATGCTGAACAATTCAATTTAAATGTACATAATAATTAAAATAATGAAAGAAACTTCTGGGTTCACCCTGTACAATACGGTATGACCTCAACAAAACTGTAGATCCTGTTTCCTGTTCCTTCCCGTGTCCGACTCTTCTAAAACATGTACCCCATTCTTGGTCTACTTTCCGAGCGACTACTCGAAACAACCAAACCAGTACCTGAAGTAATCCTTGGCCCAGTACTCGAAACAACTAGACCAATACTTGTTCTACTTCTTGGCCCAGTACTCGAACCCTTAAAATAGAGACCACACTAAATTACCAACTATCCCATACTTAGTGTCATCCCCATATAAACACAAATTGTGTTAAAAAGAAAGTAAAAACCCTAACATAACCAAGTGACTAGTTCACTAGGTAAGTTTTCTACCCCCCATTCATTTCGTACAACAAAGACAAAACAAATAGAAATGTGTGGCGTAGCCAACCACTTGCAACTAATAAAATATTTAGATGAAAATAAAACATTACTATAATTAAATAATCAAACTTGGATCTCAAACAAACTATCTTGTACCAAACGGATTTAAATTTCTATATAGCGATGATAGCAATTATATCTACTGAATCTCAACTAAACGTATACAACTCGAGTGATATTAAAGAAAATTTCCCGACAAATTCTTATTTTATAACTATATAATTTCATCAATTCCAAAACAATATCTAGGTACTTACATTTTATGACATAGCAACTATCAAATCCATGATATTGTATGTATAAGAGCAAACTACATCGATACTTCATGAATTCTAGTACTACTATGAAATCTACCAATTAAACAAGTATAAACAATGATTTTGAAATAGTTTCAGTGAAATAAGCTTGACAACGTGACATAAAAAAAATAGGTTAAAGGCTACAACCACCTTGGCTATAAATTACACAAATAATTTGCCCTTTCAGACTGCAAAATTATACAACAAAAATGTATCTGAAGGATACTCGATGTCATAACGGTCAATGGTACAACAAAAAGAAAAAATACATACCTTCTTGCGCGAAGGGTTTCGACAAAAATCAAAGTCCTGACTAATACAGGTTCGGAGGTTTTTCCAACGTAACTATCTCCTTCCTATAGTTTAAATCCATAAATTCCCAAAGAGGTTAAAATCCATTAAATCCCAAAAATATTACAATCCATAAATTCCCATAAAATAGGTTCAAATCCACAGCGTGGGTAGAGTGTGGTTCACCACAAAATTCCAGTAATTCCCTGATCCGAAAAATTCACTCTTCTCCAACACTCCACCAAAACGGCAAAATAAAAATAAAAGCGCGAAACATCAGATGGTCAACACATACCATAAATTTTTAAGATTTGTTATCTCGCCATCTACCTTCAACTTGACTTCATCGGAAAAGTGACGCTCCATTTCCTTCCTGCCGGAAGCCAACAACCCATCAAATGTCAATCATTTGATCCTTTACCCCACAAGGCCTACAGCCACCACGTGACTAAAATATACCAACATTATTTATACCACACTGTACAAGATTACCCAAATTACCCGAGATTACAAAATCCTAATGAAACCGAAAAGCATCCCCCTCAATAAAAGTAATAATCATCCCTAATGTCGAAATCCGGTGACTTCACAAATTAGTCAACAATCCACAGTTTGACGCGAAACCATAGAACAATAAACATTTAACGACGTTCATTACACCTGAAATAGCAAGGTCGTGAAGTTCTGTGTAGGATTTACGAAAGATTTTACCCCATGTACTCTCAGGAGGGCTATCGTGGGTACATGAAGAAATACGATCTTCCGACAAGTGTACTTTACGCTATTTCAGTCACCGTCTTAATAGAAAGTAGGTGTGCGTAAGTGTGTAGGAACAGTTATATTCCACCCGTGATTGTCGTTGACGAACATCACTCTCCGAAGTTGACATTATGTCACCTAAATGCTGACAGTTCCGAAAATAAACAATGCAAATATTAAATTTTGATTTCAAAGGAATTAAAACGTTATCACCTTACAATAATAATTAGATATACGGAATACTTTATCAATAAATCCGGCTCTCTATTAGAAGTTATTTTCGTACTAAGGTGAGTGAAAACCCGACGTATAATAATATATTGCACTAAAACAAATGGTACCTGCAAATGTTTCATATGATTGAAACAGTTACCGAGCCAAAGCAATGAGTTAAGTTTATAGTGTTGTATTTATGTGGAGTTACAAACCAAAACCATGGAATACCGTTCTTCCAAAGCCGTTACCTAACCCATATCTAGGTCCAAAGTAATAGTTAAGTAGCATACTAACTTCTACGCATATAACTTTTCTGCCCCATCTTCTTCCGAACTGATATCCCCCATCCCACAAAGCATATATCAATGACATACTGCTAAAACAAACGCTTAACTCCTTCCACATAAAATTAACGGTGATAACACCCTACATCACTATAAAACAAAACAAATAACCTGTTACCCATCCCAGTATGACCTCTACCACAATCGAAAGGTCATAATTCTTTAGACTCCAAGACTTTTCACCACAACTACAAACTAAAAGCAGGACCGTACGCAGACCGTTTCACTAGCTCCACAGTCATGTACTTCATATTTCTGATTTTTTGACGATTTATCATTTTGAATTCCTGCAACGGAAACATCAGTATCTGAATTATTTTTCATATTATGTTTTTCTCCCTTATTCAACGCATCAGCATTTCACTTATCACTAGAATTTTCAATCACATACTCGTCCATTTGCCTTCTTGATATCGTGTTAGTCAGTTCATTGCTGAATTATTTTTCTCGATCATCATTGGAACTAATCACAGCCTCATCATCATATTTTTCAGGTACAATTTCACTACTGTCTAGATTATTTTGTTTATTATTTGAAGTTTCGATCACAGCTTGAGTTTCAAAGGTAATTGCTGCCTCATTTATTGAATCATCTGAACTTATATTCGTATCCTTTTCAATGTCTACAAACTACGTCTGCTCGGGGGCCAGAGCGAATTTACCGAGGGCATTTTCATTGGCAAATTCTGTATCCAAAACGCCCTTAAGAATATCTCCGTCCACAACCCGACTTTGATGAGGAACGGAGGAAGCAACGGAGAAGAACGCGTAGGTTCATTTCCTTCATTATTTTGAATACCTGCATTCTCAAACAATGCAAATTTATTTTCATTTAAAGGTATATATAGTAAGTCATCATTTATTGCCGCATCTATGAAATAATCTTCACCCTGAACTTTTTTTTCAATTTCAACCTGAAATAAAAAAGATTCTGGTCTTCTCTATTTCCACTCCACAGTTCTCCAGACTTTTAGAATTCCAATATTTTTTCTGGAATTTCGTCTCGAAAATATTTAAAAAATTCTTCCAAATGTGGTACCACTACCACATTGGAACCATTACTGGTTTCCAAATTATTAACTCAATTATCAGTTTTTTTTTCGGGCCAAGATGGGAAACTCATGTTCGAATGGGTCCAGGACCCAAACAGTGATGGACTCATCCCCAAGGAGATGTCTACCAACCAAACCCACCTCAAACTCGCCGTTACCCTCGCCTCGGAATCACTACCCTAGCATACTTCGAGACGGGCGGCGGTTCCTCGCACACTCTCCGCTCACATCGTCGTCTTCTCCCCAACTTCCACTCCCACCTCTCATGCCATATCGAGTCGTTCTATCCCCCTGACCATGCTCTCTACTACGCCACTTACCTCCATCCATTCCTCCTCCCCCCTCAACATTATCTCCACCATATTCTCCCAATACACCGCCTCACCTAGTTTCCTCTCCAACTTCTTCAGCACTTCCTCGTTCCTCCAGCATCTAAACACATCATCCTCCACTCCACACCTCTCGCACACTCCAGTCTCCCTTTTTCCAATCTTGTGGAGGTACCCTACTCTCGACCCATGTCCAGTGAACACCTGTGTCAAGAAGTAGTTCACCTCCCCGAATTTCCGATCCATCCAATCTCTCCTATTCCCAATCGCTCCTTTTAGCGCGCCATCATACTCCTCCCACCTTCTCTCCATTTCCTCCTTCATCCATTCCTGTACTTCCTCTCTGGTCGCACCCCTCCAGCGTTTATTTCTGGCTCTAGCCATCTCGTCCAATGGGTAGGTCCTTGCCAGCACCGCTGCTGTCAGTCCACCCACTGTCCTGCACCCGCAAGAGTGGCCTAACCCTCGCATTCACTCCCGCTCTTTCACCGCACACCTCCGCACTGTACAACATACTCTGCTCTACCGTCCTACCAATGATCCTCCTCTTCCACTCTCCCGGCCCCTTCACATTACACATCAATCTCCCCAGCCTTGCTGCCCTCACTTTCCCCTTCTCTGCCGCCTTCAACATGTGTGTTCGGAAGGATAACTGACTATCCAACCACACCCCTAGGTATTTCACACACCCCTCCATACGAATTCTCCTTCTCTTCACCATCACCCCCACTTCCCTCGTCTTGCGCCGTCCCTTCACTAGCAACCCCACCGCCTTATCTTCCGCCACTAGTCCGCACCGCTTTATCTTCTCCACAATCTTCCTACACATTCTCTCCGCTTTTCTTTCTATCTCCGTCTCTCCTTTTGCCGTACATACCAGACACACATCGTCCGCATACACCGTAATCTCACATCCCTCCTCACATACTATCCCACAAACCTCATCAAACACACACTTCCATAGCGTCGGTTCAAGAACCGAGGCATGGGGTACTTCAGCCTCCGTCTCATACCTCCTCCCTCTAGTCTACTATCACACGTCCCGTCAGGTAGTCCTCCACCAGGTTAACCAAACCCTCCCCCACTCTAAGCCTCAGCAATGCGCTCAATACTGCCTGTTTGCTGACACTGTTGAACGCGTTCCCGACGTCGAAGAACGCGAGTAGGGCCAATTTCTTGTTCCTCCAGCTGCCCTCCCTAGCCCTTTCCATCAAGCCCATTACCCTGCCCAGCGCCGAGATGCATGATTTTCCCTTCGCAAACCCGTGCTGGTTTTCCCTAAAACCCCCATTCCTACCAACTTCCTCCTCAATCCTATCCTTTATTATCCCCTCTATTAATATACCTATACCACACAGCAGACTGATGGGCCTGTAATCCCCCGCCCGCTTCCCCTCTCTACCCGCCTTCTTAAGTAGTATCACCCTAGCCACCTTCCATCCTTCTGGAAAGTCTTCCTCCCTTAGCACACAGTTGAAAAGCTCGCAGAAGTACTCCCCATTGTCATCCAACAGCCTCTTCATCATATCACCCCTCAGGCATATCCCTGGGGCTTTCCTTACTTTAATGTTCCTTAACCCCTCCTGTACTTCCCACTTCTCTACCAGCCTTATCCCCCTCATTTTCCCTACCCCCTAGTATCCTGGACTTTTCGAATCCTGCCTCCAACTCCTCCTTCTCCCCCTGTGAACAATTTGCCTATAATTTCCTCCCAATCTTCCTCTAGCACTTCGTTCCTATTTCCACCCATCCTCTTCACCTCTATCTCATATGCCTTTCCCCATGGATTGTTTTCCAGGTCCTTTAGTAACTCTTCCCACTTCCCTCTTTTTTTCCCTCTCCACCCTACGCTCCAGTTCCTTCTTCTTCTCTTTGTATCCTCCTTTTCCCTCTATCCCTCCTCTTGCCCGTCTTCCCTCCACAGTTCCTCTATTTTCTCATTCAACCAGTAATTAGCCCTCCGATCACGCCTATTGCCCCTCTTTCCCTCTCTTTCACAGCCCTGTATCACATTGTACAATTCATCTACATCATGTACAAGTCCCCTTTCTATCTCCTCTCTTACTTTTTTCCTCATTCTCTCTGTCTCGTCCTTCGTCCACCTCCATCCCCACTCTCCCGATAAATCATTTCTCCTCTTCCTTATATCCGCCTCCACATACCTATGTAAGCTCAAGCTTTCCCCATCCTTCAGCACCTTCCAACTACTCACTTTTTCCCCCAGCCATTCATCACATGCTGTTATATCAATGAATGACGAACCCCCGTCACCCCTCACGAAGGTGGGCAGTAGTCCATCATTCAACACCGCCAGCCCGTAGGATGTCAACACTTCCTCCAGGATCTCCCCTCTCCTATCCGTTTTCTTCCCCCCCCCTCATGCAGTATTCTTAGCATTAAAGTCCCCTGTCACCATTCTCCTAATTATCCCCCTTTTCCCTTTTGACACCCTCAGATCGTCCTCCAATCCTGTGATGCTCCTCTCATATTCTTCCAGGATGACATTTGGGCTTATATACACACTGTACACCACCATGTCTCCCATTCGCACTACCACCCATCCGTTTCCTTTCCTCACTTCATCCGCCCTCAGTCCATCTCCCACCACTCTTATTCCTGCCTCTCCTGTATCATCCATAATCCATCCCTGCTTTCCCACATATCTAGGATTTACCTCAGATCCACACACCACATCCACTTCCCTCCTAAAAATTACTTGATCCAATATATCATGCGCTATCCTGCATTTCCCTAAATTTATCTGCAGCACCTTCCATCCATCCCCTACGTTCTTTCTTCCCGCGCACTGCACACCCCTTCCAGACTCGTCCCCTCTGAGGGGTCCAGAGGGTCCCTTCCATTTTTTCCTTCCTGTTTTCCATCGTCTTCATCTACTCCCTTCCTTCCCCTACTACATTCTATTTCCCCTGGCTTGTGTCCCCTTTCCCCACATACCCTACAAAGGAAGGCCTGCCGACAGTCTCTCGCCATGTGATCCTCGCTCTTACAAAGCCAGCACTTACTCCTCTCCTTGACTACCTTCACCGTACACCCTGCTACTTTATGGCCCTTTATCCCACATCCAGAGCATCTGTCATTATCAGTTACTTCCTTAGTTGTCCCCCCACATATCTTTTTAGTTGATATTATTGGGGTTCAAAGGACATAGTCCGCAAGTTCTGAAACCATTTCTACAAATATTTTAAATATTTTTCATGTTGGAAAATGCTGTATTCAATATTGGAGCGAATTCATCCCTGCTCATACATACCATACCAAGTCTCATACCATTTTTATTCACCCTCCAGTTATGAACTGCTTTCTTCCATTCATTCTTCAATGGATGAAAGAACGCAACGTCAAGTGGTTGAAGTAAATGTGTGGAATTTGGAAAGAGTGCAATGAGGATTATTTAATTTTTTGAACAAAATTCGCTTAGGTGCAATGCCATGTGAGAAGTGTGACCTTCGACATACAGAATTATTGGTTTTGGTATGGAGTTTCTTATCAACCAAGGGTTGAATATATTGGTGAGATACTCATAAAAACTTTCGCTCGTCATCCATCCACTGTCAGTGCGACCTACGCCCCAGGATGGGGGTATCTTCTCAACAATTTCCTGAGGGATTCTTTGGTAGGAGTCAACTATCATCGGGGGTGGGAGATCTCCAAAAGTATTTGAGGCACTCTTTTTCATCATTATTGATGAAATTATAGACCGCTTTCTGACCTTTCTTAACAAGGTGTAGGAGAAATGGGGGTTGTCGTTTTGAGTTCAACGTCAGCTCCAACTCTGTCCACTCCTAGTTCACCTACTATTTGAGAAATACAATAATCTCGTTCAGAATAAAAACTCGTAGGCTAACAATCTCAAATTTTAATACTACAGTAGTAGTCTAACAATTACGTACAGATACATATTATACAATTAGTCCTGGCGGTATACAATTGTCATTATATTATCCCTATAATTCGCAAACATCTACCAGTACCTCTTACAAAAGTAAATGATTTCGAGCACAATCTGACAACTCGGCAAAGTAGGAAGTACCTTAATTCGGCGTCACAGTCAATGGATGTTCAATAACTTAATTTCATTAATATATTAAGATGTTACCAGTTTTCCTTTCCTTTTACTCCTGTCACTTGTGTGCACTGATATTAATTGAATACTTAGTTAATTTTATACTTGCAATAAATTACAGTAATCAAGAGAGCAATCTAGAATACTTCAACTACACCAACCAATACTCCTTTCACATCAAGGTTTTATATCGTACTGTCATTCTGCCGGTACGTCCTAGAGCTCGATCGTACGCCAACCAATCTTTAAATTGCGAAAGCAAAGCGGTTGGAAAATGAATTTCCAACACAAGGACCTTCGGACTTAGGAAAAAAGCAGTCTCATCATAATTGAAGATACGCTTCGGATCATCTAAAACCTCCAGATAATTATTTTTTTCTAAGTACTCCCGGATTTCCTTGAACCAGTGGCGAAGTTTTTCTTCTGTAACATCTGCTCGACTCTTTGTTAAATTCTGAAAAACTCTCAGCGATATTTCTGGATGCCTTGTTAGGAAGGCTTTATACCACTGCCTTCCTGGACGGCCATTTGTGAATGGATGTTTCCTCTGAAATTTTTTTTACCAATATCTCCACACTATCAAGGAGTTGGGTTTTAGTTGTTGGAAAATCACATTCAGCTGAATGCGAAATCCATTTAACTAGTATGTCCTCCTCTTTCTTGGTTAGAACGCTCCCAGGGCCAATTTTTCTTTCCATCGGTGTTTTGCCTTTGTGTTTATATAGGAGGGTAGTTCTCGGGACTATATAAAATACTTGCCCGTTTCGTGGGCATATCCTCCTGAATTGCCTGAAGGGCGTTTTTCATGTCGTTTCCAGAATAGTTGAACCTTTTTGCCATTTTTGTGTTCTGGAAATAAAGACTGGCATCAGTTAATGACCTACGAAGTATCCATTATTGACACCCGCGAGAATCACTCAAATATCAACAAAAATATTCTGAATATGGGGTGTCAATAACTGATAATACCAAAATATGCATTATTCCAAATTCAGTACTGTAAAAATAAGCTGTTCAATGAAATTTCATACACAGTTACGGATTTTTCTCGTAGATGCCCACTTAGTACCATTTATTGACATATAGATGTATCAGACTTTGATCCAGTGGGGTACCAGATATTGACACTGAGTAATAATTTCATATTGAAAGGGTTCTGTTCTGAATAATGAGTGTCAATAACTGATCCGGCCAAAATATGATTCATACTGTGATTACTTGCATATTATCGAAAAAATATATCTAACTTCAATGATATCAATGAGATTTTTTTTTTGTGTCCTTTCGGTAATTTTGACAAATTCTGACAATTTGAATTGTAAGTTCGGATAATATTTATTTTTGCATCGGCAACACTGGACTGCATTCTATTTGATGTCAGGTATCATTTAAAATATTTGCTTTTATAATTTTATATTTTTATGTTATTATATGTTTCATAAATTACAGAACAATTAGTCTTTATTAGGACTAATTTGACAATTACCTTAACATAGTAAGGGATGTACTATAATTATTATTAATAAACATAACCTGGAACAACACACAATAACCAGTCATTCATCAGGCCTAATAATGTTTGTTTTTCTTTCAGTTCAATTTTCCTCAACAAAATGTACACAAAGTGAAGGAAAATAGTCCACACGGAAGCTCGCAAATTATTATACTTTGTGGAATTTTTTTTTAGACAGAAAGCTGTTGGTGTGTGGACAAAGCCACAGAATTAGCTGCAGCAGTAACAGGAAAATCAGTTACCTCTATAAAACGCAACGTATCAGAAAGGAGAAATCCACTTTTGCAAGAAGGTGTTTTACTGGGGTCTCCTTCAAACAAACAAAAAAGTGGTGGTAACTACCAACAAATTACAATTGGATGATTATGACTTGGGTAATTTGAAAAGAACTGTACTTGAATGCTATACGGTTGATAAACAAGTTCTACCAATAAATATTGTTACGCGAGCTACTGCATTAATATGCTCACTTAGTGCCCCCCAGTGAAATCCCAGTATGAGACGACTATGGCTCCTCCGCCCAATTTTCGAGAAGCATCCAAAATACGAAACATCGAGAATACCCGGTGCATCCGCCAGAACGTCGAGAAATTTCTAGAATTACGGCGCGCGAGTATAAATAGGCCACAAGCATCGCTGCAGGCAATTAGTCAATCAGTCAGTGTTGATACCGAAGGAAAGTAATCGCGCCTCGATAAAGCGTTTATTAAGTGACTCTCACATAAACTATAATTAGTGTGTTTAGTGTATTAGATAAATTATTAAATAAGGACTGAATTACATATAAATCTGTAAATATAAATTAATTGTAAATATAAATTAGAATAAACGTTACAATATTTTGGTAAATAAAATGAAAAATAAAGTAGATTTCTCTGGTGGTCCAGACACCTTAAGAAAGCACTTAAAAAATATTGGATTTCAGTATAAAAAATGCCACAATAAAAGAAAATTTTTGATGGAACATAATGATATTGTAGCTTGGCGGGCTTGTTATTTAAGAAGGTTGAGGGATAATGATGCTCTGGATCACAACAAGAAGCCAATAATTTATTTGGATGAAACTTATATCCATCCATCATATATGGCATTAGTAAATGCTGGCAATCGGTAGATGAACCTGGAGTGTATACATCCAACAGAGATGGTCAACGGTACATAATAGTACATGCCGGTGGATGTTATGGGTTTGTGAAGAATGGACTACCAATTTTCAAGTCAAAAAGCAAATCAAGGGATTATCATGATGACATGAAGCATGAACCACAAATTTTATGAACTGGTTAGAAACACAACTAATACCAAACTTACCTCATAATGGTATCGTAATTATAGACAATGCCCCTTACCACAGTGTTCAAATTAATAAGTCCCCAAACCCAATCAACTTGGGAGCATGTTAATAGAGAATGGCTTGAAGCTAATGGCACCTCAACAACAAGTGATATGCTTGAAGCAGAACTTCTGGATCTCGTCAAACGTTTCAACCATTCTAAAACATAATATGTGGATGAGTTGTTGAAAAAACATGGACATACTGTGGTACGGTTGCCGCCATATCACTGCGACCTAAATCCAATTGAGCTAATAAGGAGTAGCGTTAAACATAAAGTGGCAATGAAAAATGTTTCTCAAAGTGCTGCTCAAATAGAACAATTAGTTCGAGCAGCCTTTGACGAAGTTGGTTCTTGTGCTATAAAGTAACGCATAAATTCATTACCTCAACGAATAAGATGTCCATGGTTCATTGTTAGCTAAATAATGTATAATACTTTCAATTGCTGAAGTCTTCTACATTTTTTTCAATGGGAACACCCTGTATTAATATTTGATTATAAGTTTGTATTAAATTGGAAAAAAATACAAAATTGTTTTATTTGTAATAGCCAACTGAATAAGTAATATCATATTTTATTATTAAGTAGCGTTCCTACTTTCAATCTACGCAAACTCAGTACAATTCCGAACCAATTCTCAAGCTTGTTGGAACAAACAACAAACCTAATATAAACATACTTGAGTGTATGTGCGCGAGGATGCGAAGTAGCGACCGTTTACTGCGATGTCACTAGGGGGGGCGAGAGTGAGAAAAAGGTAACCAGTAACGCAGTCTTGCCAATTACGGAAATATTCTAAAATCCCGGAAATTCTGTGCCTTATTAAAATGTTTGCCGGAATTTGCGATATATCTGGAAATATACGGGAATTTGATTCATTTCAATGGTTTCTTTGGAATAGGTATTCCACAATATGGAAGACCACTAAGTGTCCAGAAGGGTTTTTATTAACTGCGCTTATATGATTGGTCGGATTAAGGTCGATAGGCGTGTAGGGACTAGTACGTCATACTGCATTACACCGATGAGAGCAGCCTTTACAAATGGCGCGTAAAATTTTATCAAATTATTTGTAATAATTTCTGTTTCATGTGCGTACGATGACATTTTTTTAAAGGATCTTATTTGTAAAAATTCCCATATCATTTGCGGACGATGAAATTTTTTTAACGGGTCAATTTATACACGATAACATTTTTATAAGGTATCAGTTTATTTTTAAAAATTTCTATATCGTAGGCGTGAGATAAAATTTTTGAAGGGGATCAAATTATTTCTATATCAAAAATTGTCAAAAACAAAATTTTGAAAAAATGGTTAATAATTGCCAAATATTTTCAGAAATTGTCAAAAATTTGGAAAAATGGTCAATAATTGTCAATAATTGTCAATAATTGTCAAAATTTTTGAAAAATTGTCAATAATTGTCAGAATCTGTCAAAAATGTTCAAAAATTGTTAAATATTTCAAAAAATGGTCAAAAATAGTCAATAATTGTTAAAATTTTGAAAAATGATCAAAAATTGTTAAATATTTTGAAAAATTTACAATAATTGTCAAAATTTTTGAAAGTTGTCAAAAATAGTCAATAATTGTCAGAAACTGTCAAAAATGGTCAATAATTGTTAAAATTTTGAAAAATGGTCAAAAGTTTACGAAAAATGGTCAAAAATGGTTATTCTATTGTGCATAAGAAGCAAGCTTCTTTCGGCGGTCCGACGACCGCTCACCTTTTTTTTTGTTATTAAATTGAAATTAAAAAGTTCACCATGCACGAATCAATAACCTTAGGAATAACAGCGTAATTTAATTGGAGAGTTCACATAGATAAAAAAGGTTGCAACCTCGATGTTGGATTAAAATTTAAATCAAAAGTTATTCCCTTCCTTCTTCAATAAATCCCAAGCTTCACGAAATTTATTTTGAAATAAACAACTCTCGTACAGAAATCGTATTTTCAGTGTTCAAGGTCAAGCTTCAACGGTATAAGTTTGATTTTCAAAAGCACTGGTAGAAGATATATTACGTGACGTCATATTTTAGGCGAGAAAAGTCAGGATTTTTCGGTAAAGTCAGGAAATAATAAGGTCGAAAGCGGACTTTCGATGGTATTTGTTGACAGCTGATGTTGATTGTAAAAATTTCCGGAAGATACCGTTCAAAGTTGGCGGGTGTGTGCGGGCAAGTGTTTTCTTTGGTTTAATATAGATCCATAGATTTATAGTGGATAACATCAATCACTTTATTTTTTGAACCTCGAACCTCCTCCTATTGTCAGTTATGTTACTAACAAAATTTTGAGTAACGAAACTGCTCCACAGTTATTTTTCCCTAAATAGCAAAAACTATTTGATCACTAAATGGTCATTTTGAGGATAAATCCTTAAACTACTCTGAAGACGCATAAAAATTACTTAAAATGACCAATACATCTATGATTCCTCAAAGTGGACGGAAGGTATATGAAAAGTCGCCAAAGTGACCATTTAACAGTTCTGTATATAAGTGTCACTTTAAGGAGTTCCTCAAAATAACCACCAGTTCCCCAAAATGACCAAATTATGTGAAAATTTGTCGCTGCACTACCCATTTTACATATATATATATATAAAACCAGAAATATTGGGGAAACGGCAAGTTTATAAAAGTGAACTCTTCTTACTAATTTAACAAGCTTTCGGAAACTTTTATTTCCATTATCAAGTTACAGTAAATTGAGGATTGATATAAAATGGTAAATATATATTAAATGCTAAAATTGGTATTTGAATTTTTTAAAAAATATTGAAATATTGTCATTATGACAGATAAACAATTTAATTTTTTTCCTTCTAATAAGTTATAAAAATTATGTCAAAAAATGGAGAGTGTAGGTTATGATAATGTCAAATTATTATAAAAGTTTTTTTAAAAAATTAATTAAGAATTGAAATTTGAAATGTTATTATTGTGATCCATTGATAGTAAGTAGTGATAAATATCACTGAGATTCTTATGGTCACTCTTCTTGTTAATAGTACAAGGTTCTTGTGATATGTGAGCCATTTCTAAGAAAAGTCTTTTTTTAGTATTTGTTTGTATGTCTAAAATATTAACAGATTCAAAATCCATAACGTGGTCTTTATCAATTACATGTTCTGCTAATGCACATCTGTCAGGATGTAATCTACAATCACTTTTATGTAAACTTAAACGACTTTTTAATTTTTGACTAGTGTGGCCAATGTATTTATTATTACAGTTTTTACATGGTATACAATATATTACATTTGATAGATTGAGAATCGGAGTTTTGTCTTTCAATTTTGTAAAAATAGATTTTATCGTGAAACATGTTTTATTGGCAATTTTAATGTTATTTATTGGTTTGAAAATCCTACTCAACTTTGGTGTTATTTCTTTAATATATGGAAAAGATATATATTTATTTATATGTACTGTATTGTGGGATGTATTATTATTGTCTGCAATGTCTACAGTTTGAAAATAATTATACAATATGTTTTTGATTAAATTATTAGGGTATCCATTTTCTAAAAATAATTTATGAAGAGTTTTTAGGTTATTTTCATGAAAATTGGGATCTAAAATTTTGGTTATTCTGTTCTTCATTCGTCTAATCAAGTTAATTTTTATTGAATATTTATGATAAGACCAATAGTTCATTAATCTTCCAGAGCTTATTGGTTTAATGTACCAATCAATAGATAATGTATTATCAGTATTTCTTATAAATTTTGTGTCTAAAAATGGTACACTTTGTTCACTGTCTTCTTTTTCCATAGTGTATTGAATATATGGATTATAGCTATTGAAAATGAAAAGAACCTCATCTAAGTTAGTTTTTGGTATTGACATAATAATGTCATCAACATATTTTTTTATAAAAATTATTTCAAATGGTAATAATGGTATAATAGAATCCAACATATTATCCATTACATAACAAGCTATAATTGGAGAAATTGCAGCTCCCATTGGAGTACCAAAGGTTTGTTTGTATATTTGGGAATTAAAAGTAAAATAGGTATTTTCAAAGAGTAATGTAACAATTTCTAGAAAATATTTTTTTGATATTTTACAATGTTGACTGATTTCATTCCATTTTTTATCAATTGCTATTAGAGCAATTTCTAAATAGACATTACTAAATAAAGATATAACATCTAAACTGCAAATTACATGATTATCAGGTAGTTGAAATTTGTCTAACTATTATTGTGGGGGATGCGGCAATGTGAATAAGTGAACTCTTTTTAGTTTGTTCTGAGCTTTCGGTAATTTATTATCACCATATATATATATATATATATATATATATATATATATATATATATACATCCCGCTATCTATTGTGCGTCCGTACAAGGAAATGTATTTGTGCGTCCACTAGAAAGACTAAATTTTTGAATATTTTGGTTGAGTATATTTACTCTTTTGTGCATCTAGAATACCACTGTCGGTTTAAATTACTTTATGTATTCAAAAAAAAATTGCATTTTTGACATTCCAAAGTACTTCTAGCTCCTACCAGCCGTAAGTATTTGAACTTCCAACATATACGTTTTTGTCTGATTTGCATTCAATCATACGTCCATGCAAGGTTGCCAAGTTTTTCACATACCTATACACCAAATATTTCAGCGATACACTATTCTGCGTCCGTTCAAAGCATAACATAATTTGAGAAATTGTAGATTATGTCCATTCAGGATAAATCGCGTATAAAAGTGTGTACTGGTCCAACTGAAAATGTTTTAAAATTTAATGTAGTTAATTAATGAGTATAAATTAAGAAATTATTGGTTGAATTTTTTTCAAGCATTCTCATAAATAAAAACACGATATTACTATTATTGTGACGCATGTAAAAAAAATTCTAGAGAATCTTTTTAGAATTTTTTATTTATTTTTGTTGTTCATATTTACTCTTACTGCACTACACTGACTAGCCAGTATAAATAAAATGCTTCTTCAAGTTAAATGTTGAACTATGTAATATTAGCACTGATTTTTGCTGAAATATATATTTCGAAAAAAATGTATTTTGTTAAACCCCTTCCGGGTAATATTCATCCCTTCAATGTTTTTAAATAGCAAAAGGGGTCAAGTAAGTAACACTTCATTTGGAAGGGTATAACTAGAAGATTTAAAAATTAACACATAAGGTATATTTATAGTCAATAATTTACGATCTTTAGACAGTTTATATTCGTATGTTTTGAACTTCAAGTGACAGCTGAAGCTAAACTGTTCAAAGTTTATTAAAATTGCTTATATTGACCTATATTGATTTTTCAAGCACTATCTAATGCTATAAGAAAAACCATAATACAAAATGGTCAAAAACTCTGAACTTTTGATTACCTTGTATTATGTTTTATATTATCATTATATAGTGCTTAAAAAATTAGGGCAGGACCATGTATGCATTTTTGATAAAACCGTTCAGCTTCAACTGTCACGAATTTCAATCATTTAATTATTGATTTAAGACCATGTTAATCGGCTTTGTTAAAGTTTAATTTGTTTGGCAAAGTTTGAATGAGACATTATTCTGCATATTTCAGAGCAGATGTCAAATGTTTTTGACGTCAGCGTTTTGCGTACGGCTGCCATCTTGAATTTTTTGAAATGGCAACCTAGGTCGAGTGACGTATCACAAAGAAGCTTATTTTTTTCTTTTGAGAAATAATAGCAATGTATCACCTTAATACAAAATATCTTATAAAATATCAGTTTTATTTTTCTAAATTGAATTGTACTGTACTAATGATATGACTTTGTAGGTTTTTGAAATTAAACAAAAAACAATAGTAGTCATTAAAAACGTGAACCACATTTATGTACAAATTGTGAAAACTAATACCACTTTCAAATTAGCATAAAGTTTAAAAGTAAATAAGGAATAATGGCACATTTATCGGAAAAATAACGAATCGAAATCTTAATGTTAGTTGAATATGGTGATCGCAAACGTTCCCATGACGAAGCAGCTCATATTTTGAACGATTTAAATCCTGAATGCCCGCCCATAAGTAGATCTACAGTGACAAGGTTAATAAACAATAAGCATTTGCGCATTAACATTTCGGAAAGCCTGCCTTATTCTATATTTCCTATCGTCTGGTGTACTTTGTACCCCTGATCTTTAGCATAGCCTCTAAAGAACAAATCACTTCTTTCAATTCTGGTGATCTTGGTGCCCAGAAAACTGGTGCTTATCGTCCATTCCAATTTTCAGAAAACATCATTCAATTGACTGAATAAGTGCATTATGATGAGTAGGACCTTCGTCATGTAAATACCCCATTTGTTGGCAAACGAATTAGGTAAATGTTTGTTGATATTTCGGAACCTACCTAATTACTAAGTGCGACAATAATAGTGTGGATCTAATTTTACTATTTGGAAAATGTGGCACTGTTGTCAATGTTTTAAAAGATTTTTCTAAAATTCTAACTCGTTAATTGTTGTTAATGAATTTTATATAGCTGTTTTTCATTGATTTTTTGTTGGAAATAAAATTTTTTATCATAAAATTGAAATATCACAAAACCATTCAGTTTTGGTATAGGAAGTACTTATCAAATTTGAAGTATATACTCGATAGTCGAAATTCTGTAAAGTGAGTCAGAGCTATCTAATCAACACTTTGGTTAAAGCGCAGTTGCCATATGTATTCTAGAGAGAAATGCTGTATTTTATAAATACACTTCAAATCCATTGTGTCAATATTTCAGGTACAAAAGATGCAATGTAATTAAGTCAATACCAATTTAATATATTTATTTCAAATTTCAAGCAGACTAATAATAATTAGTTTACTTGAAATGTGAAATAAAGTGTTTATGTATATTTCTTGAACGCAAAGTTTGTTGTGAAAAACTCGCCGATTTGACAATGTTGGAGAGTCGCTTCAATGTTCCGGCTTTGAGAACGAGATAGATAGATCGAGCTACGCGAATGAGACAGTGATAGTAAACAGTTATGTGAGGTGTTTATTCTCTTCATGAACGTAACATCAGTATTTGTGTTGTGGTTTTGTGTGATAAATCGGTTATTATTGGTATTTATTGTAATATTTATATCGGTATATTTAGTGACAATAATGGCGGAGTGTAGCGGCGTTGGCGATAAAAAACGGCGTCGTAACAATTTAATTCGGGAAGAAAAAGTCCTCATATTAAATGTGTACGAAGGACTGCGTGCCATGGACAAACAGTTGGGTGTTAGTGACGCTGTGATTAAGTGCAGTTATTTAACTAAAGTTTCTGAGAGTACTATATACAATATTCTAAAGAAATCGCGGGACGGATCTTTGACAAGAGAACGAGGTGAAAACTGTAAACCGGAAAGTAGGGGAAGAAAGAAAATTGTTTTGGACGACCAAACACGGAATGCTATACGTAGGGAAATACATTCTTTTTATTTTAGGAATGAAATCCCCTCGGTAGCTAAATTGAGCAAGGTAATAGAAGCTGATGATACTTTACCAAACATCAGTGATAAAGTTTTGAGACGAACTTTAAAATTAATGAATTTTCGTTACCAAACAAGAAGTAGAAATAGTGCCTTAATTGAACGAAATGACATTGTGGAATGGAGGAGAAATTATTTAAAACAGATACGACAGTTTCGTAACGAAGGACGGCACATATATTATCTTGACGAAACATGGTTAAATGAAGGCCACACTGTGTCAAAAGTGTGGCAAGACATGAATATACGAAGCAATCGACAAGCCTTTATGGAGGGTTTCTCTTCCGGTTTAAAAGCTCCCTCTGGGAAAGGACGTCGACTGATTATCACTCACATTGGCAGCGAGGAAGGATTTGTAGAAGGTGGATTACTAAGTTTTCAGTCCAAAAAAACTGTCGATTACCATGAAGAGATGGATGGTAACCGGTTTGAAACATGGTTTAGATCAATTTTAACAAAGGTAACTCCTGGTTCAGTGATAGTTATGGATAATGCTTCATACCACTCTCGTCGACTGGAGCAAATACCTACTTCAGCTAGCCGCAAGAGGGTTATAATTGATTGGTTAGAGAGTAAAAGCATTCCGCACAACGAGGCAATGCTAAAAGTTGAATTATTATCTCTCGTACGGAAACATAAAAGCAGTTATATTAAGTACGTTGTCGATGAAATGGCGAAAGATTTCAACGTCTCAGTTGTTAGACTTCCTCCCTACCACTGTGAGTTAAACCCCATCGAGCTGGTTTGGGCCCAAGTGAAAAATTATGTTGCGAGAAAAAACAGTACATTCAAAATGGCTGACGTTGAGAAACTGTTTGACGAGGCGCTGCATACCGTTACTGCTGAGAGTTGGCGTAAATGTATTCAACACGTATTAAAAGAAGAAATAAAGTTTTGGGATTCAGACATACGTGTAGAAGTAATGACGGAACCACTCATTATCGATATAGGAGGAGAAAGCGATGATTCTGAGGAGTCGTCAGGGAGTGATACCGCTTCCAGTTAGTCAGACATTTTACAAGTGACCTCGCAACATACCTATACTTATCGGTAATTTATTTTGGTCTTGACAAACAACTTTCTTTTACGTAATGATAATGCCGGTTAGCAAATAACGAAAATGTTACCTCAATTTTAGTTTTAGTAGTAGTAAGTTGGAATTGACTTTTAAACATTTTTTTATTTTGTTTTAACTTACTTATGAACAACTTGTGATAAGTTATTATTTCAAATGTTAAAAATTGAAATTCCAGATATTTCAGTATTCGCACCCTTAAACTATGATACGCTCATGGAGTTCACTTTAAATCGGTAGATAACCGATGACGTCACTTTACAGAATTTCGACTATCGACTATAGTGAAGTAACTTTCATTTACGGATATAAATTACAAGGTGATCCGTTTAAAAAATTGTGAAGCCGATGTATTAGAGTTTGAACTCGCCCTGTATACGGATTTCTAAATATGGAAGCAGGTCTAGTGAATTGTGATACTATAGTTTATTTCAACAAGTAGGCACATAGAGTATTGGAATTCAATACTCCCACTCCCCTAACAGTTAGTTACATACTAACAGATGTTTATCGGATATCACAAAGTTGTACTCAAAATTGATGAAATATTTTACAATAATTTAATGGTAACTTAGGTAGGTACTATTGAAAAATAAATACTTTTAGGTGTCACAATTTTTAAGTTTATAAAAGGAAACTTGTGGTGGATCACTTCGAATAAAAAATTCCGTACTATAAAATATTATTGCCCCCGTACCCATTGTAAACAAACTTTCACTATCGATTTGACATGTTATGAATAAACACAGACAGATTATATATTGTTCTCCAATTCGCAGGTAGAAAAACAAAAAACTGGTTACGTATTTTGAGAAATATTAATGTACAATTTCGTCATTATGACCTATAGGTTTTCATATTAGTTTTAATTATGGTTTTAGTTTTGTAATAACCTTCTTTGAGAATGGTTGTACCTATTTGTAAAAGTTTGGACCATTAGGTCTAAACGACCAAACGATAATTTTAAGCGTATTTCGGTATATACAGGAAGAAAATCACAGTTCCTTCAACAGGCCTTCTTCTAGTGCTTACTGTTTGCAAAACAGTGTTGACAGCACTATAGAAAAATGTGCACAAATCACTGGAGTGGGGATATCGACTATTTACGAAGTAATACGTGAACAAAAAACAAATCAGGTTTTAATGTAATGAAATGGCTACAAAATAAAGGTATATTATTTAATCACAGCGTTGCCAAAGCCTGTCTCTATGAGATTGCTAAGCAGCATAAGTGGAAATATAAAAAATGTGATAGATGGACTTGTCAGAGTTGGTTTGGGCGGAAATTAAACAGTTCGTTGCGAGAAACAATATTACATACAAATTAGAATCTGTAAAGAAATTACTATTAAGTTTCGTTTTTCATTGAAGGAATTATTCTTACAGTACCTATGTTGCTTTTAACATTTTTATGCGATTATATTTATCACTCAATCATTTTAGTAAGATAATATATTTTCAGTTACTATTAAATTTTTTTAACATATTTCGTCAATTTTGAGTAAAACTCCGATAAACGCCTGTTAGTTAGGGGATTATTGAATTCCAATACTTTATGTACTTGCTGGAATAAACGATAGAAGACAATCACAGACGTATGACTGTAACTGATTAATTTCAAAATGTGCAGTTTAAAGTATACATGGGCATTGAACTCATTACGATTTTCAGGAACAAGTGGTCAGAACTTCTTAAAAACACTGTGTAACCTAGTACAACCTCATATCATTGCAATAGAGAAATCAAGCAGAATTCAAATTAGAAGTAGAATACAGGGTGTCCCATTTGAAAAACTTTAGCTTTCATCTGGCACGGCGTTCTGGAACACACTGTACAATTGCAACCAATTTTTTCAGGGTGGAGAGCACCGGTCAAACTTTTATTCGAAAATCTTCGAGGATTTACAATTTATTGGACTCCTGTATACAATTTGCATCTGCTTTCACCGAGGAGCAATCTTTTAACATTATGTACGGGGTTCTTTATTGTTCTCTCAATAAACTAATTCATTTAAGTACACTCTACAATTTCACACAAAAATATATTCACTACAAAAACTAATGTACGTTATTAGTAATCTCACGGTAACATGGTAGTATTAAGACCCATACTAGGTGAAAAATGGAAATTCTAATAGATAATTAGTTTCTCACTTAAATATTACATTATGATTATTTTATCTATTTGGTAACGTGGTGCAAATATGACGAAGTGAAGTTTGCGTTTGGTTACGTATAACGGATTACTGGATATACTTCAATTTACATGAACTTTTTAAATTTAAATAGTTCAATTTTCTTAAAAAAAACTATCCAATATTTTTTTCTATGAACGCGCGGAGAAGTATACTATGGCGCACGATTCTACTTCACCGCACGCAAGGTA
This sequence comes from Lochmaea crataegi, assembly GCA_947563755.1. NCBI lineage: Eukaryota > Metazoa > Arthropoda > Insecta > Coleoptera > Chrysomelidae > Lochmaea > Lochmaea crataegi. Next base: position 30,523,767 of record OX387436.1, read on the forward strand.
TCATTTATTGCTTTTTATAATTATTTGGTTTCATTGAAATTTTGTTTAATATGGCGTTAATAACTATTATTGATTACATCAATAACCAGAAGGTAACTAATAAACTTGTTAGTTTGTATCCGTCCGCTCCTAGAAAAAATGTTGTTTCTCACATATGCATAAAGCGTTAGGAAAATAACTATTTCAAAGGAAAATTAATGTTTGTTAATATTATAAGTTGCGGCGTCAACAAAACATGTCTAATACAGAAAGATAATCCGTTTATATCTCCGGTAAAAGATACTTTCTTGAAACTTTGAGGAGCCATAATAGGTGAGAGGGGCTATAAAGTACCGACCATAGAGTTCACATCGTTTTCAGTTACTGTCAAACGTTTAAAGATACAACCTGTACAATTTAAAAATTTTAAATTATACAAAAATAACCAATTAAAAAATGCTATAATACTTGGTGTCTAATTTGAACGATTGCTTCCTTAAAATCACTGGTCACGAAGTTCATGCATCCTGTATCTCCGAAATAATAAAATGAGACTTTGCGGGTTGATGAAAAATTAGACCAGCCATACAACCACGATAAACATCTTTAATTTAATGACGGAATTTTTTATCACGTGTCTCAACTTTCAAATTTCAAATGACACTTCATGTATATTTTGAGAATTATTGGGTAAGCGCTTAGTGTTAAAATCAAAGATCAGAATGAAATTTTTTTCACTATAGTTACCTGTAAAATTTTTATATATTTGACATTAGTTACTAATTCATTGTATTGTTATTAGTTGACTTACGTTTACGTTTTATCTTTTATGGATCGTGAAATTTGCAGTGTTTTGTCTTCCCAGCGACATAAGCTGAATGAAACTGCGTCAATCAACAAGAAAAAAAAATTATGTAATTATGCTGCTATGGGCCCAGAGTCCTAGTAAATTATGTGAGTTTATAGAAGTTCCGTATTAAACGACCACCGAAAAAATATTCAGAAATATAGTCACTTAATTCTTAAAATTGCGGTGTTGCCAGCAGCGGACGCACAAGTCGCTTGGTTTGGCTAAAATATATTTTAGTATATTCACATTGTGTATATACAAATGCGCCAGTGCGGAAATTTATGGAACTCACATATTATATACTCCATTCATTTTGTCGTATTTTGACGTCCACCATAAAATTTGCGAGAATGCTTGTTATGATGTAAAACTATCGAAAAAGTAGTTTAAATTGAAAAATAATTGTGCGTCCGTATATCGGACGCACAACTACCATCGGACGCACGATTAAATGTAAAAGGACAATGTACGGACGCACAAAGGCGTAAAGATATATATATATATATATATATATATATATATATATATATATATATATATCCTTCTATCGTTAAAGCGTCCATACATTCTGAAATCGCATTCAATAGAGCGTCCAAGTGCATACAGCGTCCGTATACGGACGCTCTATGCACACCCCTTGTAATAATTTGTCCAGGGACTTGAAATTACGTCAAGAACCTACCAACAAAATTTTTGGGGGACGCTTTTTTTATCATGAAATGAACGAAAATATACGGTTCCCGAATATATTCAGTTCGCGCAACTCTCCGGCAGAGACGCTAGGAGTATTAAGTTGTATATAGAGTATACATTTTATCTTGATAGTTATTCGCGCTTAGAGCGTCCCGAGATTTGACAACACTGCCGTTTCAGTAGAACGTTAAATTGCTTATATTGTTGAATGCAACAGTTAGAAAAATACATTTCTGGTACATTACTCAACTCTGAGTATTCTCTCAAATACATGCTCTCGTCTTTAGAGCGTCACGTCAACCACTCTCCTCTAATAGCGCCGAATTAAGAGAGTCCGATACATTAACGTAAGTAAAGGTTTAGATATGAGGTAGGAAGGTCAGTGAGCTGGCGCATTTCTTTATTAATAGTATTCTACAGTGAACGGCTAAATTATGGAATATTATTATTATTTCGAGAACCGTCGAGTCTTAAGGGAAATCCCGAAACAGATCGATTTTTGTTGTAAAATACCCATGTTATAACGTACATGGAGTAGGGATGACGTCACCGGTGTAGGTGTAGTGACGTAATCGTTAATTTTTTTAAATAGAAATCGGTATAATGTGACACCTCATTTGAACGAGAATTTAATTCCTTATTTAACGACATTACATTTTCAACTAAAATATTTTTTAAGAGTACGAAATCAATTTTTTTAATTTAAATTCAACCAAATTTCAACTAATGATTTAATTAATAATGTACTTTAAAGTAACCAAATTATGCATAACAATTATTTTAAATTAAATGTACGAACTGCCATCCATCGGCTTCTTGACAATATGCGAATGTACGGACACATTCATCAAGTACATTGCGGATGACTTCTGGAGTAATTAGACTCTTTTCATGCCTAATTCTATCTTTCAAGTCCTGTAAGTTTTGGGGTCTATTGACATAAACTTTTGATTTTATGTAACCCCACAGGAAAAAATCTAGAGGTGTTAGATCTGGCGACCTTTCTGGCCACTCTATAAAACCTCGTCTTCTGATCCACCTCCCGGGAAAGTAATTATTTAAGGTTTGTTCCAACCACAAATCACAAACTGATTTCCAACTATTTTCAAATCGTTTTCAACGCGCATGTCTATCAAATAATCTGATCCCTGATCAATTTATGTTTTTGGTTGGAACATCTTACAACTTCAGTCTGTACTGTACATGCGCTTGTGTTGGCATCGTTAATCAGCTGATCCAAAGGCTTACACGATTTTTATTATGATCAAAATTAGGAATAAAACCAAGCTTTTTAATTATATCTAAATACAAACACAATTCACACTTTAAAAGTTCTAGTTTTAATTATATCTAAATACAAACACAATTCACACTTTAAAAGTTCTAGTTTTAATTATATCTAAATACAAACACAATTCACACTTTAAAAGTTCTAGTTTTAATTATATCTAAATACAAAAACAATTCACACTTTAAGGTTATGCTGCAATTCAATGAAACAGTGAAAGAAACTGTAAAATAAAAACACAGCGATTCGCATGCGCCGTAAACCGTTCTGATAGTTTTCAAACCGTTTTAAATTTTGGTTGGAACAAGAAACTGATCGTTAACTAATCGTTTGTATGTCTGGTTGGAACGTTTAAGTTACTGCGCAGAATCCTGACGGTTTCTGACGCTGGTTGGAACAAACCTCATACATTCACTTTCTGAGGATATTGCGTGTGTGCCTTAGTCATCCAATACGGGTTTTCTTGACTCCAATATCTGCAATTTTGACGATTTACGGTACCATGTATAAAAAATGTTGCTTCATCGGAAAAAAGGATTTGATTGATGAAAAGTGGATTGGGGATACATAAATCCTGAATAATTTCAGAAAATTGAAGCCGGCGATCGGGATCGTCGTCGTTTAACTCCTGATGTAGTTGAATTTTGTAGGGATGGTATTTTTCTTTTTTTTAAATATGTAATACCGATCTTTGGGAAACTCCAGCATATTCACCCATTTGTGTTGAACTACTGTGAGGATTGTCATGTACATTTAATAAAATATCAAGTTTCACATTGTCTTCAATTTTAGGACGCCCTGCGTTTGGAATCTGTTTAACGTGCCTAGTTTCTCCAAATTTTCGGACTATTTTACTTACTGTTGATTGGCTGATGGGTCTGACGGGATATTTTGCGTTGAATAAATTGCATACCTCGTTCTGTGTTCTTTTTTTTATCTCCGCATCCGCTAAGGATTAATATTCCTATGCGTTGTGATTCATTTAGGTGAGCCATAATTTACTATTCAAAAGTAAAAATTACAATTGACAACTGATAACAATTCACAAAATCAAAACATTTACGACAATAAATATTACAGTAATTATGCCACTATCACTTGCTTGAATTACATATGACAAAAAGTTTCAGTGTTTATGAGAGAACTTTTCGTGTCCATTATTATTTTTACTTATTTTTGCTTTTTTAAGTATTTCAGAAAGTCATGGATTCAAGCATTAATTGTAATTTGATTGAATTTAAATTTAAAAAAATTGTTTTCGTACCCTTAAAAAAATATTTTAGTTAAAAATGTAATGTCGTTAAATAGATAATTAAATTCTCGTTCAAATGAGGTGTCACATTATACCGATTTCTATTTAAAAAAATTAACGATTACGTCATTACACCTACACCGGTTACGTCATCCCTACTCCATGTACGTTATAACATGGGCATTGTACAACAAAAATCGACCTGTTTCGGGATTTCCCTTAAAACTCGACGGTTCTCGGAACAATGATAATATTCCATAATTTAGACGTTCACTGTATAATTAATTATTGAGTAGGGCATTATATACAAACTATTCTCGGTCATCTAAAAGACAAGTATAATGTCAATATTATATTATGTTGACTACCCCTAAATTTATTTGGAAGCTAAAACGTGTTAAAGAAACCCACTTTAATTAGGTTATAAATCTAGATTTTATTGTTTTAATACCTAGTAAGTAGTAATTATAAAACAATGTCGAATATGGGACAAATAAAAAGTAAATTTTTACACAATACAAAAAAAAGTTTTCTACTATAAAATCTACATATACACAGAGAAACTTAAAAGTCCTACAATAGGTACTACAAAGTTATTAAGATTGAAAAAAAATCCTGCAGGGATACAAAAATCAAAATCATTCGAATTTAATGAACTACAGCCTTCATCTCTTACTTCTTTGTGCGTTTCCATTGCATGTACTTGTACGTATTCTTCGATCATAAAAATATTTAGTTTTCTTAAAAAAAAAGAGTTAGCACGTTGTATGCAGATGGTCAGTGGACGCCGTAAACGCGAAACAATATACGCAAATTATACATGAAACAATATGAATGAATCTCTTTTTCATTTAAAATCGAAGTCCCAAGTTACTTCCCAGATCTTAATTTCTTAGATACGTTTCTGTATATAGGGTGCGTCCAAGTAACGCATAAATTTATTATAAGCTAAATAAAAAGTACTATTAAAAATTCCCCAAATAGGTCAGTTTTTGATTTTAAATTACCAAAATAAACAAAAGAAAATTTACAATAAATGTTCAGCTTGTTCATCATTGACCAGTAGACATGACTTAACCGGGCATTAAGGTCTACTCTAACACTTTGTAGCATAGATGGTGTTATGTTCCGCATTTATTCCTGCCTCGGTCTTATAGCTCTCGAATAGTTGAATGAAATTAAAAAAATTTGCAAAATATACTTTTAAACAATAAAAATATATATACAGGGTGGTCCGTAAGTAATGGTCGAAAGTGAAATGGAAGATTCTTGGCTTGAAAATATTACAATCTGACGCAACTTGCTTCAATAAAATATTGATAATAAAAAAGATACAGGGAGGCAAAGTTGAAATGTCAAAAATGTTTTTTCTCAGTAAATTGAAAGATTTTGGATATACAAACGTAAAAATTTGATGATAGGGGTTTTAGTTCCTGAGAAATCATAATATCATATCCGTTTTGATGTATTTTTTAGAGGGAGCCACATGAGCTACGTTCTTGGTGTAACTGTGCACTTAACTTTTTTATCGTTAACACTATCTCGCTTTTCATTGAAAAATATTAAAATGACATCATTTTTGTGAAAAAAATGTATACCTATCATAAGTCTCAAAGGTTGCTAGTTTTCAAGATATTCGCATCTTAAAAACCCTCTACGTAATTTGCATTTTATTTATTAGTACTTTGACATATTAATAAAGCAACCATTATGAACTCAATAACTTTTAATCAAGAGAAAAAAGAAAAATTTATTGAAAAATACAACAACAAAATTTAAATATTATTTCACAGTAATTGTTCAATATGTCCGCCATTCATCTCGATACATTTATCCATGCGTTTCATGAAAGATCGCCTAATATTAAACAATGTCATTGGCGTAAAAAAATTTGTTGCTGCTCTGATTTCTTGCCAAAGTTGAACTCGACTATTTATAGGGTTTCTGTGAACTATTTCCCTCATTGTGCCCCATAAACTGAAATCCAAAGGGTTATATTCTGGACTGCGTGTTGGCCAAGGAAAGGGACTACCACGACCAATCCAGCTTTCAGGAAACAAGGTGTTTAAATAGTTTCGTACTTCAAGAGTGTAATGAGATTAACTGTCAAAACACGAATGATTAACTTGTTGACATCGGCACCTACTATGTTAATTCTTGTGATGATAAATTTGCTGACATCAGCGCCTACTAACGCTATTATTTGCATCGTTCACTAACTAACGACGTTAGTTAGTGTACGGTGTTATTTGTGCTAATAAATATAATAATAATTATGTAGGGGGTTTTTAAAATGCGAAAACTATTAATTTTTGAGACTAATGATACATATTTATTTTTGTCGCAAATGATGTAGTTTTAATATTTTTCAATAAAAAGAGAGATAGCGTTAACGATGAAAAAGTTAAGCGCACAGTTACACCAACAACTTAGCTCATTTGGCGCCCTCTAGGAAATACATCAAAACGGATATCATATTACGATTTCTCATGCCTTAAAACCCCCATCTCTTAATTTTTACGTTTGTATATCCAAAATCTTTCAATTTACTGAGAAAAAACATCTTTTACATTCAAACTTTGCCACCCTGTATCTTTTCTATTATCAATATTTGATTAAAGCAAGTTGCAAGAGATTGTAATATTTTCAGGCCAAAAATCTCCCATTTCACTTTGGACCATTGCTTACGGACCACCCTGTATATAATACTTCATTTGGAATGGCAAATCAGCATGAACCAACTGAAAGACTCATTGGAAAACCAACAACAGGTTGATATGACATAATTTCATTAGATTAATAACAAAAAATTCAATTTTTTTTAACAACAGAAATATTAGTACAAGGGTCAAAAGTTATTCCTTTTCCTATACACAATATTGATGTATGAAACATAAAAGTAGCCGATATCGCCAAGAGGCAGATTTTATAAGTATTCATGAATATATAGGATGTTCCAAAATTGATTGAAGAACCCAACTAAACCCAAGTAAATATAGGGACATCCATTCTTTTTTAAATAATCAATTGTTTTAGCTGAAAAATCTTTGAAGTTAAAAAAGTGATTTTCAACACCCTGGAATTTAGAAACTATAACCATTTGACTCCAAGTGCTATAGTTTTTCGAAATCAGCTCTTCGAAGAGAATCGAAAGATATTAAGAAATACAGGGTGTTACATAAAAAATATGTGTTTGTTTCGTCACTGAATTTTGGAGCAGACTGTATGTATGAATATTTTTAAAATCTGGTCCTTGACGATATCTACTTACTTCTTTTGTTAATGTTGTTGTTTCGTGGCACTAAGGATAAACGTGATATCTAGCTCCGACTGATGTATTAGAATATTATTTGAACCAGTTGATGTACCCAGATGACTTCACCTTATGCACGAGGCTATTAGTTTTCACCCAAAATTTGTTTTCTAATACTTTACTTGAAAAAAACTAAGAAAACATTTTTTTAATAACAAAAATTTCATAACACTACTACAAGAAATGGATTCCGCGTATTAAAATACATGATACTGCATAATTTTTTCCATACATTCAATATAAACCAAAATTTACAATTTTTGGGTCAGGACTGCAAAATGTTTAACATGCATCTCAATTACTTACTACATTTGAATTCTTTCATTTTATATTGTAGATAATATACAGGATTAAAGCTGAAGGAAATTTCCAAAAAAAATTTGATTCCGATTTCGGAGAAATTTTGTATAGGAGGTTTTTTGATACGAAGATTCCAACAAATTTGTCAGTTATTCGTTAAAAAAATTATTTCGGGTGGAAAATTGAGAAAACTGCATGAAAATGGAATTTTCCGAAAAACTGTAAATCAGATTTTAATCATTTACGAACTTAGCCTCAGTTTTTATGTTCTGAACCTACTTATAAAATTTCATTGAAAAATTCGGTAGTGTTTTTGAGTTATCGTGTTGACAACTGACCGACCGACATTTTTTAAAAATGGGTTTTTTGGACTAATATGAAACGTGTAGATCCATTCGAATCTCGAAACGTCAAAATCACTCCATCACATCACTTCCCTTATAGTATTTTCCCGTAACCCACAATTTTAAGGAAATAAATTATTTATCTACGCAGGAAAAATATTAGTTCTCAACTAGGGTTAAAACTTTTCACCGACAATACTCGTGTCCTGAATGATCACAAATGTCACAAAAAATCATATTTTTTGTAACTGCCTACATAAATAGCTATTCTTCAACTAGTACCTAACAAACACCATATAAAATAATAACTATCATGTAATTCTGAAATTAATGCAATTTTGTGAAGAAATTGTCCATTCGAAGATTTATTTAAGTTCACTGTCTTCAATATTTTGAGTATTTGTAACTTGTTAAATGAATACCTCTGAAATTTCATTGCAATAACATATTATAGTTCCCTCCTACTTACAATAACCACATTATATCTTATTTGCCCTCCTATTTTCTGTAAATAGCAGATATGTACTTACTGCGGCAACAACGCAATAACAAAATTGACGCCCTAAAGGCTATCATATATACGTAATGCTGAATATAAGAGACGCCCAATTGTCCATCGACTGAAAGGGCGCCATAATGTTAGGAAAATATACAGCAATGTTGTGTTTTCCGTGCCAAAGTCCTTTTTTCCATTTATTTTAACCATCCTTTATCTATATTAAAAAGTATTCACCTCAATTAACACTATATCTGCAGAAAACGACGTCGGACGCTATAAAGCACATTTTTGTCTGGACGCTCTAACGATAGAAGGATGTATATATATATATATATATATACCTCATATCGGCACTTTGAGTCCAATAATTTCCCTTTCAGCAGATGATTGGGTCCATTTGTGACTTTTGAGTCCATGGACCCAAAGAGACATTCCAAGAAATTTCTTTTTATCAGTTCATTGGGTCCACTACTGCAATATGATTGGTCAGAAGGTGAAGATTGGGCGTGGCGTTAATTTGTATTTAATATACACATCAAGTCCACCAATTGCTGTGTTGCCAAATACACGAAATGTTTTTTTTTATTTACAACCATATATGTAAAAACGTCATTTTTGGCTGGTTTTAAAGTTGGAAAGTATACAATTATTTACTTTCACTTTAGACCCGGGAGAAAAGGTTGTATTTTCGACCTGGCAATGTCAATGGTCAGTTGATTGTAGCGCTTGACGTTTGATACATCTTATATTATCTTTATAAAACGTCATTTTTTTACACAATCGGATAAAACATGTTTTTCGTTTGAAGGAGAACACTTCACAAATGAATGGAATTCGTGTCCAGAATTCGAACGCAAAAAAAATTAAACAATATATGTCTATATCTAATTTATCATCTATTATACAATAATGAATAGTTTGATGTCAATGGAATTGTGGAACGGCTAGCTCTTATAGAGAAAACCTTCTGCATCTATTAGAAGAACAGAATTGTAATATTATCAGAAACTAGATTCAAACCTGAAAAATTTGTGAGTTTCCCAGGATTTAATATCGTTAGAGACGACCGCCAATCAGAATTCGTTGGTGGAGGTTCAGTCATTTTAATAAATTCATACTTTTATTATGAAGAAGTTACCATGAATATAGAACGTCCAAATGTCAATAAAGAAGCACATGTTTTCAACTTTAGGTCGTTGTTTTGACAAAACTACTGAATACTTGCCAAAACGGCTTAAGTATCCTATCTCAACTTTTTTCCTCTTCAATCGTAACAGGGAAAAATTATTACAGGGTGGTAAAAAAATGAGAAATTCGAAACACCCTACATAATCAAATGTCGTTGTTATATGTAGAGCATTAAAATTAAAAGTCGATGTGCCTCAGATTCTTAAGAAAAGGCTTTTCGTTTAGGAAATATCGAATTTATCCGCTAGGACCTCACTGAAAATATCTTATATCGGCACTTTGAGTCCATGGTTTTCCTTTTCAATATATCGATAAGTCCACTCGTGACTTTTAAGTGATGTACCTAAAGATTCTTCCTATGAAAAAGGCAAATGTCTCCATCGGATTAGAGAAATAGTGAAGATCTGTCCCAAACTTTGCAATTTTCCACCATAAGAGTCATGAAGAGACATCATTATTATTATATTTTGAATTATGCCACTTTCAAATATTTATCAGGAGTTCATTGTTTAATTTGAAAAATTTAACAGGATTGTCTCAATATTTTTTTTGGTTATTTTATCTAAGTACATAACATATTTTAACTATAAAGTCCTTAGTCAATGAAGAAATAAACTTTTGATAACATAATGTACCTAATTGCAAATTAAGTAAACAAAAAAGTTTATTTGTACTCTAACTCTCCCTTATGGTCACCCCTCCCAATTTTTTAAACGGAATACCCTATATTTTACTTCAAAAATAAAATCTGCTTCACTTCGCCACTAGAACAATGTGAGGTTGTAATCTGTTATAAGGGGTATCTTAAAAGTTATAACCAATTTTCTGTCAAAGTCGTAACAAGTTCAACGCCCTGTATAATTGGATAGGAGGAAAAGAATAATAATCTATTCAAGCCCAAGATTTTTAATGATTATCAAAATTTACAATATTTTGCAAATATTCATTAAATCAAATACATGGTGAGTCAAAACTCAAGTACATTATTTTCTCAGTAATTTTAAATGGATCATTGTCGAAAAGTACTATTACCATACCTTCTATTTTCATCAAGCATATTCATTTTTCTAAGCAAAGTAGTAATTAGGTATGAAATAGTTTACCAGATGTAATGTAATTAAGACATATTAATTTTTAGTGAAAATAGTGTTGATTTTTTGCGTGTTTTTTCTTATTTCCCCATAAGTATAATATTTTGTAAACTTCCAACTGTAAACTAACATCTGGTAAACTATTTCATACCTAATAACTACTTTGCTTAGAAAAATGAAAATAATATTTTAAAAACTAATTTCTTTAGATATGGGAAATGCTTGATACAAATAGGAGTATAGTAATAGTAATCTTCGACAATTATATAAAATACAATGTGATCCACTATCCAATTATACAGGATGTTGAACTAGTTACGATTTTGACAGAAAATTGGTTATAACTTTTAAAATACCCCGTATAACAGATTACAACCTTATATTGTTCTAATGGCGAAGACGAGCAGATTTCATTTTTGAAGTTAAATATAGGGTGTTCCATTTAAAAAATTCGGTAGGGTGACCATAGGGGAGAGGGGGTTAAAGTTATAACGTCTACATATGAGCAAAAAGACGTCCCCCTTTATATGATTTTTGACGTTTTTTTTTATTTTTTCATAAATATGACGCCATCAGAATTGTGTGGGGTGGATAGTTTCCATTGAAATGCTCTGTATATACAGCGTGGGCCACAGAAAACAGTCCCCCCCGATATTTGGCAGTATTCCTTAGATTTTAAGGAAATTAGGAAACACGTCGATTTTTGTTCTAGGGGGGGCACATTTTTGCGATACAGGTATCTGTCATTTGTCAACCCCCTGCCTTCTACTTCACCAACCCCTTATTTTTAAATAGGGAATATACCACGTGCGCCACATAATTAGAAAGGCATTTAGAGTATTCAGACATCATGATCGTCCACGAATTTTTTCCATATTTATACCATCTTTGCATAAAAAAGTCTTAATTAATTGAAAGTACAACACCTCTTAAAAATGGAACGCAACGCCTATGGTTTGCTAATGTGTAATTTTTTCTGTCACATTTACTTTTGTCGTGTTTCCTAATTTCCTTAAAATCTAAGGTATACTGCAAAATATCGGGGTGGACTGTTTTCTGTGTCCTACTCTGTATATATGTTACAGTCAATTTGTGAAAAGACGCCGTATATATACCGCGCAGACCGTTTATATACAGACTGCCCATATCAGACCGTTTATATAAAAAATATTTATTTCATAAATCGACTAGTTATTATATAAACAGCGTCGGGCGTATTGTACTTATTTTTAGGCAGTTTGTGAAACAATTCAATATTTACATCTACAAACAAGACCCTAATAGAATTTTGTACTATATCCAAATATTCCTAATCTATGGCAAATTAAATAATTATTTCGATGTCCCCCACTATTTAGAATTTATGTCTTGGTTAAAACAGATCATTGATTAATTTATCGAGAAGGGTCAGGAAAATTATTGAAGAAGCGATTTTTTCATCACTGTATAGCTTTTTCAATGATTTTCCTTGCCCTTATCGATAAAAACTACAACTATAAAATCTCCTGGCGGTTAAAAACAATGAACAAAATAAACTGAGTAACTTTTTATGCGCGTTTAATGTAATGCCTAGTCAGTTTATAATTTGTGCCTTATTTCATATATAGCGGAGCAGTTCATGCAATATATATACCGGCTAGACAGTATATGTATAATGCCTAATTTCATATATTGACTGTAACATAAATGTTAGACATAAATATCTTATATTGACACTTTCGGTCAATTCTTATTCTTTATAGTCCATTATTTGTGACTTTCGAGTCCATGGGCCTAAAGATACTTCTTATGTTATAAAACTTATTTGTACTCTGTAACATATGATATATATAAGACATGAATATCTTATATCGACACTTTCAGTCAATTCTTACCCTTATTAAGTCCATTATTTGTGACTTTCGAGTCCACGGACCTAAAGATACTCCTTATATTATAAAACTTATTTGTACTCTGTAAAATATACAGGGTGTTTTCAAATGACACTTACAACGTTTGCATGTAGATACCTCTCGTAAAATTGGACAAAATGATATAAAGTCTAAACGTCTGGCATAATATAGACGTCTAAAGCTCTTCTTGCTGTGGTATATAGTGTTTGTTTGGCAAAGCTTATTGCGATGCCAGTTGTAGGTTCTGGTCCGATAAAAACGCGTGCGGCTTCCTCCCTTGCAAAAGAGTCCGCCTTCTCATTACCATCCATGCCAGAATGGCCAGAGATCCAGACCAGCGATATTCTATCGAGGAGAGCCTTTTTTGGCAATATAAAACTAGTTTCGACGTGATACGGTACGAGCTAAGTGCTTTCAAAGCCCCTTGGCTGTCCGTGAAAACTTTTATTAATTTATGTGTGAGATTGGTTTGCTCCAATCTCTTCACACATGAAGCAATGGCGTAAATTTCCGACTGAAATACGGTTGTATAGGATCCTAGAGAGATTGAAATTTCTGTCCTAGGTCTGCGCCCGTATTCACCTGCACCAGAGCCTGAGGGTGTTATTGATCCAGCTGTGTACCAACAGCTGCCTGCTCTAAATAATTAATCCTTACGGAGGACCCATTCGTCTCTATTTGAAATTAGGACGGTATAAGGCAGGTCGTAGTTTACTGTTGGAGGCATTATGTCAGAGGTCATTCCCGGAATTGTGACTTTCAGTGTCCACTTGTGTATACTTATAAGGATACATCTGCTGTTCATTTGAAATATTCCACATAGATGAGTTACTTGCATTTAAAGATTTGCCAATGGTGCGAGTGGTTGAATCGGGTCTATTTTCAATACGGTTTAGAACAGTCTCCTCTAATTGCACAGTTCTTACAGTTCGTTTTCTACCGCTACCTTGTAATTTTGAATTAAAATGTCCAAATTTTCGCAATCTCCTGTCAATTTCAGCAAAAGTGTGACATGGAAATCTAGGTCGATTTGGATATATTTCTCTATATAAGCGCTCGGAACGTCTACCATTTTTTCTGGCTTCCCCGTATATTAGCTGCATATCAGCAATTTCTTCAAAAGTAGAATAACAAAAAGTTTATGAAAGTTGCACAAACAAATTTAATTGTGAATAATTTATTTTGGTTTTGACGTTAAACAAAATGACATCCACAGCTATACATTATTAGAAACGGAGGAGGAACTGATATTAAGAATCCATGCAGCTACAGAAATTATTTCCGGCAATCATTTTTTGATATGTAAAGGTTATGCGTTTTTAACGTGAAAACCATTGAGGGATACAAAATAAAATAAAAATAGCTCCAAATGCCAGTGGCGTAACAAATGGGAGGGGAAAGGTGACATATTCTTCAAAATGTACACCACTGGATCAAGAATTGAAACATGTTTTTCCATAAAAATATGCCCTTTTAAATTTAAAAACAACATGCCAAATGTCAAATCAATATATTCATCAATTTTAAAGTTATCAAATTAAAACATTTAATTTTTCATAACTTTAACACCCTGTACCTCGACTATTTACTTTTCTGGACCCCTCAATTCTTCTATCATTTTGTCAAATTTCACGAGAGGTATCTACATGCAAACGTTGTAAGTGTCATTTGAAAACACCCTGTATATAAGACATAAATATCTTATATCGACACTTCCAGTCCATTAAGTATTATTCTTTTTAAGTCCATTTTTTGTGACTTTCGAGTCCATGGACCTGAAGATACTTATGAAATAAGCTGAAGTTTATTCAGTCTTTATTAAATAGCACTACATTCTTTAAACAATGAATCTACACTGGAACACATTTTATTAAGAAAATATATACCTTATTCAAAAACCAGGAGGAGTAGTTTGATTTTAAGTTGGCAATTCTGTAGACCTCTGATTAGTCAGATTGCACCCAGTTTCAAAAATACTTCAAATATCGAATTTTTATTAATATGTATATAATTCCAAATAAATTTATTGAAGAAATCACCTGAAATCATGTTTGGCAAATCATCAAATTTTATCTTTGGGATACCAGCATTACTATGCGTACTTATGATTGATATGATATTTTGTTATTGGTAAACAAAAAAATCAAACATTTTTAATTCTCGCTACGAATTTTCTAGAAAATTCTGAAAATCCGTTTTTTGCACTTATGGGTGGACAACTTATTAATTCCAGGAAAATATCAATAACAAAATTATTTGGTAGCAAAACTAATATTAAAAGGGTCCAAACAGTAAATTCAAACTAGCACGAAATTTCGTGCTAGTTTACAACACAGATAACCAAAATAATCTGGAGCCAAGTCGAGCAAAAACAGAAAAAATGCAAAATCGAGAAAAAAATCGCTGTACTATACTTTTCTCGAAGCGATTCAGGACATTTTCGACCCCCCTGTAACTTCGTTATGGATGGAGCTAGAAGCCTGAGTTGTCTGTGATGAAGAGGGAACAATATAACTAGGTCTATTCCCAAATTCTAGTCAATTTGATTCTGTGGATTAAGAACTATTGCTATTAAGTCAAAGTTTTTCAGTGACTCACTCACTCACCGTTCATCAAAATTCTAAGGTAGGTACTTCTAGCAGACATACAAGCTTCAAATTTGGAACATAATTATTGCTTAGCCTATTAAGCAAGGGAGAACTGAAACATACCGCAATATCATTCCCGTTTTCTAGATATACACATACTAATTCCGCCTAGATTTTTCTTATAACCGAATAAAATCATATGAGTGGGACAAACGATTCTCACGTTTTCTAAATACTATCTGGCATCACATCAAATACACGACTTTGACTGTGATGGAAAAATTTAAAATAAATTCATCCACTCAGAGTTTCGTCAAATATATTACCAAACATAATTATTATTGGTGGCTGGGGGCATGTTTCCAATTATGCAATAATGGAAGACTTTTTCATTTACCAAATGCACAAAATAATAATTGCAATTGAATTTATAACAATGAAATAACTTCTGTCACCATCGGGCCACTGAGTGGGTAACGTTCTAATAACGTGATGAATACCAATTTGCTAGATACGTAAGCATCGTGGCTGATGTTGATTTTTTTTGGAACATTATGATAATGTATATTTTTCTGATGTTCCACGTAACATTTTTCCATTGTTTAGCTAATGTTGAGATCATGGTGATAAAGTTTGCAAATTAAAAAGTATTTCCATAATTCTCTCCTGGTCACTTATCTAAATACATTTATCATTTCATCTTTATTGAAAACAGTTTCCTAGGTATGGCTGGCATTCCATTTGATTTTGACACCCGACCTAAGCAAAACCCCCGAGGTTAAAATATCTTGTAAATAAGCATCAAGAGATTGAGGTGTAATCCGTTGAAAACTTACCAATAAGTCATCAAGTTAACAACTTTTTATAGTAACGTTCCGACTGTTTGCATTTTTGTGATTAGCCGAAATATGGTTTTTTTAATTTTTTTCCAATACAAGACAACTTGTAAACCATTTATTTCGGCATCTTTAAACTTGTTTATTGCCAAACATACCTCCTCTTTTGTAGTCACATTAAGCATAATTATTCTCAGTCAAGCTGCATAAACATTCTACATCATTCCATAAAAGTTAAATTTCAATCGCAGACATAAGAATATCCGTTTAACCATTTGTGCAAGTCGGTCAACGAATAGAACTTCAACCGTACCACGAATTATAGCAGATTTTCGCGTGAATATTTTCACATTTCAATAATCAAGTGGAAAATATTTTTGGAATTCATATGAAACACCAATACTATACAAGTATACCCATTTTTATAATCCCAAAACTAATTGTAGAGTTATCTTTGTGGAAAGACCTGCCTAAAAGCTGTCCTTATTTTCGATAGTTGTTTTTATTAATTGAGATATGCAATAGGCACATTCAGACCACTGTACATGTGGCAACATCGCGTGGACCGAAACTGTAGATGTTATGAGTAAAGAAATATATAACTCCTCCCATTTTTAAAAGGACTCAAAAATCCGGTATGAGGTATATATATATATATATATATATATATATATATATATATATATATATATATATATATATATATATATATATATATATTCATCATCCATCATTGCGAAGCCCAAAAAACTATATTCTACATGTTATATGAAGCCCGCTACGTTCTTACGAAGCCCACCTTCGTGCTTCCTATAAACAAGCGTGTATAAACTCGCCAAATGATTTGATACACTATAGAAATTCTGTATACCATTTTTTGCTAGGGCTTCAAATTGACGTCTAATATGGCAAAACATGCGCAGTATAGTTCACATCATTTGCTTGTAGGGAGCGTCTTAGTCGTCGTGTATAAACTTTATACAATCTAGATATGTACTAAGCATTTTATGAGCCCCGTGAATGTTTGAGTGCTAATAAGAGCCTCAGAAAATTGACAACGTCGCACTAAATGATGAGCTTCGATATTACTGCTTTAAATCGTTTATGTTGTTTGATAAATCAGTGTTTCGTCTCTGGGTTTCACACAGCCCGGGCTTCCAGTGTGTTTTTA
Source organism: Lochmaea crataegi (assembly GCA_947563755.1). NCBI lineage: Eukaryota > Metazoa > Arthropoda > Insecta > Coleoptera > Chrysomelidae > Lochmaea > Lochmaea crataegi. Next base: position 30,541,051 of record OX387436.1, read on the forward strand.
TATAATTGTTTTCAGTGAAATGAATCGTTCCAAGCGAATATTATCGCTAGTTGCTAAAGAAGGCGTACCACGTAAGTAATTTATAGATTTAGCTAATAGGTAAAATATAACTAGATGCATGGATAATTTAGATTAAGATCAACTGTTTGAGTGAATTTGGCGCCAAAATTAAATTTCTAATAATTTCTTTATTTATAAATAGTTACAGTGCCTTTTTTTACAGTTAGTTTTTTGAATTTTATTGCAATATTTATTTTTGATGAAACAAATACAAAAAAAAATCCGCTAATTTTAACTATTTGATCAGGTAGGTACTAAACAGAACGCCATCAATAAGTTAGAAGTCATCGAATTTAAGCAATTCACAGTCGTTATTAAAGTTTTTAGATAACCGAAAAACAGAAATGATGAGATTTTCAAAATATGTCCGTCCGTTAGTCCGTCTGTATGTACAATTCTCTTATTTATGAACCGATTAAGATGAAATTTTCTACATGGACATAGACTGATAACCGAAAAACAGAAGTGACGAGATTTTTTATACTATGTCCGTCCGTTCGTCTGTCACAGAACTTTCATTTTCTCATTTATGTGCCGATTAAGATGAGCTTTTGTACAAGGGCATAGATTTATAACCGAAAAACAGAAATGACAAGATTTTTAATATATGTCCGTTCGTTCGTCTGTCACAGACCTTGAATTTTTTGGTTTTTAAATCACCTTGTATCTAAAAAAGCCGTCACATCTACTGTTTTTAAATTAATATTTACAAGTATTCACAAATAAGAGTTGTTTTTTCCACATTTGTTTAAAAAGGAAATCTATCCAATTAATTGTTTAATAAAACCCTTAGAAGCTGTTAAATTCTGCGAAAAAAGTTATTGGGAGTTATATGTTACCTATTTGATAATCAATTAAAGCCTATTGTTAAATGCTTGAAGTCTGCCCAACGACATTTTATTTTTATTGCATTTTTAGCAATACCAATGCCTGAAGATATATGTGCAAATAATGAATATGGCGATTTTACTAATTTTATTGGCGATTTTTCTGATAAACATCAATGTATAAATAAAAAGGTCTCCCCATTAAGTGAAATTACTAATCAAAATAAATCAGATCTCGAATGCACACATAGTGACAATGATATTGGAATACCCAGTTTTCAAAAATTCATTGACACAAAACAAGTTTATTCGGAAATTAAAAATGACGATATATCTGCAGAGGGCAATGTAGTAGTTTGCAGCAACATCAATGAAATATATAGTTTACCAGAAAAAGATGAGAATAAAAAACTGTCTCTATTTAATCAAACCAACAGTTCTACTATAAACACTGCACAAAATTACCTTCAGGTTATGAATATACCCTTTAAGACAGAAGTCCGAACTACTACAAATGAAAAATATCTCTTAGATAAAAATTTTGGCACCACAAGTGATCCTCAAATTGGCTCAGAAATACACAGTAACAGTTTACAAATACGTGACATTTACCCAAAAACAAGCGAAAATTTGGAAATTTCAAAAATGATAGTGGAATCCTCAAATATTAACTCTGCAATAACTGAACATTCTGCGACGATTGATACTCAGAAGACGTATGAAGAAATAAATAAAGAAAAATTAAATAAAGAAGTTGGAGTAAATAATACCATAACAGAAAATTCTCTCATATTTGATAGACATACATATTATCTAGCAGCCGAGCCAAACGCAGCAATTGCCTCAGCTCAAATAGAGAAAACCCAAAAGATCGGCGAAATAATATCTTCTCAAAGTGCTTTTGTTGATTTTGGTATGTCTGAAAGTTCCAATGAAGGAATCGACGATTTACTTAAAGGACTTGCTAGCTCAGGATCTGAATATTTACCTTCTGAGGATGAATTATCTTCCGATTCAACCTCTGATGCCTCCTTGGTCAATTATATAGATTATCCAATGAAAAATGTAAGTAGGCTTTTATTGAAAATACGACAGTTTTTTTGTTTTATTTGAATTAAAATTAAAATAAGAAATAATTTTGGTAAAATTTTAAATTTATTGGTATAAGTACAGATCAAACTTGGTATTATTGTTATTTATTTATTATTATTATAATTATTAGATATTGAAAATTTAGATATGATAATTAACAATCTTAGGTTAAATGCACGTTTGAATGTTTTTGAAATCTGTTGAATTATCTTATATATTATATATTACTATAACTTACTTATTTAAAAAATATATTAAAGTAATAAAGTAGGTAAATAAAATTTCAAAATATGTATTATGAAATGTCATTAATTCATTAATGGAATAATAACAATATTTAGTTTTAAGAAATATTGATGATTAAATTTATTTTGTAAATATCTTGTTTGCAGGAATATGATATTCCAGTTTCTACACCAACTTCCAAATTTGAGGTCCAACAAAACGATATTCGTCATTTGAGTACGTCAAAAAATTCAGAAATTGAACTAAGTGGCAATAAAAAAATAAAAATTTTAAGTGATGTTACTTTAGTACAAGCACGTGACAGTTTGCCTAACCATGTTCAACCATACGATTTGGCGGTAAGTATTGTTAAGACTTCAATCATTTACGATTGTGTAGTTTGTGTTATAAAACTTGAAACCGTAGGTTTCCTCTACCAGAATCAATTAAAAAATTACTATTTCCGAAATTAGACCAAAGGCGACACTCATCTGAAGTGGAAACACAGTTAAATACGTTTACTCAAGTCAACCACGTCAAAAAAGTTTCGCTTTTGGCGTGATTGACTTGAGTACTATATAATAATAATAGAGTAAAACCAGTTTAGATATTCTAAATAAATACGAAGTTGGTTAGTTAGAATGTTGAAGGCATTGGTCTTGAATAAACTAATACTATCCTCTATTTTGAAGGGACCGAGTGAGTATACCAGAAAACCGTCAGCGAGAGAGAGACCAACTATATGCCCTATCTGTTTTAAGGATGTTATCACACATTTCACAAGGCATCTTTTCCGGCATCATAAGAATCACAAAGAAGTTCGTTTGCTTGGAACTTTAAAGCCCAATAGTAAAGGACGTTTGGCGCTTGTGGCTTCTTTAAGAAAGCAAGGAAATTTCATTTTGAAAACAGAGAAAAATGTTACTCATCCAGTCAAATCTTCAAAAAAAAAAAGATGCCGAATACTTCACCTGCACTTATTGTCTGGGTTTGTACACAAAACATTGACTATATAAGCACGTTAAAATTTGTAAAGGGAAACTAGAAGATGTAACAAACCCCTCTAAGAATTGTTTAGCTGCATCACAAACTTTTATGGCTATAATAAATTCAAAAAATAGTAACTTTTTAAAGTATTCTAGATTAAAAGAGGAAGTGTTTGGTACCATGCGTCCTGACGATATAAGTGCTATAGTGAAGAATGATCCCCTGATTTGTTTGTACGGTGAAGTACTGCTTTCGAAGCATAAAAGACAACAAATTGTCAATGCAGTATCCAATAAAATGAGAGAAATGGGCCGGCTATTGATATCTCTAAAAAGAATTCAAAACATTAATGGTTTATTTGATGCTCTAAAGCCAGAAATGTTCGAATATTTAGTATCTGCTACAAAAAATATAAGTGGTTATGACATTACCAGTAAAAATTTTAAGGCTCCATCATTGGCTTTGCACATGGGGACTAATCTGAAAATTGTTTGTGACGTAGCTTATAAACTAGTTCTGCAAAAGAAAATTATCCCTGGTATAGAATGCTACGATTCTACAACAAAAAAACAGGAGATCAAAGATTTAAAAAAGCTTATTGAAGGTCATTGGTGCAATGAATTATCTAGTCTGGCTCTAAAGGACTTAAAAGAAAAATATTGGGATAAGCCAATACAGTTGCCGCTTACAAGTGACCTTCATTTATTCAATGAATATATTGATAAACTTGCAGATGAATCTTTTAATCATTTAAACAATAATATTAACAGTATACAACATTATAAACAACTAACACAATGTGTTTTGGCTAAAACTGTACTTTTCAATAGAAAAAGAGTTGGAGATGTGCAGTACTTAAAAATTGATAACTATAACAAAGATTATAGTACGATTAATCCAGAAAGTTTTGGAGAAACACTCACCGAAGTGGAAAAAATTTTAAGAAAAAACCACAAGCGAATAGTTACGGGCGGAAAAGGCTCAAAACCTGCTCCCATACTATTTTCAAGAAAAACTCAAAGGTATATCAAGTGCTTACTAAACATTAGACAAAACACAGACATTGTTCCCAAATGTAATCCATACATTTTTGCTAATCCCAATTCTGAGGATCGCTGGATGACTGGAACAAAGGTAATTAGAGACTTAGCTACTAGTTGTGGAGCCAAACAACCAGGCCTTTTAACATCCACAAAGTTCCGGAAACATATTGCAACGACTCTACAGCTGATGGCAATCGGAGAAGACGAAATGGAACAGATCGCAACTTTTATGGGGCATACAAAAAAAACGCATGCTAAATTTTATAGGTAGGGTTAGATTTTTCCTGAATTATCAACAATTTTTACAAAAATAATAATTATTATGTTTTAGACTGCCACAGGACATGTATCAGACAGCTAAAGTGGCAAAAATTTTATTACTAATGGAAAAAGGTAGGTGACATTGAAATTGAAAACGAAATTTATCACAGTTCCGAATCTGAGGAAGAAGAATGTACTGTGGAGAGATTAGTAAATAAAATTACATCAGATGTAGGCAGTGCAAGCACAAAGGCTGTTGAAAACGTTATGTCAGAAGAATTTGCAAATACTGACTTTTCCGAAGTTGCCCAGATCAATGAACCAACCAAAAAGAATATTAAGGGTAAGCAATGATTGTATTTACTAAACAAAATCGTTAGGGTAAATTCATACTACTCATTTCTATAAGAATATAAGATATATCGCAGAGTATTATTTCTGAAATAATAAAATATTGAAACTAAAAATTTATTCATTTAACTGTTTTCATAAAATGTATTTGGCTTATTCTAAACTAATATTGTTTGTTTTTCTTATAAACTATACAATTAAAATATAGCATTTTTTTGTAAACGGTATTCTACATTTCAGAATTAGAGAAGAAAGGAAAGGATGCTTCAAAAAGAATAAAATGGTCTCAAGAAGAAAAACGAATTATTTGTGACTATTTTAAACACCACATAAGGAAGAAAGTTGTGCCCAAAAAATTTGAATGCGATCAATTTTTAGATTTACACTCAACTGCTTTCCAAAATATGAACTGGGTCCGAATAAAAACCCTTGTTTACAATACTTTTCGTCTAAAGAAATAGAATAATGAAATTCTTCAACCTTAAATAAATGTTCTTATTTTGTCACTAAATTCAGTTTTATTTCCTATTAAAAACCTTTTTGTATACTCTCTGGAGAATTGGTGATATAACAATAAAAGATGAATCTTAATAACTATATTCACACTATCATAAGTAAATTCTAAACATTACTATTTACAATCTTATCAAGCATTATTGCTGGTATTTCATCCCCCATAGCTTGTAGTCAGCGCCGGAAACGGTTTGTACCTTCATCAGCAGCCATAAGTGGAGGTTCCCGATATATGTAGTAAGCATCGTTCGTGATCTAACCCATACATCACATAATAAAGTATGGAATAAATATATCATCCTGATGCGTACATTTTGACATAATGGTTAAATTTCTAGTCATAGGTACTTGTCAAAGTAAGGACGTCACCTCTAAATTTTCAATTGTTTGTCATGTTATACCTCTTTTGAAAAGGTTTTCCTTTCCAATCACATATTATTTCTAAATATTTACGGTATAGAGGATGGTGAAAAATATAAAATTAATAAATAAATCCAAATTATTTGAATATATATATTAAATTGCTAGAAACAAAATAGTTTATGTTTTTGACATTTTTGCTTGGAAACAGACAGTTTGGCTTTAACAGATACACAAAGAATTGATATTCTTATTATTATTCTTCTTCTTGCATTTAAGAAATAACCACTATCTTGTTTCCAAACAATACATTTTAAAATCCATTGATTTTGTTGTACATGCTTCAGAAATTTAATATTTATTTAAATAAATGTGTTTCATTATTTTAATATATTTCACCACTTTGGATTCCGTAAATATTTAAAAATATAATCACGTGGTTGGAAAGAGAGACAAGAGCCCTTTTAAAAGAGTAACCAAATTTCATATAGTGTTATTAACAAAAATAAAGAGTTGACGTCACTACTTTGACAAGTATGACTTCAGAAATTTCACAATTATGTCAAAATATGCGCATATGAAAATAGAAATCGACGTGTCTCAGAATTTTTGCAGCTGAAATAAAAATAATAATATTTTGCTAAATAACACTGGGTCAGATGTTATCTTCAACTGAGATACAGGGTGTTATTTACTACTGAGATACAGGGTGTTAAAGTTAACAGATTTTTTCGTTTTTAGGCTATAATTTCGCTACATCTATATACATTTTTACCAAATTTGACAGAGAGGTACTACTTTAGGTAAGAAATATGATTTTATTTGTTATTTAACATTTTGTCATAGGGGCGCCACATGAGATATACCTGATGATGAAATTAAGCCATAACTTTTTTGACAAAAGTTTTTTATAATTTTGACTGGGAAATATGATGTAAACATTATTTAAGTAAATTTGTTATACCTGTTTGAACTCGATAACTTAAACCGATTTCAATAAAAACGCCATTAAATAGTTCAAAGTTATGAACATGCATAATAATGGGCCATAGAGTAACTGAAGAATCCTTGGTTTAAAATATGAAGATTTATCGTGATACATGTAGATAAAAAGTGCTTCATACTGAGAATACAGGCTGATTTTGAATTTTGAAATAAAACACCCTGTATCTTAGAAAGGAAGCACTTTTTATCTAAATATATTACGTTAAATCATCATATTTTAAATCGAGTTTTTCTGTGTCCCATTATTAATGAACAATGCTTGTCTCGTTTTTTCGTTTTGGAGCATTTTCGAGACTTTAACTCTTTAATGGCGTTTTTCTCGAAAACGGTTTAAGTTATCGAGTTCAAACAGGTTTAACAAATATACATACTAATAATAAATACGTCATACTTTCTAGTCAATATTATCAAAAAGTTTCGTCAAAAAATGTTGTGGCCTAATTTCATCATGTGGCGCTCCCTATACCAAAATGTAGATTAACAAATAAAAAAATATTCCTCACCTACAGGAGCACCTATCTACCGAATTTGATAAAAATGTTTAGGCATGTTCTGAAGTTATTGCCAAAAAATTAAAAAAATTTGGTAACTTCAACACCCTGTATCTGAGTAGTAGATAATATTTGACCCAGTGTTATTCAGCAAAATATTATTTTGATGTCCTGAACCTGTGGTTAAGATATTGACCATTCCTTATAAAACACCCTGTGTAAGCATGCTAGATTACAGCATTAAAAAAATGTCAAATTACATATTTATTGAAGAAATATGGCAACATGGCTGGGCTGCTTATTATTAGGCGTATATATACATTATACACAGTGGGCCATGTAATAACCTAATAATGTCAAGAGGCTTGTAAAAACTTAGGCATATAATAAGATTTATATATAAGAAAAAAGTTTCCCCTCTCTGGTGTTTCTTTATAATGCTTTTATATAGTTCATGTTTTCTTAAAATACACTTTCAAAAAATTGATATAAAGGCCGGGACTCCTGTCGCCTGTAGTATGTACTGGGCTTGCAATAAATATGAGGACGTATATATATATATATATATATATATATATATATATATACATCCTTCTATCGTTAGAGCGTCCAGACAAAAATGTGCTTTATAGCGTCCGACGTCGTTTTCTGCAGATATAGTGTTAATTGAGGTGAATACTTTTTAATATAGATAAAGGATGGTTAAAATAAATGGAAAAAAGGACTTTGGCACGGAAAACACAACATTGCTGTATATTTTCCTAACATTATGGCGCCCTTTCAGTCGATGGACAATTGGGCGTCTCTTATATTCAGCATTACGTATATATGATAGCCTTTAGGGCGTCAATTTTGTTATTGCGTTGTTGCCGCAGTAAGTACATATCTGCTATTTACAGAAAATAGGAGGACAAATAAGATATAATGTGGTTATTGTAAGTAGGAGGGAACTATAATATGTTATTGCAATGAAATTTCAGAGGTATTCATTTAACAAGTTACAAATACTCAAAATATTGAAGACAGTGAACTTAAATAAATCTTCGAATGGACAATTTCTTCACAAAATTGCATTAATTTCAGAATTACATGATAGTTATTATTTTATATGGTGTTTGTTAGGTACTAGTTGAAGAATAGCTATTTATGTAGGCAGTTACAAAAAATATGATTTTTTGTGACATTTGTGATCATTCAGGACACGAGTATTGTCGGTGAAAAGTTTTAACCCTAGTTGAGAACTAATATTTTTCCTGCGTAGATAAATAATTTATTTCCTTAAAATTGTGGGTTACGGGAAAATACTATAAGGGAAGTGATGTGATGGAGTGATTTTGACGTTTCGAGATTCGAATGGATCTACACAAACTGACAAATTTGTTGGAATCTTCGTATCAAAAAACCTCCTATACAAAATTTCTCCGAAATCGGAATCAAATTTTTTTTGGAAATTTCCTTCAGCTTTAATCCTGTATATTATCTACAATATAAAATGAAAGAATTCAAATGTAGTAAGTAATTGAGATGCATGTTAAACATTTTGCAGTCCTGACCCAAAAATTGTAAATTTTGGTTTATATTGAATGTATGGAAAAAATTATGCAGTATCATGTATTTTAATACGCGGAATCCATTTCTTGTAGTAGTGTTATGAAATTTTTGTTATTAAAAAAATGTTTTCTTAGTTTTTTTCAAGTAAAGTATTAGAAAACAAATTTTGGGTGAAAACTAATAGCCTCGTGCATAAGGTGAAGTCATCTGGGTACATCAACTGGTTCAAATAATATTCTAATACATCAGTCGGAGCTAGATATCACGTTTATCCTTAGTGCCACGAAACAACAACATTAACAAAAGAAGTAAGTAGATATCGTCAAGGACCAGATTTTAAAAATATTCATACATACAGTCTGCTCCAAAATTCAGTGACGAAACAAACACATATTTTTTATGTGGTTCTTGCTGATTTGCCATTCCAAATGAAGTATTATATACAGGGTGGTCCGTAAGCAATGGTCCAAAGTGAAATGGGAGATTTTTGGCCTGAAAATATTACAATCTCTTGCAACTTGCTTTAATCAAATATTGATAATAGAAAAGATACAGGGTGGCAAAGTTTGAATGTAAAAGATGTTTTATCTCAGTAAATTGGAAGATTTTTGGATATACAAACGTAAAAATTAAGAGATGGGGGTTTTAAGGCATGAGAAATCGTAATATGATATCCGTTTTGATGTATTTCCTAGAGGGCGCCAAATGAGCTAAGTTGTTGGTGTAACTGTGCGCTTAACTTTTTCATCGTTAACGCAATCTCTCTTTTTATTGAAAAATATTAAAACTACATCATTTGCGACAAAAATAAATATGTATCATTAGTCTCAAAAATTAATAGTTTTCGCATTTTAAAAACCCCCTACATAATTATTATTTTATTTATTAGCACAAATAACACCGTACACTAACTAACGTCGTTAGTTAGTGAACGATGCAAATAATAGCGTTAGTAGGCGCTGATGTCAGCAAATTTATCATCACAAGAATTAACATAGTAGGTGCCGATGTCAACAAGTTAATCATTCGTGTTTTGACAGTTAATCTCATTACACTCTTGAAGTACGAAACTATTTAAACACCTTGTTTTCTGAAAGCTGGATTGGTCGTGGTAGTCCCTTTCCTTGGCCAACACGCAGTCCAGAATATAACCCTTTGGATTTCAGTTTATGGGGCACAATGAGGGAAATAGTTCACAGAAACCCTATAAATAGTCGAGTTCAACTTTAGCAAGAAATCAGAGCAGCAACAAATTTTTTTACGCCACTGACATTGTTTAATATTAGGCGATCTTTCATGAAACGCATGGATAAATGTATCGAGATGAATGGCGGACATATTGAACAATTACTGTGAAATAATATTTAAATTTTGTTGTTGTATTTTTCAATAAATTTTTCTTTTTTCTCTTGATTAAAAGTTATTGAGTTCATAATGGTTGCTTTATTAATATGTCAAAGTACTAATAAATAAAATGCAAATTACGTAGAGGGTTTTTAAGATGCGAATATCTTGAAAACTAGCAACCTTTGAGACTTATGATAGGTATACATTTTTTTCACAAAAATGATGTCATTTTAATATTTTTCAATGAAAAGCGAGATAGTGTTAACAATAAAAAAGTTGAGTGCACAGTTACACCAAGAACGTAGCTCATGTGGCTCCCTCTAAAAAATACATCAAAACGGATATGATATTATGATTTCTCAGGAACTAAAACCCCTATCATCAAATTTTTACGTTTGTATATCCAAAATCTTTCAATTTACTGAGAAAAAACATTTTTGACATTTCAACTTTGCCTCCCTGTATCTTTTTTATTATCAATATTTTATTGAAGCAAGTTGCGTCAGATTGTAATATTTTCAAGCCAAGAATCTTCCATTTCACTTTGGACCATTACTTACGGACCACCCTGTATATATATTTTTATTGTTTAAAAGTATATTTTGCAAATTTTTTTAATTTCATTCAACTATTCGAGAGCTATAAGACCGAGGCAGGAATAAATGCGGAACATAACACCATCTATGCTACAAAGTGTTAAGCGAACATTCCACCGGGTACGGCACGGCACGCTGCATTGGCGTATCATCACAGCGTCACTTGCTGCAGCAGTAGAGTCTTGTTGAATATCATTCCACCTAGTGCAGCAATGTGCAGTATTCTTTCGGGCTCTTTCGAATTAACATGGTATTGAACAAAAAGAAAATAGCGTTAGCCATTTTATTAAGGAGAAGAAGACGACGAGCTAGCTATTGGGTCCATCCCCTGAATACAAGCAGGTTGGAATGTGGTGAATATCACCGGCTTTGCCAAGAACTAGAAGAATATCCGCAAAGATATTTTCAATACTTCAGAATGAATTTCGATCAGTTCAACAATTTGCATAGATTGTTGGAAAATGCAATTAGCAAAGAAAATACTAATTTTAGAGATGCTATTTCATCAAGAGAAAGATTGGCTGTTACATTAAGGTAAATAACACTTAAAATTTAAATTAATTTCATTTTAAGATTTTAAATCTTTATTTTTTAAATCGGTTTTACAAATTATAAAAATTATTCGCGGTATCTTCCATAAAACTGTTGTTATCAAATTGTGTTGAAGTGGAGTCTTCATTCATTGGCGTATAGGTTAAATTAGATGATGGCCGACTAAAATTGGAGCCACTCGTCGATGGTCTGCTTTCTCCGAAAGCTAAATTAAAAAGTAAATTTTGTATTTGAATCCGAGCGAAACAATTATCTCTCGGGCTCAACAGCTTCAGTGTAGGCACGCAGCTCAACATGAACTGTTCATCCGAGTCGTCTTTTTTGGAAATTATTTCTAAAAGCTCAGCATCAGTTATGTTGGCTGGTTTTTCTTTTATTTTTTGTTTATTATGTAGTTTTTTAGTTGCTAAAGTAGCAGTAGAAGTCGTCGGAGTGGCTAACGTTTCGCGTTCATCTAAAATTGACGTTTCTTGACTTGTTGTAGCTTGTTCGATAAAAGTATCTTCATCGTAATTTTCCTTTACGTTTCCTTCCTCTTTAGATGTGCATTCCTCTTTTTGGGCACTGTTATAATTTCCAATGGTTTCCTTAAAATCGATGAAGGGGGTTAGGAAAAGAAGTTGATCATAAAATACCCATTTCTTTCTTTTTCCTCCAGCTGATCCGCTTTTCTCACTTTTGGATGACCTGTAATTTTTGATGAAGGCGTCACGTAGAGTTCTCCATCTTTTTTTAATATTTTCGAGCCCTTCAACGTCAGAATCTGAAAAACGGAATTTATTGTTTGGTACTTCTTGTTATTTTTGAAGAACAAACATCCAGAAGTGACAAAACAGATTTTTTTTAATATTAAAATTTTTTTCTTTCCAGATATCTGGCAACTGGCATGTCTTTCAGATCTATTGCATTTAGTTTTCGCCTAGGAGAAACAACTGTGAATAAAATAGTCAAGGAAACCTGCATTGCTATAAAAAATATAGTTATGCCGTTACACATTTCAACAGTGAACAAAGAAAGATGGAATGAAATACGAAACGATTTTTATAAAAAATGGAATTTTCCAAATTGTGTGGGTGCCATCGACGGCAAGCATATTCACATATTTGCCCCCAAAAATTCAGGATCAAATTTTTTTAATTACAAAGGAGGTTTCTCGATTGTATTAATGGCCGTTGTTGACGCCAATTATAAATATATAATGATAGACGTTGGGTCGTATGGATCAAACAGCGATGGTGGAATTTTTGCTAACTGTTCGTTTGGAAAATCATGGTTGATGAACGATAAAAATTTGAATTTGCCAGAAAATCAAGATCTTCCGTTCACAGAAACTTCTTTCCCTTTAGTATTAGTTGCAGATGAAGCATTCCCATTGAAAGAAAATATATTACGACCATTTCCTGGAAGGAACTTAACTGAACGTCAAAGAATCTATAACTATCGGTTATCCAGAGCGAGGAGAGTCGTCGAAAACGCTTTTGGCATAACTGCACATACATGGAGAATATTACTAAAACGCATCGAAGTTAACGTTGAATTTGCTAATGAAATAGTAGTTGCATGTTGCACACTTCACAATTATTTATTAGATACTGGAAACAATCAGAATATTTCCAAGTTTACGTCTACATCTGTACAAAACGTTGCAACGCAACGAGAAAAACATCAATATTCTAGACCGGGAAGACAGGCATTAGATATTCGTAATGCTTATGCAGATTGGTTTATGTCACCTGCTGGCGAAGTTCCTTGGCAGTATGATGCAATTACACATTAAAATTATTTATTTCAATTTACATTTCTAGTTATTTAATATGATATAATAAAAATTCACCTAGTTAATTGATAAATATTCTTACCCTTTATATCTAAATTTTTGGCAACTTCCTTCCAGGCATAGTCACGACTATTTGCACTTTTATAATTTTTTAAACTTTTGTCGTACAGGACAGGATGACTTTCGACAGCAACAATTAATTTTTCTTCCATATTTCGGTCCGTCGCGTACGGTAAAAAATTTCAACTGATGCCGAAATCACTGCACGCAGCGATGCGCCGTACTGCGCTGCATTGACTTTGCTGCAACGGATTCGGTGGAATCATTCCCATAAGCCACTATGTAATTTAAAATTTATGCAGCGACGCATCTTGCCGCTCCGTCAATGCAGCGTGCCGTGCCGTACCCGGTGGAATGTTCGCTTTAGAGTAGACCTTAATGCCCGGTTAAGTCATGTCTACTGGTCAATGATGAACAAGCTGAACATTTATTGTAAATTTTCTTTTGTTTATTTTGGTAATTTAAAATCAAAAACTGACCTATTTGGGGAATTTTTAATAGTACTTTTTATTTAGCTTATAATAAATTTATGCGTTACTTGGACGCACCCTATATACAGGAACGTATCTAAGAAATTAAGATCTGGGAAGTAACTTGGGACTTCGATATTAAATAAAAAAGAGATTCATTCATATTGTTTCATGTATAATTTGCGTATATTGTTTCGCGTTTACGGCGTCCACTGACCATCTGCATACAACGTGCTAACTCTTTTTTTTTTAAGAAAACTAAATATTTTTATGATCGAAGAATACGTACAAGTACATGCAATGGAAACGCACAAAGAAGTAAGAGATGAAGGCTGTAGTTCATTAAATTCGAATGATTTTGATTTTTGTATCCCTGCAGGATTTTTTTTCAATCTGAATAACTTTGTAGTACCTATTGTAGGACTTTTAAGTTTCTCTGTGTATATGTAGATTTTATAGTAGAAAACTTTTTTTTGTATTGTGTAAAAATTTACTTTTTATTTGTCCCATATTCGACATTGTTTTATAATTACTGCTTACTAGGTATTAAAACAATAAAATCTAGATTTATAACCTAATTAAAGTGGGTTTCTTTAACACGTTTTAGCTTCCAAATAAATTTAGGGGTAGTCAACAATATAATATTGACATTATACTTGTCTTTTAGATGACCGAGAATAGTTTGTATATAATGTCCTACTCAATAATTAATTATACAGTGAACGTCTAAATTATGGAATATTATCATTGTTCCGAGAACCGTCGAGTTTTGAGGGAATTCCCGAAACAGGTCGATTTTTGTTGTACAATGCCCATGTTATAACGTACATGGAGTAGGGATGACGTAACCGGTGTAGGTGTAATGACGTAATCGTTAATTTTTTTAAATAGAAATCGGTATAATGTGTCACCTCATTTGAACGAGAATTTAATTATCTATTTAACGACATGACATTTTTAACTAAATTATTTTTTTAAGGGTACGAAAACAATTTTTTTTAATTTAAATTCAATCAAATTACAATTAATGCTTGAATCCATGACTTTCTGAAATACTTAAAAAAGCAAAAATAAGTAAAAATAATAATGGACACGAAAAGTTCTCTCATAAACACTGAAACTTTTTGTCATATGTAATTCAAGCAAGTGATAGTGGCATAATTACTGTAATATTTATTGTCGTAAATGTTTTGATTTTGTGAATTGTTATCAGTTGTCAATTGTAATTTTTACTTTTGAATAGTGAATTATGGCTCACCTAAATGAATCACAACGCATAGAAATATTAATCCTTAGCGGATGCGGAGGTAAAAAAAAGAACACAGAACGAGGTATGCAATTTATTCAACGCAAAATATCCCGTCAGACCCATCAGCCAATCAACAGTAAGTAAAATAGTCCGAAAATTTGGAGAAACTAGGCACGTTAAACAGATTCCAAACGCAGGGCGTCCTAAAATTGAAGACAATGTGAAACTTGATATTTTATTAAATGTACATGACAATCCTCACAGTAGTTCAACACAAATGGGTGAATATGCTGGAGTTTCCCAAAGATCGGTATTACATGTTTAAAAAAAAGAAAAATACCATCCCTACAAAATTCAACTACATCAGGAGTTAAACGACGACGACCCCGATCGCCGGCTTCAATTTTCTGAAATTATTCAGGATTTATGTATCCCCAATCCACTTTTCATCAATCAAATCCTTTTTTCCGATGAAGCAACATTTTTTATACATGGTACCGTGAATCGTCAAAATTGCAGATATTTGAGTCAAGAAAACCCGTATTGGATGACTGAGGCACACACGCAATATCCTCAGAAAGTGAATGTATGAGGTTTGTTCCAACCAGCGTCAGAAACCGTCAGGATTCTGCGCAGTAACTTAAATACGTTCCAACCAGACATACAAACGATTAGTTAACGATCAGTTTCTTGTTCCAACCAAAATTTAAAACGGTTTGAAAACTATCAGAACGGTTTACGGATTTTCTTCTGACCACTAATCTGGCGCATGCGAATCGCTGTGTTTTTATTTTACAGTTTCTTTCACTGTTTCATTGAATTGCAGCATAACCTTAAAGTGTGAATTGTGTTTGTATTTAGATATAATTAAAACTAGAACTTTTAAAGTGTGAATTGTGTTTGTATTTAGATATAATTAAAACTAGAACTTTTAAAGTGTGAATTGTGTTTGTATTTAGATATAATTAAAACTAGAACTTTTAAAGTGTGAATTGTGTTTGTATTTAGATATAATTAAAAAGCTTGGTTTTATTCCTAATTTTGATCATAATAAAAATCGTGTAAGCCTTTGGATCAGCTGATTAACGATGCCAACACAAGCGCATGTACAGTACAGACTGAAGTTGTAAGATGTTCCAACCAAAAACATAAATTGATCAGGGATCAGATTATTTGATAGACATGCGCGTTGAAAACGATTTGAAAATAGTTGGAAATCAGTTTGTGATTTGTGGTTGGAACAAACCTATGGGCAGGGATCATCAATGACAGAATCATTGGCCCTTTTTTCTTTGAAGAAAATCTAACAGGAAGACGCTATTTAACTTTTTTGAGAAATCAACTTATACCTGTATTTGCTAACATGTATCCAAATGCCAATAATCCAAATTTACCTAGTGAAAATATCTGGTTTCAACAAGATGGATCCCCTCCGCATTACGCACGTGAAGTACGTCAATTTTTAAATAATTACTTTCCCGGGAGGTGGATCAGAAGTCGAGGTTTTATAGAGTGGCCAGAAAGGTCGCCAGATCTAACACCTCTAGATTTTTTCCTGTGGGGTTACATAAAATCAAAAGTTTATGTCAATAGACCCCAAAACTTACAGGACTTGAAAGATAGAATTAGGCATGAAAAGAGTCTAATTACTCCAGAAGTCATCCGCAATGTACTTGATGAATGTGTCCGTACATTCGCATATTGTCAAGAAACCGATGGATGGCAGTTCGTACATTTAATTTAAAATAATTGTTATGCATAATTTGGTTACTTTAAAGTACATTATTAATTAAATCATTAGTTGAAATTTGGTTGAATTTAAATTAAAAAAATTGATTTCGTACTCTTAAAAAAATATTTTAGTTGAAAATGTAATGTCGTTAAATAAGGAATTAAATTCTCGTTCAAATGAGGTGTCACATTATACCGATTTCTATTTAAAAAAATTAACGATTACGTCACTACACCTACACCGGTGACGTCATCCCTACTCCATGTACGTTATAACATGGGTATTTTACAACAGAAATCGACCTGTTTTGGGATTTCCCTTAAAACTCGACGGTTCTCGAAATAATAATAATATTCCATAATTTAGCCGTTCACTGTAGAATACTATTAATAAAGAAATGCGCCAGCTCACTGACCTTCCTACCTCATATCTAAACCTTTACTCACGTTAATGTATCGGACTTTCTTAATTTGGCGCTATTAGAGGAGAGTGGTTGACGTGACGCTCTAAAGACGAGAGCATGTATTTGAGAGAATACTCAGAGTTGAGTAATGTACCAGAAATGTATTTTTCTAACTGTTGCATTCAACAATATAAGCGATTTAACGTTCTACTGAAACGGCAGTGTTGTCAAATCTCGGGACGCTCTAAGCGCGAATAACTATCAAGATAAAATGTATACTCTATATACAACTTAATACTCCTAGCGTCTCTGCCGGAGAGTTGCGCGAACTAAATATATTCGGGAACCGTATATTTTCGTTCATTTCATGATCAAAAAAGCGTCCCCCAAAAATTTTGTTGGTAGGTTCGTGACGTAATTTCAAGTCCCTGGACAAATTATTACAAGGGGTGTGCATAGAGCGTCCGTATACGGACGCTGTATGCACTTGGACGCTCTATTGAATGCGATTTCAGAATGTATGGACGCTTTAACGATAGAAGGATATATATATATATATATATATATGTATATATATGTATATATATACAGGGTGCGGCCGATAAACCGTCGGTTAGACAGATCTCGTGAACTACAGGTAAATGAAAACTGAAAATTTGCATGGGGGGGGGGGGTTTCGAAGTGAGAACTATTCATTGAAAATATTGGCATCCTTTTATCACTTCTGGTTATACCGGAAGTTAGCTCTAATTTCGTTTTTTCAAATGGGACACCCTGTATATTTTTACATTTTTTGAATATTTACATTATTCTAAACAACTTTCGTCAATATTTCCCTATGCCTATCTTCAACCCTTTTTGAGTTATATTTTTTTTTTCAATGGAAACCACACATTTTCACTATGTACAAAACATTCAATATATTCTAAGGTAACTTGGGTAAAGGCTTACATTTTTCAGAAAGTGTACACGTTTATAATTTTGAAATTGTTATTTTTATTATACAAAGTGCTCTCAAAATTGGAGTAAATTTGTTACCTAAAACATTCACATAATTCATTTTTTTCAAATGGAACACCCTGTATATGATTGATTATACTAAAAGTATACATTATCCGCTTTATATCTGCATTGAGTTCCCTATACCTATCTCATGTAGATTTCCGGTAATTGCACTGTACAAATATTTCTTCAATACCAAATTTTAGAAAATAAAATTTTTTAATAAAACAAACAATGAACGCTCATACATTATATTTAAAATTCAAGAATAGACAAATTTGGGATAGAAGCTCACTAAAGTAACACATGTTCAAAATGGTGTCCATCAACTTCCAAACATTTCTGGATTCTTTTAATGAAATTATCATTAGTAGCTCTTGAAATGAATTCCATATCCATTTCGTTGAAGGTACGAAGAACTCTACTTATCATATCTTCTTTGGTAGTAACAGGTTCAGCGAATACCTTATTTTTAACATACCCCCAAATAAAGTAATCCAGTGGTGACAATTGGGGGGATCTTGGTGGCCAACGGAATGGACCGTTATTAGCTATCCACCTATCTTCAAATATTTCTTGAAGCAATGTGCCTATACTCTTCGAATATTGTGAGCAGGTGCACCATCTTGTTGAAACCAAGTTTCATTAACCTCATTATTAGGTAAATTTTGCAGTGCCGGAAAAATTGCTTGCTATAGAATATTACAGTACCGCTCACCGTTTAAATTTTCGTCATAAATTGTAAGTGCGAATATCTTATCATTTTTTATAGCACAAAAAACATTAGAAGAAAATGACACTTGAAATTTGCTATCACATGTAACGTAAGGGTTTTCGTCACTCCAATAGTGGCTGTTGTGGCGGTTAAACAGTCCATTTTTCGTGAATTTGGACTCATCACACCAAATAATCTTTTTTGTAAAATCTTCATCTTCTTGACTTTTAATTAAAATCCACTCACATCATCAAGTTCACATTTTCTGCACATAGGTTCACTAACTTTGCCCATATTGTACAGATGTTTCCTCAAGGTGCAGTGTCCAGTCACCAGGTCGGTAACTGTCTTCAAATGTCTCTTACCCAGTTTCAATAGCCTGGTTGAGAGTTCCTTGTCTACCTTGTTCAGTAAACTCTTGGTATGAAGGTGCCCTTGTGTCACCCTCCATTTGAATTGGTGTTCCCTATCTAGCCAGTTCCCGATTTCCCCTCTTATGCAATCTTTTGTGATTCCACAAAACGGTTCCGGACCTATGAAGTCTCCTTTAGAGCCTTCTTTAGCTAACTGGTCCGCCATTTCATTACCTGCAATCCCCTCATGTGCCGGCACCCATATTAGAGACACTTTGTTGTCTCTTGCCAGCCTGTTGAGGGATTCTTTGCAGTTTTTCACCAGTCTAGACTTAGTTGTTGGATTACTGATAGCCTTAAGCAGAGCCTGGCTGTCAGTGAGTATTTAAATTTTTTGTCCGGTATATCCTTTTCTGATGTTTTCATATACAATCGTATCTGCTTGAAACACAGTCGTATATCGACCAAGGCTAAAGAACATTCTCTTTCTAGGTCCCTTTATACCAGCCCCAGTGCCATGGTTTGTTTTGGAGCCATCGGTGAACCAGATGATTTCTCCAGAATTACCTGGGTGCATCACCTGTTCCCTAGATGGGATGATGATATTCACTCGCTCAGTGAATATATTCTCTGGTGTCATGCTATCAAAACTCATGTGAAATATGGGTTCGTCTAGCAATGTCCCAGTTGTATCAGTTCTAGAGGAGGAAGTCCAATAAGGGCTTCCATTGATGCCGTCCCCGTGCTGTTCATTGCCCCGGTAATACCAAGAAGAGCTTGTCTTTGGATTGCAGTTAACATATTAACTGCAGAGGTCACTTCTGTCCTCCTCCACCAGACTATTGTTCCATCATAGGTGATCGTTGGCCTTATCACAGTTGTGTAGAGCCAGTGAACCACCTCAGGTCGTATTCCCCAGGTTTTGCCCATAACTCTTCTGCATTGCCAGAAAAGCCTAGTCGCCCTGGTAGTAATTTTTTCCAGGTGTGCCTTCCATTTCAGTTTGGAATCAAGGGTCACTCTCAGATATTTGACTTCTTTGGATATTTCTAGTTCTTCTCCGAACAACAGTACTCTGCGGGAGAACTCTTCTATTCGTGAAAGCAACTAGTTTGTTTTTTTTTGGATTAACTGAAAGGTCCTCTGTAAGGCACCGTTCCTCCACAATTCGCAGTGCTTCCTGTAGGACATTCATAACCACCTCCGGGAATTTCCCATTGGTGACAATCACTATGTCGTCCGCAAAACCCTGCGTCCATATGCCTTGATCATTCAACCTACAGATCAAGTCATCCACAACTAGGTTCCACAAAAGTGGTGAAAGTACTCCACCCTTTAGTTGTCCTAACGGTGTATGTTTTATCATGCATATGTGCTGTTATTCTCCTATGCTCAAGCATGGATCCTATCCATTTGCATGTGGTACTGTTAATCCCTCTGTTTTTAAGGGATCTGTTAATTGATGACATCGATGTGTTGTCAAAAGCACCTTCGATGTCTAGAAATGCTGCAAGGGCTACTTCCTTATGATTCAGGACCTGAGACCAAATTATGCAGGGCAGCTTCACCTGATTTCCCTGCTTGATAAGCCCATTGTAGTCTATGTAGAGGGATGCTCTTAAGCGCTCCTTCTTGTAAATACATATGTAATACTTTTTCCATAGTTTTCACCATGAATGATGTCAGACTGATTGGTCGGTAGGATTTAGCCTGGGTGTACGTTTCTTTTCCTGGTTTAGGAATAAACACCACCTTAGACTCTCTGCATTGCCAGAAAAGCCTAGTCGCCCTGGTAGTAATTTTTTCCAGGTGTGCCTTCCAATTCAGTTTGGAATCAAGGGTCACTCCCAGATATTTGACTTCTTTGGATATTTCTAGTTCTTCTCCGAACAACAGTACTCTACCCTGCGGGATAACTCTTCTATTCGTGAAAGCAACTAGTTTTTTTTTGGATTAACTGAAAGGTCCTCTGTAAGGAATGGTGATTCCTCCACAATTCGCAGTGCTTCCTGTAGGACATTCATAACCACCTCCGGGAATGTCCCTTTGGTGACAATCACTATGTCGTCCTCAAAACCCTGCGTCCATATGCCTTGATCATTCAACCTACAGATCAAGTCATCCACAACTAGGTTCCACAAAAGTGGTGAAAGTACTCCACCTTGAGGACATCCTTTAGTTGTCCTAATGGTGTATGTTTTATCATGCATATGTGCTGTTATTCTCCTATGCTCAAGCATGGATCCTATCCATTTGCATGTGGAACTGTTAATCCCTCTGTTTTTAAGGGATATGTTAATTGATGACATCGATGTGTTGTCAAAAGCACCTTCGATGTCTAGAAATGCTGCAAGGGCTACTTCCTTATGATTCAGGCTCCTTTCGAGACCTGAGATCAAATTATGCAGGGCAGCTTCACCTGATTTCCCTGCTTGATAAGCCCATTGTAGTCTATGTAGAGGGATGCTCTTAAGCAATCCTTCTTGTAAATACATATGTAATACTTTTTCCATAGTTTTCACCATGAATGATGTCAGACTGATTGGTCGGTAGGATTTAGCCTGCGTGTACGTTTCTTTTCCTGGTTTAGGAATAAACACCACCTTAGACTCTCTCCATGCAATTGGTATATACCCTAGAGCATGGCTTCTTCGAAGTATCAGAACTAAAGGACCCATTATGATGTCTAGTCCCTCTTGCAGAAGCTTGGGGAATATGCCATCCGGTCCTGGAGTTTTGTAGGGGTCAAATGAGTTTACAGCCCATCTGATAAGATGGGGTCTGAATATCTTATTCGTGAGTTCCCAGTCCTCTTTGGTTGCCTTTGTTTTGGCAACCGGCCTGTTGTCATAGCTTGACTATATCTTTACCGAACCTGGAAAGTGCACACTGAGGAGATGCTCTAGAGCCTCTGCCTCAGTATTTGAAAACTTTCCGCTCGGTAACTGAATAGAACCAAGTTTGTTAGAAGTATCCCTTTTGAGGATCCTGTTGATTCTGACGCTGTCAGGGACACCTTGCATGTCCTCACAGAATTCTCTCCAGGACTTCTCCTTGGATTCTTTTCTTTTTGTATTGTATGTACCTAGTTTAGCTTTATACGCTTCCCAGTTACCCGTTTTTTTCGCTTTGTTGAAAAAGCGTCTTGTTTCTCTCCTTAGCGATGTCAGCTCTTTATTCCACCAGATGGCTTGTCTAGAAGAGCGACTCTCCTTTATCGGACAGTTGTTATGATAAGAGGTCAGTGTACACTGTTGCAGCCATATGGCTGCTCCCTCTAAGTCCTCAGCAGTTTTTGGTCTGCCTAGGTGTGCGCGGATTTTAGAAAGCAGGTCCTCTTTATAAGATACCCAGTCAGAGCTCTTAGGATCCCTGTATGTTCTAATAACCGATTTTTCTACGTTAATTTCATAGTATATTTGGGCATGATCAGATAAAGATGGTTCATCCTATACATGCCACTTGCGAATCATTTCCCTGACACGTAAAGTGCAAAGAGTAACATCTATCAATGATTCCCCCCTTGATGTTCTAAATGTAGGCGTATTACCCACATTCGCAATATCAAGTTCAGTAGTACATAGATAGTCAAATAGTTTCTTACCTCTGGTGTTGTTGTCTTTGCTGCCCCAACTGCTATGGTGTGCGTTGGTATCAGCCCCTACAATGACATCCAGATTATGTCTCCTTGAGTATTCCATCAGGTTCTCCATGTTAGTCCCCGGTAGTGGTTCTTCCGAATCGATGGGAAGATACAGAGACACTATTATTGTCTCTTGTACTACCCCATCTTTTTCGAGTATAATCTTTGCTGCCACCATGTCACCCGTACATAGTTCCATAATCGGCATCAAGTTGTATTCGGATCTATAGCAAATACAAGTTCTTATTTTAGTACGATCAGTTCCCATTATCAGTCCCATTCCCCTAATATTAAGCCCCAGTATCTATATTTGATTTGGTCAAATAATTTTGAACTGATTGAACATTGTGTTAATTTTTGAAAAAACTTTGTAATTCTTTAAAATTATTGTCAGCACCTTGAAAATTTGTAGCGTTGTCAGAATAAATAATAGTGGGATTACCACGTCGGGAAACAAATCGTTTGAGCGTTGAAATAAATGCCTCAGTTGATAAGGAAGTGACTGCTTCAATATGTATTGCTTTTGTGACTAAGCATACAAAAAGTGCTATATAGTATTTGATTTTAGGTGATTTTCTTATATTTGAGGATTTTATTAAAATTGGACCTCCGAAATCCAATCCTATTTTTGAAATGGTCGTGCTGGGGTTACCTTGTCTCGAGGAAGATCAGCCATGATTTGAGTATGAGGTTTTGATGAAAATCTAAAGCATTTATGGGAATTGTGAATAATCTTTTTTTTTGTTCTTAACCCATTTAAAGGCCAGAAGTTTAGGCGGAAATTTGACAACACGGTATTAGCTCCAGCGTGTCCTAGTCTAATATGTTCTGATTTTAACATTGAATTGACAGTACTATTTTTTGAGGGCAATAAAAAAGGATGCTTTTGATTGAAGGAAATGTCAGCGTGCTCAAGACGGACACCGACACGTATACATTCCGTTTTTGTCTATAAAAGGTTTTAATTCATTAATTTGTTTATCAGAAACAATTTTATTTAGTTTTAATTCATTGATTTCTTTTTAAATGGTTTCAATTATGAAATTTTCAGAAACGCTCAATTCGGTTACATTTAAAGGTCCGGAAATTTTGTTTGAATTTTTACAATTTAATTGGAATCTATGAGAATATGCTATTGTTCTTTTTAATCTTGCTTAGCTAGAAAAATTCGAAAATTAAGTCATCCAGAAGTTTCCTTCTGTTGGTACTGTCAAGTTGACAGTTTTTGTTTCGGGAATTTTTGGATTTGCGAAATTGTCAGATTTTGATGAGACTAAGTCGTGTTTCATTAAAAAGTTCGGTCCGTGCCTCCAAAGTTTGTTGGAAATTGAAATTTTTGCTAGGGTCCCGCGTGATACAACATCAGCGGGATTTTCTATAGTATTTACATACCTCCAGGAGTATTCTCTTGTTATTGCTTGTATTTTGGCGACTCGGTTGCCTACAAATATGGACCAACGACACGGTTCGCCTTTGATCCAGCATAGCGATATTTGGCTATCAGACCATAAGTTTACACTATCTATTTGTATTTTTGTTGAAAGTTTTGATAAATTTTTTCTACTCGGTTAGACAGGAGTAACACAGCGGACAATTCTAGCCGAGGGAGTGTTATGGTGTTCGAAATGGAGGATACACGCGATTTCGCAGAAATTAGGTTGCATGAAATTGTATGATCTGAATAAATGGTTCTTATGTAAACACATACCCCGTATGCTTTTAGGCTGGCATCGCCGAAGCCATGCATTCCGGTCTGAATAATCGTTTTATGTAAAAAAAATGTATCTGGGAATTTTTAGTTGAGATAGGTGCGGTAAATCGCTAATAAAAGCTTGCCAGTCATTCAATATGTTTGTATCGGTGATTTCATCGTCCCAGTCGATTTAAGCTAGCCACAATTGTTTGCCTAGAAGTGTTCCTAATAATATGATTTTATAGCCCAAGCGAATCATAGCATCGCGCTATGGTTGAAAGAATGTTTCTTTTTGTTACGGAGCACATAGAAATGGTAGTGGGAACAGAAATACTCAAGTTATCAGTGTTTGGGATCCAATTTAGTCCCAGTACTTTGTTTTGAGAATGATCTAGACTAAGATCAATAGTTTGTTCAGAATTTTGAGAAAATTTAGTGTCGTTAGAATTCGATAGTTTAAAAAGAACTTTAGAATTATTTGAGGCCCACTTATGTAGTTCAAAACCGTGGGTACCTAATAGACTTTGAAGCTCATGAATTAATTGGGTTAAGTCGTCCGTAAGAGAATTTGAGGCTAAAGGAAATTTGTAATGATAGGTGCTTGCGATTTCTTGCAAGACACGTTGAGCGATGAATGGTGAGAAATTGCAACCATAGGTTAGGGTTGTCAGTTCTATACATTGTAGGGCCAGGTCAGGACTTTTCCTCCACAATATATTTTGTTCAGGATTTATCACTATTTGTCGAAACATCTTTTGTAAATCTGAAGTTAATGCGAATTTATTTAGTCTGAAGCGGCAAAGAATATCGAATAAATCATTTTGTACCTGATAACCTTTCAGAGTTATGTCATTCTGACTTTTTCCAGAAGTAGTGGGGCAACTAGAGTCAAAAACAACTTTTAGTATTGTCGAAATAGCATGTTCACGCACTATGAACAAATGCGGAATAAAATATTTCAATTCTTCCTTAGAATTAGTGAGAGAAAGCGGTATAAACTTTGCATGTTTTAAGTGTACATATTCATCAATAAATTTGCTATAGTCAGAAAATAATTCCGGATTTTTGTGAAGTCTTTTTTCAAGAGAAAGAAAGCGTTTTTTAGCGATAGGCAATGAATCACCAAGTTCTAGGTGTTCTTTATCAGATTTTAGCGGGAATTTGTCTTGAAATCTTCCATTTTCAAGAATTTTCGTAGTGTTTCGGAAAATGGTCTCCCCTAGTTCATCATCTGATGGAAGATTATCTTTAGAGGTTATATCCTCAAGTGTCCAGAATTTAGAAAGAGCTGAATTTAAATCATTATCAATTGATGTCGAGATATGATTACAAATTGAATCCTCAGATTCATTATTCCCAACATTTACTGAACTGAAGGAGACATTATTTTGAATATTACCAGCAATTACCCATCCCAATCCAGTTTTTCGCAGTGTAGACAATTTTTACCTAAGTTTAGGACTCCATTCATGAGGAGAGTGTAATATAAGTCCTCCTCCACAAGTACATCAATGGACTACGGTAGGTGAAAATCGGGATTTGCTAGAACAATGTCGCGTGTAATTTTTAAACGGGACAAATCAAGTTTAATCTGCGGTAGTTTGCATGTTATCGTCGGAAGGACAGCGCAATTGACCTCATATTGTCTTCTATGGTCAGAATGCGGGAAAAAATCAAATTCACCATTTTACTGATAGTTTGTACGGAATTAGAAATACCAGCAATTTGCAAAGTTCTATTATATGGGATTAATTGCAATCTATCGACTAGCTCCCGCGATACAAAGGAGTTTTGGGAACCTCTATCTAAGAGAATAGTAATTTTTACTGGATTTTCGCAGTGATAATATACGATTACTTTCGCAGTGGCTAGCAATACATGTGAAGTTGTGGAAAGAGCAGTCATCGATTGGGAGGGGATCGATGTGTTGGATTCAGCATTAGGGACATGAGAATTTTCTATCTGATTTCCTGGAATATTATTGTGAGTATTTGGTCTGGAAGAACCGTTTCGGTTTGCCGTTGCATGACGAGAATCATTGAAGTTTCCGTCAATTTGGCGGCTGAAGTTAGAATTTCTCCAATTTGATGAATTGGAGTTTGAATTATGCCCATTCGAATTATTATTACTATTATACCTATTTTGAGAAATTTGATGATTTAAATTTCCTCCTTGATTTTGTTAGCCACGGGACGCCTGAAATGAATCGGAATGAAGGAAAGTATGATGTCTTTTGCGACATATTGAGCAAGAAACTAGAGAATGACAAGCTGCTATTGCATGAAATCCTCCCAGGCAGTTTTTACAAATATAACTGTATTTTTGATTTAAAATTAAGTTTTTAAATGAGTCGCACTCATACATGGTGTCACAGAATAACTATTCCTAATTTCCAGAAATGACAGATGGCAGTTAAATAAACATTTTCTATTCATAAACTAGTTTTCGGAAATTTCTCGTTGTCAAGATAAACTAGAAATATTTAAAAACAATTAGTAGTAGTTACCTACTACATTGAAGTAATTAAGTTAAGAAACATTATGTTAGAAATAATACTGCATCAAACTTTAAAAAAATTGTTCGAAGTTACGACCACCATTTTCGATACACAAGTTATAACGATGTGTAATCGACTGCTGAATTCTTTGAAATAACTGAGGAATTTCCGGACACTAGTTTATCAATAAAAAATGTTTATTTACGTGTCCTCTGTCATTTCTGATAATTAGGAATAGTTATTCTGTGACACCATGTATATACGATGTGAAGAATTTTTACAGTAAAAACACATTGACTTATGATCTTCATGATTATTAGAATTTACATGTAATGAAGATCTGTTATATTTAGGTTCAAATTTTGTTTTTGTTTCATTTTCACTGGGATTTGAATTAGGTATAGCTTGTGTTCGTTCAAGAATGCCACATCTTTCATCTAAAAGATCTGAAAATTCGTCGATAGACATAGTTTCATTCTTTTTCTTATTCTGTTCAAAAAGTTTTCTAGTTGAAATATCTAGTTTCTTGTCAATTAAAAATATGATAATGGATTCAAATAATATTTGAGGATCTAAATTTAATTCGTAAAGCGATTGAACAGTTTTAAAAACGTGCGCAGACGGTGATCTCAGTGCTACAGGGCAGGTTTTGTTTACAGGTTTTAAATCATATAATTCTGAAATAAGATTATGAAGTACTATTGATTGGTCATCGTATCTTCGTTTAAGGGTATTTACAGCTATTTCGAAGTTATCAACTGATAAATCAAGGCTGTCGATCAATTGCAAAAGTTCATTTTCTAAGCATAATTTTGAGTATAATAATTTTTTAGTGTCATCCAAATCACTGTTTGAAATAATCAGTTTTTCGAAAACGTTAATAAATGAAGACCATTCGGAGACGACTCCTTTGAATTTAGCTAATGAAATATTTGGTAACTGGGCTTTTGATTTTTAAGCATTATTTTGTACTTGATTGGCTGGAGTTTGATTGATTGTTAATTCATTGATTTTACATCTTAATTTTGAATCGGTTTTTTAATATTCACTTCCTCTGTCCTCAGAATCAGTAAACTATTCTTCGGAATTTTCAATAATCATTTCAATTCTTGTTTGTATTCCATTATATGCTGAATAATGTTCTTTCAAATTAATTAATCTAGTTTGACACTCATTTAAAAATTCATTTTTGTTTACAATTTCAAATTCTGTAATAGCCCATGTGTTTATCCTGGTAATTTGCCCTTTTAAGGTGCGTCTTTGAATTTTTAATTCATCCAACGACGTATTGAATAAATATTTCACCTACTTGCAATTAACGACTAATAAACGAATAAAAATACTGGAAATGGAAAAATAGATAAATAAATTGAGTTTATGAATAATAAGCACTGGCATTTTTTTTGACTTCTTATTTTCACTGCACTAGGAAATGCTAGAAATGGATGGATCCTACCTTTATCGTAGATTTTTGCTTACTGGAAGCTAGAACTGTGCTACTACTTGGTAGTCCGAAACTCTGGAACTGCTACTAGGTACTTAGTAGCCTGGAAATCTGGGTCTGGAATTGCTACTACTTTGTAGCCCTGAAATCCGGGTCTGGAATCGCTACTGCTTTGTAGCCTGTAACTTGAAGCACTATCGGGAAGAGAATTTGAAAGCTCACTTTTGAACTTGGAATGTTCGTAAACCGGTTTTGGGAATGTTATATTTTGGTTTTGCCAGGATCCGGCTCGAAGGACCAGAAAATGGAGTAATTTGGTGTGTTAATCCACTTTGGAACCACGCTCCACTAACGTGCGCAGCGACGCCTTGAACAAACGCGCTGTTGTACAAGACGGTAGACTGTAGTGAAGTTTTTTTATTCTGATTCAATCCAAATGGAAAATAGGGTGAAATAATACTCTATTGAATAAAGAGTATCTATTGCTATTACCAACAATGGGTTGTAAGGTCACGGCATGCAATCCCTACCGGCTATTTGCCTTTACAAATTTTAAATTATAACACTTACTACAATCTCAATAAAATTGTAGAATTTCTGGCTAGTCCAAAACCGGGCCTGATTTTTGTACTCACCAGAAAATGGTGTATGAATAGAAACTATCACTGTCGTTACTCTGAAAATGACATCGAAGTAATAGAAATTAACTGTATTGGAATTATTTTCTCGTAATCAGATTTGGAAAAGAAATTTTACTTCATCAGAAATTTCTCTGTCACAATGACAATTCTTTCTATCAACTTCGACGTTTTTTCTCATCGGTCATACCCATGACAGTTGTCGCTAACTGTCACGATCAAGTGAATGACGGCGTGAAATGAATATATTTATTATTATTTTTTAAGGAATATGAATTCCGAACACACGCTTAACCCTTAACTGGTCCGACGTCGTGTAGCAGACTACGCGATTTAAATATCTGTTTCTTATTGGTCACTGTTATCATTCAGAAACCTCATACTTTATCTAATTTCCCTACTGCCCGAGCACAATAGGTGGGTGTAGTTGTGACATTTTTTTGTCAGATATAATAAGAGGTAGTTCAATAGTCGTCTCTCAGACGACGTCGGACCAGTTGTGTTAGATATTTGTGTGCATCAGTGTTTGAGAAATATGGCCGGACGGAGTAAATGGGTACGTTTGGAGGACCCCCATTATGAAGAAACTCTTCTAAAGTAGATTTGTCACACTGTTAAAAATTTCTGTAGTAATTTTACAAAAAAACGTTGGAAGTTTTTACGCACAACACCAACGTATTAATAAAATTCAGTTTTGTAATTTTACTAGACGATTTATTCCAACTAAGTTTAAAAAAGTTACAAACATGTTGTATCATTTTTAATAAACATTTCTCTGTAATTTGTTTAGTAATATTGCAAGTCTATATCGCAATTTTTAAAATATATTTATATTGTAAATTTACTATACAATTTATTTCAATTGAGTTTGGAAAAATTACAACATATGAGTTGCATTTTACTAAACATCTATCGGTAATTTTCTGTTTGCAGGCAAAGATGTACAGAAAAGGAGCTGACGCTTGCAAAAATGTTGTAAAAGGATTAATTTGCATTGTATGTTTAATGCAGTTATTGAAACACTTATATTTGGAAAGATGGATGTATGAATACAATCACTTACTTCCGGAGGAACTTCACTTGAAGAATGAGGAGGAAGAGGAGGGTGGTGTCTATGAACAATACGAGGAAGAAAATAATATGTTATCATAAAATAAAAAATCAGTAAAATATTTAAAGTGTTTTATTTATTCATCAAATAGTACAATTTATAATTTCAGTCCATATTTACAAAAATGACAATTTTCTTGTGCACTGGCAGGTCCATCCCAATGAGTTATCCAATCAGGACGATTATAGTGAACAAAACAAGGTAATCGTATTTGCAATTGAAAGTTGGATTGAAAGGCATATGGAAGTTTATGCCAAATATCCAGCAGAACGGAAGGTCTCACATTCTCTATTAGGTATTCAATTGGAAGCTCTTTAAATTCTTCGGTAGTGAAATCATGAAACGATTTCTTGCACAAAAACTTAGTCATGTTGTGAAATGTGTAATTTTTATACCCAACTCCTCCTACTTATATACCCAACACCATAATCAAAAAGTGGTGGGGAAAAGCTGTATAAATTTCGAGCAAATAAGACTCTAAAAGTTAAAACTGTTTACAAAATGGAAGAATTGAAAGCAGCAGTGCAAACGTTAGTATTTGACTTGAATGAACGAGAAAAAGTGTATGAGCGGGAAGCAGTATATGGAATGGGAAGAAAATACATACACGAAGAGTGTATGCAGTACGCGGATAGGTATAGACAAGGAGCTGACGCTTGCAAATATTTCGCGAAAGGTGTGATTTGCATTGTATGTTTAATACAATTATTAAAACACTTAAATTTGGATAGATGGATATACGAAAACAATCACTTACTGCCGGAGTTACTTCGCTTGAAGAATGATGGGGAGGACGAACAGGAAAAATAAAAATGTAATTATGAAATAAAAAATTAATGAAATTTAATTATTGTTTTATTTATGCATTAAATAGTTATTATACAAAAAATATACATTTGTTACTGCACATATACATTTATCATTCATATGGTAAAAACATGATGGATCCATATTGTTCTGTCAGGACTTGAGTTGCCTAGAGATGGAATGTCATGATGACAGGGTTTTTTGAAGATGTTATTTTATGATTGTAGAGTTGACGATATAAGTAGATATACTAGGAGGGTTCTGGACCACAGGTTTGTGCATTACCCCCACATAATTCGTAATCTGCATGGCGATTAACCTAACGTAATTCGAATGTTGCATGGCGCTAGTGGTGGGGGGTTTGCGTGTTAACCTCTCGAAAAGTGGGCTAACCCCACGAAGATTGGCTGCTCGAAAAACGTATGCTAGATGGCAGGTGTGACCGCTCGAAAATCGTTCAACAGTAACGTATGATAGATGGCGCTAGTAGTGATTTTGACCGCTCGAAAATCGTTCTGAAAAAAAAAACTTACGTGCGACGCGAACCATCGTCGCCACAACTGCCATGTACCATACCCTGACACTCTTAGCGCTAGGCCAGCAAGCCTTACGGAGAATGGATTCAGATATGGTATAGTTGCTACAGATTTGCTTAAAAGACGATTTGTACAGTAGGATCGTTGGCATGTGACGATTTGCGGATGTACGAGGTTATGTCACAAAGGTGTCAAAAGGACCGTTGACATGTGACGATTTGCAGATGTACGAGGTTATGTCACAAATATGTCAAAAGGGCCGTCGACATGTGACGATTTGTGGATGTACGAGGTTATGTCACAAAGGTGTCAAAAGGACCGTTGACATGTGACACACGATTTGAAGATGTACGAGGTTACGTCACAAAGTAGGACCGTAGACATGTGACACACGATTTGCGGATATACAGAGATATGTCACAAAGTAGAATGTCAAAAGGGCCGTTGTACATCACACGATTTGTGGATGGGTATCTCACAAAAATGTCAAAAGAACCGTGACGTTTTGCGGATGTACAGGGGTATGTCACAAATTAGGATGTTAAAAGGACCGTGACGATTTGTTGTACAGGGATATGTCACAAAGTCAAGAGAACATGTGACACATGATTTGCGGATGTACGAGGCTATGTCACAAAGGTGTCAAAAGGACCGTCGACATGTGACGATTTGCGGATGTACGAGGTTATGACACAAAGGTGTCAAAAGGACCGTTGACATGTGACGATTTGCGGATGTACGGGGTTATGTCACAAAGGTGTCAAAAGATCCGTTGACATATGACACACGATTTGTGTATGTACAGGGGTCACAAAGTAAAGAGGCCTGACACTCTTAGCACCAGTTTAAAAAAAACAAAATCATGTTTGATATATTTATTCTGAAAGAAAAATGTTCTCTAATTTAAACTTTTAACAATCTCCGTCAGAGGGTAATATTCCATTATACAATCGTGAATTAAGATGCAATATACTTTTGTATTTTTCGGAAATCCTCGGTTTGCTTCAATATCGAGTTTAACGTCGACTGTTGATGCTTTCATGCCTTCCTCCTGCTTACTACAATCAACAATAAACAAGGCATGATTCTTGAATGCGTCATAGTCCAGCAAAGGTTGCTTTTGCGAGCAATGCATGTAACTCGGATAAAATTCAGCATAATTGAAGTGAGCTTCATTGTAATCTGTTTTCCCGAAATTCAACTGCATGCGTTCATTTGGCCAATATTCACCATTTAAGGATAGTCTGATACTTTGAATATCGACATCATCAAATTGTGTAGGATCTGCATTGGTATTATTGCGTTTCCCAGTTTGAAAGCAAACAATAACATATCTAGGACGTTCGACTGATGTACTCGTTTTAACTGCCCACACTTCTCGCGTTGCACCCGTTGTAATTGCGGGCAATTCATGCATTTCCCACTTCCTGAAAGCCATTACGATCGGCTGATCTTTTTGAATTGATTTCATCAATTCCAATTTAATGTCATCATTGGGATAGATGTGTTTTATTTTCAACTCTATGCTCGTAATTCCAATGGTGGCAGTTGTAACAGTCGATGATCCATCGGCAAGTACATTTTCTCGAATAATTACACAATCATTATCGTTTCTGGCTCGTACAAGACGAATTGTTTGTCGACCGCAAGTTATCAAGGGATAGTCATTAAATATATTAAATATGTGCTTAAGCGGTATTTGCAAATTGAAAGATTTATCAGCAGCATTCATAATTGGACTGTTGGGATAATTCCAGCCTGCAATCGCCATATGGTTTGAATCTTGCACATTGTAACATGTCAATGCACGAACGGCACTAACAATACCAGGGTCTCGAACGGTTTCTATCTCTCTTGCACTTTCGCTGTAACTACATGAATCGAAAAGAAATGCTCCAACATTATTAACTAATTTAACATCTCCAGCTCCTTGTACGGTGATATTTCCTTTAATGCATAGCAATGTTTCATTCATAGCAAAAAATGAATCCACTTGATTTATGCTAAATTCTACAACGTCATTACAATTGAAAGACTTAATGAACGGTGCATAGGTACGATATTCTGCTCTTCGAATTGATTCGTCTATTACTGGTTTACGGTAAATATCAAACATTGGCAGCATGCTTGTTGCCGATTGCAAACGCTGTTTTTTCGCATAAGTAGTAGTCATTTTAGTGGTTGACAATACGAAATCCCAACGATCGTAGAAACAATTTGTTTGCAGGTGTAAGATGTTTTTGTCGCTGTTGACGTCTGGATGATAGATTGAATAATGATGACGAATGTATTGTTTGTATGTTTTTATTATCTATTACTAGTCCCATTTGCTTCTCGATCTCAATTCCAATACCAATGTACTGAGTTCTCCACGAAAATTGATTGCTCTTCCGTTTTGATCTAATGCCAATACTGATATGCAGCTGATTTCACGTTGCGGCGTAACTGGTAGATATAGTAAATTGTGTGGTATTTCGTCAATAGCGTACCCTGGATCAACTTGAATAACAAATTCATAAAAAGTATGTGAAGGTGTATCACCATCGAAGGCTCCTGTGGTAATGTTACATTCAAATCGAATACTAGATACTTTTATAATTTTTACAGGCAAATTTGAAGAATGTTTCTCATTAGCATCCAATATTTGCGGTGAAAATCCCAATATCTCACCCAAACTGTCTGATTCCATAAAAGAGATTCGATATTTGCTTAATATCTCACACTGTATAGTATTATTGTTTGATTTTAATGAAAATTCCGCTTCTGTGTTATGTCCCAATTTGCTGCGTATGAAACATTCAATGTCGGCTATTTCATAACATCCAGTAGGGATATCAAACGTGTGCAATTCATCATTAATGTAGTAGTAGAATTTTTTATTTTCAACATTGGGTATTGTGTGATAAGAGTGGAAAGATCTCAATGCCAATTCGTAATCCAAATTCGGATCCAATGCGATAGGCATAGCAGGTTGAAATGTAAACATATGATTTGTGCTGTTGACGCGTAACAACATCTTGTTATAAACTGATAGAATTTGTGGAATATGGATGCTTAAATAACACAAACTAATCCAAAAAAAAATTTATCACTAAAACATTATTTGCTTACATTTTTATTACAAATATAACAGTCAGCTTGAGAAGTGGGAGGACCATCCCAATGCGTGTCCCATTCGGGACGATTATAATGCACAAAACAAGGCATACGTATTTGTAAATCAAAATTTGTTTTGTAATTATAGGAAAGCTTATTCCAAATTTCAACAAGTTCTAATGGTTTTACAAATTTTATTAAATATTGAATAGGAACTTGCTAAAGTTCATCCTCTGTATAACTACACAGTGATTTCTTTTGATAAATATTTGACAATTGATCATTCATTGTTGCTGCTGTTGATAGAGAAACTTTAAACACAAATGGCCACAATTAACTTGATCATATGTTTGAAATTGTTTGTTATTGTAAAAAATTTTGATATTCTTTCCTCCACGTCTCCAATATTGAACAAGTTCGCGGCAAGGCCTCAGATTACCGAATGAATCGAAATATTCAACATTGTCATTGTTCTTACAATAAGCCACCCAGTGTGTACCGCTATTATTTGAAACATCTAAATTTACGACTGCACATTCTTTTTGCCGAGGAGAACTGTCTTTAGGTATTTCATCACGCATAAAAACATCTCGAAAATTTTTTAATTTTAGTAATTTCGCATACCGCTTAATTTCTATGTCATACAGTGCACGGTTCGGTAATTTTATCGGTAATTCTAGTCATTTTTGTTGACGCTGTTTTTTTAAAAACAAACCGAATCCCCCTCGCGCATTTTTTCTCATATACAAGCCCGATCCAATTTGTTGTTCCATTGCTTTATTGTGACGAACTTCTTCTTCAAATTTTTTTTG
The DNA here is from genome assembly GCA_947563755.1 of Lochmaea crataegi. Taxonomy (NCBI): domain Eukaryota; kingdom Metazoa; phylum Arthropoda; class Insecta; order Coleoptera; family Chrysomelidae; genus Lochmaea; species Lochmaea crataegi. Next base: position 30,576,350 of record OX387436.1, read on the forward strand.
TGCAGTACGTGCGTCAACCACTGTTTTTGCTACGCCAGCCGCTCCACCCGCAAGCGCACCAACAGCCGACAATCCTGCGAACAGTGGTAAAAGTGGTAGGAAACCACCACTCTTTGGCATTGGAATTATTCGTGGTACATCAATTTTTTTTGCACCTCCAAGCTGTTTAACTATTGTTTTAGCTGTTCGCAAAGCAAATAGAGCCGTTTCAGGTAGTGAACTACCACCCTGCTTGTTGACAGTTTTGTTTAATTTTTGAATGACTGCACGATTAAAGGAATGTTTCTTTGCTTTTTTCTTTATTCTCCCAACTACACGACATCCCATTCCGAGTTTTCTTTTCATCTTCATGCCTCCAGTAACGAGTAAAGCCGCAGTTTTTTCTCCGAGAGATGAATCCTTTGACCTAACACGTGCCCAGGCTTTATTTTCCAAATCTTTGTCAGCTAAATGTCTCTGATCTAGTGAATTGGTCTTTGAATACGCGATATCGTGTTGTTTGCAGGCGCTGTCCAACGGATTAATGCCCCTATCACCGCGTGCAAGTCGTTTTTCTAGTTTTGTTCCAGCTAAAAACAAATTATTAGTAACACCAAAAAATTTTTTTTTTCCAACTCACGTCCACAAAATTGGTATGTCGGGATATGAAATTCAAACGGCAGTTTATTTATTAGAGTGTTTAGTAGACCAGCTCCTTCAAACACCAACATTAAGACTGATGACAAGTGATATAGTGACTGATATATTTATAGAATGTTTGTCTGTAATTGACACAAGATGAATATCGTTCAACAGAAGAACATGCTACCCATTGAGAACTTGGACTTTGCAGTGAAGTCGACAATTTGTAAACATGGCATACTACTTCCAAACTCTTTTCGTGCCATAATATGTGGTCCTAGTGGCTGTGGCAAGACAAACGTGATGCTCTCACTGCTATTCAATTCAAATGGCGTAAAATTTGAAAATGTCTATGTCTATTCGAAATCGTTATTTCAGGAAAAGTACCAACTACTTGCCGAGGTATTGTCGAATGTCAAAGGTGTGAAATATTTTCCGTTTCGTGATAATGAGGAAATTATAAGTCCAGAAGAGGCGAGAACAAATTCCATTTTTGTATTTGATGACGTTGCATGTGATGGACAGCAGAAAATACGTGAATACTATTCAATGTGCCGACACAAGAATATTGATGCTCTCTATCTCTGTCAAACTTACTCTAAAATACCCAAACAATTGATTAGAGATAATTGTAATATCATTATACTTTTCAAACAGGATGAAATCAATCTCAAACACATATTCGATGAACACGTCTCGCCAGACATGACATTTGATATGTTTAAGCAAATGTGTGGGATGTGCTGGTCGGACAAGTACGGTGCTTTAGTTATTGTTAAAGATTTTCCTCTCATCAACGGACGTTATCGTAAAGGATTCGATCAATATATAAAAATATAAGTGGTCAACACCATGCAATCATTCATTGACAAAATGCCAGACAACAATCACATTCTTGCTACGGCTCTGCGTAAGAAAAAAGTAAATGAATTAGCTCGTACAATTCGCAAAAAATATCTCGCATTAAAGTTGGGAAAAACAGAATACGATGAGTCTCTAAATAAATTATTTAAACCGATTTCAAAACCACTCAAAAAAATTGTTGAATCGTCTTCTAAAGCAATGGAAGCTTCCATTAAGAATGATGAGCCGAAAACAGAACCAAAAGACGAACCTTTGATCGATGATGACGTCGCCCACGATTCGGAAAAAACTGAGAACAGCAGCACATCAGAGGATGAATTATATGATAGTGCAGAAGAAGCAACAGTCTCAGACACGCTATGTGAAGAAGATTTATCGGATTATCCCCAAATTAGTCGAAAATATATTGAAGAATATATTCGCAAAGATAGTAAGATTGATCATAACTATGGACCTATTCACGTGGATGGCATCGGGTGGATGTTGGGTCGAAGGAGAATAGATTTTGACAACGAAAGTGGTGGAGATATTCACATACTTGCCGAAGCCAATCATGAAGAAAATCAAATAAAACGTAGTCTAGGTCTATATCAGCTGATTTTTTACGCTAACCCTTTTCGTTATACTGCAAAAGATTTGAAAAATTACAAAACTCTATTGACTTATACTGGCGTTCATCTCAACTCTCGAAATCGTTTAAAGTCTTCTTCTACCAACAAATATCATGCAATAATCAAACCACTTTTTAAAGATCTACGCACTCCTCTAGAAAAGACAATAACCACAAGATCGCAAGCATTCACAGGTAAAGGGCTCAACGTAGACCGTTTAACTTACACCGATAAACCAATGGAATATATTTATTGGGATGATGCTAATGAATTGATTGCCCGCTTAAAATTACTAATCGCATCAAAAGATGCTGGCAACACCTCAGCATTTATCAACAATGAAATTATAGCAATCATTAATGAGCTTAGAGAGGCTAATATAATTGAATAGCAATTATTTTATCGCATTAGTCGTACAATGACAATCGATAAATTCGGTCATAGACAGTCTTATAGAAATGCATACTATTCCTCTCACCCATATGTTAGAGCAGAGTTTCCACACACTGATGAAGGAGACATTGATGCTAAAAATGTAAAAATTTCAAATTTGGATCCTCCCGTTAAAGATAAAGATGCCGTCAACAAAAAGTACTTGCACTCAACACTAGTTCAAACTGAAACCAACATATTACGTATTGTTCTTGACACTGTGAATGACTGTAAGAAATATGTGGATAATACATTACTTCAAATTGAGGAGGAAACAGTTAAAAAATTCCAAAACCATCTAATTGAAAACAAAAAACTCACAGATGCAACATTATTGAAAGCAAAGGAGGATCTAGAAGCGATCATTGGAAACAATGTAACTGCACTTTATGAAGAAATGAATAAAAGGTTCATGTCATATAATCATATATCTATTCCTCCGCACGGAAATATACTTGGTAGAAAAGGTAATTAAAAGAAACAAGGAAAATAAATTCCTTCAGTTTATACGTTAGTATGGTACGCATATCGCTCAAATAAACTTTCACTTGCATACTGAGTACAACAATGTCCAAGGAAAAAATACAGCTCGTTAATGAACTTCATAAACCTCTGAGAAAAAAATTTCCTCGAAGGAGAACAATAATTAAGGGCCTTAATGAATCCTGGCAAGCAGATCTCGGAGAGTTCAGATTATTTTCCGACTCTAATCAAAGCTATAAATTAATTTTGGTGGTAATCGACACATTTTCAAAGTTTATGTGGACTCGACCGTTGAAAACAAAAACCGCTCTTGAAGTTACGGAAGCGTTCGCTGATATAATTGCTCACAGTACACATGGAAGTCCGAAAAATTTACAAACTGATCAGGGCACTGAATTTTTCAACAAGAAATTTCAAAGTTTAATGAAACAACATGGAATAAACCACTATAATACGTTTAGCATTATGAAAGCAAGCATTGCAGAACGCGCAATTCGTACACTGAAAATGAAATTGTACAAATACTTCAGCTTACATGGTACATATAAATGGATAGACATTTTACCTGAAATTACTCGAGAGTACAATAATTCATTTCATCGTACGATCTCCATGAAACCCATACAAGTTAATAAGAAAAACGAGCTGGAAATTTTGCAACAAGTTTATTCGATACCATCGACAAAGAGACGTGCAGCGAAATTTCACGTTGGAGATCACGTTCGTATCAGCAAGTTGAAACATGTATTTGAAAAAAGTTACTATCCTAATTACACAACAGAAAATTTTATCGTTTCCAAGGTTAAATTAACAACTCCTACTACATATTTACTTCACGATTTATCGGGTACACCAATCAGCGGTGCTTTTTACGAAGCAGAAATTCAAAAAGTAAGAAATCCAAACATTTACTTGATAGAAAAGGTTATTAAAAGAAAAGGTAGCAAGATTTTTGTGAAATGGTTGGGATTTCCTGAAAAAGACAATAGCTGGATTGAAAATACAGATATTGTATGAGAAACGTCGTAGAAATTTTATCAACATGTGGCAACATTAATTTGCACAAAATTGTATATAAAACTTTGTGAATTGACGTCGCAGTCAGTCTTTGTATTTTGTTGAAGTGAAAAAATGTCTTTTAGTAGTACAGACAGCTGTTTTGAATCAGATTTTTCGAGTGAGCCGAATTACTCTAGTGAATTGGATAGAATTTTGGAAAATTATGAGATGGCTGCCACATCTGAAACACAATACTTGTTATATACACAGTATTCTACACAAGTTTTTAATATAGGATGCGGAATAAGTGTAGCGAGAACATTCACACCTGCCATTATTTTATCATGTTGTGAGAAACCCAACACTGCCATATCATTCAGTGCATATGAGTGGTCGGTATTAATAGACTTGATTAGAAGTAACAAGTATATCCATCCAGAACTAAACAGTGGCGAGGAGCAAGAACTACCTCCACAAATTCAGTGTGGTGACTATTGTACCATAAACTCAGTTGTTTGGGATTCCGAGAGATTTCTAGATTTACGCAAACATGGAACTAATTTTTTACTGTCACAGCAAGATGTTGAAAATATTATTCATATTGACCGTTGTTTAATCTCGCATCGTGTTCTGCAGCTGGAATACCTAAATTTTCATGCGCATTATAAAAATGTAGTGGATATTATTGAAACATTTTCGCAAAATTACAAGACAATAAGTGATCTTTGTAAATTGGAACTTTTGTACGCCTTCTGTGAGAGTTCGCCGCCTGAAAGTCTTTTTTCTTATGCACTTCGTGAATTTATTTATTTTTTCAAACATAAAGTTATAAATGATTTAGAGGATCTTTAGTGAACATTTATGTTATATGTACTTTAGCTTAATAAAAAAATGTTAAAAAATTGCAGTTTCATTTTCCAATCGCCTCCTAATGAAAACCACGAGAAATTTTTTTAAAAGTTTGCTTTATTTGTGAAACACAATGTAAGAAATTTAAAAAACCCTAATATCCAATACAAAGGATAAAAAACATTTAGCACAATACTTAATATTAGGTGCTTGTGTGAAAAAGAGTGGAAAATATCATTAACATATAAAAAGAAATTACTATATACAAAATAACTTTAAACAAAATTCCTAATACTATATATACAATACTATAGGTGTATAGCACAAAAATTAGATTAGTGATTACGTTTTAAAAGGTATACAGTTTACACATTTTTTTTCCTTAAAATCAAGCTATTTTATGCTGTAGTGCCCCCAAGGTAATGTATCGAACGAATTGGGTATAAGTTTGCGTTTGTCATCGTAAGGACTTAGGCTTATTTTAGTTTGCTCAGTAGTATACACCTCATGAGCGTACGATCGAATACAACGTTGAGTTGCAGTTTGTTTTTCAAAATTTTTTAGACATAATAAATAATCGTCAAATGTAATTTGGTTTTCAACCACATTATATTTTACTCCTTTAGATTTTTTCGTGACGCCTATATCATGTAATTTAAATTTCATCAACTCCTCGCTAATTTTTTCCTGCTGCAAATGTTTTCTTTTTTTTTCACGTTCATTCTCAGACACCTCTAATTTGTAGGTATACATTTTAGACCCTAGACCAACAAAATGTGTAATAATTTTACCTTTACTCTCATCTTTCATAACTCCCAAAACTTTTTTATTTACTTGAGGAATATTATATTGATTATTAATTGGATAGTCTGAAGTGTCGAATTTTGAAACGTCTGCTTTAATGACTTGTTCGTATACATCATCACAGTGTAGCTCATATATGAAACTATCTGTATCTGTATACATGAGTTTGCAGTTCTCAACTCCTAGTTTTGGGAGCATATATCCATAATGAAAATCATACATGCATAATTTAGAAAGGTCTAAAATTGCCATACCTACATATAGAGGTTTATTAAAAATGAGTTCACTTTTTCTTAGCTCAATCGCTACTACAGGTGATATAGGATCATCATCGAAAATTGTTCGACTGTGGAACCGAAAACTTGCTATCAAGTTTTTGGCGCCATAGCGACCACCCCATGAATTGACTAATTTAACTACCCTATGCTTACGAATGTTTTCCATTGTTTTACCAAATACAGCATTATTTGCCAATTTATACAGATTTTTCTCAAAATCATTCTTGGCTGCAGCTCTCAAACGAGTATTTAGCTCGATGTAGGACTTCAGCCAAGCTGCTTGTTTGAATTTTAAAATTTTATGTATTTTAGTTACAATTAGCCCGTAAAATAACATTTGCTTCAAGTTTCGATAATGTACAATGTATTCCTTTTTATCGTATAGTGTGGCAAGCAATTTTGGTAATTTTGATCCTGGAGGGATGCGATGTTCGGCAGCAAATGGAAAGTCTTTATGCTCATCATGTAATTTACGTGGATATTCTAAGTCAACTTGTAAAATATACCCTTCCGGAGAATCGTCTGGAATTTTCATAACATCGAAATTATCGATGTTTTCGATCCATTTGAATCCTCCGTAGGGTAAGGGTTCACACATGCTCCATCCATATAAATTGTTCACATCTGTATAGAGCAGAAACTTTGAAGGTTTTGTAGAATCATAATCGACCATATACTTATTATTCGCTTCAGAAAATCTATTGCTACAAACAGAAATTCCTCCGCGAATACCTTTTTCGATGAACATAATCATGTCTACATCACGCAACAATTCCAAATTACATTTAGTATACTTAAGCATTGCATCCCAAGCATATCCAGGCATAGTGTAATACCATGCGGGATCTAGGCCATAGGTTGCTCTGCATTTATTTCTAAAATTTTCAAAAACATCTGCCAAAATTAAAATATCCGTTTTCAAGTATAGGTCGGAGTATGATCCTAAATTTTCAATTTTAAACTCGTTCCAGATCGTCTTAGCATGATCATACTTCCTTTCACTTAACTCCTCGCTATTTAATTTATTATAAAAAGATTGCATTGACGGTAATTTGGGATAATTTAATTTCTCCAAAGAATCAATGAAATCATATGGAAAAACCCCTTTTTTAATTAATAATTTGAATTTTTCATTGTCTAAATCAAAAAATTCCTTTTTTGATACTTTAAAATCCTTTTCATTCATAATGGAGGCCAGCTCATCCAAAGATGCTGCCATGAATCTAAATGAATCTATAAATCTAAATTTAATGTCCGTTTCCTGATCAAACAAAGTAAATGAAATATATTTTTCTTTATTGATTGGAAGTATGCTCATTTTACCTTTTTTACATAGATTGCTTATCATAAAATGGCTGTCATATCCTGTGAGGTTATGAAACACTATAGGAACGATAAACAGCTTGCGGAAGTTTAGATTGCATGCTTGGTGTGTGTAGCCGCGGAAGCTACCATCAAAATGATCGTGGTCGCGCACAATTATATCAGAAGAAGAAAAAGCTTTTTCGCAAATATGGCATGCTGCTGCCGCTCCTCTAGGTTTTTCTTGCATAGCCACAATAGTTTTAATTTTGGATTGAACCTGAGCTGCAACTTTGACCATTTCATCAGCAAACCAATCCATGCAATCTAGTCCTCGATAACTTTTAAAATACGATAACGAATCATCATATGAACATTTTAAGTAATATCCTGCACTATAAGCAATGTGTTTTTGATACTTTTTTGTTCTAGTTAAACTAATGTCATTAACATCTTCCAATAAGCATTCAAAATCAGCATATACAACAAAAGGCGTTGTCTGTTTATAAGTGAAATTTTTAAACTGAACTCGATCATATTTAGGAAAAGATATTTTATACTCATTTAAATCACTACACAATTTTGAATGTTCATTTAATTTATGCTCACTAGAAAAATAATTCATGCATCGGTCACATACGTATTTTTTATTTCTCTTTTTATTTGACTGCGAATAAATTAGGCCTGACAAATTTTTGATCCAGCAATAGTGGAATTTTACCTCAGAATTGTCTGTGTCAACTGTAGGTGCCTCATAATAATTTAGTGTTGGAAAGTAACGATCTTGAATTATTAATAAGTTTACATGAGAACATAATTTTTTATTAGTTAACCTAGCTGGAATTACTGTAAAAGATGACTTTTCATTCATTTCCAAAGCATATACATTAATGGAAATATTGTTAATTTTTTCAAATTTGGGAATTTGTTCAAGTTTCATAGGTTGATCTAGACCATTTGTATTTAAAACAGTTGCATAGTGCGGATAGCTTGAAACTCTATTAGAATGTGTTCGAGCTGGATGTAGAGCACTAACAACACTCCAAAAGAAGCAGGCTTCATCAAAGTTTTGCACATTGATGCAAGCATGCTTCCTTTCAATATGTACTGGAAGTTTAATAAATGATGATCCGTTACCTATTTCATATTTATTTATATTGATTTCTATGGAAACTATTTTATTCAAAGCCCACCCTGAGTCACGTTCCTGGAATTCCGATAGTTTATTAAAAATTACATCTCTTACGTTGTCCACAAACCAACTCTGTATGTCTGTTGACATGTCTATTACAGCATTCTTAGTGTGTAAATATTTTAATTCTAATATATCAACATCTCCTGATTTTTTAATAAATTCCCCACAAAAGTTTGTATTTACTTTGATGACATGATCTGATTTTAAAATTATATTAACTTTACTTTTAAATACTGTTAATGCGTCATCTAAAAACATACTCAAGTCTTTATGATATAAATTAATTATAACTCCAGTCTTAATTCTGCTTGAAAAACATGAAGCTACATTTTGCCATTTAACTTTATTTTTTAATTTTGTATTTAAACCTAATCCTATGTGTCTATTTACAATTAATTTTCTGAAATGTTTAAAGTGTCCTATGTTTGTCTGAAGTTTCCTTATTGTCCCAATTGATAAATTACCTCGGTTTTTCACAGCTTTACTGCATAAAATAATATGTTTATTTAATCTTTTCAACCAAATTTTTTCGTCTTTACTTGTGAATTTATCAAAAATAAGTTTCCTACTTTTATTAATAGCTAACAGAACAGCATCTGAAGCTTTAATGACTTGAAGAGGATCCATAGCAAAAACGTATACCTTTTAAAAAATATAATCACTCACCCTTTAATTTTCCACAATTTCGAAGGAAATGGCCGGCTGAGGTTTTCCTACTTCAATAGATCCCTTGTACACCACGGCGTATTTTCCTCCTTCGAAATGAGGGATGGCATCCAAATATTGAGCCGTCACACGATTTGGAAGAAATGTAATGGAATCTTCCAACTCTAGCATCACTGAATCTCCAAAACGTCCTTTCGTCAGTTTCGCTCTTACAATTTTTTTTGGTTCATTCAATTTAAGTTGGTTTAATTTCACCTTCTTTTTCTCTACAATAACAGAATGTTGATTCAACTTTTTCAGATCCATCTATAATAAATATATGTAATTGTAGAAAATATTAGGATATTTGAAGCAAACATATTTTGAATGTGAAGCTTTTCAAAAGAAACATGTAAAAGAACAATAACCAATATTACAAAACATTAAAATATCTGAAGCAAGCAGAACTTTTTAAAAAGAAGAAAAATGTAAAAAACAATTGTAGATATTACTAAACAATTAAATATTTCAAGCAAACACATTTTAAATACATAAAAGAAAAAAAATGTAAAACAAAGAAGAACGTATATAAAAGAAACTTACTTTGCAAATTTTTCTTGGAAAATACAAAAACTGTTGTCGATATAACTGAAGCGGACTGCTGGTACTGATGTAACTAAAGCGACTGATACCGCTTCGATCACAGTTTTTATATATTTCTTGTAATGACTCTCGATATTACTGGTCATTAAATATCAATAATTAATAACTGACAAAATTTCCAAATTTCTAATATTTTAATACAAATGTTTTCTTGATATAATTTAACGTTTTTAATTTCAGTAGTTCCATTAGCGATTTTTGAAAAAATTCTCCTCTATTAAGATTGTATCCTCGATATTGCTGACCATTAAATATCAATAAATAGGCTAATCACTTTTTAATATTTTAAATGTTTTCTTAAATAAACTGAAAGTTGATTTCTTGTTAATTTATGCCATTTCGTTAATGATAAATAAAACACCTTGTTTAAAAACTAATGACTGTCATCTTCACTGTCATCAGCATCAACTTTAATGCTACTATTCGAAATAAATCTTGATTTTACAATTTTCAATATAACTTTCACAATAAAAATAAATATTGTTGCTAAGATAATACATAACATGGCAAATAAGCTATTTATATCATTTTCTATGTTTTCTACATTTCTATTGATGACATCAGAACTGCTGTTTTCGATACTGAACATAGCGAGTACGTCTTGTTGGTGTCGACATCCAATTTATTTTGAGATTCTTCCAAGTATGGTTAATTTGAGATTCTCCGTTCTCAATATTGTTAAGGCTTAGATTGCTCAACTGTACTATAAGTTTACTTTTGTCTTCATAAAACACAAGATCTTTTTTTACTTGATTCAATTTTACGACAAATTCTTTTAATCTATGTCTATACTCCAATAAAGCCATTGTTCATCTGTCGTAAACTAATTGTTGCCAAAATATTTATCTCAATCTGTCTATGGTGCATTCAAGAAACATGCCTTGTTTATTGTTGATTGAAGTAAGCAGGAGGAAGGCATGAAAACAGTCGAAGTTAAACTCGATATTGAATGATGTGTCACATGTCTACGGTCCCTTTGACACCTTTGTGACATAACCTCGTACATCCGCAAATCGTCACATGACAACGGATCTTTTGACGCCTTTGTGACATAACCTCGTGCATCCGCAAATCGTCACATGTCAACGGTCCTTTTGACACCTTTGTGTCATAACCTCGTACATCCGCAAATCGTTTGATGTGTCACATGTCGACGGTCCTTTTGACACCTTTGTGACATAGCCTCGTACATCCGCAAATCATGTGTCACATGTTCTCTTGACTTTGTGACATATCCCTGTACAACAAATCGTCACGGTCCTTTTAACATCCTAATTTGTGACATACCCCTGTACATCCGCAAAACGTCACGGTTCTTTTGACATTTTTTGTGAGATACCCATCCACAAATCGTGTGATGTACAACGGCCCTTTTGACATTCTACTTCGTGACATATCTCTGTATATCCGCAAATCGTGTGTCACATGTCTACGGTCCTACTTTGTGACGTAACCTCGTACATCTTCAAATCGTGTGTCACACGTCAACGGTCCTTTTGACACCTTTGTGACATAACCTCGTACATCCACAAATCGTCACATGTCGACGGCCCTTTTGACATATTTGTGACATAACCTCGTACATCTGCAAATCGTCACATGTCAACGGTCCTTTTGACACCTTTGTGACATAACCTCGTACATCCGCAAATCGTCACATGCCAACGATCCTACTGTACAAATCGTCTTTTAAGCAAATCTGTAGCAACTATACCATATCTGAATCCATTCTCCGTAAGGCTTGCTGGTCTAGCGCTAAGAGTGTCAGGGTATGGTACATGGCAGTTGTGGCGACGATGGTTCGCGTCGCACGTAAGTTTTTTTTTTCAGAACGATTTTCGAGCGGTCAAAATCACTACTAGCGCCATCTATCATACGTTACTGTTGAACGATTTTCGAGCGGTCACACCTGCCATCTAGCATACGTTTTTCGAGCAGCCAATCTTCGTGGGGTTAGCCCACTTTTCGAGAGGTTAACACGCAAACCCCCCACCACTAGCGCCATGCAACATTCGAATTACGTTAGGTTAATCGCCATGCAGATTACGAATTATGTGGGGGTAATGCACAAACCTGTGGTCCAGAACCCTCCTAGTATATCTACTGATATATATGTAAATGAACTATATTTGTAACTATATATCGTTTCCTTATAATACGAACCCAACATAACATGGTGGCAGCGGTGGTACGTGTTTAAAAGGCAGAATCAAAAGTGAAAGACTTGTGTTTATAAACCCCGGATCTATTCCGGTAAATTTTCAACTGGCTATTCATAAGTGTACGATGGAAAGAGATATGTCGACAACCAAGACGGTCCTGACCCAGACAATTTCTGTTTCAGTGTCTCCACTTCAGAAATTTTTTGATGCCTCAAGCATGGCCCCAGTGGCGAAAACGCTTTGAACGATTAATGTCAGTCTCAGGACAAAATTTGAAATCAGATGGCGAGAAAATAGATATTTTATTGTATATTCTTGGCGAGGATGCCGAAGAAGTGATGCTACAGTTTGTGCCGGTTCCTGAAACTTACATAGACATAGTCCAAGCCTTCGAAAACCATTTTATACCCAGGAGAAATCTTATTTTTGAACGTTATAAATTTAATAGTCGTGTCCAACAAAGCGGCGAGCCAATAGAATCCTTTATTACTTCTTCGCATACACTTGCAGAGCATTGCCATTATGGTTTATTGAAGGAGGAATTAATAAGAGATCGTATTGTTGTGGGCATGTTAGATTGCAGAGTCAGTGATTACAATTACAAGCGAATTTAACCCTTGCCGATTGCATTATGGCTGTAAAGCAGGCCGAACTACAAGAAAAACAAAGCCAGGAGCTGAGAAGAGAAACAGTCGCATCAGGAATCGCAGGTAATCAATCGGCAAATAAAAAGGGCAGAGAAAATGATTACGAGAAAATAGTATTCAGAAAATGTCAATTTTGTGGGTTAGCGGACCATCCCAGGGAGAAGTGTCCTGCCAAGAGATCTATGTGTCGCTCTTGTAATAAACAAGGGCATTGGGCGTCTGTATGCCGAAGCAAAAAGGTTAGATCTACCCATTTAAATTAATTAGATATTCATGATAATAGTTCTAGTTCAAACCAGAATTTGGGGTTGGTTGAGACAAATTCTCAAAGGGAATGGTCAATTCTTCTGAAAATTCCTGAACTTAATAAAGAATTTAAATTTATGATAGACACTTTTGTATCTTTTGTATGTATCTTTTTTGGATGAAAATGTTATTCAAAGCTTACGGTTTACTAACAAAGTAGTCACAGGCCCTTCAGGCAACCGATTAAACATATTAGCTATTTTGAATTGTACATTAAGTAATTTTAAAAATAACTGTTTTACTGACATCTATGTCATTGAAGGATTATGTAAACCAATCTTAGGTCGTTCTGCGATAATAGATTTGAACATCTTACAATTTGGTGATGGATTTTCTTTTAACGTTCATTTCCTCAAGATGGAAGCAATTGAGCAACGATTTCCTAAAATTTTTGATCAAATAGGTACTTTTAAAACTGAATTTAACATTAAGATTGATGAAAATGTCAGCATTTAACGTGCTTTATAACACCGTATGGTCGGTTTAAATTTAAAAGGTTGCCATTCGGAATAACCTGTGCACCCGAGTATTTTTCTATGCTAATAAATAAAATTCTAAATGGATTAGATAACGTAATTTTTCATATCGATGATATTCTCATTCATGCGCCAACAATTGAACAGCATAATAAATTAGTTAATGAAGTTTTAACGCGAATTCATAATGAAGGTATAATCTTAAATAAACAAAAATGTCTCTTCGGTGTACAATCCTTAGAATTTTTAGGTCACCACATATCCGATAAGGGGATTTTTGTAGACCCAGAGCGAATAAGCGCCATTGTACAGTTTCCAGAACCGTCTGATAAAAACGAACTTTTACGTTTTTTGGGTATGGTTAATTTTTCATGCCGGTTTATTCATAACAGATCCGATGTTTCAGAGCCTCTAACTTCTCTGTTGAAGAAAAATGTTGTTTTTTCTTGGAATCATGCTCAAAAACAGGCTCTTGAAAAAATCAAAAAGCTATTGCAAGATAGTCCTTGTCTTGAATATTTCGACCCTAGCAAAAAAATCATAATTTCTGCTGATGCTTCTTCTTTCGGCATTGGTTCGTGTCTTATAAAAGAGAATACAAATGGAAATAAGAGAGTGGTATCTTATGCATCCAGATTGTTATCAAAAACAGAGGCAGCGTTATGCCCAAATAGAGCGTGAGGCGTTACCTTTGACATGGTCATGTGACAAATTTTCTGTATATGTTTACGGATTGAAAGTTCTAATCGAAACTGATCATAAGCCGTTAGTTCAAGTTCTGCAAACTAAAAATATCGATGAATTGACTCCGCGTCTTCAAAGATTTAGGTTGAGACTCTTGAAATATGATTACGAGATTTATTATGTTCCGGGTAAAGATTTAGCAATTGCGGATGCATTGTCTAGAAATTTTGAAAAAAATTCTGCTTTGCCTGAAAATGATGAGTTATCTTTAGAATCCGATACCTTTGTTAATTTAATAACTACAAACTTTGAAATAAAACCTTATTTCTTAGAAGAGATCAAATCCGAGCAAAATAGAGATTCTGTATGTACAAAACTTAAGCAATATATCAATTTGGGTTGGCCTCGGAAAAATAAAATGGATCCAGAAGTTTCTATTTATTTCCAGTATAGGCATGAACTTTCAGAGTGTGATGGTTATTTATTGCGCGGTTCACGCTTAATTATTCCTTATTCTCTCCAATCAAAAACTTTAGGTTTTATTCATCAAGGTCACCAAGGCTTAGTAATATGTAGAGCTAGAGCTAAGGCCTCTGTTTGGTGGCCAGGATTATCCACTAAAATAGAAAATTTAGTTCGCAATTGTCCACGCTGCATCGAGTACAAGGTCAATGTAAAAGAACGGAGATGAATTTCCGGATCGCGCATGGCAAAAAATTGCACTTGATTTATTTAAATGCGATGAAACTTGGTACCTCATTGTAACTGATTATTTCTCTCGATTCTTCGAAATCTTTAAACTTCAATTAATGACTGAAAATGTGATCATCACCAAATTGAAAGAGCTGTTTTCTAGGTATGGTTTACCGGAAATAGTAAGATCAGATAATGGACCACAGTTCCAAACCGATTTCAAAAAATTCTGATTTTAATCATATAACAAGCAGTCCTAAGTACCCTCAGTCCAATGGCTGTATTGAAGCTGCAGTCAAAACTGCTAAGAATTTGATCAAAAAAGGTGATGATTTATTTTTATCTCTGTTAGCATGCCGTACCACCCCTTTAGAAAATGGTGTCACTCCAGCAGAATTATTATTCGACAGAAAGGTTCGTTCTCCTCTTCCAATTTTGCCTAGACTGCTCAATCAAACCATTGATATTGGATAACATGAAACAAAATTATAATAGGCGACATCGCACTAGAGAGCTTCCCGATTTAAAGGTTGATGATAGTGTATGGGTGACCGATATAAAAACATACGGGAAAGTTATTCAAAAGCTTAACGAACCTAGATCTTATCTTGTCGAAACTCACAGGGGCAGGTTTAGAAGAAATAGATGGTTTTTAGTACCAGCAAAACATTACAACTTTGCTACCCATGAAATTGTTACCCAATGTAATCATAAATATAATGTGGACACTCACTCACCATCATCTGTACAGTTAGATAATTGTAATAAAAGTTCTGCAGAAACTGAAGTTATACAAGAAAATGCTAATAGTGATGCCAATGAAATTGAAAGTGCTAAAAATAACCGACCAGTGCGTATAGTTAAACGACCTTCATATCTAAAGGACTATGTTGTTTAAAAACTTGTTATATCTATTATAATAAAGGGGGGATGTTCTGTCAGGACTTGAGTTTCCTAGAGATGGAATGTCATGATGACACGGTTTTTTGAAGATGTTATTTTATGATTGTAGAGTTAACGATATATGTGTAAATAAACTATATCTGTAACTGTATATCGTTTCCTTATAATACGAACCCAACATAACACATATGTTCCAATTTCGGCTGTTCATCAAATTCATAAACGGGAACTGTCGAAAATGTTCTTAAATAATTTGCCTTTTCTTTACCTTTGACATAAACCGCTTCAACGTTGGTAAGCAAATCTTGAAACAAGACACCAAAAGTATGAACAGGTGCAAATCCGCCGTCCCAATTTATGATGATTTGATTTGATTGAATTTGATTAAATCTGGAGGTAACATCTTCATCGGAAATGGAGGTTTGAAAACGTAATGACAGAATTTTGAACCATCAAAAGCTGCAAACTCCTTTACTATAAGTTTGTTATTTTCGATTTTAAATCCTTGAATATCCACAACCAATTTCATATTTTTAACTTGATTAGTTCTTTTATAACTTGCTGATGTTTCTCATAATAGTTTATATCAGATTGAAGTTGTTTTCATTTTATGAGATAATTATGTAATCTCTTTCGATATTTGTTGACCATTATAAACTGTAAACTTGAACCGAATGTGAAAATATATATATACAAAATATAAAGCATGCGCACTATATTTGTCTTACAATTTTTGCTAGAGGATTATACATAAACTCTTTTTCATGTAAAATTAAGCAATACGCCGTTACATTATTACCTACTGACTTTTTCGTTTCAAATTCAATACGAAGAACAACAGATCCACTTTGAATGATTTCCTTTTGCCGAGAACAATCGATATGAACAATGGGAGCTTTTTGTTTGAATTCCTCAGGTGTGAATATTGGTTGATTTGTTTGAATGTGATAATAGGATTCTTGAAAATTAGCAAACATTTCATACAACGTTGCGAAACGATTAGTATCAAAGTCCAAATTTAAATCATGATAAGGATAACGTTCTGAATTAAGAAAGACGCGCATATTCGTTAATGTACAATGATCAAATTGACTCATATCTTTCAATAATTCTCCCTTACGACCAGCCTGCAGTGCTACTTTGATATGTCGAGGACTTTCTAATTTAGTTGAAGTTTTGACAGGCCAAGTATAACGTGTCGTCGAATCATTTAAAGTGGGATATTCGATTATTTCCCAACTTTGAAACTTGATAGGGAGATCGAAATTGCTTTGAATTATTTTATTTAAAC
The DNA here is from genome assembly GCA_947563755.1 of Lochmaea crataegi. Classification (NCBI taxonomy): domain Eukaryota; kingdom Metazoa; phylum Arthropoda; class Insecta; order Coleoptera; family Chrysomelidae; genus Lochmaea; species Lochmaea crataegi. The sequence continues at coordinate 30,593,258 of OX387436.1, forward strand.
GAAGTTGTTCTCGTAAGTTAGGTGTTATATGAGGAACATTCCAAGATAATTTATTAATTTGAATTTTCGGCTTTTCGCTATTATCGTTCGCGATAACCGCATCTATATCATCTTTATCGCGAATTAACACCAACTCCTGTCTCATATTAAGTACAATTTTGCGAAAATCCTCGAATAATCCACACCATACTTTCAACGGTATGCAAACATTAAAGTTTCCATTGCCATCAACAAGAATCTTACCAACTTTGGGAAACCATCCTCCGTTTTGCAGTAATTTACTCTCATTGTCAGTGAGCGACAAATAATTTTTTATTGTGGAAACCAAACCTACATTTCTAACAGAATCTATTACAACACCATTCAATTCATATCGTAGTTCTCGAAACAAATAAGCAATACCGTTGTTGATAAGTTGAAATTTTGTGGGTACTTTGTCTTGATCAGTCAAGATTTTACCTTCTAAATAAAGATAACTATTACATGGTAGTGTGTATGCATCCAAATCTTGAATAGGAATTCTGATTTCATCATTATAATTTAAATTACTAGAAGTATAAGGTTGGTAGGTATGGAACTGATTTTCTTCAATGGTATCATCAATAAATTTCCATATCCATTATACTAAAACTTGAAATCCAACAGAAAAATTCACGATTTTCTGATTTTAACCGATCAGTCACCAGTGTTGCACTGTTTTTTCGACGTTCGAATTGCCTTTTATATGGTTGATATGGATGTTCCGAAGACCGCCAAACCATTATTCTATTCTTCGCAGATGTAGTCGAACCGTTATAGTTTCTTTGCGAAAATTGATCAAAGTTCCAACATGATTGATAATTCTCACAGTGATGTTGTTGATAGTTTTGATGTTTACTGGATAATAGAGTATTGTTAGTGGTTGTTGCACTAATTTATACCCATTTGGAACTTGTGGGAAAAATTGATGAATAATGTGAACTGGTTTTCCATTGAGGAAAGAACCAACCGCAATGTTACAGTCAATACAAATGGTATTCACTTGTAAAATGTTGACACTTTTAGAAGTATGAATTACATTTGGACTTAGTTTTCGTCTGGGGAATCCCAAAAGATGACCTATAGAATTATCAATGTCAAAATTAATCCAAACACTACTTTTAATTGTAAGTGTTGATGTTCGTGGATCTGCTTTAATACGAATACTAACTCCAGTCTGAATTAGATCCCGTTCAATAATTTGTATTATATCATTAATTTCGTATGCTCCAACAGGAATTTCAAATTTATATTCATCATGATCACCCCACACCAACACATTATATTGCTCATGTACGTTACTAATACTATTAAAACTATCAAAATTTGCTAAACCTATTTCATAGTCAGCATTTTCGTCTAAATGAATAGGGGGATTAAAATCATCACTTAAAACTGATGATTCTCCACTCAAAGTAAATGTGTATGACATAATGATCCAACTGAGTGACTAAATAAAAACCGTAGACAATATTGACCGCACTGATGTGAATTAAATGATTGTAGCACATCATAATTATAGTTTATATCAACCGACCCATCACTCTTAAAATATCTAACTAATTCTAATGGAGGGGGTAAATTACCGTAACTATCAAAATAAATCACATGCTTGTCACTGTAAGCAGTCCAGTGAGTTCCACTTCCACTTGTACCATCAAGATTGACTATACCTGACTCATATTTTTTTATTTTACTAGGTAACGTATCCCGCATGAAAACACCACGAAAATTAGGGATATATTTTGCATACCCTTCTAGCTCAATATTTGTCATCGCATGACGTGGTAAGCTCAGCGAAATTTTTTGGATTCCAAACTTTTTTTTTCAAACCATATCCTTTATAGGGTCGTAGATAGAAACCTTGACCTACTTTTACCGCTTGCTCCATTGCTGCGGTATGTCTTTGTTGTTCAGTTAGTTGTTCACGATTGGCTTTAGCATAATTCACTGCTTTTGCAATTCCAGCTGCACCGCCCCCAATAGCTCCTAATGCTCCTAGTAATGGTAACAGTAATGGTAAGAAACCACCCTTTTTTTGGAGTTCGAATGGTACGTTTTTTCATAACTATCTTTTTTTTCATTCCCATTCCAATTTTACGCTTAGCTTTCATAGCTGTAGTAACAAACCAAGCAGCCGCTTTTTCACCTGTTTTAGCGTCTTTCGCATTTACTCTTTCCCAAGCTTTGTTTTCTAAAATCTTATCTGCCAGATGTCGCTTACTCAAATCTTTATTTTGAGAATAAGCAATGTCGTGCTTTTTGCACACTTGATCCAAAGGATTAATTCCCAAGTCTCCTTGTCGTAGTCTCTCCTCTAACCGAGTACCAGGACCACAAAAGTCGTGGTAGATGTAGTTCAACAGGAAGCTTGTTGATGAGAGTATTAATGAAACCTCTTCCTACTTTTCTGGTTCGTTTCATTCTAAATTCTTATATATAGTGACATCTGCTTATATACCCTCAGTCAACATGAAGATTCATAAACAACAACTTTCACTACCCATTAAAAATTATGATGATGGAGTGGTGAAACAAATTGGAAAACATGGTGCAATGTTTGGAGGAGATTCGAAAAGAGGGCTAATTATTGGTCCTAGTGGATGTGGAAAAAGAAATGTTATGTTATCGTTAATTGATCATCCTAATGGTTTGAGATTTGAAAATGTGTATGTTTACTCGATAAGTCTACAGCAACCAAAATATACTTATCTAAGAAATCTAATTCAACCAATTGAAAGCCAAAAGAGATTGGCTATGAAGAATATGATAATGCAGAAGATGTTATTTCTCCAGACTTAATTAAAGATCATTCTATAATAATTTTTGACGATGTTGCTACATGTAATCAGAACATAATGCAAAGTTATTTTTGTTTTGGTCGACACAAAAACACAGACTGCTTCTATTTATGTCAAACATATTCGGCCCAAATCCAAACAGCTAATTAGAGATAATGCAAATATCTTAATAGTCTTTCAACAAGATATGACCAATTTGAAACACATTTATGATGATCACGTTAACGTTGATATGACATTTCAAGATTTGAAAAATTTATGTTCGTTTTGTTGGCAAGATAAATTTGGATTTCTCACAATTGATAAAGATTGTACAATGACGTCTGGTCGATATAGAAAAGGGTTTGACATTTTTGTTAGTATATAAATAGTATTGATGGGAACATACACCTAGTAGTAACCATGAGACACAATTAGCGAAACAACTCGTAAAGGCACGCCAGGCTTTAAAGAAAAAATATAAGAGTTTGAAAAGTGATATAGTTCAATCTCAATCTCTTTTAGAACAATCATACCAACCAATTACGCGACCACTTGAGGAATTGGTGTCCGCTTTAAAGGAACCAATTCAATAATCGATTGAAGAAGAAAGAAAATCAATGTCACCTATAACACCTAAATCGCAAATCACCAAATATAATAAATTAGCGTATCTAACTACTCCCCCTGCTCGACCACTATTCAATAGCACTCAGCTAGAGAATATGATACCTGCACCCGAAGAAGTGTTTCAATCTCAAATGGATCATAATGATGATGAGATTGATAAGAGTCGCGACGACCAATTCATTGATGATACCCTTTCTCAATTTTATCAAACTTTATCCAATCCTGAGGTGTATCGCGAATATTTTGATCAATTCAAAAGTCCTCTGCCTCGAGAGTATATTGAAGGAATGGTACGTGACGTAAATGGCAAATATGATCATGATTTGGGTTTATTTCACGATCCTATCAAAGAAAAGTTTTATATCGGAGATTCTGAAGTAGATTTTGAAGGTGCAAATATTTCAGTTAAAAATATTGAATACCCTGGTACTGTAGGTCTGTACGATAAACTGTTTTTGAAAAATCCTACATTACAGAATCATAAAGATATTGACAATTACGTGGATATTATAAAACGAACAAACGCTATCCATCGAAATTATTATCCTGACTTGCCTATTAAGAAATTTGCCAATGATATCAAAGATAAATATCTTTTCATTATAAAACCGAAACTTAAGCCACCTGTAGGAGCAAGATCTGGTACGTAAACTTCCGCTATGCTGAGAAATGTAATTACTAGAAATATGGCAAGGAGGGGAAAGGGAATGACAATGATGAAATATTAGTCAAAGCCCGTAGACTACAAATATTTTGATGACTACAATGAAATAGTTGAAAGATTGAAATTACTTTTGAGTTCAAAGAATGCAGGTAGTTCTGCCCATAATAACGAAATAGTTTCGATTATAGAAGAATTACGCGAAGGAAAAATAATCCTATAAATGGAGCATTTACTCCGCAACTGCTCAGTTTAAATTGTAACGAGGTTTTTTTTAGTTACTAGGAATTATTTTGTTTAAAATATATTTTGAGTCAAGATTGTATATAACCCCTTATACCCTCTGACTATGGGTAGAAATAATATTTTCTCCGATTTATTGTAATCAAAATTGTACGTTCACCGCGCTGCGGTCCGAAAATTCATGTTTCCCCACTGCCACTAAATATAGAGTAGGTAGCGCGCAGGTCAAGCTGATCGAAGGAAGGGGATAGCGAGACGAAGCCCGGAGAGTCAGAGAGTCGAGAGGACAGTTCCTTGCTGGCTGGCGAAGATATGAGTCGCTAGTATTGAACGCTCCGACTGCCGATTTACTTTTGTTGTTTACCATTTCTCTGTTTTTTCTGTATTTTGAATTTGTTTTGTTTTAGTAATTCACTTTTATGAGATAAAAGTATAAACCGTTGCTGTGAAGGAGTAGGCATTACCTCACTTGAGACAGACAGTGACCTTGAACCGCTCTTATCAATTGCTATAACGTCGACGCCGAGAGCGGCTCTTATCAGTACCGGATGTTACCGGCGGGGTCGTTGTGCCAGTGCCGTACCGGATTTTGGAAGAACGGCCGTTGTGGCAGAATATTCAAGGCCAGTGGTAATTACATAGTACAATTAATAAAATCAGCGCGAAGATCCTTATCAGCTCCTCCGGTCCTTATCAGCGGCACACCCTTTGCAAAAAATTACGGCGGCACGATCATGTTGTGACACGATCCAGCCAGCGCGAAGGTCCTTATCAGCTCTTATCAGCTCCTCCGGTCAGCGACAACGGTACGCCCTTTAGAACTACATAGGCGACAATCACTAGAGAAAATCTTCTTTGCAAAAAGCCCGTTGTTTACAAAAAAAAAACAATGCGGTAATCACGGTTGTTTTACAATTTCATAGGTGACAAATTCCCCAGCTCTTGTGCCGGTCACAAAAACGCGGAACCTTATCAGCGAAGATCCTTATCCTTATCAACTTTGCAAAAAAATTACGGCGGCACGGTCATGTTGTGACACGATCCAGCCAGCGCGAAGGTCCTTATCAGCGCCTCCGGTCAGCGACAACGGCACACCCTTTAGAACTACATAGGTGACAAACGACACTAGAGAAAATCTTCTTTGCAAAAAGCCCGTTGTTTACAAAAACAATGCGGTAATCACGGTTGTTTTACAATTTCATAGGTGACAAATTCCCCAGCTCTTGCGCCGGTCACAAAAACGCGGAATAAAAATTATCACGGTTTTTCAAAATACACAGCGATTTTATCGTTGTTTGTGGTTGTACGGCCGATTTTCACACCAATTTGCTGGAAGACACACTTCTGCTAAAATCTGAAAATTCATAACGCTTTATTATAGACAACGACTGGCATGATAAATTATTCAAGGCCAGTGGTATACGGTAATTACATATTGGATAATAAAATCGAAGTCTTGCCAGTGCCGTACCGTAATTACAGGCACTTTGTAATCGAAGGAGAAAACATAATAAGTTACAACAGACAGTAATATTCCTCAAATGAAAAAAAAAAACATGGCCGTTGTGGTAATCGTACTGAATATACAAGGTGATTAAAGCGAACGAAAATTCTAAATATAAAAACGCTGAACACTGTATGTCAATTAGAAAAAAAAAGTAGATATTATAGGTATTACGTAGATATTTTAGCTACGTCCACGCTGAACATACGCAGGATATTTTGCGGAGTGATATTAAAAAAAAAACACAGGCTATAAGATATTATATTACGTAAATATTTTAGCTACATTTTCATGAATATTTTCACGCACTTTCGATAGATGTTGCGGAGCTTTAGCGAAGTATTCAATCGTAGACTCTTTCACCATAAATTTTTCAAAAATACCAACCATGGCTATATCTTCGAGGGTTTTGCACCCAAATTCATCTTTTCTATGAGTAACTTCTAGATTATGGGGTATGTGGTGTTGTGTAACAGCTAGGGTGGGGTCATAGATTATACCATTGTATTCTATCCAGAAATGTGGTGTAATTTTCACACCATTCGAATAGACCTTTGTACCCAGACATAGTTTGGTTGCTATTCCATATTTTGCAGCCACTTCGTAGAAAATTAAACTTCCCGCCAAACATACACCGCAATAGCCTGCTCGAATAAACTCCTGCTCGATACAACATTTAATGAGTTTGAGTTTGACGTACTCACGCATGGGGTCCATGTCTGCTCACGTGATAACTCTTCACTCTAGAACAGTTAGTGATTAAATGAACATTCATCTTGTTGCTAGCTTATTTTATTATGTCCGCCCTTCTTAATTCTTCGATTATTTCTTGGAATTCAATATCTTCTTCTTTTAGATATTTCAGCCTTTCGACTAAGATATTAGGGTCTGTCCAACCACGAGGAATGTTGCATCTTCTAGATGTACGTGTCTCATCAGGTATACTTGTACATATATTGTTTTGAATTTTAAAGTTACTAGACGAAAATTTACTTGTAACGGAATCAGTACTGTTTCTGGCTAATGTGGCACGTTTTTTACATTTAAACAGAGGTTTTATTATATTGTTGAATTTTATAGGACAGGCCTGATGCCTCAGATGTCCTCGGGTATCTCGATGTGCCCCAGATATGTCTAATATTTGTTTGTACGTTTGTAAATCGAATGGGGTAAATTCGTGAGGCTTCTTGCAAAATATTAATCGCTGTAAACCAGGTGTATTATGGAAAGTTTTATCGTCTACCACTATATGTTCGGTGTCATAGTCTAGATATACATTTCCAAGTACCCATCGCCCGTTGGATAGCTGCGGGCCGTAAGCTTGGTCAAGATCATTATGTTCTTCTATGTTAGCAGTCATGGGGGCAATTTTGATTGTCGTTTGCGATGGATCTTGTTTTACGACGCCTAACGAACTTGCTATTTGTTCAAGATGCTCTGTCACAGGCTTAAAAACCTTTTCGAGATGCTCTTCTCGATCACGCTCAGCTCTTTTGAGCGAATTGTATTTTTCACGAACAGCTTTTGCGAGCTCTAATATGTGCTGTTTACGAGACGCCATGCTATTAAATGAAAAAATAGCGCACACACTCCTATTTATAACCTCGCCCCACATCTGTCACACGTCTGGCATCTGTCACCCATCTGGCGCACACCTGCTAGCCGGCTGTACGCTGACTATGCGCTGATATATACCTGACTATGCGCTGACATATACCTGACTATGCGCTGACATATACCTGACTATGCGCTCACATATACCTGACTACGCGCTGACATATACCTGACTATGCGCTCACATATACCTGACTATGCGCTGACATATACATGACTATGCGCTGACATATACCTGACTATGCGCTGACATATACCTGACTATGCGCTGACATATACCTGACTATGCGCTGACATATACCTGACTATGCGCTGACATATACCTGACTATGCGCTGACATATACCTGACTATGCGCTGACATATACCTGACTATGCGCTCACATATACCTGACTATGCGCTGACATATACCTGACTATGCGCTGACATATACCTGACTATGCGCTGACATATACCTGACTATGCGCTGACATATACATGACTATGCGCTGACATATACCTGACTATGCGCTGACATATACCTGATTATGCGCTGACATATATCTGACTATGCGCTGACATATACATGACTATGCGCTGACATATACATGACTATGCGCTGACTATATGCTGACATACACCTGATATACTTCTGATACCTGAGATACGCCCCTTATTATTTTATATCGTTGTATGATATGCTAATGATAAGTTAACGTTCTTTCACGAGCCAAAAAGCATGTGTTGCGTTGCGTAAATATAGTTAGGTATCATGTCACGATTTTGTAGGCTTTTTTTTGATTGAGAGAGAGACTAATAGATTATAAAATATTGACCCATCTAAAACGACTGATCAAATTATTGCTGAAATATGGAATATTTTCAAAACAATAGCTAACCATATTCTGTGTAGTATACCGAAACTGTTTCAATATGTTATTACTTTTTCACCAAGTACACCCAGTAGCAGAGGTTTGTATATAGTAGAAAAATTACAGTGGTTGTGACCCTGTACAGCTTTAATTAACATAAATTTACAGATAGAATACTGACAGAGTCCCACGAAGGGTATCACTATCTGTGGAAAACCGATAACGGTACAAAATCAAAGACATTTTAGGTCAAGTAGTGAAATGCCGGTGTGCTGTGGTCGAAGAACTAGCAAAAAAGGTAACAATAAATTAGGAGTGTTTATGAAAAAAGGTAAGTTATATTTTTTTTGCCACTACATGTCTTTCAATTGTTAGATAAAAAATCTTTAGTATGTGGATTTTGAAAGTATTGTTGGTTTCTACTCATGACTAGGATTAAGTATTAGGAAATGTGCCTGTTTGTCAGCAAAAATGCTGTCCAAGGGAGACCAAGCGAGGAGGTAGGCACTTTCGTCATATGTTAATGACTACTTCTCCCTCAGGAAAAAAAGGAATATTCGATACCGAAAATTTTTGGAGGGGACACACCAAAGTTAATTAGGAGGTGTCCCCCCATACAACATTCAAGACACGTTTATATGGGAGACATTTTGCTCAAGGAGGGGGCACACGGGTTCCCAAAGTTAATTAGGAGGTGCCCTTCTTACCTTTACACACATTTTAAGGAGGGGGCACACAGATTCCCAAAATTAATTAGGAGGTGCCCTTCTTACCTTTACACACATTTTAAGGAGGGGGCACACAGGTTCCCAAAATTAATTAGGAGGTGCCCTTCTTACCTTTACACACATTTTAAGGAGGGGGCACACCAAAGTTGATTAGGAGGTGCCCATTTACACACACACAACATTCAAGAAGAAAATGTTCCCAGATTTTTATGGTATTACTTTTCTGTAAAATTTTCGCTATCGGCTATTGGGGATGGGGTTAGGGGAAGGGAAGTAGCCGTGAAAACGGCTGATTTTTTTGTAAAGAGTTCCAACTAGTAGCATTGGCGTTTGTAGCCGTAGGGAACAGAGTCAAAGTTTTCTATTCGTTTTCTTTTAGTGAAGCTGGTTCGGAAGACTTTAGTCACGTTTTTCGTGACCACTGAATGATCGGAGTTCCTTAATATGTTACGAGTAGTTATGAATTCGTCGGGGGCTTCATTCAGGACCATGTCTCTTAAGGTGTCGAAATTTACTTTCTGGCTCGTATTATAGTTCAAGGTTATACCTTTCGCTTTAATAATATCAAACGTTTTATTTTTATCGGTTGAATAAACCCTGTAGGCATATATTTTTGGACCACCGGCTACAAAATCTGTTATGTAGCTTCCCTCCCCATATTCGCATAGTTCGTCTGTCATATCGCCGAGAAAACTACCTAAAGGTACTTCGTAGGTGCATGGTCGAGAGACGTAAATGACAGAGTCTGTGTCATGATATATTACTCTATCGTCGAGTTTTTCTAAATACGTGTATAGTTTTAGCCTAGCTTGTGCAGTGGTGTAGGCCGCTAGTACGACATTTACAGTTGGAAGTGTGGCATATGCCTCTTCTTTAAAGGACCAGTTAACAATGAGGGTGTTTTCGTTAACCGGAAAAATATTGTTTACTTCTTTGCATGGCTGCGATAAAATGTCAAATAGTTCTGCAGGTGTGTTGACTATAGACGTCTTAGACTGGTTTTCACATTGTCCAAGCTTGCCCCAAAAACTTGTTATCATGGACTTACCAACCTGTCTTCGACCTGGATTGAATTCAATTTCATCGTAGGACAATTCTACACCCTCACGATCAAAATATTCCTTTATATAGAGATCTTTTTCTTTTGGGTTTTTACATTCGGTGGGCCAACCGCTTGCCTGTTGTTTTATTTTTAAAAATTTTGAAATATATTCGTCAAATAGGCCACCAGACTTTGTAGTTTTATCGTATTGTACCACTTGATATTTCCAAATTTCGTAAATATTTAGAATTTTGTATCCTTTTTCTTGAGCTTTTAGAACCTCGTCCATTACCCATGTACCGGTAAAGCTTCTTTCTTCATCATTATGTAAACATTCATTAGACATGTTAGATTCACAACATGTACGACAAAGTGAAAACATTAGTTTACTATTACATTTATAAGGTAGTACGGGGTGGTAGAGATTTGTTGGAGGTAACACTCGACACTTTATTAGTCCTTCGGTTTGTTTTAAATCAAGAGCGTAGCATTCTTCTCCCACAAAAACTTCCGGGTGGCCAGTTGGATATTTTCCATATTTATTGACCCACGGATATAAAGAGCAGATGTCAGTATATTTTATTTTCTCTCCATTTTTACAAGAATAATAAAGCTTTGTGGCATCTGTTCGCCCCCCGTAAAAGGCGTCACGAGGCTCCAATGGTAGCTGTTCGAGGAGAGGATGTTTTTCGGTAATAGCTTCAATTTCGGGGTTCATTTCACGGCGAAAATCGCACTCCCATTTTACAATTACCTCGTACCCGAGAGATCTTAATTTTTCATTCTTCGCCAACGTTGCCTCGTACCGTTGCTCGTATGTAAGTGATGGGTTGTCATGTGTCGGTTCGTTACGTCTATATTTCATACATTTTGGACAACTGTGAAAGTAACAGCCCTCAAATTCAAAGACCTGTCTTGTGCTTTTACAGTATCCATCAACCTTAAGACCATTCAATACAACTTCTCGCCCTCTGGCTGCATGTTCTATTCTGATACCTCTTTGGTGTTCTTCGTATATTAACCATTGAGTAGCAATCCTAGATTGTTTATCGCGACATCTATATCCGTTCTTAGGAATTAACCCGATGGTATTCGATTGTAAAAAGTTTCTCCTAAATATTTTATTACATGCACCAGGTAGCGTGATGGCTTCTGTGAACGGGTCGACCCCTCCTTCTTTTAAAAGCAACTCTCTGAACCTTAAGCAAGACTGAGCAAGTATGGACACGTCACTTATACAGTAGGAAATAATTTCGGATTTAAAGTTGAAGACATACCCTTGATCAGAGAGTTTTTTATGCCAAACGATTAGTTGATTTCTAGCGTCATTCTTTTCGTCGAGTGAAGGGGAGTATTTCAGATTTTCAGGATCGTAATATTCGAGGGCAGGTAGTTGCCCGACGTAATCCCAGTTTCCGACTTTGTTGAACAAGTGGGGGAAGTAACCTTTTTTTATATCTTTTAGGCCGAATACTTTAGGCAATTTCGCCAGAGGCATTGGGAAGTAGTTTAAAGAGTCGATAAAACTTACATTGCCCACTTTCATCTGTATTAGCTTCGTACCTCTAGTTATTAGTTCGGGTGTTAGACCTGTCTTTGTTATAAGGTGATTTAACATAAACTGGTTATCATATAGACCTCCGGCATGTCCGACCACAATTATTTTCTTAAACAGAGTCCTTTGATTCATTACATACTCCATAAAACGAGCTACAGGGTCAATTGTTAAAACTTGATATCTAACACCACAATCGCACCATCTTTTGTCCGTACCTATACATAGTGCACAGTGTTGCTCAAACACACATAAGTTGGCTTTGTGTAGTAAAGAGCCGTCAGGCATAACTTCTTCTTGAGTACACTCGAGGTCATAAAATATAAATAGTACCCCGTGCATTGAAGGCTTACGTGTGTCGACGGGCATGAAACAATTGTGTGGAGAGGCTTTGAATCCGTTACATATTTTACAGAAAACTTCGCCACATATGTGTTCCCGCTTTCTGGGGATCGTTTTAAGACAAATTTTGCAAGAGGTTAACCGTTCACATAGTTTACTTTGTTTATGGTAATCGTAGCAGATCTGTCCTCTGAAATACCGATTACACCCATCACATACGATTTTCACACTTGATTTACATGGGGGTAATTGTTCACATGCTGGACATGTTTTTTCACAGCGGTGCATATTATGTTCGTGGGGTGTGTGGCAATGTTCACAGAAATATTTACAGCAAAAAGCAGACGTCAACGATATAATCACGTTATAATGATTTTCGTGATAAAGAAGATTGATTTTCTTGCTTCCCCCTACTCCTTCATACATAACATCGTGACCCTTGCTACCATAAGTGTATACTGTTATTTTATAGTCAAACAAACTCTTTTGAAACTTTTTTAATTCCGGTAGTCCACCACCCTCTTTAGGTATTTCAACACCGCTAGCCTGTAGTAATTCAAAAGTTTTTTTGGTCTGGAGACCCTTCGTTTGTCTTATCTTATTTTTGTTAGGGGCATTGTCGGCGTACGCTTTAGCTACAACCACTGCTCTAGCCAGGCATAAATGGTCTGTATTATTTATTACTATAATACCACTACGTTTAGCACACTCTTCGTCATAGTCGTTGTACTTACGACCTCGCCCTTTACCTTTAGGCATTTTTACGGTTGTGGCTGCTAGACAAAATGTCTCAGTGTCAAAACCTGCCGAATTAGATTGGTAGACAGCGCATATCATCGACCATATGTCTTCAAATTTCACCTCGGATGCAGGATTAAACCGCAACCAACCATCACCACGGCTAAACTCTTTCGAGCAAAAAGTAAAACCAATTTGATCACTCGACTCTGTCCCCTCGGTCACCTTATTGATAACATCCTCCATGCCGGAGCGTACCCATTTTGGTGGATCTGCCCCTTCGGGAATTGGGCGGATTTTAAATTCCACCGTTCTACCTGTTAGGTTGAATTTTCGAATTTTTTTAATAACATCTTTAGTTATCAAAAACTTTTCCATCTTGTGTTGATAAAAAAAATGTTTCTAGACTTACCACAAGAGCAACTGATAAGACACGTATGAAGATAACGAGAGCTGAAGAGATTATGATTCTGCCACTCCGAGAAGCTCTTTAAATAGAGCCGAAAAGGGGGCGTGGCTTATTGATATTCTCAGGAGAAAACATTCTTTTAAGGTAATTAGTTCGAGTTTATTCAAAGTAACATATGTTTTAAAAAATATTTCATCAGGGAATTACTGTTGTGAATCCTTTATAAATATATAGGTGTTATTTTCCACAATTATTACGATAATGTGTGTGGTTAGATAACCTCACTTTTACGATAAAATGTTTTGAGTTTATCAGTTGGCACACTGAATCACTTTTTAGAACTTGCAATCTTGTAGTATTTAATAGGGGGAATGGGGAAATATAGATATGGAAAATAGTACAGACATGTAGCTACAGGTCTGAAGTGAGGTGTGTGTGTGTTCTATTGATAACAAATAAAACAAAAATTATTTTTTTTCAATAGGTCTAAATAACGCAAAATTTTTAACAGAAAGTCTGAACGATTATAAGTATGACATTTTGGCATTTCAGCAATACACGATTCTGTTTTCATTTTTCACCGAACAGAATCATTCTTATTTAGATACATATTGGAAAAATTGTAATGATTATGATGGCACTTTTGGGACAGTATATAATGGAAATTGGGTAATAAAGAACTCAGGTTTACCGGCCAAAATATTTTGCTAGATACTGCAAAATTTAAGGCATAATCAGTTGCTTCTGTTTGCCAAAAACCCAAAGGAGTTTACCCCCAAAGATCATAAAAATTATAAACTAATGTTGGAATTAATAGGAGTCGCAATCGCCGCGGGCATTTAAAACACCAAACGTGTCCAGCTCATGATTAATGCGTAATCTCGTATTTCAAAATAAACATTGCGGCGTGAAAATATAAATAAAAATTTTGAAAACTCTTATCGCTAAAAGGTGTAGTACGAACGTATTTAACCTTGAATATTCATGATAATTTGAAAAACTAAATTGTATATTATATGAAAGCTGAGCGTTGCAAAACCGGAAAAGGTGATACGAAAAATTATGATAATTTGAAAAACAATGTATAAAAGGTGTTGTAAAAGTTTAAATTATATAATTATAAAAAAAAGAATCCAAAAAATATCTGATAACATACAACATAAATAGTCGATATTTTAGAGGCGCGTGGTTTTTTTAAATATGGTAAAGTAAAACAATGTAAATCGTGAAAATATCAACTAAATATGCTGTGTGATGAAAATATTTTTAATAAAAATTAAACAATATACTATGAACAGTATTCTTTACTGAAGTAATTTTCAAGCAAAATGTTTCCGTATGAGTTGACATATGGAAGTTATGGTATCCCGCACATCGCTAATAGTCCACACCCTCCTTGACATCCTGCCCCTCGTTTTTTCCATAGTGTGAAACTGTCTACTACAAGAGTTAACACAAGAACGTACCAGATTTTTACAGGGGTTAGTTAACTATGTTCAGTCTCACTATAAAAAATATCAAAAAAAAAGAAAATTCCAAATATTACGAACCCTTGCTGAAGCCCTGTGGAGTAACGTTCAATCGGTACAATGTTGCAGTTTTCGTGGTCAATATGCGGTAATACTAACTATAAACAAAAACATGTTTTTCTGGATATATATAGAGGTTAGGCTTTAATATACTAAGTTAGTTCCGAGAATTCACCATGGCTGATTACCTAGTTCGTTGCTTGATTTTTTCTGCAGGTATTGATGACCAACCGTTAATGTGTCATGACGTGAGAGCGGTCGAGGAAGGCGTATCTCTTTGCATCAATCTGCTGTTGAGACACGTCAACGATTCACACCATATACCTCTTTATATGTTCGAATTCACCATACCTCTAGAAGATCGAAGTGAGGGTTCCATCGTTAGCATCCATTTTTATTTGGATAACCAACTAATGCTGTATTACACCTATTACCTTCAGAACCCTCAAGATGGTGGTTTTCTAGATACATTTTATGACCACGGGGAAAGAGAGTTTTCTGTCGTTGGGGATAAGAATAATTGGATCCCTCCTTACGACCGTGAAGAATAACCTCTAACCCATAGTAAGTTTTTTTTTCAATTTATCTTTGCTGTTGTAAAAGTTTATTACTACTTTGATTATTTCTGAAAATGTCAGTATATTAGCTGTATTATTTCTACACAGCGTTGACTTTTAATCTCAAAACTTTTACATTGTGTGTTCAACCTCACGATCGACACCAAGCGATAAAGGGATATCTAGGATAGGGTTTTTAATAATACAACAATTTTTTAGCGGAAGGGGGCGCATCTTTATTCGTTTCTGAAATACATATTAAATTATTATTTCATTTAGATATAACTAATTACCTTTACCTTATCACCCACGCCACCAGCACCGGCAGCGGTCCCAGGGGTACCGGTGTTGGGTCGTACCAGAGCGTAGCGTTCTGGTACGACCCGAGCCCTATTAGCCAACCTGGCCTATCATCAGGGTGGAGCCCTCCTACCTCCACCGTTATGATGTCCAATATCTGTAAAGTGCATAAGATAAACATCAAATATGTGGACCATGTTATGTAATAAAGTTCATTTACGATAAGTTTGCAATAACAAAACATGACAGATGTTTTACATCGTTGCCACGTTGTAATTTTTTCCAGTTATTGGCATAAAATTATGTTGATAAGTTGTCACTTGATAAAAGACTTAGACATTGCGGCGCAGTGTTCGATACTCTTTTTTAAATAGTTATGAAAATAACTGGTTATCTTACACAGTAAATAACAAACTATAAAATGCGAATGAAAACGACAAACCAAAACAAGAAATTGATAAAATTGTCTGATTTTGACAACATAAGTCTTGCAACCCCGTACACGGCAGCCAACTTTTTGGGCCGTAATTTCCACCGTTATATATATAATTATTCCATTTACACTTTGGATATTTAAATTTTGTTCAATTGTTACTACGAATGTCAAAGCTGCAAACTTATCGTAAATGAACATCTAATTAAGCGTCAAAATTTCAAAAATCAATTGAAAACCTTTTTCCAGATAAAATATTTTCTTCTTTATTTTCAAGAGCACTTGAGCGACATGTTTAGAACTCATCAAGGCAAAATGCAAATTTAAGATACGTAATAATTTTTTTTGTGTGACAAATGTGTTGGTTAATTCTTTGTGAAAATTTAGATACTGGCTTAATTATAAAAAAAAGTAATATCGAAATTAAACGACATTCTGGCACTATAGTCTTAAATTGGTTATATAATCATACGTTTAAAAACGGGGCTCTAAAATACACTATATAATAGTTCCAATGTCAAAAACTCAAATTTATAACTCCTACAATAACTACTCCAAGATATCTTAAAAATCTTTACATTCAATTTTCTGGGAAATTATAAAATGTCGCTTAATCTATTATTACATAACGTGATCCATATGACATTTGTAATATACTTACGGCTAGGTGCAGTGGCAGCCTCTCCCGTATGGTTAATACTATTTGTTCTGAAAAAAAAATTAGATTAGTAACATTTTTGACAATAAAAAGCGTATGTTCCTTACCCATGGTTCTCGTAATATTGATATTAAAATTCATATAGCAGTTTTATTTATTTGATTCCCCACCGCTTGTGGCATTATCTTCCTTTTATTCCTCCTGCACGGGATTTCTAACCACTATGATATCTTTTACCCGCAAATAATAGCGACTTTTACTGCAAACTTGTAACAAAACTGATAATTTATAAAATAACATTTTGTATGCATTATTATATTTCATTGAGTATAAAATAAAAACAGTCATGGCTGAGTGTGAATATCTCTTAAAAATTGATTTAACGCTTATACATACTAGTTTATTTCGTTGTTATCGCCCAGTTCAAAGAGGTAGCTCTGTATTTGTATGTTTTAAGTTAGGCGGTGTTTTTTATAGGGAGGAAGTGCTGTTGAGAGGCAACTATGGTGAAGGGGATGTTTTGCAAATACAGTTCTACAACTCCGGCACCCGATTTAAAGTTTTTAACTATTATATCAACGAACATATTTGTGAAACGGTCAATGGTACTGAGGGTATATTTGTTGCCGGATTTTATAATAGTTACGTTTCTGTCGTGCCCATGGAACATATAGTAACTTTCTTTGGTAAGTTTTACTTATAACTTAACGCTGTTCCAACAGCAGAAACCTTAGTGGTGCACACCTTTCAGGAAACTCTGTTACGTCGGAGTTTGACGCGACATTTGACAAAGTACGTGACGTTGTTTTTATATTTACGCTAGAATTTTCACCAGGCTTCTCTCTGGTGTGCTTCTGCTACGTCGCTGGCGCGTTTCTAGTCTTTCATGTTACGACATCTCGACCACATGACGTTTGACGTGACGTTTGACGTGACGTTTGACGTGACACGTGACGTTTGACAAGGTATGTGGTGTTTGACGTGTCGTTTTGACGCGACGACGTTTTACGTGACACGTGACGTTTGACGTGACGTTTGATGTGACATGTGACGTCATACGTACGACTCCTACGTCTACGACTTTTCTTCAATATTATCAGTCAGAAAATAGATCTATGAGTTTATAATTTCATGCGTCCTATGACAAAATCGAGCCAATCGTTTGGCTGGTGAAGGTTTAAAAACATTAACATGTCTGGACAGTTCATCATTTATCATTTGACGTGAGCAGACATGGCTCCCATGCGTGATTCGACAAATGGGGTTATTGACTTATGGGTGTATACCGTGTCTCTGTACTAAGATCCTGAGCCAAAATATTCTAGTGTTACTTTGTTGCTTACTCACCTCTATTTTTTACAGAAAACCTTTAATAGCGCTTTTGATGAGATAACCTCACCCTACCTGTATATTTATGTAAGTATTTATATTAAAGTTTGAAGTGTATATCTGAACATAGATTTTATTTTGCTTTTATGCTAAAAAATGAAAATTATAAAACACTATCCTACATTGTAGCAATTTGAAAAGTAGTCGCCCCATATTTTTTATTTGAAAGAGGGAATTTGGGTTATGGGTGTATAACGTGTCTTTGTACTAAGATCATGAGTCAAAGTAATCGCCCCATATTTTTTATTTGAAAGAGGGAATTTGGGTTATGGGTGTATGATGTGTCTTTGTACTAAGATCATGAGTCAAAATATTGTTCTAGTGTTACTTTGTTGCTTACCCACCTCTATTTTTTACAGAAAACCTTTTAATAGTACTTTTGATGAGATAGCCCCGACCTGTATATTTATGTAAGTATTTATATTAAGTTTGAGGTGTATATTTGAACATTTTATTCGCTTTATGCTAAAAATAACAATGGCTGATTTTTCTCAATGAAAATTATAAAATACTATCTTTTGACAATTTGAAAAATCGCCCCATATTTTTTTACGGGTTCTTATTTTAGAAACATCAAAATATATTTATGGGGGCTTGTTCATGCACTGGTCTGATATGGAAAGCCTCACTATCTCACAGCGCTTCGTGGGGAGGATATGGGGACGCGAGAAATAGCCTCTCTAAGACATCTTCATATGCTTCTACGTATTTTTCTGTTAATGTTCTTTGAATTTTACGTGTAAACAATAAACCTTTTCTTTCTTCTTTCTATCTACGTATTTTTTCTATATGTTAATGTTCTTTGAATTTTACGTGTAAACAATAAACCTTTTCTATCACCCAGCAAGTGCCCCTATTGGGTATTATTTTAAGATCGCTATTTAGTGATTCTCACTACATATTACGGGGGTGTTCTGTTTTGATTTAACAAAATAAAACAACCACAGTAGCTTTATGTTACAAATAATGCAGTGAATATTTTTCTACTTTGTGGTTATATCGCAGAAAAATAGGTGGGTGTGTAGCTTCTTCTGTTTTTAACAATTGAATATTTTTCTACTTTGCGGTTATCATCGGTCAGAAAATATACAGGAGTCGTAAATATCTCACGATCTACGAGTTTATAATTTCATGCACCCTATGACAAAAATCGAGCCAAGAATTATGCGTCGTTTGGCTGGTGAAGGCTTAAAAGCGTTAACATGTCTGGACAGTTCATCATTCATTAGTTATCACTTGACGTGAGCAGACATGGACCCCATGCGTGAGTACGTCAAACTCAAACTCATTAAATGTTGTATCGAGCAGGAGTTTATTCGAGCAGGCTATTGCGGTGTATGTTTGGCGGGAAGTTTAATTTTCTACGAAGTGGCTGCAAAATATGGAATAGCAACCAAACTATGTTTGGGTACAAAGGTCTATTCGAATGGTGTGAAAATTACACCACATTTCTGGATAGAATACAATGGTATAATCTATGACCCCACCCTAGCTGTTACACAACACCACATACCCCATAATCTAGAAGTTACTCATAGAAAAGATGAATTTGGGTGCAAAACCCTCGAAGATATAGCCATGGTTGGTATTTTTGAAAAATTTATGGTGAACGAGTCTACGATTGAATACTTCGCTAAAGCTCCACAACATCTATCGAAAGTGCGTGAAAATATTCATGAAAATGTAGCTAAAATATTTACGTAATATAATATCTTATAGCCTGTGTTTTTTTTTTAATATCACTCCGCAAAATATCCTGCGTATGTTCAGCGTGGACGTAGCTAAAATATCTACGTAATACCTATAATATCTACTTTTTTTTTCTAATTGACATACAGTGTTCAGCGTTTTTATATTTAGAATTTTCGTTCGCTTTAATCACCTTGTATATTCAGTACGATTACCACAACGGCCATGTTTTTTTCATTTGAGGAATATTACTGTCTGTTGTAACTTATTATGTTTTCTCCTTCGATTACAAAGTGCCTGTAATTACGGTACGGCACTGGCAAGACTTCGATTTTATTATCCAATATGTAATTACCGTATACCACTGGCCTTGAATAATTTATCATGTCAGTCGTTGTCTATAATAAAGCGTTATGAATTTTCAGATTTTAGCAGAAGTGCGTCTTCCAGCAAATTGGTGTGAAAATCGGCCGTACAACCACAAACAACGATAAAATCGCTGTGTATTTTGAAAAAACCGTGATAATTTTTATTCCGCGTTTTTGTGACCGGCGCAACAGCTGGGGAATTTGTCACCTATGAAATTGTAAAACAACCGTGATTACCGCATTGTTTTTTTTTTGTAAACAGCGGGCTTTTTGCAAAGAAGATTTTCTCTAGTGTCGTTTGTCACCTATGTAGTTCTAAAGGGTGTGCCGTTGTCGCTGACCGGAGGCGCTGATAAGAGCTGATAAGGACCTTCGCGCTGGCTGGATCGTGTCACAACATGACCGTGCCGCCGTAATTTTTTTGCAAAGTTGATAAGGATAAGGATCTTCGCTGATAAGGTTGTTTTTGTGACCGGCACAAGAGCTGGGGAATTTGTCACCTATGAAATTGTAAAACAACCGTGATTACCGCATTGTTTTTTTTTTGTAAACAACGGGCTTTTTGCAAAGAAGATTTTCTCTAGTGATTGTCGCCTATGTAGTTCTAAAGGGCGTACCGTTGTCGCTGACCGGAGGAGCTGATAAGGACCTTCGCGGTGGCTGGATCGTGTCACAACATGTGTCGCCGTAATTTTTTGCAAAGGGTGTGCCACTGATAAGGACCGGAGGAGCTGATAAGGATCTTCGCGCTGATTTTATTAATTGTACTATGTAATTACCACTGGCCTTGAATATTCTGCCACAACGGCCGCCTTCCAATTCTGTACATCCGGTACGGCACAACGACCCCGCCGGTAACATCCGGTAGTGATAAGAGCTGCTCTCGACGCAATTGATAAGAGCGGTTCAAGGTCACTGTCTGTCTCAAGTGAGGTAATGCCTACTTGATGAAGGTAAGAATTGATTGGAAACTATTTACATTTAACACAGGTGGTCTTTTAAATCATTAATAAATAAAGTTTATTTCCATTGTATCAGAATTATATTTTACAGTAAGTATTTCCGTTTCATAGCAAATATTTCCGAATTCAAGTAAAATTTCCTTTTGAAAATCCTTTAATATTTATTCCCGATTCCGATTTCCCGTCCCGATTGAAATATTGAGGAGTGCCAGGCGTCTTAGCCAGGGCTCTTTGATAATTTAATTCGTAGAGCCGCTCTAGATTAAAATCTTGAGGAGTGCCAGGCGTCTAAGCCAGGGCTCTTTGACATTCTAATCCGGGGACTACCCTTTTTTTTATATATTCATTCCCGATTCCGATTTCCCGTCCCGATTGAAATATTGAGGAGTGCCAGGCGTCTTAGCCAGGGCTCTTTGATAACTTAATTCGTAAAGCCGCTCTAGATTAAAATCTTGAGGAGTGCCAGGCGTCTAAGCCAGGGCTCTTTGACATTCTAATCCGGGGACTACCCTTGTTTTGATATATTCATTCCCGATTCCGATTTCCCGTCCCGATTGAAATATTGAGGAGTGCCAGGCGTCTTAGCCAGGGCTCTTTGATAATTTAATTCGTAAAGCCGCTCTAGATTAAAATCTTGAGGAGTGCCAGGCGTCTAAGCCAGGGCTCTTTGACATTCTAATCCGGGGACTACCCTTTTTTTTATATATTCATTCCCGATTCCGATTTCCCGTCCCGATTGAAATATTGAGGAGTGCCAGGCGTCTTAGCCAGGGCTCTTTGATAATTTAATTCGTAAAGCCGCTCTAGATTAAAATCTTGAGGAGTGCCAGGCGTCTAAGCCAGGGCTCTTTGACATTCTAATCCGGGGACTACCCTTGTTTTGATATATTCATTCCCGATTCCGTTTTCCCGTCCCGATTGAAATATTGAGGAGTGCCAGGCGTCTTAGCCAGGGCTCTTTGATAATTTAATTCGTAAAGCCGCTCTAGATTAAAATCTTGAGGAGTGCCAGGCGTCTAAGCCAGGGCTCTTTGACATTCTAATCCGGGGACTACCCTTTTTTTTATATATTCATTCCCGATTCCGATTTCCCGTCCCGATTGAAATATTGAGGAGTGCCAGGCGTCTTAGCCAGGGCTCTTTGATAATTTAATTCGTAAAGCCGCTCTAGATTAAAATCTTGAGGAGTGCCAGGCGTCTAAGCCAGGGCTCTTTGACATTCTAATCCGGGGACTACCCTTGTTTTTATATATTCATTCCCGATTCCGATTTCCCGTCCCGATTGAAATATTGGGGAGTGCCAGGCGTCTTAGCCAGGGCTCTTTGATAATTTAAGTTGTAAAACGGTTCTCGATCAAAATATTGAGGAGTGCCAGGCGTCTAAGCTAGGGCTCTTGGATATTTTAGTTCTGGGACCACACCCTTTCACCTCTTCTTTTCCGAATTGATTAAAAGTTTTAATGTTTGATTTGTTTCCATTTTAAATAACCGAATTAGTGAAAAGACACCTGAAATCTAATTTTGCTTTGTGGTTTTTTTTACCGCTTCTTTTTCATACAAAACATTTGAGTGTGCTTATAAACCTTTTTCGCTTATGTCCTGCCCGCTTCGTCTCTATTTTGGCTATTAACGCATGAATAATGTACATATAACTCATAGATCACCGTATAGTAATTATATTTTTGTGTTTTTTGGGATACCAGGGTATTGTTTCATTTTGTAACTTATTATTGTAACATATGTACCTACTATTGAGGGTGAGTGTAGTAATAAAACTTAACTGAACCTGTGTGTTTTTCTGAAGTACTGTAGAGTGTAGAGTTTCCCTATCGTAGAGTAGTTGCTTAGTTGCACGAATTTAGCTTCACCGCATTGTGGGCCAGGAGTGAGAACGTTTGTTTCAGGAACAACGAGGACCACTACCCCAGCCGGTTTGGATGTAACTAGACCCCTGGACATTACCGTACCTCCATCTGAGGCTACCTGGAACTCTTGACGATTGAAGTCAAGGGGCCGTGGAGTTAACCACGTTAAAAATCTGGCGCCCGAGAAAGTGTAAAGTTGTAGAGGGTGTCAAAAGTGGCGTGCCCTGTTGGTAAAATCCAAAGGGTAGGTGAAAAGGCGTCACAAATTTGGCGCCCGAGCAGGGACCTCATTGTTATATTTATAGCTTGTTTATTTGTATTTTTTTTTTGTTTTTTTTTTTAAGAGTAAGGACTATTGTGAACTGTTTTCTTGTGCTGTGAAGACTGTTTTGCGAAGCTGCAAATATTGAAGAAGAAGAGGAGAGTTGAGTTAGGCAAACGAACCAGACCAGTTATCACTGTCTAGCCGAAATAGTCTTTTATGTCTGGAGGAAACTCTGAAAATATTGACTTGACCCATCTGTTTGACCAAGGAGGAGCAGAAAACTCCGAATCTGATATTTTGGTACCGTCCCAACTACCGACCGTAAGTTCCGTGGAAGAAGTCACAGACCATCGAGTAAGTTAGGTATATTTGCTGAAAAACGAGGGTCTTACTATCCAATTAAAAGAGAGAAATTTATCGGTTGCTGGAAACGTTCCCAACAAACGAAAAAGACTCGTTAACTTTTTGAGACGAAGAAATATTGCTCCCCGATCCGCTATAGACCAAGAGGAACCTGTGGAAAACCCGACCGCGATGGCAACTCCACCGATAAACGTACACGATTGGAAGGTGTGCTTTGGAAATCGAGGAGATCCTGCCGCGTTTATAGAAAGGATTGAAGAAATATGTACGGCAAAGAATGTCCAGAAAGACAATTTGCTTCCTGTTTTGCCGGAATTGCTGTCCGGCGAACCCGCATTATGGTACCGAAACAACCGAAGTAGATATACCAGCTGGAACGATTTTGAAAGCGATTTCCGAATTTTCTTTTATCCTGTCAACTATGAAGTAGACTTAGAAGCCGAGATAGGTAAACGTCTACAAAGGAGAAATGAGTCCGTGGCTACCTACATGACCGAACTACAAACTCTCATGCGAAGACATGGGAAGCTAACTCCTAAACAACAGTTAGCATGGTTGTACCGTAACCTTTTGCCCGAATATCGTCTGCAAATTCGAAAAGGGGACTTTGATGACTTCTCCACATTTTGTCAAGTGGTAAGGGAATATGAGCTTCTTAGAAAAGAACTCCAGAATGTACCCAGCCACAGTGGACCGAACCGTGGATCAACCCGTCCGCAGCCGATGAATACACCCAGATATGGAACGTCCCATAATTCGAATCCTGGTCCGTACAGAGAGGCCATTCCCGGTACCAGCCAACCGACATCATCCGATACTCCTCGCCGTCCGCCACATGATACTATCAATCAATCGTCCGGCTCATCTTCCCGGCAACCAATCTGTTTCCGCTGCGGAGAATCTGGTCACTACCGAAACAATTGTCAGAACCCTCAGAAGATATTCTGTTCCCGTTGCCATAAGGAAGGAGTATTTTCCAGAGATTGTTCCTGCAGGAGGCAGGAAAACTAATCCGAAGCTGTCCCGAGGAGAGGCCGACACAGCTTCCGCAAATATTTGCCTCTCATGCTGAAATACCAGCAGAAATGACCGATTTCCGACCGCACATCGACGTCGAAATTGAGAATCATAAGTACAAAGCCCTGTTAGATACTGGAGCGGCGAAATCATACGTCGGTGATCAGATAGCTAAGACATTTTCCCAAAGAAAGCAAACCACCGCCCGTCAAGATACGAAGGCCCGTTTGGCTAATGGAAATTTGGACTCTATCACCGACTCTTATGAGCTAAAATTGAAGACCCATGACGTCATTATGGAAGGACCGTTCGAACATTTCCCTGGTCTGATAACCGATATTGTTTTAGGACACGATGTTCTCCGAAGATATAATTTCCGTTTGGAGTTAGGAACTGGAAATATATATATATCAATAATGAACTAGTAAGACGTTCATCATTAGCAAGTCCTGTTGGAATATTGGAGAAAGTGAACACAGCCATGAAAGAAATCGATGCCGCTGTACCGATAATATATAAGGGAAAAGCCAACCATCGTTTTGCTGAAAACCGCTGTTTTCGAAGCCTGTCTGTTTCTGAAGTCTCTACGTCTTCCCTGGTGTTAGGGAAGGAGAAAGAGCAATCTATCTCTGAAGTCTCTGCGTCTTCCCCGGAGTTGTTAGGGGTTGACAAGGAGCAGTCCGTTGTCAAAACTTCTGATTCCTCCCCGGTGCTGTTAGGGGTTAATGAAGAAAAATCTGTTATTAAAGTCTCTGCGTCTTCCCCGGAGTTGTTAGGGGTTGACAAGGAGCAGTCCGTTGTCAAAACTTCTGATTCCTCCCCGGTGTTGTTAGGGGTTGATGAAGAAAACACTATTTTTGAAGTCTCTGCGTCTTCCCTGGTGTTAGGGGTTGACAAGGAACAACTTGTTTCCGAAGTCTCTGCGTTTTCCCTGGAGTTAGGGGTTAACAAGGAGCAATTTGTTACTGAAGTCTCCGCGTCCTCCCTGGTGTTAGGGGTCGATGAGGAGCAACCCGTTTCTAAATTATCTGCGTTCTCCCGGGAAGATTTATGGGATGACGAGAATTTTGGTTATATAGGAAGTCCGTTGGAAACAATAACGCCGATTTTGGAAAGGAATTTATCAAAAGAACAGACAGATAGACTGAACATTTTCCTAAGCCGTGAGTTGCCAAGGTTTGAGAAGATTCAAGGTCCAACGACACTAGTTGAGCATGAGATCCGTCTGCTACAACCCCGTCCGATCAAACAGAGATACCGACCTCAGAATCCGAAAATGCAAGAAATTTGCAATACTGAAATAGACGCCATGCTGAAAGAAGGAGTAATAGAACCCTCTACAAGTCCATGGAGTTCTCCGATTGTTATCGTGAAGAAGAAAGATGGGAAAAACCGCTTCTGCATTGATTTTCGTAAAGTTAATGAGGTTACCATGAAGGATGCCTACCCGCTTCCATTTATCAATGCTATCCTGGATAAGCTGCGAAAAGCCAAATATATTTCCAGTTTAGATCTGAAGAGTGGGTATTGGCAAGTTCCGTTAACACCTGAAAGCAAACCCATCACCGCCTTCACCGCACCGGGACGTGGATTGTTTCAATTCACGGTTCTTCCATTTGGCTTACACTCCGCACCAGCCACATTCCAGAGACTGGTTGATCAGTTAATAGGTCCGGAATTGGACCCTTACGCATTTGCATATCTGGATGACATCATCGTTCTGGGGGAAACGTTTGATCAACACTTGGAAAATTTATCTGAAGTGTTCCGTCGACTACGAGGAGCACAACTAAAATTGAATCCGGAAAAATGTCATTTCTGTTTGCCATCTATGAAGTATTTGGGCCATGTCATTACTGGAGATGGAATCCGTACCGATCCCGAAAAGGTAGAAAGCATAGTAAAGTTTGCTGCCCCAAAGAATGTCCGGGAATTGAGGAGATTCTTGGGAGTTGCCTCATGGTATAGAAGATTTGTTCACAGAATTCACAGAATGTTGCTCCGTTAACAAAGTTGCTTCGCAAATCTCAGCGATGGAAATGGACTGAAGATCAAGAAGCCGCTTTCACTAAAATTAAAACTTGTCTATCAGAGGCTCCTGTATTAAGCTGTCCCGATTTCAGTATACCGTTCACTCTACAGACCGATGCCTCCGAGTATGGGTTAGGAATAGCCCTTACCCAGCAGAAGGATGGACATGAACACGTCGTAGCTTATGCAAGCCGCACTTTGAGTCCTGCCGAGAAGAATTACTCCGTCACAGAAAAAGAATGTCTTGCCATTGTATGGGGGATTGAAAAGATGCGTCCGTACTTAGAGGGCTACCATTTCACGGTTGTTACCGATCATCAGTCCCTTAGATGGTTACATTCCATAGCTAGTCCGTCCGGACGTTTAGCGCGATGGAGTATCTTTCTGCAACAATATGACTTCGAGATACAGTATCGTAAAGGTGCTCTAAACCGTGTGGCCGACGCCCTGTCCAGAAATCCGCTTCCAATGACCGCCGAGGCCGACCCACCAGCTGTACTCTGTCTGACCGATGTACCCACCGAATGTTCATTGTACCGAAATAAAAAGGAAGAAGTCCTGAAGGAACCAGACAAATTTCCTGACTACTGCATCAAAGAAGGCCGTTTGTACCGTCATTTTTGGGATATAAATGATTTAAGAGAACCAGAGATGAGTGATCCATGGAAACTGTGCATAGCAAAATCCGACAGAACCCGAGTCCTCCACGAGAATCATGATGCTCCTATTGCAGGGCATCTGGGAATTGCTAAGACTATCACCCGTATTGCTAAGTCGTACTATTGGCCTGGAATGTTTCGAGACATCACCAAGTACGTTCGCCGGTGTTTACAATGCCAGAAGAACAAACCGTCACAACAGACCGGAACTCCCAAAAGGAAAATGGATCCCAAGTCAGAGTCATCCTATGAAGTGTTGAGTTTTTACGACACCGCCGATAGTCTATCAGATGATGCGGAGGGTTTATCCACGCGTATCACAAATTTGGCGCCCGTGAAAAGGGTCTCAGAAGAAATTAACGAAACAGTTGAAGTTCCCCGGATACAGCAGCAGCAGAAAGCTGGCTATTCCCAGTCCGATGTTCTTTCTCCGCGAACCAAAAGGAAGCGAAACCGCCCGGAATCGGAGAGTTTCATACGCATCACCACTGACCTTTGTTGGAGGTGTGGAACCTCTGGCCACAACCGGCATGCTTGTACCCGTCAAGCTGTCCTGTTTTGCTCCCGATGTGGGAGAGTGGGAAAAATGTCCCGAGACTGTCCATGTGACCGGACTACCGACCGTTCCCGAACTATGAAACCGATGAAGTCCGTAGCCGTTCAGGCTCACTTAGTATCCCGTTCTAATTCCAACCAACCGCCTACACGAAAGATACTCACGCCTGCACCAAAATATCAGAGTCCGAGGATTTGGACCAAGCTCCGGAGTTCGTAGCAGGGGCTACCGACTCTGAACTCCACTACATCAAATAAAGTCCGGATTATTCCGGCACATAGACTGTTTGTAGTTTTAAGAAATTTTGTAGTATTATATTTGTTTCTTAGGTAGTAGGTTATAAAAAAAAATGTAAAGCACGGAAACGATGTTTACGTCCTTTAATTTTTTTTTTACCGAAGTAAGGGGGGGATGTGACGAGGTTTTTTTTAGTTACTAGGAATTATTTTGTTTAAAATATATTTTGAGTCAAGATTGTATATAACCCCTTATACCCTCTGACTATGGGTAGAAATAATATTTTCTCCGATTTATTGTAATCAAAATTGTACGTTCACCGCGCTGCGGTCCGAAAATTCATGTTTCCCCACTGCCACTAAATATAGAGTAGGTAGCGCGCAGGTCAAGCTGATCGAAGAAAGGGGATAGCGAGACGAAGCCCGGAGAGTCAGAGAGTCGAGAGGACAGTTCCTTGCTGGCTGGCGAAGATATGAGTCGCTAGTATTGAACGCTCCGTCTGCCGATTTACTTTTGTTGTTTACCATTTCTCTGTTTTTTCTGTATTTTGAATTTGTTTTGTTTTAGTAATTCACTTTTATGAGATAAAAGTATAAACCGTTGCTGTGAAGGTAAGAATTGATTGGAAACTATTTACATTTAACACAGGTGGTCTTTTAAATCATTAATAAATAAAGTTTATTTCCATTGTATCAGAATTATATTTTACAGTAAGTATTTCCGTTTCATAGCAAATATTTCCGAATTCAAGTAAAATTTCCTTTTGAAAATCCTTTAATATTTATTCCCGATTCCGATTTCCCGTCCCGATTGAAATATTGAGGAGTGCCAGGCGTCTTAGCCAGGGCTCTTTGATAATTTAATTCGTAAAGCCGCTCTAGATTAAAATCTTGAGGAGTGCCAGGCGTCTAAGCCAGGGCTCTTTGACATTCTAATCCGGGGACTACCTTTTTTTTTATATATTCATTCCCGATTCCGATTTCCCGTCCCGATTGAAATATTGAGGAGTGCCAGGCGTCTTAGCCAGGGCTCTTTGATAATTTAATTCGTAAAGCCGCTCTAGATTAAAATCTTGAGGAGTGCCAGGCGTCTAAGCCAGGGCTCTTTGACATTCTAATCCGGGGA
Source organism: Lochmaea crataegi (assembly GCA_947563755.1). NCBI lineage: Eukaryota > Metazoa > Arthropoda > Insecta > Coleoptera > Chrysomelidae > Lochmaea > Lochmaea crataegi. Next base: position 30,622,376 of record OX387436.1, read on the forward strand.
CTACCCTTGTTTTGATATATTCATTCCCGATTCCGATTTCCCGTCCCGATTGAAATATTGAGGAGTGCCAGGCGTCTTAGCCAGGGCTCTTTGATAATTTAATTCGTAAAGCCGCTCTAGATTAAAATCTTGAGGAGTGCCAGGCGTCTAAGCCAGGGCTCTTTGACATTCTAATCCGGGGACTACCCTTTTTTTTATATATTCATTCCCGATTCCGATTTCCCGTCCCGATTGAAATATTGAGGAGTGCCAGGCGTCTTAGCCAGGGCTCTTTGATAATTTAATTCGTAAAGCCGCTCTAGATTAAAATCTTGAGGAGTGCCAGGCGTCTAAGCCAGGGCTCTTTGACATTCTAATCCGGGGACTACCCTTGTTTTTATATATTCATTCCCGATTCCGATTTCCCGTCCCGATTGAAATATTGGGGAGTGCCAGGCGTCTTAGCCAGGGCTCTTTGATAATTTAAGTTGTAAAACGGTTTTCGATCAAAATATTGAGGAGTGCCAGGCGTCTAAGCTAGGGCTCTTGGATATTTTAGTTCTGGGACCACACCCTTTCACCTCTTCTTTTCCGAATTGATTAAAAGTTTTAATGTTTGATTTGTTTCCATTTTAAATAACCGAATTAGTGAAAAGACACCTGAAATCTAATTTTGCTTTGTGGTTTTTTTTCGGCGTTTCCCAACTCGTGCCCGTTATTACCTGGCCCCGAAAATCACTGACCAACTCGTGCCCGTTCAAAAACCAGGTAGAAAATTAATACACCAACTCGTGCCCGGGTGCATCGGAACTGCGGTTTTTAATTCTTATTTATTATAATTAAATATTCAAGACCTACATATACAGTTGTCATTTATTTGAAATAACGCAACCATTTTCCAATATCACTTGATTTCGTAATTCGGTCCGCTGTCGAATCTAACTGGGGTTGGGGTTAGGTTTTGTTAGGTTGGTCAAATTAAACAAATAGTAGGTACATGGGACCCAATTCCGAAATCGCACTCCGAATTTTTCGTAATTCGGTCCGCCGTCGAATCTAACTGGGGTTGGGGTTAGGTTTTGTTAGGTTGGTCAAAGTTCTCATCTTGTAAAGTGCGTGTATTGATATTGTTTAAAACTTCAAACACCTCTTCGGCATTTGATGGAAGTTTTGGAAACTTTTTACGTTTTTCATAATAAATTGTGTACTTCAGGAAAACCCAATTTAACAATAATACCTGTTCCTATAGATGGGATGGTAATTTGAACAGGTAAATTTTTCAATCGAGCACGAGTTAGGTATACAGATTATTGAGACCTTTACTCTTGTACCTTTTAAGGGATTAGTGGGCACGAGTTGGGATGCGCCCTTTTTTTTACCGCTTCTTTTTCATACAAAACATTTGAATGTGCTTATAAACCTTTTTCGCTTATGTCCTGCCCGCTTCGTCTCTATTTTGGCTATTAACGCATGAATAATGTACATATAACTCATAGATCACCGTATAGTAATTATATTTTTATGTTTTTTGGGATACCAGGGTATTGTTTCATTTTGTAACTTATTATTGTAACATATGTACCTACTATTGAGGGTGAGTGTAGTAATAAAACTTAACTGAACCTGTGTGTTTTTCTGAAGTACTGTAGAGTGTAGAGTTTCCCTATCGTAGAGTAGTTGCTTAGTTGCACGAATTTAGCTTCACCGCATTGTGGGCCAGGAGTGAGAACGTTTGTTTCAGGAACAACGAGGACCACTACCCCAGCCGGTTTGGATATAACTAGACCCCTGGACATTACCGTACCTCCATCTGAGGCTACCTGGAACTCTTGACGATTGAAGTCAAGGGGCCGTGGAGTTAACCACGTTAAAAATCTGGCGCCCGAGAAAGTGTAAAGTTGTAGAGGGTGTCAAAAGTGGCGTGCCCTGTTGGTAAAATCCAAAGGGTAGGTAAAAAGGCGTCACAAAATCATGCCTATCAACAAGTTTAATCAACATTTTCTTACTATCGACGAAAGTAAACCTCAAGATGTTCCATTTTACATATGTCAACCATCTAAGTATCATAGTAAATGTATACTTTACATTAATGGAAAAAACAACCCAAATTTAAGTGAAACTAATTATGTATTAGATGATTTAACCACTGTGTACACTTTTCCGATAACCGGAAAGGTTGAAAGTATTCAATGCTATCCATCACCTTTATTTGTTTCATATAAAAATCATAACAACCCCATTAATCAGTTACTAGAAAATCAAATTGTAACTAAAGGAGATAGAATAGAGTTTGAACTTCATTCCCAAGGGTCGATGAGAAGTGATTGTTATGTTCAATTTGTTATTCAAGTTCCTCTAGAAAAAAGAGTATAATTACACATTTACTCAGTGTTATTTTTATTTCAAACATGCCTATCAACAAGTTCAATGAACATTATTTGAGTCCGGCTGAACTAACTGCTCCATTTTATATTTGCGACTCATTTGATTATCATGTTAAATGTCTAGTTCGTTTGCGAGGTGAGAAGAAACAAAGTTTGAATAAATAGTACTATGTATTAGATAATGGGGGTATTGCTTTCAAATTTCCGTTTGCTTGCATAATTGAAAGTGTATCACATTATACAGCAGACGGAGTGGTGGCAAAAAATGATATTGAATCTAAATTCAATCAACTATCTACCAAAAATATTATAAAAGGAGATATAATTAAGTTTAAATTAGGAACGCCAGCTGCTATCTGCATTGAACTATTGTTACAGTGTCCGTTGGTAAAAAATGTCTAAAGCACAAGTAATACAAGAATTACATGCTCCAGCTCGAATAAATTATAGAAGACGACATGTTATTGTGAAGGGTCTACACGATTTGATACAGGCAGACTTGGCCATTACGTCACCACATGCCAAAGAAAACAAGGGATATAATTATATTTTAGTTATAATCAATGCATTTAGTAAATATGTTTGGGTGGAACCTGTCAAGAGGAAAACAGGAAAAGAAATTACAAATGCTATGAGAATTATACTGAGTAAAATGAAGACCACACCTGCTAATCTACAAACCGATAATGGAACTGAATTTTACAACAAAGAATTTCAACGATTAATGCAAACATACAATATCAATCACTACAGTACATTTTCAAATCTCAAGGCTAGTATTGCAGAAAGAGTAATTCGAACGTTGAAAACACTATTATGGAAGCGATTTAGTATGGAAGGTTCTTATAAATGGTTAAATATTCTTCCAGAAATTGCTGCAAAATATAACAATACCAGACACTCTACAACGGGTGAAACACCCAGAAAAATTAATGATAAAAATGCCAAATATATTGTTGTATTCAACAACATCAAAACCATTGATCCCAAACCAGCAAAATTTAGAAAAGGTGATTATGTTCGTATCAGCAAATATCGACATGTGTTTAAAAAAGGATACACTCCCAACTGGACTACTGAGGTTTTCAAGATTAAATCTGTTAAACTCACCAATCCCACTACTTACATTTTGGAAGATGAGAAAAAAGAAGAAATTCGAGGGGCATTCTATTCAGAAGAGCTACAAAAAGTGAAATATCCGGATGTTTTTCTAATTGAAAAAGTGTTGAGAAAAAAAGGTGATCAGTTATTTGTTAAGTGGCTTGGAATGAACTCTCAATCATGGATAAATAAAAATAGTATTGTATAAATTGTAATAATTTTGAATAAAAAACGTATACGTTATACTTTTGTTTCATTGGAAAAAAACACAAAGAGTTAATTTAAATTATTTATTCGTCGATATACTTTATTTCTGTGACTTACATCTAATATAGGATAAATAATAATAGCAGCTTCCTGTATTCGACGTTGAAATCTCAAGTCATCGTGATATCTCATTTCGCATTTTCGGGTGCTTTTGTAAGCAAAAGCCCAGGTGATCAATAAGTGAATGTGAACATTTCCATTGAATCTTACTTTCTTCATTCTTCAACATATGAGGATATTTATAGAGCCAAGCTGTATGTTACACAATTTATATATTTCACAGAGTCCATTATGTTGAGAGCTGAGTTTAGAATGTTCTCACTATCCACACCAAATTTTAAAACAACTATAAAATTGTTGATTCTTCAGTAGCTCCAAATTATACGTTATCAATGGATGTAATTTCCATAATTCCATTATACAATCAGATTCCAAATAAATACTGGAATGATCTGTCACTATTTTCCATTCAAAATTTGTTCCATATATGGTATAGTCATTTATTACAGCTTGAATTGAAGATAGAAGTTCATACCATTCCACTTCAGTCAATTCAATAGTATTATCCTTTCAGAATATTCTAACACATGGTTCAAAGTTCAATTCATGAGATATGCTAACCACTATGAAGATGTTATTAGTCAAATCAATTATTTTCCCACATAAATACATTTTCTGTGGACATGTAACCATACTGAATGTGTTTTGAATACTAATGAGAAAAAAACACTGAAATATATTTATAAATTTTATTGATATATACACTAAAATATATTTATAAAGTTTATTGATACATACACTAAAATATATTTATAGTTTATTTATACATAAACTGAAATATATTAATAAAGTTTATTGATACATACAAGTACATATAACTACTTTAAAATATAATGACCCCAAGGTAAAGTATTGATTGAATCATGTAATATACAACGCTTATCGTCTAATCCATTCAAACCCACTTTTGTTTGCTCTTTGCTGTAAACATTATGAGCATATGAACGAATTGTACGTTGCGAAATAATTTTATCTTTGTTTTCCCTCAAACAGTTGATGTATTCATCGAATGTAATCTTATTTTCAATGATGCTCGATTTAACACCCTTTGATTTTTTAACCAACTTTGTATCTTATAACTATACATTTTAGATCTTAATCCTACAAAATGAGTAATAATTCTACCATTTGCCTCATCTTTCATTAAACCAGTGACTTTTTTATTACAAAGTAGCATATTGTACGGATTATTAACACCATATTCGCCAGTATCAAATCTGTTATTGTTAGGTTTTATCACTTCCTCGAAAATATCATTACATTGAATTTCATAAATAAAACTGTCGGTATCAGTATATAAAATTTTACAATAATCCTTTAATTGAGGTAACATGAAATCATAGTGAAACTCATACATACAAGTTTTTGAAATATTTAAAATAGACATACCTATGTACAAGGGTTTGTTGAAATAAAGTTCTTTTTCCTTCAATTCGATTGCCATTAACTGACTTTCTTCATCGAATACAGTTCTTCCAGTAAACTTTGGACTAGCTATCAAGTTTTTTGCTCCATATGTTCCCTCCCATTGACTAACCAATTTAACAATCCGATGTTTTCTAACATTTTCCATTGTTTTTCCATATATTGAATTTACGTTGAGTTTAAAGTAACATTTTTCGAATTCATTTTTAGCTTTTTTCCTAAAGCTTGTATTTAAATCTACATAAGGTTTCAACCACGTTGATTGTGAGAATTTAAGTACCCTATGAATTTTTGTCAACACCAACCCATGTGCTAGAGCTTGTTTTAAAGCCCGAAAATGAATAATATATTTGTTTTTGTTATACAGAGTGGTCAACAGTTTCGGTAATTTGGAGCCTTTGGGCACTCGATGTACAGAACTAAAAGGAAAATCTCTATGAATATCATGCAGATCCTCCGGATAATCCAAATCCACTTCCAAAAAGTATCCTTCGGGACTGTCGTCAGGTATGTCACTAACATTAATGTTTGTGTCAACCCACTCAAAATTTCCATATGGCAGTGGTTGACACATTGCCCATCCGTACAGTGCATTGATATCCAGATAAAGTATAAACTTGTCCGGCTTCGAATTATCATATTCCCTCATATATTTATTGTTAGCTTCGGAATATCGACAGCAGCATTGACTTATTCCTCCCCGGATTGCATTTTCAACAAACAGTATCATATCAACATCCTGTAATAGTTCTAATTCGCATTTAGTATATTTTAACATACAGTCCCATGAATATCCAGGAATGGTATAGTACCAAGCTGGATCTAAGCCGCTAGTGGAATACCCAATATTTCGAAAATTCTCAAATACATCTGATAAAAGCATTATATCAGTTTTCAGGTACAAATCAGAGTATTGACCTAAATTTTGAATATTAAACGATTGCCATACATTCTGAGCATGTTTATATCGCTCCTCAGTGATTTCTTCATCACAGAGTTTATTATAAAATTCATTTGGCTCGGGTAATTCAGTTTCTTCGAAGTTTTTCCAATTTATCTATATAGTCTTAGCAAAATACTCATTTTTTTGTTTTTCTAAAATTTACGTTGCACATTTTATGTGCAAAACCTCTAAACTCGCCTGTGAAATGATTATGATCGCGAACAATAATATCAACGTTTGTATATTCAGTTTCACAAATATGACATATTTTAGCATTTACTGTTGTCCTATTTTCGTCCATAGGAATTATATTTTTAAATTTAGAATAAATTATTTCAGCACATATTTCCATTTCATGCGCAAACCATTGCATACAATATATTCCACGATAACTGTTAAAGTATGAAAGAGAATTATCATATTCACATTTAACATAATATCCGCAGCTATACGCAATATGTTTTTGATATTTAGTTGTTTTCTGAAAATTATGTTCAAGAGGTTGTAACATACATTCAAAATCAGCATAAATAACAAAAGGTGTTCGATGTTTATTTGAAAAATTTTTGAACTTTACATTTTTCTCTTTTGGAATGTTTATTTTGGAATCATTGATTTTTTCACATAAATTTGAATGATTAGTTAACACTTCCTGATTAAAAAAATAATTTAAACATCTTTCACATATAAACTTTTTATGACCATCTTTATTTAATTGTACATTTAATAACCTAGATAAATTTTTAATCCAGCAATAATGGTATTTTATTTCAATACGTTCATCGTCTAATGGATCAGGAGCATCATAATCGTTTAGTTGAGGAAAGTATATATTTTGAATTATTAATAAATTATTATGATTTGTTTTTTTGTCTTTTGTTAAACGTAATGGAATTACGTTATACTTTTTCCCGATCAATTCCAAACCGTTAACATTAACAGATAGTTTATCAATCTTTTCAAAAAGATGAATTTTATTAAATTGCATTGGAATTTCAAGTCCTTCTAATTTCAATACTTGACTATAATGCGGATATGATGTTGAACGATTTGAATTTTTATTTCCAACAGGATACAGAGCACTTACAATACTCCAATAAAAACAAGCTTCGTCATTATAATTATGTACGTTTATACAAGCCTTTTTATTTGCTATAAAATGTGGTAATGAAATGAAAGATGAACCGTTTCCTATTTCTAATTTATTAATATTGACTGATAGTGATACAACTCTTTTTAAAGCCCATCCTGAATCTTTTTCTTGAAATTCTGACAATTTAATTCCGATAAAGACTACTACACGATCCATGAACCATTCATATATATTAGTTGAATTGTCTATCACGCTATTTTCAGTATGGAAGTATTTTATATCTGTTATGTTTTTATTCAAATTTTTCTTCATAAACTCTCCACAGATTGTTGTATTTACTTTAATTGAGTTATGGTTTTGTAAAGCATCAACTATTTTTCTATAAAATATCTTAAAAGAATCTATCAAAAATTCGTCCGCATCTAAATGTTTTAGGTTTATTATTACTCCAGCTGTTACTATATTATTATATATTGAAATTAAATCTTCCCACTTGACTGTATCTGTGCTTTCCTTACCTATTATCTCTAATTTTATATATATAGATTTCAAATGACCTAATTTGGTTAACCATTTTTTTTTTTACCAATAGATATACTAGAACGGATTTTTTCAGAGCATAAGTTAATAGCAATCTTTACATGATGCAACCATACTTTACTATCCTGTTCTGTAAAATCAGGATATTTTTCAGAAATTTTTTCAATTAATTTACTTAAATCACTAAATATCTTATCTGACATAATTATGGGTTACTATTTACAAATTTAAACAATTCCGCTGGATTTCCTTTACCGGTATCCTTTTGTCCAATGTACACTAGGGAATATTTCCCGTTTCCCAACTCTACCAAAAAATCTTTCAAAAATTTCGTTGATCGTGCCGGTAAAAAAGCTGCGTTGTCATTCAACTCTACTAAAACTACTTCTCCATATTTTGAGTTCATTATTCTAGCGGTGGTAATTTTATAAGGAGTATCCTTAGCTAATGTATTTAGTTTCGCAATCGATTTATCTTCTACTTCTAAAAGAAGATGTTTATTTATAGCTTGCATATCCATTTTTCACTGGAAATACATATTGTTTACGGAATTGATATCATTGAAATAACAGTATATTTACCTTTTGATTTGTTGTCACTTTCGCACTTTGATACTACTTGTAAGCACTGTGAATACTACTGATACCTTCTGTTATTTCAACCGGGTTTTTATATAACTCCAATCTGATCACGTGATCTTAAAAACTGCAGTTTCAACTTGTTATCCTTAACCTTCACTTGATTACTTGTTTTCAATATTAACAGACTTAAACATTGCTACCACTTATGTGGCAGCGAAAAGCACCAATGACCATAAAGGTCAGTTAACTTTTGTCTCGTTACCGTGCAATTGGTAACAACAAAAAAACTTGTTTCACCTCATATTTTTTCCTGAGTATCTTTTGAAAATATATACTTGTTTTTTTATGTCTACAGAGATTGTTGCCCTTCACTTTAACTTGATTACTTGTTATTCAGAGTTACAGATTAAATCGTTACCACTTATTAATTGGTAGCGAAAAAGTACCAATGACTAAAGGTCAGTCAATTTTTGTCTTGTTACCAATTGTATAATAAGTAACAACAAAAAACTTGTTTCACCTCATATTTTTCCCCGAGTAACCTTTGAAAGTATATACTTGTTTTTTTAAGTCTACAGAGATTGTATTTAAGCCGACGCACTTCAATTTTCAACACATTCTCAAACACAGTGTTCTTCGAAACAAGATAATATTTTTAACATGGTTTCAAAACGCGTCAAACGTACATTCTAACGTGTTAGTTAGACCTAAGAAGCAAAAAGTTTTGCCGAATTTGCAGCCGTTGGAGCAAATGTCGAAAGAAAATCAAGTAAGTATTTCCAACTATAATCATTTTTTTCACATATATATATATTTTTTATAGCCTATCATCGATTTGAGTTGTTCAGACATCGAAGCTTTTTTTTCGTCTGATCCTGTTGGTCCGTCCTCCTCGTCCTCCTTCTCTCCCTCCTCCACCTCATTGAAGCAGATTCCTCCACATCTAAAAGATATAAAGGAAAAAAATTATAGGAGTCTCGAATTTTTTACTAAGAATGATGTGGAGTTAACTGCACTTGACGATCAATTAACTTTAATCGTTAATGAGTGCAGTAATCGGGAACAACTCATTAAAACGATTGATGAACAGGTTGCAAATTTGCAAAAACAGCTAGCAAATATGAGAAAAGAGAAGAAGAAATTAGAGGAGTTGAATCGCCTAGCTTTGGAGCAACAATTACATATTTTTGAAACTGGCAACCAAATACAAAATTCAATAAACAATCATAAAACATCATGCTTATTTTTTTTGTTTTTTTCATTCCGTTCTTATCAATTTATTCCAAATATTCAAGAAAACGGGAAAAGGAAGTGAAATAGTACACGTTCACGCCAAAAAAATTCTGTAAAAATATTCATTTAACAAAGTCGTGACAACATTTTAGTGTTTAAAAATGCTCATGTTTACCTGGCCTATGAAAATATTTTAAATTGATTCAAGATATTAGCGCCTCCGGCCGGAATGTCGGTTTCGAGATAATAAGATCTTATAAACATGAAATATGCGAAAAGAGAGGAGGCAATTGAAGGAGTTAAAGCGTTTAGCTTGGGAGCAAAAAAAAATTACGGATTTTTGAAAATGTCAACCAAATAAAAAGTACAATAAATAATCATCTTAAAACATTATGCTAATTTTTGTTTTTCCATTTTTTTCTAATTAATTCATTCCAACACTTTCTTACGAATAATTATTCCAAATATTCAAGAAAACGGGAAAAAGAAGTGAAATGGTACACGTTCACGCCAAGAAAATTGATTCAAGTTACCAGCGCTTCCGGTCAGAATGTGGTTTCGAAACAATAGCAATACAATTTTATTTTTCAGTACTGTAATTTATCTAAAGACTCGCTATTCTACTACTGTTGTAAAATTCCAATTTATTTTTTAAACTAACTTTCGAAGGGTTTAGAATTAAAAAAACAGATATATTCTTAGAATTTTGTTAATATTTACGGCTCTAGGATGAATTTGATGCATTACAGAAATAATTCTAATGCAACATGCAATTTTTTAAACTTGACGTAAAATATTAAATCAATATATAGTTGAGGAGATGTAAGGTGGCGTTAGTCATCATAAATGTATCATTGACTACCTTGCCACGGTAAATCTCCTCAACTATACTATTATATTTACCTAATTTTTCCTTTCTCTGGCTATTTCATTCAGCCTTTTTCTTTCAGCCAACCTCCATTTTTTCTTCGCAGCTTTTGAGAGCTTTGGCGGAACCTGTCTTATCACATTCCTTGCTTCAACATTTGGTATGTACGTCGGAGAATCACTTTCTCTTAAAAGGGACTTACCTTCACCAACAAAAACTGGAAGCTACATCGCTCTGGCATTGAAAACGTTTATTCACTTAATCAGTGGCTAGTCTGGGAATTTTATGTCTGACCTCATTGAAGGTGGTTTTGTATCAAAATATTTTGTATCTAAACCAACGCAATTTCTTCCACTCTTCAGTTTATTTTTTAAATATGACTGTTAATGTTTTTGATTTTTTCTAAAGTGTAAACCAAGCTTTCCTATGTAAAAAATGTACTCCAGTAAGTATGTGTTTTATATGAAAAATTTTAATCCACATAAAAGTATAACCTCGGATTTTTTTTACTGTCAGAATATATCTTTAAAATTACAGTGTGGTTATTGAAAATACTTCTAATTTATGATAAACTATTCATCTTTCTCTCGTATGGATAGTGTTATAAATTCTTGGCGATAACATTTAATTGTTTTCTAGACAATCTATATGTTTATGCAAAATAGTTTTTTTGTTATAAATATTTAATAAATGTATAGTAGGTAATAGGTCTGCCCTCATGTAAAAAGGTATCTACAAATACTGGGGTATAACTATTTTCAGGTAATTTTTTTAATAATAACCATTTTTTTACCTTGCATCTTTGATATAAATATTGTGTTGGTAGTAACGGCCTTTTCTGTTATAATGTGTATCGGAAATTCTGTTTTTATGTAACGAGCTACCCTTGCATCTTTGTTATAAATATCTAATAAAATATTATGATTGTTTTTAGGTAAAAAGGTATACAAATATACAAGGTATCCAAAAATATAGGGGTACCCCTATTTTAAGGTTAATTTGTTTCTCGTTGCCGATTATGTAATAGGTAGCGACAAAGTTTAATAACGTTAGACATACAACAATTGAAGGTTAACTTACGAACTTGACATTCGGAGGTGTATACAAACTAGAGATTCAATTAATCTGTATCTCGTTACCGGTTATATAATAGAAAAAGTTTAATAACATTAGACGTAAATCAATTACAGGTTAACTTACGTACTTGGTATCCAGTAGTAGTGTATGCAAACTAGAGGTTCAACTAATTTGTATCTGGTTACCAGTTATGTAATAGGTAGCGACAAAGTTTAATAACGCTATACATACATCAATTGAAGGTTAACTTACGTACTTGGTATCCAGTAGTAGTGTATATACAAACTAGAGGTTCAACTAATTTGTAACTGGTTACCAGTTATGCAATAGGTAGCGACAAAGTTTAATAACGCTATACATACATCAAGGGGGAGGGGAACAAAAACCATTAAAATGGTAGGGATAGAACCGTGGATGGAAGATGAAAAGCTGAGGGGGAAAATAGAGAATTTGATTGGGAAAGGGACAACTGTGATTAAAGTGGTAAGGGAGAGGAACGGGATGAAAATGGCGGTGGTGAGGGCGGAATGGGAAAAAGCGGTAGCCTCGTTGAAAAAAAAGGAGATTAGATTGGGGTGGAACAGGGTAAATATTATAGAGGGTAGAGATGATGACAGATGCTTTGGATGTGGGATAAAGGGCCATAAAGTAGCAGGGTGTAAGGTGAAGGTAGTCAAGGAGAGGAGTAAGTGTTGGCTTTGTAAGAGCGAGGATCACATGGCGAGAGACTGTCGGCAGGCCTTCCTTTGTAGGGTAATTGGGGAAAGGGGACACAAGCCAGGGGAGATAGAATGTAGTAGGGGAAGGAAAGAAGTAGGAGACGATGAAAAAGGTGAAGGAAAAAATGGGAGGGACCCTCTGGACCCCTCAGAGGGGACGAGTCTGGTCAAATAGGAGGAAGGGGACAGCATTGCGCGGAAAGGAGGAATGTAGGGGATATATAGAGAGTGTTACAGATACATTTAGGGAAATGCAGGATAGCGCATGATATATTGGATGAAGTGATTTTTAGGAGGGAAGTGGATGTAGTGTGTGGATCCGAGGTGAATGCTAGATATGTGGGGAAGCAGGGATGGATTATGGACGATACAGGAGAAGCAGGAATAAGAGTGGTGGGGGATGGATTGAGGGCGGATGAAGTGAGGAAGGGAAATGGATGGGTGGTAGTGCGAATGGGAGACATGGTGGTGTACAGTGTGTATATAAGCCCAAATATCAGCCTGGAAGAATATGAGAGGAGCATGACAGGATTAGAGGACGATCTGAGGGTGTCAAAAGGAAAAAGGAGGATCATAAGGAGAATGGTGGCAGGGGACTTCAATGCGAAGAATACTATATGGGGGGGGGGGGGAAGAAAACGGACAGGAGAGGGGAGATACTTGAGGAAGTGTTAACATCGAACGGGTTGGTGGTGCTGAATGATGGACTACTGCCCACCTTCGTGAGGGGTGACGGGGGTTCATCATTCATTGATAAAACAGCATGTGATGAATGGCTGTGGGAAAGAGTGTTTAGTTGGGGGGTACTGGAGGATGAGGAAAGCTTGAGCTTACATAGGTATGTGGAGACGGATATAAGGAAAGAGAGAAAGGATTTAGTGGAAGAGTGGGAATGGAAGTGGGAGAAAGCCGAGGCAGAGAGTATGAGGAAGAAAGTAAGAGAAGAGATAGGAAGGGGACTTGGACATGATGCAGATGAATTGTACAATGTGATACAGGGCTGCAAAAGAGAGGGAAAGAGGGGCAATAGGCGTGAGCGGAGGGCCAATTACTGGTGGAATGAGGAAATAGAGGAGCTGTGGAGGGAGTGTAAGAAAGAACGAAGACGGATGCTGAGAGGAAGAGGAAGGATAGAGGGAAGAGGGAGATATAAAGAGAAGAAGAAGGAACTGGGGCGTAGAGTGGAGAGGGAAAAAGAGGGAAGTGGGAAGAGTTACTGGGGGAATTGGAAAACAATCCATGGGGAAAGGCGTATGAGATAGCGGTGAAGAGGATGGGTGGAAATAGGAACGAGGTTCTAGAGGAGGATTGGGAGAAGGAGATTATAGAGAAATTGTTCAAAGGGGGAGAAGGAGGAGTGGGTAGCAGAATTCAGGAAATCCAAGAAACAAGGGGGGTAGTGAAAATGAGGGGGATAAGGCCGGTAGAGAAGTGGGAGGTAGAGGATTGGGGGAGAAACATTAAAGTGAGAAAAGCCTCAGGGATAGATGGCCTGAGGAGTGATATGGTGAAGAGGCTGTTGGATGACAATAGGGAGTACTTTTGGGAACTATTCAACAGGTTGCTGAGGGAGGAGGAGTTCCCGGAAGGATGGAAGGTAGCCAGGGTGATACTAATGAAGAAGGCGGGTAGAGAGGGGAAGCGGGCGGGGGACTATAGACCTATCAGCCTGCTGTGTGGTATGGGTAAATTGATGGATGGGATAATAAGGGATAGGATTGAGGAGGAAGTTGGTAGGAATGTGGGTTTTAGGGTAAACCAGCACGGGTTCACGAAGGGGAAATCTTGCATCTCGGCACTGAGCAAGGTGATGGGTTTGGTGGAAAGAGCTAGGGAGGGCAGCTGGAAAAAGAAGAAATTGGACCTACTCGTGTTCTTCGACGTAGGGAACGCGTTCAACAGTGTCAGCAAACGGGCAGTGTTGAGGCTTGGAGTGGAGCAGGGGTTGGTTAACCTGGTGGAGGACTACCTGACGGGGCGTGTGATTGTAGACTCCAGAGGGAGGAGATATGAGATGGAGGCTGGAGTGCCTCAGGGCTCGGTTCTTGGACCGACGCTCTGGAAGTGTGTGTTTGATGAGGTTTGTGGGATAGTATGTGAAGAGGGATGTGAGATTACGGTGTATGCGGATGATGTGTGTCTGGTATGTACGGCAAAGGGAGAGGCGGAGATAGAAAGAAAGGCGGAGAGAATGTGCAGGAAGATTGTGGAGAAGATAGAGCGGTGCGGACTGGAAGTGGCGGAAGATAAGACGGTGGGGTTGCTAGTGAAGGGACGGAGCAGGGCAAGGGAAGTGGGGGTGATGGTTAAGGGAAGGAGTATTCGCATGGAGGAGTCTGTGAAATACCTAGGGGTGTGGTTGGATAGCCAATTATTCTTCAAAACCCATATGGTAAAGGCGGCAGAGAAGGTTAAAGTGAGGGCAGCATGGCTGGGGAGATTCATGTGTAATGTGAAAGGGCCGGGAGAGTGGAAGAGGAGGGTAATTAGTAGGACGGTAGAGCAGAGTATGCTGTACGGTGCGGAGGTGTGGGGTGAAAGAGCGGGGGTGAATGCGAGGGTTAGGCCACTTCTGCGGGTGCAGCGAGGGATACTGCTGAGGGTGGTGCAGGGGTACAGGACAGTGGGTGGACTGGCAGCAGCGGTGCTGGCAAGGTCCTACCCATTGGACGTGTTGGCTAGAGCTAGGAGTAAACGCTGGAGGGGTGCGACCAAAGAAGTGGTACGGGAATGGATGGAGGAGGAAATGGAGAGAAGGTGGGAGGAGTATGAGGGCGCGCTAAAAGGAGCGATTGGGAATAGGAGAGATTGGATGGACCGGAAATTCGGGGAGGTGAACTACTTCTTGACACAAGTGCTCACTGGACATGGGTCGAGAGTAGGGTACCTCCACAAGATTGGGAAACGAGAGACTGGTGTGTGCGAGAGGTGTGAAGAGGAGGATGATGTGGGGCATGTGTTTAGATGCTGGAGGAACGAGGAAGTGCTGAAGAAGTTGGAGAGGAAACTAGGGGAGGCGGTGTACTGGGAAAACATGGAGGAGATAATGTTGAGGGGGGAGGAGGAATGGATGGAGGTGAGTGGAGTAGTAGAGAGCATGGTAAGGGGGAGAGAAGGACTCGATATGGCATGAGAGCCAGGAGTGGTAGGAGGGAGAAGATGACGGTGTGAGCGGAGAGTGCGAGGGACCGCCGCCTGTCTCGAAGTATGCTAGGGTAGTGATTCCGAGGCGGGGGTAACGGCGAGTTTGAGGTGGGTTTGGTTGGTAGGCATCTCCTTGGGGATGAGTACAACACTGTTTGGGTCCTGGACCCATTCGAACATGAGTTTCCCATCTCGGCCCGAAAAAAAAAATACATACATCAATTGAAGGTTAACTTACGTACTTGGTATCCAGTAGTAGTGTATTCAAACTAGAGGTTCAACTAATTTGTATCTGGTTACCGGTTATGTTATAGAAAAAGTTTAATAACGCTAGACATACATCAATTGGAGGTTAACTTACGTAATTGGTATCCAGTAGTAGTGTATATACAAACTAGAGGTTCAACTAATTTGTATCTGGTTACCAGTTATGTAATAGGTAGCGACAAAGTTTAATAACGCTAGACATACATCAATTGGAGGTTAACTTACGTACTTGGTATCCAATAGTAGTGTATAAACAAACTAGAGGTTCAACTAATTTGTATCTGGTTACCAGTTATGTAATAGGTAGCGACAAAGTTTAATAACGCTATATATTCATCAATTGAAGGTTAACGTACGTACTTGGTATTCAGTAGTAGTGTATACAAACTAGAGTTTCAACTAATTTGTATCTGATTACCAGTTATGTTATAGAAAAAGTTTAATAACGCTGGACATGCATCAATTGGAGGTTAACTTACGTACTTGGTATCCAGTAGTAGTGTATTCAAACTAGAGGTTCAACTAATTTGTATCTGGTTACCAGTTATGTAATAGGTAGCGACAAAGTTTAATAACGCTATACATACATCAATTGGAGGTTAACTTACGTACTTGGTATCCAGTAGTAGAGTATTCAAACTAGAGGTTCAACTAATATGTATCTGGTTACCAGTTATGTAATAGGTAGCGACAAAGTTTAATAACGCTAGACATACATCAATTGAAGGTTAACTTACGTACTTGGTATCCAGTAGTCGTGTATTCAAACTAGAGGTTCAACTAATTTGTATCTGGTTACCAGTTATGTAATAGGTAGCGACAAAGTTAAATAACGCTGTACATACATCAATTGAAGGTTAACTTACGTACTTGGTATCCAGTAGTAGTGTATCCAAACTAGAGGTTCAACTAATTTGTATCTGGTTACCGGTTATGTTATAGAAAAAGTTTAATAACGCTAGACATGCATCAATTGGAGGTTAACTTACGTACTTGGTATACAGTAGTAGTGTATTCAAACTAGAGGTTCAACTAATTTGTATCTGGTTACCAGTTATGTAATAGGTAGCGACAAAGTTTAATAACGCTATACATACATCAATTGAAGGTTAACTTACGTACTTGGTATCCAGTGGTGTCTAGAGGTCAATCCGTTCATTTGACGTATATAAATAAACTGAAGGTTAACTACTAAAAAAGTGGCTCTACAAACAGATTCTCAAAACCGGCTAAACAGGTTCTGAAAACCGGTTTGTGTCACAGTATTGGTGTAGTTACTCTACTCTCAGGTGTAGGAAGTAGCTCTTTAAATGACGTACTAAGAACTTCATTGTCCTCTTGTGTCTGTGAACATTCATTATCCTTGGCATGTGTCTTTTCTTGTACCTGTGTCGATTGTCGGTTTTCATTCCTATTAGGGACATTCTGCTGGTTAACATTCTTTAGCCTTCTACTGAGTGGGATATCATCTTCTGAGTCGTATGAATCATTATCGTTGGCTTGCACATTAATACCAACATCAGGGATATCGGTGTCATTATTAGCATTATTCTCATCAATTTCCGGAGCGTGACGACGTTCAGTTGGTAGTGAGGAGGCAAAAGCTGATTCAGGAATTGCAGGATCAAGTGGGTACAAACCAGTCGCTCGATATCCGTTAACAATGTACTCTGGTTTAATACATCTGGGCCAAACTTTAGTTAAAATTTTGCCAAAGCGAGATTTGTTTAAGCGCCGATCCGGATTTGCTTCCCAAAATCTGAGAACTTCTTGGTCCCAGTGGTGTTCAAAGGACCTATAAACAGATTTGTCTAAAGGCTGAAGTTCGTGAGTTGTATTCGAAGGTAAACAAAACAACCTTATATCTAACTCATCTGCAACCTCGGTTATGGAGATATCAAGGTGGCTAGCAGCTCCATCAAAAACTAACAAGATAGTGTCTGGACCCTTGTAACGATGCAGGTGTCTAAGAAAATCAATTAACAATTGATTGGTCATACTACCCTTGTCTGCCATTTTAACAAGGGTACCTGGCGGCAAGTTTTTTTCCCATTCAGTCTTCAACCGCTTACCCTTGAAGATAACCATAAGAGGAATAATATTTCCCAAAGCATTACAACATCCAGCAATTGTTACATTTTCTGTGTGCTCGGGGACACGTTTGGTACCTTTTTGTCCAATAATATTCTGTTGATGATGAATAGTGATTCGGCAACCCTTTTCGTCCATGTTGAAAAGGTTTTGTGGATTTTGATGCAAATTCATTTCATTAAAAACTGTCGCTAATTTATTAAAGTGGTCACCCAGTATGAATTTGTTTAATTTTTGGCCATCAGTTGCGCCTTTCGTCTAGACAAATGAGGATTCCGTTTCAAAAACCCATAGAGCCAATCCTTACCGGCGACTTCTTTTGGAAGCATCAAATGGGTGTCGAATGTTATTCATAACACAGAATTTGCAAACAGAGCGACGTACTAACATTGGTGTTAGGGGCATTCCGATTTCACATAAACGAACTATTCTTTCAGAAAATTGTTTTTCTTGATCAGGAGTTAATATGCTGGCTCGACCTATTTTTTTAACTAGAACGCCAGATTTTAGATGGTTTCTTAGCGTTCTCCTTGGTATGTTATACTGAGGAGCAGCTTCTCTTTGCGATAATTCGTTATCTTTTACTGCATTAACTGCAGCTTCGAGTTGTTCTGCAGTCCAATTCCCTCGCTTTTCACTCTTTGGTGGCATGGTTGTTGAAAAACCTGAAAAAAACGATAAACATGGGTTAATAAGGCCCACCGTAAAATGGGCCTTATAAACCGAACGTCAATGGGCCTTATTAGCATAGCTGTTCCGTGTCTGCAAAAAAATAGTGACTCCTACCTTTTCGTTATCGTAATTACACCAAAATGCAGCCAAAACAATGTAGAATACAAGGCACTATTTATAAAAATATATTACTGTTAAGCAATCGATTCATTTATTTAAATATCGGAAGTACATTCTAATAAGCGGACATTTACACCACGAGTCGTTTGAATTACAACTGATTCTTTTAACGGCTTGCTTGTTCTGCCGTATTTTTGTGGTGTCTAACCTTGGATACATTCTTAGACGCAGCACGGTGTTGCCAGATTGTAGGTACGAATACTATGTTTTGAGTTTTGGCTGCTGGGCCTTCATATCCATCGGGCTTTGTTTGCCGCAGGTACCTTATTATTCATTTATGCATTATAATAATATTATATGCTTAATATTGCATGTTTTTAATATATTCTGATAACTTGAAAAAATGACATTAATGTAAGTGTAAGTGAAGTATACGTAGGATAAAAAATATATAATAATTGACAGAGTATCATAAATATTTAATAGTCAAATACTAGCAGTATAATGATTTATCAAGCAAACAGGTCAATCGCTTTAATAAGCTTGGACACTTTGGGATATATGGTGGCTCCCTTTCTTTTTCCTCCCCGTTTTGTCCCTCTGGGAGGATTAATTTCCAGGAATAATCTGAAATTTAAATTCGATTGTACTACAATAAGAAAAATATACATGATAATCTAATATCCTGGGAGTTGAGTGACTGAGAAATGTAAAGTGTTAGACATGAGATTATATTGATTTGGAGTTCAGTTCAATACAACAAAAATTAATGAAAGTTAGATGAAAACTAAAAGCTATTCGAAATAATTATTAATAGGTATAGTGATAAGATAATTGCAGAATTTATTTAAAATTAACATTGATATTACATCATGAAATCCTATTTTAAAGCTACTTGAACGAAATATACAAATGAAATAAAAAATACATTTAAGTATATAATTGAATCCCAAGATTCTATTACTTTAACAATAATTAATCCCAAATCGAAAAAAATGATATTCAAAGTTATGAAAACAATCAACTTGGAAATATCTATAATCAAGTCAAAATAAAAATATTTGTAAGCTCTTATGATGTTAGAGACGAGAAAAACAAAATAAAAGCAAAAATTCAATATTTGTAATGAAAAACTATAGTGTTCTTAAGAACAGTACCTAAATATTAACCGAGGTTTCTTGAAATAGTTCTACAATTGTTATTCTATTATGTCAATTATAAAATTTTTTGCTCTTCTCAAACGAGCCTGTTGATAATATAAGAAAATAATTTGATTCAAGTAAATTTTCTGATTAATCTTGAAAAAAATTTCAAATATGACTGTCTTGGTTGAATTGTGCGAAGATATTGAAAACCATTGTCAAAATTAATTGGAGAATAATGTAATTTTTTAAAACTCACCGTTGAATAGCTTCAAGCGTGCCTTCGATTTCCCGGGGATAAATAATGTTGAATACAAGATAGCATAGAAATGTTGCCAATACACCCTGAGTAAATGAAGAAACATTTATCAATATTGATCTGTTGATTGCGACATGATATATATTTTCAGAGTCATGTAAATCTTTTCATAAAATAATTTGAAAATCTTAGTCAAAACATATAATTCAAATGATACAAACTCAATTGAAATCAATCAAAATAAATATCAATGTTGCATACCTCTAATCATCAGTACCGGATTGACAACGGGTACATGCTCGATTAATTGTTCATCATTTAATTCTTCCTGTAAAGAAAATTTAAAAAATTAAACAAAAATTAAATGGCATTCTACTATTTTTATCAATATTTTGTAATTATAAATTGTTATGGCTATAACTTACATCAGTTAGTACGTAGAGAAAATCTTAATTTTCTTGCATAACTTTTGCAATAAATCCAAAAATTTCTACTTTATAGGGCTCATCTTTTTTTGAAATATTGCTATACTGTTTGGCCATTTTTAACGTTTCACGAACAAATTTACTTTCTTTATCAGCAGGTTGACTTTTTGTTTTCTTCGCATTCATTTCACGAGTCATTTTCTTGATGTTTAGAATATATATTTATAGGTTTTGATAGCTTGTTTAACGATGACTGCCATATAGAATTGATATTTTTACCGAGTAGTTTATCGGCGTGCTTTATAATCAAATTGTAATTATGAAAATACGGCCAATGATCAAAGATTACCGATAACTTTTTCTCTAAATGAATTAGTTTTCGCTGTAAATAGTAACAGTCGTTCATCATCTTTATTATTTCATCATTAATATCTTCTCCTGGAGATATAAAAATTTCAACTAATTCCAGTTGCCTCTCTTCTAACGAAGTTAAAAATGTTCTTACATTTGAAAAAATAAATTAGTTTTTATATTATTCAAAGTTAGTGAAAACGTATTATAAATAGAAGTTCTTTTTGTTAATTATTTTGGGATATCAAACCACAATCTTTTTCGTGTTTTTAATTCAACGTTTCGGTAGTCTTCCAGCTACCGTTATCAAGAACAATTGAGTTTTTTAAATTCTGGTCGTTAACTGACACTAACGAAAAAATTCGACCACTAGACAATCAATAATATTTTGAACCTTAAAAATTTGACAACAAATATTTTGCAGTCTTAAACTTAACTTAAACAAAATATTATTGATTGTCTAGTTGTCGAAGTTTTCGTTAGTTTTAGATAGGGACCAGAATTTAAAAACTTAATTGTACTTGATAACGGTAGCTGCAACGCTAGCGAAACGTTGAATTAAAAAATATAAAAAAGATTGTGGTTCGATTTCCCAAAATAGTTAACAAAATGAATAATGAATACACCACAAGGAACATACAGAAGATATTAATATAAGGACTTATCATGCTTACCAGTTGATGTAACAGTAGTTTCTGTTGAAATGTTACTTACCATTCACACAATCGTCAATAAAAGTTGATCACTACCTTTGGCTTTTGCCAAGTCCAACAAAATCTCATCCTCGTCAATTTCCGTGAAATCGTCGGTGAACAACTGTTAAAATAATAAAAAATCCTGCATTTCCAAGTCATAAACAATATTATTCACAAATTCAAAATTATTATTCATCAAAGATGATGTTCTTTGTTACTTTATAGGTTCAAAATAAAAAATGCAATATAGCTTAAGAATAGTCATTTTTTTCATTGTTTGATCACTAAAAATGGTTTGATTTTGAATAAATAATCACTTATTTTTTTAACTATAATAAATATAAGGTTCAATTAATATGGAATTTATTTTCTACTTTCAAAATAGGAAACAAAGCAACCATTCCACTATATCGAAAAATAAAAAAGTACCAATAATTATAATGAAATTGCCTTGTAGTTGTCGTCGGTGAGTTTTAACTTGATTTTCGCTACTAAAATAAGTCCATCTATTGATGCAGCTTTGACGGCTTTCCTTTCGGATGGCTTATCATACAGAGCGACTTTGATTGAGGCAGCCATGACTTTGCTGCTATTGTCAACCAGTTTAAAAATTTTAGTATTAATTTATGTACAAAAATTTCGCTACCTAATATCATAAAAACGATATTGAACTATATGATTTTTCAAAACCTATGTGTATTATTTTCCGTTTTGTATATATCATTACTTCAATTCACTAGTAAATATTACTTATCATTTACGAGTTATAGTTAATTCATAATCAACATAAGCGATTATCAAACACTTGCTTATTTTAATTTAGAAATATTTTATATGATATGATTGTTTGTGAGTAAATTCTACTAAATGTACACAAACTAATTAATTACTCTGTAAAATCATCAGTTGGAGTGTTGGAGACACCAAATTCGACTGAAACGAAATCTATGTACATTCACTAAAATAGAAAATGATTAGTATTTTTACAGACTATGCGAGACTAACCCAAATTTGGGTTTCACGCATGAAAAAGCATTAATATTATAAATATGTAATTTTTCAAAACTGACGAGTTGACTGAATGCTAAACATTTGTAACTTAATACTTTTCCCAATCTATACACGCCTAAATGAGGTATAAATGCAGTTTCCAAAATCTCTACAACAACGTACACGTCAATGTTATCGTAGAATATCATACAAATCTTGCCCATAACAACTTTGTACTGGTATCCTTCTCTTGACACAAATAATCCATCTCCATGTCGATATATGATACCGTTTTTAATTATTTCATAGCACTCGAGAATTCATTACATAATTCGATGCTTGATAAAGTTTGTTGAATTAGATGGTTGTATCTGCTAATGTGGAATTTTGCGCTATTCTTCAATTCTACAATTATTTGTGTTCCACCAGCTCTATCTGCATGGCTGTCACCTATTTTATAAATTGGGGTATTTTGGGTTCCTCCTGCCACAGGATTTTCTGCCAATTCAACCCTTGGTTCAACCTCAAAATTGTGTATAATAATAATAGTTGTTGTTGAGGGATTAGATTAGATACACTCTCTTCTGTAGTTTTAGTTGGTTGTTTGACCTTTTCAATATAATAATCTGGTTGGCATTGGCTAAAGCAATAATTATTGCTTACTGCATTTAAATTATAATTGAGGTTTAAATAAATTTCATAAAAATGTTTTATCAAAATAACAACAATGCTAAATTTTACGACCCAAAAAAATGATTACAGTGCAACTGTTTTTTTAGCTATTTTTTTAAATTAATTTCTTATAAATGATTTTAAGTAGAAAAACGTCACCAGGAAACCCAATTTTTAGGTAGCCCTAAGAATCACCTGGAAACTATGACTTTTCCAGATCTTTTCAAATAAACTTACCACTTGACCATGCTGCTGCAGCCTCGGAAGCTACTTCTCTTTTCTCAAACCCTTTTTGATATGAAAATTTTGGATCTAGTTTTTCTTTTCCTTTAAATTCTTTCATTAGTAGCGAAATTGAGTTCAGAAGATTGTCCATTTCTGAAACTTCTTCTTCAACTCCAGACCTTAAATTTATATTTTATTCACAGGATTGTTCATTACATTAACAATTTTTTGTCCAGAAAGAAGGTACTTTGTGCTCACTTTTGCATACGCAAAGTAGCAATTTCCCGCACACTGTGCACAAGTTAACAATAGGATTTTTGTGCGGAAAAGAATTTTTCCTGCACACTGTGCGCAAAGTTAACTTAATAAGATTTTGGGCGTCACCAAAATTTTTATAGTTTTCATGTCAACTGATATTTTTTAGTTCTATTACTTAATTTCTTAATTGCAGCAAATTACAAAAAGCTTACAAGTAGGTTGACCCTTTCTCGTAGACTTCTGGTACTAAATTCCTTCCCAGTTGCCTTTGCTAGGTTTCCAGAAATCTTAGACCACCGAGACGGGTCTTCGAAGGGGTTTTGGCCATCAACTTCCTTCAGGAGGTCAAGGTCGCCCTCTGGTCCGTTAAAAAGACGCTTTCGTTTGACACTCATAACTTAAGCACAATTATTTGGTGAGAGTAAAAATAAAATTAGAAATAAGCTTACAATTAAACCAAACCAATATCAAAGAAGAAGAAGGTCGGGATACGTTTACGTATACGGAGTAGGGAACGTAACAATACGCTCAACGCATCGTATCGGCTAAGGCGTAACGTGTCTACACATGCGCAGTTCGTTATGGATGCGGATACGTGAGAAACTCAACTCCTCCAGTTTATGAAGTAGGTAGATCATTGCATTTTACTGTCAATTATTTGTCACATTTATCTGAGACAATAGCTAAGATATCTTCAGCATATTGTGTAAAATGGACTTCTGAAGAGATGTTGGTAAATTATTTCTTATAATCTTTATTTAACAGTTAATTAAGTTCTTCTTAGATAGGTACCTATGGGCTATTCGCACCGGTTAAACTTAAACATTAAGTGTCACTTACGGCCGGTTTCACAATATCGGGTTAACTCCTTGGGTCAATTTACCTTTACCCATAAGGTTACCATTAGGTACCGTTGCACAATTGTCTGTTCGTCTATAGATCAGCTGAGCGAAAGTTCAGTAGTAATTTTTGCACAGTTGGTAACAGATTGTGTATAATGATCAGACTTTATGGTTAGTGACATTTAAAATCGAAAAAAAAGGAGAAAGAGTAAGACTATAAAATTAATTTATTTGTACTATTTAGTTGTTGGGAAATCTTGATAATTTTAATTAATATGAATTCTTCGAAACGTTGTCCAAATTTTTCAAAAAAAGAAGAAACCTTATTGCTTTCTCTAGTTAATGAATATAAATATATAATAGAATCCAAACAAACAAATGCAGTAACCTGGAAAGAGAAAAATGAAAATTGGGTTGAAATAGAAAAGGAATTCAATAGCACAAGCGGTGTAAATATAGTAATATAGATCAGTTAAGACACTGAAAGAGAAATACATAAGTTTAAAAAAACGAATAAGACGAAAAATTGTCCAAAACAAATTACAGCAAAGGCAAACCGGAGGTGGACCTCCTTCCCAAGAGATATTAACAGAGATGGTTAATGTCATAATTGATATAGTAGCAGATCAAGCCGTAGGTCTTCCAAGTATTTTTGATAGTGACAAAGGTAATAACGTGTTTTTTTCATATTGAACTTCCCTATTTAGGTGTTGACGAGCCAAGACTTGAAGGCTCGAATGAGAATTTTACAGGTAAATCTATGAATCTGCATAAAGAGAAAAAGTTTGCTACTTATGTATATTGACATTAATTTAAAATTAATGAGTTATTAATTGAAACATTCTACATTTAAAATGATAAATTCAATATAGTACATATATTTATATTTTTATAGAATATTTTTGTGTGAGATGGACATGGCATATAATTGAAAATACATTTCATATGTAATGAATATTTTATTACGTACTAACCAACAACCGACATTTTAAACGTGATTTAAGAAAATTTCAATTCACAATGTCATTTTATATATTTTTTTTATTTGTAGCTCTTTCAGTTCATTTATATAAATTTTTCTTTTGTAACTCAAATAGTTCCTGTTTTTACTGCCGTTCAATAATTTTGGTTCTTTTTCAAAATCCCAAACCTCTTTTTTCAGTGCTCCCAGCTTGGAATATTCCTCTCTCAGTTGTGATGAAGACAAACTTTTATATGCAGGTCTTCTTCAGTTACACCACCGATTATTATTTGCTGTTAGTTTTCTTAAATGGGTTCCTGGTGTTACGTTACCCCAATCTCCCAGTACTTTTTCTTTTACTACATTATCTTTTTCATCACAGCGACTAGTTTCTTGACACTACCATGAAATTTTCCAATAAAATAGGATTACTTCCACAGTTCAGAATAAAAAGAATTATTTCACAATTATAATCTTACCATTGAGGTAGATTGCGCTGAATTATTGTCCATATTATAAATAAATTCAATATTTTGTTTATTAGGGAATTTCAGGTCTCATCCTTTTAGGTGTTTCTCCAAAACTTTATGTTGATGTACTGGGGCCACTTTGGATTGTACTACATAGAATATTCTAAAAAATAAGCGAACTATTAAAATGCTTTTAATATTTTTTCAAATGAAATAAGTACTCCACTGTCTTCGTCGAAAGGATTAAGTAGTCCTGTGACTGTGTTTGGATTCATTAGATCCAGGGCTTGTTGTTAAACTGGGTCATTTATATTTTTACTAACACCTCCATCTGTTTTACAAATTTCTAATTTTTCGTCAGTTACGTCTTTCCTCACTTTTTTTTAATGTTTTAATAGAATTTTTTTTAAGGATTCCTTCGTTCGGTATGCATTTTCCGGGAGCATGACATTAAATTACATTCTTATACTTGCTGTACTCTGTTTAATGCCCATTTTCATGATGCACTTTAAAAATACTTGACGACTTTAAGACTTTAAACCAGTCCAGTGAGTTTCATAAAACCACTTCAGTCGTTAAAGTCACTTTTACTATAAAATGGGGATCTACGTCACTTTAGAACTACTTTAACCTATAAAGTTTTTTGTTTTGTCATCCATGTGTTTTGGAATAACATAAATATTGAGATATTTAAAAAAGTGTAATGGACACGACAGATTCAGATATTTCATTTGACTCCATGATGGCAACAAGCTCGGACGAAGAAGAAAACATAGTGTTTAGAATTCTTTGTCCAAAAACGTACAAGATACGAATAAATACATTTGACGCTTGGCCGGGATTTTATTATGGATTTCGATTAAGTAGAGAAGCGGCTTTAACAATATTGAACCATAGGTATTATGTGATATTTAGGATGTAAAATACAGCATTTATATAGTTTTGTTTCAGAGGTGGAGCTGTTAAACCCGAAACTAAGCTTTTACTAACTTTACGTTTTTACGCTACAGGAAATATGTTAGTGACTGCTGATATTGTAGGAGTATCAGTGGGCGTCTGCTTCTCGTATAATAAAATTAGTTACTGCTGCTCTCGCTTTCTTAAGAGCAGACTAAGTGAAAATGCCACAAAATAGAGAGGAAATGGTTATAGTTGATGAGGAACTGTACACAAAGGCACGTTTTCCGCAATGCTGTGGAGTGATTGATTGTACCCATATTCGTATAATATCACATGGTACTTACTGATTTACTTTAATGACATAAAAACTTGAATATAGAGAAACTGGACAATGGTTATAACATAACAGAGTATTTACTAACACCCCATGAAAATTCCAGGACTGAGCCAGAAAGGTTATTGAAATACAATATGGCGTATGGAAGCGTAGATTTCCAATTATATCATTGGGCATAAAATTAAATTTGGAAACTACAATGAATATTATAGTGGCAACTGCTGTAGTACATAATCTGGCTATCGAAATGAATGAAGAGGTGCCAGACGATTTTGACATAGAAGTCCAACAAGATATACCAAATCATGAAATTCGAATAGATGATTACATGCTAGAGCTGTTCAATACCGTAATTTATTTATGAATGATAATTTCGATTTTTATGAATAAAAATGTATATATTTGAACTAAACTTTTATTTTAAAATAACATAGTGTACAAATAAAATGTAATCCTACAAAAACTATTAAAGCAGTACCTAATCTAATTTTGTTTTCTATAAATTTCTATGTTGTTGAATTTGTATTTGTAACAGTTCCATCTCTTTGTTAGGTTTTTCTTGTTTTCTTATATCTTGATTTTGTGAATTTTGTAATTTTTGTTGGAAATATTTTTGTTTTAGTTCATATAAAGAATTTCTTTCAAGAATTTTTGGTGCTGGTTTATTGTAAACACTAAGGTTTTTGTGTTTCTTCTCCTTTCGGTTCTTTGGTGTGTAATTCTTCCGCGTATTTTCTTTTTCTGGTATTTCACCTTTCTTTTGTCAAATAATTGTACACTCTTGAGGCATTTTTTCCCCTGATTCTACAAAACAAATGATACCTTTAATATAGATTATATATCTTGAATCACAAAAAGCTAATGATGTTTGCCAATGTATTTAAGTCTACCTTAAAGTGGTAATTCGTCAACTACAAATTCAATATTTGAATCAATTTCGGGGAAAATTTGTTCTTCATTCTCCACAACATCATCATCACACTGATTATGTAAACCTGAGACTATTTTTTGATTTATGATTCTTAATATTTCATCATAAACAGGATTATCATCTGGAATTGTTGATGGACCACCTCCTGTGCCGTATAAGCTTCTGTTTATATTTCCAGCAAATTTTCTGACACCAGTCTTCAAATTGTCGTATTTACTCTTGAATTGCAGAAGTGATCTTCGTGTATTTGAACTATTGAATGTATTCAAAATTTTGATCCATGATTCTTCCTACAAAATATTGAAAATTGAAAGAAATAACTATTAGATGGAAGCATTATACCCGATGCAATACTATGCAACCCACATTACGTTAAAACGGTAAACTGGATTATGGCGCCTCGGTTGAGGAGGTGAACCAGTGAGACAGAACATGTCAAAAAACAATAAGACGTTTTTGAGTTGTACGAAAGGTTTATATTAAATATAACTCGTAAATCCTGACTACTACATTATTTAATAACCACAGGTTATGGGCCCAGCTATAATCTAGTAGTATTGTTGAGAAACGAGGGTACAAAAATCAGCTATAAATCAGTTACAAAGAAAAAAGTGTTGTTCCGCTCGTCGTATTCTAGAAAAGTGAAATGGCGGCATCTGGAAACCTCGTGGCACATAGTGTTACACCGTTCAACGGCACGGGATTCTCAAATTGGGAGTTTCGGGTAAAACTTCTCATGGTACAAGGTGGTTGTTTAAATGTTTTAACAACTAATGGCCCTACTACAGCCGAAGAACAAGCGGATTGGAAAAAGAAAGATGTCAAAGCTCGAAATATACAGCCAAAGACATTCTTGAAGCTTTAAGTAAGACATATACCAAGAAAGGCATATCAAATCAGGTAATGCTGCAGAAGAAATTGAGAAGCATGAAATTTTCTGGTGGGTCACCATTAACAAATTTTTCAACATAATATGAGCAAACTGTCTGCGAACTTAAAGCAGCTGGTGGAAAGCTTGAAAACAATGAGATTATTTCTCAGCTGTTATCCTCCATGTCTGATTCGTATGATGCTGTAGTCACAGCCATTCTTTTTTGCAATGATGAAGATAAAGTCACTCTGGATTTTGTTAAAAATAAATTGCTACTTGAGAAGTCCAGAAGAAACAGTAGAGTTTGTGAAGATGAAGGCAGCAGTATTCACAGGCAAGTCAAAAAGTTTTTTAAGAAGACGAATACCACTGAGCGAAAACCCTTCCCATTCAAATGGGCCATAAAAGCCATATGAAGTTTGAGTGTACAATTCTGAAAAGCAATAAAGAAAGAAACAAGGCAAGTATCGCTCAAACGAACGATGAAGAGAGCGAAGAAGATATTGCCCTCATAACATCAGCCAATCTGGAACCCCCAACTATGATAGTAACCCAGACAAATGACAATGAAATCAAATTCATCATCGACAGTGGTGCAACCAACCATTTAGTGAATGAAGATGTTGGGAGACACTTACATGACATGAAAGACGTGTCAGTCTCTATAAATATAGCCAAACAGGGAGAAACAATAAAAGCAACTAAACAAGAGAACTTAATAATCTTTTTATAATCTGCTCAGTGTAAGAAAACTGGAACAGAACAATTTCCAAGTTGTCTTTGAAGATAAACAAGTAAAAATTATGAGAGATGGAAAAACTGTCTTACAGGGAAAACTAAATGGAAACTTGTATAGTATAGTACTAAAATTGCAAGAAAACTTACAGGCCAATCTAACAGAAATTGACAGCATGTTGCAGCATAGACGAATGGGTCATTCATGCAAATATCCTGATCCAGGCATTTGTGAAGTTTGTCAACAAGGAAAGCAGACAAGACAACCTTTCAAATCAATTTCTGAAGAAAGAAAACCAAAACGTATTTTGGAGGTGGTATCAACAGACGTGTGTGGACCTATAGTGCCAGCAACTTTTAATGGGATGCGATACTATGTAAGTTTCATTGACCATTTTTCACATTTCGCTATCTGCTATTTGATTTCACAGAAAAGTTAAGTAATAAATAAACTAAAAGAGTATGTAGCTCATGTCGAAGCAACATTTAATACGAAAATTGGACGTTTAAGGTGCGACAACGGAGGGGATTATGTCTCTGCTGATTTTAAGAATTTCTGTTTGAAGAAAGGTATGAAAATTCAATATACCATCCCTCGCAATCCCGAACAGAACGCAGTCGCAGAACGCTATAATCGCACAGCAATGGAAAAAGCACGATGCTTCATTTTTGACGCAAAAAATGGACAAAAGAATGTGGGGCGAAGCACTGCGAACTGGTGTTTACCTGATAAACAGAACTGTCACTTCCACACTAAGCAACGAAAAATGTCCAGCCGAAGTTTTGTTTGAGAAAAGCCCAACCTGAACAAAATCAAACTTTTCGGTGCAACAGCCTACAACCATATACCAAAGATCGTAAATCAAAGCTTGAATCCCGAAGTCAAAAATTAATAATGATCGGCTATACAGATACAGGTTGTGGGATGGGTCCAATTTAAAAATTAGTGTAGACAGAAATGTTATTTTTGACGAACTGAAAGGTAACCGAATAATGATAGTTGTAAATGACAGCGAAAATTTCAAAGAAACAACAGAAAAAGAAAAACCAACTGAAAACAAACAGAAATCTTGAAACAGATGAAATTGAAATGTTGTGTTTTTGTGACTCTATCTTGAGTTAGATTTAAAAGTGTTACAATAAGATGTAAGTTCTGCATTTTTGTATGGCAAGCTAGATAAGGCAGTGTACATGGAACAACCTAGAGGGATTCTCGCAGAGAAAACTCTTGAATGCAAACTAGTAAAATCATTATATGGTCACAAGCAAGCCCCGAAATGTTGGAATATGTTACTGCATAAAAACCTTACTGATTTAGGTCTTGAACGTTCTCAGAAAGATCCTTGTCTGTACTTCAACATGGACACATTCCTCTCAATTTATGTTGATGACCTAATTTGTTTTTCTAAAAGCACTAAGACTTTAAATTTCATTAAAGAAACCCTTTCCAGAAATTTCAAAATGAAAGAATATAAAAATTCAAGACTCATGTTTCTAGGACTTGAAATAGAAAAAAAATCAATGAAATTCGAAATCGCTTTAACATGCAAGTCAGTAAATTCTCCAATATTCCAAATTCTGAAAATTTATGTAATGAAAAACTACCTTATCGAGAGCTTATAGGTTGCTTAATGTATGTGATGCTCGGATCTAGGCCTGATTTGAGTTTCTCTGTAACCTATTATAGCCAATTTCAAAACTGTTTTTCACATATAACAATCTTCGAAGACAATCAGTCTTGAATCAAAATGGCATCTACCCTTGAATCGAAACGTACAAAGCACATTGATGTTAGACATCATTTTGTACGCAATTGCATTTCTGAAAATAAAATAAAATTATTGCATGTCGAAAGAGCTAATCAGGAGGCAGACATATTGACTAAACCTTTGTCAACTACAAAATTTGTTTATTTTAAAAATATCTTGAACATTGTACCTGTTTAAAGATAACTTCTTATTAATTGATATATAGTTTAGTTTGTAACTATTGTTTTTTTATTTGAATTTTAGACTTAAAGTGAGGTTCTAAGTATTGAGGGGTAGTATTAGATGGAAGCATTATACCCGATGCAATAATTTGCAACCCACATTACGTTGAAACGGTGAACTGGATGATGGCGCCTCGGTTGAGAAGGAGGTTTAACCAGTGAGACAGAACATGTCAACAAACAATAAGACGTTTTTGAGTTGTACGAAAGGTTTATATTAAATATAACTCGTAAATCCTGACTACTACATTATCTAATAACCACAAAACCACAATAACTTCATGTGTGTTCAACATTGTAAAATTACCCGTTCTATAGGAAGTATATCGCTTGTAGCCTTACTTTCAATAACATGTTTCTATTTTGAAATCATTCCAACTAACGATAATTCTTCTTGTTTAGTGAAGTTTGACCCCCTTAAACGCTTATTTGAAACGTATTGAGGAACTTTCGGTGCACTCATTGCACAGGGTTGCATTTTAATCGTTGCTTATATTTTCAATTTGGTAAACAATATAGCCGTTTTCACTTCTAACCTGTAATTTTCTTCCAAAAAATGACAGAACTTTTAACGTGAAGATAGCCAGTTGTTAAAATTTAGACAATCAGGTTTGCCATCATGCATCACAAAAAGTAAAAACCTAACTTTACTTAAAGTAACCAAACAAGGTGATTATGAAAAAGGATGACTATTGAGTTCTTAAAGTAACTTTAGCTAAAGTGACTTCTCTTCTTCTCTCTTTTTATTCTTGGCCCCAACCTCAATGCATACATAATCTATAATCCCTTTTAGGTAGGCAACAAATATTACATCCCACATGCAATGAGAGACACATATAGTTGACGTAAAACATATTGTGCGAGCTTAAAGTTGTCGGCTTTTTGTATATATTTTGTAATTGTAAATATACTGTTTGAAGTTATCAATGATTTATTACAAGTTTTAGTTATTTTTTAGGATCCTAAATGTAGGACACTGAACTTTGAAACTATAAAATCAAATGTATGCAACACTCAAAGTTTTAATAATTTATTTAGGATGTGATCATGAGCACTGCAGTTGGCGGGAGCCTCTTTAACTTTTAAATGTAGGTTAGATAGGTGTATTTTTATCCTTTACAGTCTACAATTCTAAATAGAAATATCGATGCTGAATTTTTATTATTAACACTAGCAGCTTTTTTGAGCATCAGCAGAAACACGCGTATGCTTATTTTTATATTGTGTACTTTTGACTTTATAAAGGCATGGCCTTTCTCTATAAAGTTCGATCAGTGAGACTACTTGAGGAGTTCGTAATCAAAACCAGTTATATCCACTTTTTCCACAAAATCAGGCTTTGACGGTTTCTAATCACATTTCTTATTAATATCGACTCTCATGCTCATTTTGGAGTATTTAAATCAGTAGTTAAAGTTAAGGTTTTGCATCAAAAGCGGATATATCCACAAGCACGTTTATACAAGTCAACGGCGTTTGTTGGCGAGAACCAAGAAATAACAGCTATTATATATTTTTTCAAATAAATTTGTCTCATTTGTGTTCAAAACCAGTTATATAGTTTTTTGGCTAATATCTCAAAACTGTTAATTTTTTTCTTAAAAACAAATCAATGATTCTTTTTGTCAAACTAGTTCAAACCAAATTGTCTGCATATAATTTTAATTTTTTTCAAGTACAAAATATGAAGACTTTTTTTCATTTCCTGAAAGAAAGTTTGAACGCGAACCAACCAACCCCGTTTGACTTGGAAGTGTAATTCAATGTCTGTCAGGGCATATAGCCCGGGAAGTAGTTGTTTCTTCTTAGTTAAACGGTCACTGCTTTTGAAAAATATTTTTCAAAACTTAGTTGTAAAGCGTTGAATAATATATATTTATTCTTCGATATCTGTATATAATGTAAGTTTTGTGATCGTACGATACAAAACGATCGTCAATCTGGTAAATGTCCGTAGGTAGATTCATGTTCGTTTTTTTGGTTTGTTATAATTAATCATTAAGGGTAGTAAGGGTTTTCTCTCTTGTGGATTTTACTATAGTTTTTAGTTACCGTGGAGCTACTGATCTTTTCTGGTTTTGATTATATCACCTTTGGGGTGTAGCCACAGTAGTCCAAATACTTCGTCCGCTTCATCTTGATGAACGCTAAAGTTTATTAGGGTTCAGTTATAAATTACTGACTCCTTGACTTGAAGTCTAAAACATTTAAAGTACTAATCGGGTTCGATAAAACTCACTGATCTTTGGAGACATACTTTACTTTTGTGTTAGAGGTATATTTTCTTTATTTATCTACCATATTTTGGCTTGAGTAAAGACATACTACTTAGAAATCTTCTGTTTATCGCCATGTGTTTTGAATGTTAAATCCGAGTGTTTGATCTTGCTTTGTTTACGTTGGAAGGGGGGAATTGTGGTACTATTATTGCTCAAATTTGGGGTTGATTTTGATCTGTACATTACTTGTAAATTCTTATAAAATTAGTTGCTGGCATAGGCCGAGACAAGCTTAACTGGTTGATGTGTTGGGAATGTGTAGTCCGACAAGTAGGATTTATTCCTGTATAGGCGCAATTTTTAGCTGATACCTGTTTTAATTTTTAAGGAAGGGTTCACCTGTGGGGCCAGGGAATACTTAACACCCTCCGGATACACACTTCGGGATGTTTGGAGTCTAGCTGGTAGAGAGATAGTGTTGTCTTCTGCTGTGACGAGTTTGCTGCTACTTTTCAACAACTTCTTGGAGAAGACCATATTGAGGGTAACCCGGTATATTTTTATTTATTATTCTCCCTAACTGCAGAATGGTTTGAGGTTGAATAGGCTTTACGCCATCATGTATATATATTAGATAGGTAGTTCCCTACTAATTTATCTTTTCATGAAATTGTAATGGTGGAAATTAATATTTTGCGGCAAATTTTCCCAACTCAATTTTCATAATTTAATCCACTTGCGCATGCGTCTTTGCCTTGGTACCAACGCCTTGACTACGGTGTCGCCTTGTAAGGAATTTCTTTTATAAACGTTACACTACTATTCAGGTTCGTTTATAGAACATATTATAATTAATACGTTCGTATTTAACCGCTACTGGTTCATTTGAACAGCCATATTAATTTCACACTACGTAGGTCGATTAACTGGTATAGTTTGGAATTTTATTGTTAATTATTTGACTTTTGATGTGTAACAGATGTTCACGCTATTTTCTTAAGTGGGGGGCATTTAGTAGGGTTTTCAGGAAGTTATTAATTGTAAAACACCCTCTTAAGGGTATAAACTGTTTTCATTGGAGAATTATAAGGAACGTAAGCTGGGGTTTGCCTTTTATTTCCATCCCTTGTTTTACTGAGTTATCGGGGGAAATTAGTCGTGCTAGGCCAAAGTGGAAATCTCAGTTGGCGCCCTTACAAGATGTCTACTTTTTTTGTCCGGAAGATCAAGAAGAGGGATTCACCTCTAACTCCGTTCTGAGCGACGTCGAAGGCCTAAGGTTATCACCGGAGCAACCGAAACTTATGTGACCGAGTAGACAAAGTAATTGATAATCTTGCATTTTTTTATTAGCATTTAAATTTATAAATAAATTCATATTTGGGCACGAGCTCAATTGTTAAGGTTTCACTGTTTACCATTTATTACTTCAAATACAAGATGAAATTCAATATCCAACCATAAGGTAACTGTTTTTTGTTCATAAAAATTAAGATTCGTTATTAATAGAGCACTTACTTTCAGAAATGCAGCATTAACTCCGCTACAACAACTGCTATTAAGGTTAAAATTTTATGCCACAGGTTATTTTCAGAATTCTGTGTGAGATCACAGCGGAGTGCATTAGTCCACGTCATGCAAAATAATTAAAAAAGTAACGACAACGTATGTTAAAACCAGCTTATGTAAATTTACCCCAAGGAAATGAAATCATTGCAGTCCAGCAGGGATATTTTAGAATAGCAAATTTTCCAAGAGTGTTATTAATTGTTGATGTGGAACACATATTAGGATTCAAAGTCCAGGCTGTAATCAAAGGATCTGCAAATGATATGATTGTTTTCATGAATTAATATTTAAAACACCATTTTCAATGGAGGCTACAAAATTGTTTGATCCTAGGTGATAGTGGATATGCTGTTGAAAAATATTTTATGATTCCATTAGACAACCCTATTGCGGCAAGTGAAATCAGATACCAAGAATCCCTTGTGAGGTCAAGAAATACGATTGAAAGATGTATAGGTGTATGGAAAAGACAATTTCCATGTTCGTCGAAAAAAAATAGTTCAATACCATTATAACGCTTTACAAAATTAGAAAAATAAATTTCCAAAGAACAGACCGTTCACTAAGAAGCAACAACTACTTCTCGGGCTATATGCCCCGACAGACATTGAATTACACTTCTAAAGTAAACGGGGTTGGTGTATCTGTTAAGATAGAACCAAACATTCAGGTTTGCGATTAGAAGGAATAACATCACTTGCAGACCGGTTTCGGCGTATTTGTGCCTCATCGGTACAAGGTAGATGCTATTCGTCCAGAAGCTCTGAGAGCATAATCCTGGACTGGATACTACGCTAAGAGTGCGATATCAGCGACATCTCCACATCTAATCACAAACCAAAATTCTCTGTTTTGTAGTTATTTACTTAATTCTCCTGTGTTTGTGACTG
Organism: Lochmaea crataegi; assembly: GCA_947563755.1. Taxonomy (NCBI): domain Eukaryota; kingdom Metazoa; phylum Arthropoda; class Insecta; order Coleoptera; family Chrysomelidae; genus Lochmaea; species Lochmaea crataegi. The sequence goes on from OX387436.1 coordinate 30,658,672, forward strand.
CATACAATCCATTTTTGTTACCAGAATTTCAGTGTCATTAAACTGAAAATTGGAATTATCCTATAAAATAGAAATATGTACATATAATACTGAAATAATAGAAATATAAATATAAAATTTATTTTTCTAATTTTGTAAAGCGTTAAAATAGTATTGAACTATTATTTTTTGACGTCTATAGATCACGCTTTACGAATATGACAATTATTTACAGGTAACTGTAATTAAGTAAATACCTATAAGTTGCTGTGAGTGACTGAATTGAATTTGACATTTAAAATTTAAATTTAGATCTTCCGACTATACCTAGGGTAAGCAAAAGTACCTACCTGTTTATATTTAAGTATTGAACATTTTTAGGAAAACTACGATGTTATTTTAATTTTTTTTTCAGAAAACGGAATAGGTAGGTACATATAATTATAAAGATGGATTCTTCTGACGATCTCTAAGAAGATGATTTCGCAAATACAACACCAAACATATTAGACGTAGCACAGAATACTTCTAATGATTTATTGCCCCAAAAATCTGTGAATTTATTTTTGCTTATATTTAGTGTCCAACAAATTATCAACAGTAAAAGAAAATATATATAAATCTTAATTTTTTTTAATTAAAATTTCGGAAGTAGAAAAAATATTGTATGCAATTCGTCTATAAACTCCCTTTTTTTATTCACATTCGTCATAAAGGGTTACCTTACACACTTGTTGCATAAATAACTATTTTTGTCAACAAGGCTGCTGCATATTTTCTCTGAGAAAATCTGACAACGTCAGGAATTTATTGCTCCAAACCAGAGAAACTAACCTTAATTTTTTCATTATTTCTTACTTCTGATTAGGCGTTTTAGAAATATTTTAAAATTTAGCGATATTTACGAAGATTTTGTTTGTCTTTTAATCTGGTTGTAAATTTATAAAAGGAAATGTCTGGTAAGTATAGAAATTTATTTTCTTCTGTATATTTAGTATAACATCACTAGTATTTGGTGGCGTCTTGCAAATATTCATGTTAATTTTTATTATAGAGGCAGCAAGTTGTTCTTTCATTAGAGCCAGTAATGTTAACCTCCCAGTAAAAAGAAGGATGATAAGTTTTAGGGAGGAGGATGGCATTGCTTTGTTGCGTGAAGTAGCGAGACAAAATCCATTTGCTAATCCGGAGGTGTGGAACACTATTAAACATCATCTTCCGCTTTTAACAGGAAAGGATTTTTTAATTAAAACATTGAAAGATCACCTAGATTTAACAATAAAATTGTGGCTAGAGAAAACAAAATTAAGTACATTTAACGCTTTCTTTGAAATCAAATTTCGAAACTTTGTACTTTGTTTTTTTTTACTTACTTTTTATATGTAATTATCATATTGGTGTTTGCAAAGTTTTTAACACCCTTGCAAAAATAAACAAGAATATATTTTTTTCAGGGTCAGGAACTGGAGAAGAATACAATGAAAAAGAACAGTTGTGTCAAGATATATATAGCTAACATCAGAAATGGAAGAAAAAGACCCAGAACAATACGATTTTGGAACAAAGAAAGGAGCATCAGAAGAAGAAGAAGAAGAAGAAAGGAGACATGGAATGGGTGACTCAAGTACATTACATGGAACAAGGGCATAATAATGAAACAGAAGAACAAAAAGAAAATCAAATAGCAGGAAAATCACAGGAAAAGAAAGAGGAGATGGACGTAATGAGTATGTTCCATATGATGATGAAAAAAATGGATCAAACTAACAAAGATATGAACACAAAATTAGATCAAACTAATGAGAAAATGGATCAGAATAAGGAAGAAATGAAACAAACTAAGGAATCAATAATGAAGTTAATGAATAAATAGTGGGGAACAACAGAAAGAAACTGTAGAAATGACCAGGAAACTGGAAAATATGGAAGCAAGACTGGCTTACCTACAAGAAGAATGCGATCAAGTTGAAGGCAGAAATTTCCAAGACAAGAGAAAAGGCATGATGGAAACCAGAATTATAAATAATTATATAGGAAATAGAGGGGAACACAAATTTGAAGGGGACAATAGGAAAATACACCCGAAGGTATTTATAAAAATCTTGAGAAATAAAATGAAAAACATTAGAAGTAATGAAGATATGAAGGAAATGATTCGGGAAAATCTCGATAATCATGCTTTGGTGTGGTTTACCAGCAAAGAAGAAGAGTTTAGCAATTTCGAGGAATTTGAGACATTATTTATGCAATATTTCTGGGGGAACAATGCCCAAACTAGAGTGAGAGAGAAACTTTATTCTGGTAAATATGAGACAGGAAGAGGCAATAGCATGAATGACTATGCCATGAAAAACTTCATGAATGCCAAATTCCTAGATCCACCCATACCAGAGGAGGAAATAATCATGTTTATTTCCAGACATACAGAGTAACGGAAATAATAATAATGGACAATATGAAAGAAACAACAATTATAGAAATAGATCATATTAAGGAAATAATAGAAATGGACAATATGAAAATAGAAAAAGAGATGACAATAGAGAACAAGGAAGAGACTACAATACAAGAAGGATGAATGAAAATACTGATGAAAGGGGAAACAGAAATGGAGAACAAAGAAGAAAAAACCACATACAAAGACAGCAAGAAAGAGTGATATCAATGGAACTAGAGATAGTCACTGAAGCAGAATCCAATCAAAATTTTGGATCGAGCACATACCAAATGTAAAAAAAAATATTATCTGTACATATGAACATCCAAGGGAATATATTAAATTTGGGGAAGAATTAGAATTAAAGGAAATAATGGGATTAATAAACATTAAAGGAAAAATAAATGGAAAACAAGTTAAAATATTAATAGATACAGGTTCGGAAGCGTCAATAATTAAAGAAAAATGAATAGAAGAAAATATTGGAAATTATGAATACAAATATAGGAAAGAAGTAGAATTAGAAATACAAAACATGTTGAAATATGGTATTATAGAAAGATGCAATACAAGATATGTGAATCCTATTGTGGTAGTCAAGAAAGCAAGTGGAGAATTGAGATTATGCCTAGATACTAGAAATATAAACCAATACACTGTACCACAATACGAGGCTCCGATGAACGTACGTATTTGGACGCATAACGGACACTAAAATATTTTCCAAAATTGATTAAAAACACAGCTTTTGGCTTATTCCTTTGGATTAAAACAGTAGAGACTATACAGGTTTTTCTATTGATGGGGTTTTGTACATATTTTGTGTAGCTCCATATGGTATACAAAGTGCTTGTTCAGCCTTGGTTAGAGCATTACACCAAATATTAAACAAATTGGAAGACTTTGCTTTACATTATATAGACGATATATTAATTTTCTCTCATGATGAGGAAGAACATTTAAGACATATAGAAATAATTTTAAAAGAATTGGATGAAGCAGGTTTAAAAATAAACCAAAACAAGTGTAAATTTTACCAGAAAGAAATATGCTTTCTGGGGTACAAAATTGATGAAAATGGAATGACTATGGATGAGGAAAGGATAAAAGCCATAATAGAATATAAAAGACCGTCAAACTTAAATACTCTTCGAGGATTTTTAGGGATGATGAATTATTTCAAACGTCTGATACCGGATTTAAGTAAACAACAAATACCTCTAATAGAGCTACTTAAAAAGGATATTAGGTGGAAATGGACACAAGAGAGAGAAATAGCTTTCAATAAACTAAAAGAAGATTTTCAAAAACAATTGAAAGTGTATCATCCAAACTATGATCTACCTTTTATATTGCGAACTGATGCATCCAAAGAGAGATTTGCAGGTGTTTTGTTGCAAGTACAAAACAATATGGAAGTACCCATATGTTTTGTATCAAGGGTCACGAAAAACTATGAACAAAATTATGGGGTATCAGAATTAGAATTAGCAAGCATAATTTTCTGTATCACAAAATTTAGATTTTATTTACAAGGGGCAAAATTCATAATAGAAACAGATCATTCCTCACTAACAACAATTTTGACAAATAGATGACATAGATGGGGGTTAATTTTACAGGAATATGATTTTGAAATAAAATATATTCCAGGTAGAACAAATGTCGTGGCAGATGCTCTAAGTAGAGAAAGTAAGGGGGAAAATAACATAAATAAAAGAATAGTTAAAATTGGGGTGAATATTATGAAAGAAGTGAGGGGATAATTTCTTTAAACAAAATAATTGAAGATCAAGAAAATTTAACAGAAAAAGAAAAACAAAAGGGATATTTAAGAGACAACATATTAATAAAGAAAAATGGGGAGGTAGAAGATAACAGAAAATTTAGCAAAGAAAATATTAAAAAGTTTTCATGAAAGAAATTGTCACATAGGATCTAGGAAATTGTGGTTACTATTTAGGGAGAATTACATTAGTAAGGGGGACCAAAGTCTTGCAAAACAATGTACTAAAATCTGTCATATATGTCAATTAGAAAAAAGCAAAAATAAAAGAAACGAAAACATTGCAAAAACAATATTGACAACCAAATGTGGTGAAATAGTTGCAATGGATTTTCTTAGCAATTTAATACGTAGTAGGCAGGGTAACTCTCATATATTAATTGTCGTTGATTTATTTTCAAAATTCGTAAAACTGTACCCTACTAAAACTACAAAATGTAAAGTCGTGATGGAAAAATTGTCAGAATACATGAAGGAGGTTATAAAACCTGAAAAATGCATAGTAGACAATGCAACATATTTTGTAAATAATAGATTCAAAAAATTCTGCAATGACAATCAAATAAACTTAAAAACTACAAGTATTCGACATCCACCTGCAAACCCCTCAGAAAGGTACATTTTTGAGAATTGCTTTACAAAATCGAAATCATGAAAATTGGGAAGATCATATTGAGGAAATTCAAAATTATTTAAATAACATACCCAATACTGTAACAATGGAAAGTCCAATATATCTAATAAAAAAAATAATACCTGAAAGAAAATGGGAAATAGAAACAAAAAAAATTATGAAGAAGTTTTGGAAAGAGTAAACAAAAATCTACAAAACAACGCTAACAAATATTGTGACGCCTATTTCACCTACCCTTTGGATTTTACCAACAGGGCACGTCACTTTGGTCACCCTCGATGCAAAATCTTATAAACGAATGCTCGGGCGCCAGATTTTTTACGTGGTTTGCTCCACGGCCCCTTGACCCTTCGCGTCAAGAGTTCCAGATAGCCTCAGATGGAGGTTACGGAAAATTCCAGGGGTCTCGTTGAATTCAACACTTCTAAAACACTCTAAACCCTCAGACGACTATGCTACGGGTTATTAAGAAAACACTAATTGGGTCGAATTGTATATTACCAGGTATATTTAATTTCCACAGGGATAAGTACATAAATATTTACAGTAATTTATATTTTAGAAATACCATAAATTAAATATTTTCGGCGGTTCCCAACAAAATAAATATAATACAGTGTGCAAATGCGTCAAAAATATTCGGGTTATGTAAAATTTGCCGGTAGAACGTGCATAAGCAATGGTACGATAACGGAGATATAAGCAGGTTATTTAAGCGATTAGCAACAGGTAAAGCGATATAAGCAATGCGTGAGCAAACAGTGAGCAGTTTTAAAGGAAAAAATTATATTATAGTAGTGAGCAAAACAAATTATCGTACAAAATTAACCATTTAACCACACCTACAAAAGGTCGTTAATTTGGAAGACTGGGAAAACGGATCAACCACTGATAATGAAAACTTTGAATTGAACTAGATATTCAATCAACCAATGGCATCGGCCTCAGACTTGTTTGAATATCATAAGCGAATTAAAATAAATGAATAAAAAATTAAGGTATTTACGTAACTTTACCGGCTGAAGGTTGGACAACGCATGGAATAGTCCTTGCACTTGCCCCACGATCAGTTTTTATTTCAAATAATCGAAATGTAAATTATAATCAAATATTACAACAAAAGGGTTGTTAATTTGGGAAGGCAGGGAAAACGGATCAACCACTGATAATGAAGACTTTGAATTAAACTAGATATTCAATCAACCAATGGCATCGGCCTCAGACTTGTTTGAATATCATAAACGAATTAAAATAAATGAATAAAAAATTAAGGTATTTACGTAACTTTACCGGCTGAAGGTTGGACAACGCATGGAATAGTCCTCGCACTTGCCCCACGATCAGTTTTTATTTCAAATAATCGAAATGTAAATTATAATCAAATATTACAACAAAAGGGTTGTTAATTTGGGAAGGCAGGGAAAACGGATCAACCACTGATAATGAAGACTTTGAATTAAACTAGATATTCAATCAACCAATGGCATCGGCCTCAGACTTGTTTGAATATCATAAACGAATTAAAATAAATGAATAAAAAATTAAGGTATTTACGTAACTTTACCGGCTGAAGGTTGGACAACGCATGGAATAGTCCTCGCACTTGCCCCACGATCAGTTTTTATTTCAAATAATCGAAATGTAAATTATAATCAAATATTACAACAAAAGGGTTGTTAATTTGGGAAGGCAGGGAAAACGGATCAACCACTGATAATGAAGACTTTGAATTAAACTAGATATTCAATCAACCAATGGCATCGGCCTCAGACTTGTTTGAATATCATAAACGAATTAAAATAAATGAATAAAAAATTAAGGTATTTACGTAACTTTACCGGCTGAAGGTTGGACAACGCATGGAATAGTCCTCGCACTTGCCCCACGATCAGTTTTTATTTCAAATAATCGAAATGTAAATTATAATCAAATATTACAACAAAAGGGTTGTTAATTTGGGAAGGCAGGGAAAACGGATCAACCACTGATAATGAAGACTTTGAATTAAACTAGATATTCAATCAACCAATGGCATCGGCCTCAGACTTGTTTGAATATCATGAACGAATTAAAATAAATGAATAAAAAATTAAGGTATTTACGTAACTTTACCGGCTGAAGGTTGGACAACGCATGGAATAGTCCTCGCACTTGCCCCACGATCAGTTTTTATTTCAAATAATCGAAATGTAAATTATAATCAAATATTACAACAAAAGGGTTGTTAATTTGGGAAGGCAGGGAAAACGGATCAACCACTGATAATGAAGACTTTGAATTAAACTAGATATTCAATCAACCAATGGCATCGGCCTCAGACTTGTTTGAATATCATAAACGAATTAAAATAAATGAATAAAAAATTAAGGTATTTACGTAACTTTACCGGCTGAAGGTTGGACAACGCATGGAATAGTCCTCGCACTTGCCCCACGATCAGTTTTTATTTCAAATAATCGAAATGTAAATTATAATCAAATATTACAACAAAAGGGTTGTTAATTTGGGAAGGCAGGGAAAACGGATCAACCACTGATAATGAAGACTTTGAATTAAACTAGATATTCAATCAACCAATGGCATCGGCCTCAGACTTGTTTGAATATCATAAACGAATTAAAATAAATGAATAAAAAATTAAGGTATTTACGTAACTTTACCGGCTGAAGGTTGGACAACGCATGGAATAGTCCTCGCACTTGCCCCACGATCAGTTTTTATTTCAAATAATCGAAATGTAAATTATAATCAAATATTACAACAAAAGGGTTGTTAATTTGGGAAGGCAGGGAAAACGGATCAACCACTGATAATGAAGACTTTGAATTAAACTAGATATTCAATCAACCAATGGCATCGGCCTCAGACTTGTTTGAATATCATGAACGAATTAAAATAAATGAATAAAAAATTAAGGTATTTACGTAACTTTACCGGCTGAAGGTTGGACAACGCATGGAATAGTCCTCGCACTTGCCCCACGATCAGTTTTTATTTCAAATAATCGAAATGTAAATTTTTAATATATTCGGGAAATTTTTAGGACCGGACAATGGGTATAAGGATTTAATTCGGGAAAAACAAAATCTAAAATAAAATCCTTGATGTATTGAGCATTCAATTAAGAATTATAACCAACCCAATATAAAAAAAATGTAACAATAATAAAACTGAAAAATAAATTTTCTTATCTATTGCGAAAAAAAACTCACTAGAATACTGTACTAAATTTCGACAATCAGAATATCGAAACTGCTAACGGAAATATATTTTTAAGCGGAACAAAATAATTATATTCTTTGGCTTTAATAAAACAATTTTTCTTACTTACGCAGAAACGGTTGGATACTACGGATTCACTGTAACTGGACTTCCAAAATTTTTGGTCGGTAGGAGAGATTTTTTTGGTTTAAAACAAACGACAGCGGAATTTCGAAAACAAACGGTAGCCGAGCGCGATTATTGTTGAAAACAACCGGTAGCAGAGAGGCCCAAAATCGTTCGGTTTTCGAATTTATATCCCAATTCCTACCTAAAATTTTTGCCTTATCGGAATCATACGTGAAATTAATTTACTTTCAACTACAAAAAAGTTTTTACTAGACTGGACGGCTTTTGTTATAATTAAAATAGTTTATATACCGGACGTCCTCTAGTCTTTAAATTTTTGAGAATCAAAATTAATAAATTTTATATTTTTAGTTTCGTATTCATGTGTTTTGAATTACTAAGAAAATATAATATTGCGGTAAAAAAATCAATGTGGTAGCAGAAAGGATCGGAAAGTAAGTAACGAGTTATATAAAAATAAGATATGCTACAGTGAAAACTAAAAATGAACTCCAAATCGGTGTCCCACAAAATAACTCGTTACACACCCCCTTTACTTCGGTAAAAAAAAAAAATTAATGAACGAAAGTGCAACTTTCGGACATTACATTTTTTTTTCACAACCACCTTACTATCTATAAATTATACTTATCAACTAAATAATAAAATAAACATCAGCTGGACGTTTCAGAATCTGGCAATTCGGCGCCGGGTGGTTGACGAGTGGGTCGCAGGTTGAGGTCCTCTTCCACGGTGTGACTGGCGGCGATACGACCGGAAGTGAAGTCGAACGGCTTTTTGGGCTGGTCTTGTGTGTTCGGAGCCTAGGTTGCACTGAATTCCGGTATCTTGCATCGTACGAGGTTGGTGGGAAACAGCTGCGAAGTGGCTTTGGACGGCCACCGATCGGGTACGAGGGCTGGTTTCAGGCACCAGTCCGACGGGGCGTGGGCTGGGTCCCTCACACGGACAGTTTCGGGACATCTGGCCAATTTCTCCACATCGGGAACAAAACAGGATGGAGGGTCCATTGCAACTCTCTCGGCGGTGGCCTGCTGTGCCGCATCTCCAACACAGATCCCGCGTTACGGAGATGAAGGAACGTACTTCTCCCTGGCGGAAATGATCGGCTGGGGCCTCGGGCTGGAGTCGGTCTCGGACTTCGTCTGCATACTGGATCAATTTTGGGATCTTCATCCTCATCAGCTCCTGGAATTTCATATTCGAGCGGACCTGCTGCTCCTCGGACAGCGGTGTTGAAGTTGTCCCTTCCTGGTCATCCGGAAGGCTATCAGTGTCGGACAAGTGGAGTATGTCCATGGGGAATTCGGGATCCATGGTTGAAACTGTTGGGGTACTAAAACAAAAGTAAAAAAAATTACTAACCTTTGCGACCTTTTATACGGTTTCGGTTCAGCGGATTTGAGAATACCAATGACGATATTCAACATGTGAACTTAATCAGAGCTCTTACTTCTGATGAAAATGCAACAAAAATGGAGAAAATTTATTCGGAGTCTAACTGACAAAGAAATACTTGATAGTTCCCACCTTTATCTATCGAGAATGGTTGAGTCGTCGGATGAGGTCTCTTCATGGGGGAGGGGGAATTAGCACGTTGTGCCTTTTCCCAGCGGTATCAAACACCCTCGCCCTGTACCATTTGGTCGGATCGTCCCTGCTCGGGCGCCAATTTGTGACGCCTATTTCACCTACCCTTTGGATTTTACCAACAGGGCACGTCACTTTGGTCACCCTCGATGCAAAATCTTATAAACGAATGCTCGGGCGCCAGATTTTTTACGTGGTTTGCTCCACGGCCCCTTGACCCTTCGCGTCAAGAGTTCCAGATAGCCTCAGATGGAGGTTACGGAAAATTCCAGGGGTCTCGTTGAATTCATCACTTCTAAAACACTCTAAACCCTCAGACGACTATGCTACGGGTTATTAAGAAAACACTAATTGGGTCGAATTGTATATTACCAGGTATATTTAATTTCCACAGGGATAAGTACATAAATATTTACAGTAATTTATATTTTAGAAATACCATAAATTAAATATTTTCGGCGGTTCCCAACAAAATAAATATAATACAGTGTGCAAATGCGTCAAAAATATTCGGGTTATGTAAAATTTGCCGGTAGAACGTGCATAAGCAATGGTACGATAACGGAGATATAAGCAGGTTATTTAAGCGATTAGCAACAGGTAAAGCGATATAAGCAATGCGTGAGCAAACAGTGAGCAGTTTTAAAGGAAAAAATTATATTACAGTAGTGAGCAAAACAAATTATCGTACAAAATTAACCATTTAACCACACCTACAAAAGGTCGTTAATTTGGAAGACTGGGAAAACGGATCAACCACTGATAATGAAAACTTTGAATTGAACTAGATATTCAATCAACCAATGGCATCGGCCTCAGACTTGTTTGAATATCATAAGCGAATTAAAATAAATGAATAAAAAATTAAGGTATTTACGTAACTTTACCGGCTGAAGGTTGGACAACGCATGGAATAGTCCTTGCACTTGCCCCACGATCAGTTTTTATTTCAAATAATCGAAATGTAAATTATAATCAAATATTACAACAAAAGGGTTGTTAATTTGGGAAGGCAGGGAAAACGGATCAACCACTGATAATGAAGACTTTGAATTAAACTAGATATTCAATCAACCAATGGCATCGGCCTCAGACTTGTTTGAATATCATAAACGAATTAAAATAAATGAATAAAAAATTAAGGTATTTACGTAACTTTACCGGCTGAAGGTTGGACAACGCATGGAATAGTCCTCGCACTTGCCCCACGATCAGTTTTTATTTCAAATAATCGAAATGTAAATTATAATCAAATATTACAACAAAAGGGTTGTTAATTTGGGAAGGCAGGAAAAACGGATCAACCACTGATAATGAAGACTTTGAATTAAACTAGATATTCAATCAACCAATGGCATCGGCCTCAGACTTGTTTGAATATCATAAACGAATTAAAATAAATGAATAAAAAATTAAGGTATTTACGTAACTTTACCGGCTGAAGGTTGGACAACGCATGGAATAGTCCTCGCACTTGCCCCACGATCAGTTTTTATTTCAAATAATCGAAATGTAAATTATAATCAAATATTACAACAAAAGGGTTGTTAATTTGGGAAGGCAGGGAAAACGGATCAACCACTGATAATGAAGACTTTGAATTAAACTAGATATTCAATCAACCAATGGCATCGGCCTCAGACTTGTTTGAATATCATAAACGAATTAAAATAAATGAATAAAAAATTAAGGTATTTACGTAACTTTACCGGCTGAAGGTTGGACAACGCATGGAATAGTCCTCGCACTTGCCCCACGATCAGTTTTTATTTCAAATAATCGAAATGTAAATTATAATCAAATATTACAACAAAAGGGTTGTTAATTTGGGAAGGCAGGGAAAACGGATCAACCACTGATAATGAAGACTTTGAATTAAACTAGATATTCAATCAACCAATGGCATCGGCCTCAGACTTGTTTGAATATCATGAACGAATTAAAATAAATGAATAAAAAATTAAGGTATTTACGTAACTTTACCGGCTGAAGGTTGGACAACGCATGGAATAGTCCTCGCACTTGCCCCACGATCAGTTTTTATTTCAAATAATCGAAATGTAAATTTTTAATATATTCGGGAAATTTTTAGGACCGGACAATGGGTATAAGGATTTAATTCGGGAAAAACAAAATCTAAAATAAAATCCTTGATGTATTGAGCATTCAATTAAGAATTATAACCAACCCAATATAAAAAAAATGTAACAATAATAAAACTGAAAAATAAATTTTCTTATCTATTGCGAAAAAAAACTCACTAGAATACTGTACTAAATTTCGACAATCAGAATATCGAAACTGCTAACGGAAATATATTTTTAAGCGGAACAAAATAATTATATTCTTTGGCTTTAATAAAACAATTTTTCTTACTTACGCAGAAACGGTTGGATACTACGGATTCACTGTAACTGGACTTCCAAAATTTTTGGTCGGTAGGAGAGATTTTTTTGGTTTAAAACAAACGACAGCGGAATTTCGAAAACAAACGGTAGCCGAGCGCGATTATTGTTGAAAACAACCGGTAGCAGAGAGGCCCAAAATCGTTCGGTTTTCGAATTTATATCCCAATTCCTACCTAAAATTTTTGCCTTATCGGAATCATACGTGAAATTAATTTACTTTCAACTACAAAAAAGTTTTTACTAGACTGGACGGCTTTTGTTATAATTAAAATAGTTTATATACCGGACGTCCTCTAGTCTTTAAATTTTTGAGAATCAAAATTAATAAATTTTATATTTTTAGTTTCGTATTCATGTGTTTTGAATTACTAAGAAAATATAATATTGCGGTAAAAAAATCAATGTGGTAGCAGAAAGGATCGGAAAGTAAGTAACGAGTTATATAAAAATAAGATATGCTACAGTGAAAACTAAAAATGAACTCCAAATCGGTGTCCCACAAAATAACTCGTTACAATATTTAAGTAGAATAAAGAAAAGAATAAAAATAAAAACAAAGTTTAAAAAAGGAGACTTGGTGATAGTTCGTGCTCTAAGAGTATCAGATAGGAATAGAGGTACATGTGCCAAATTAAAACTTCCTTTCGAAGGACCATACATAATAGACAATGAGAATGGAGTGAACAGTTATGTTTTAAAATACATGGAAGAGGAATCAGAGGAATATTCAATATTCATGATCTGTACAAATATCACCATTGATAGAACTTAAAAAAAAGGACGGACAATGATTAAATAAAAAATACACATATGTAAATAAAATTGTAAATAAATTAGTATTAGGTTATTATAAGTTAATTAATTTAAGAAAATACTGCAACACAGGATTAAAGAATCTTGATAAAGGTTAATTCTCACAACAGCGACCCAAAACAAAAAGAAATTTATTAGTAAATAAAAAAAAATTGAAGTAAAATTTGCATTCATAAAAATTTTCTAAGAAAATGTTTGATAAATGCAAAATTTAGGGGATTTTGATATGGAAAGTGGAATCATACAACACATACACCAAACAAGGGTTATTTCAGTATAAAATCTAAATAATTAAAACTACTTGAAAAGGAAATTTGAATTTAAATGAACAAAATAAATAAAGTAAATAAATCAAACTAGAGAAGGCATAGTTTGAATTTTATAATATACCTTATACATATGAATAAAAAAATAAAATAAAATTTGAATTACATTTAACTAAATAAAATATAAACAAATCACCTGACAAATATTTACAGCCCAAACTTTAAACGGGAATTAAGTTGATTTGAAGGAACCTCTAAGATCATGAAATGGCGTCTACCGCATAAACATTAAATGACCATTTTAACTGTTATTGTTTTCGAAGAATGTAACATCATTATACAATTTGCATTTGGTCAAAACGACTTAAAACGGAGTGGTACATTTTATACACCATTAAATGATGTCTGCACAACGTCATTTATTGTACGTTATAAAAACGTTTCTATAGTCACGTTTCTAGTACGTCATTTTATGGTACAATGACTTATAATGACCTTTATCACCTATATTCGCCCTCATAACGACGTCAGTCTGCTACCTGGGTCCTGTCATTCATGATTTTTGATATTTGTTTACAAGTTATTTTATAATAAAAAAAGCTAGTGTGTTGTAAATAAATTAGTATTTAATTTGAAGAAAAATGAGTCGGCCACTTTTCACTTCTTCCAAATGGAGTGCCCCCACAAACGGCTAATTGAATATATGGAACAAAATCCCAAATTAAGAGCCGATACCTTTGGTCCTGATTTTACATTTAAAAATGCCCAAACACTCTGGGAAATAATTACTGTGAAATTAAACGCCGTGCCAGGAGGTGCAGAAAAAGACGATTGGCGAATGTGGAGAAAGGTAAGCTTTTAAATCAGTAATTTGTTGTGGACGTTAATTTATGGATTGGATCATTGGTAACATAAGACACTGTTAGCCACATAGAGAGTTAGCTGCATAGAGATAATAGTTGCTCTAAAATCTGTTAAAGTGTCCCAACACAATATTTATTTTTGTGCTTAACTCTGCATTATTTTATATTTTCAGACATGGGCTGATATGAAAAAAAATGCTACAATCAAAGCCGTACGCATCAAGAAATAATCGCAAAAAACTGGGGGAGGAACTCCTCCCAAAAGTGATTTAAATGAAGATGATATAACGATCCTAGATATGATAAGCACAAAAAAAATTGAGGGCATAACAGATATCCGAGAAAGTGAAGTTGTCTTCCATTTTACAGAAGACACAACAGAAATGAATCAACTTGATTTAAACATTGAAAATGTTCAGGATGAACCACGGCCTTCTTTGGTATGTTTATTAATTTAGGTGTACCCAAACAGTTCTACCATGCAAAGCAGAATCCTAGTAGTTTGACTTGAAGATATTTTACAGTTGCATAATATCCATATAACAATCCTGGAAAAATAAGTCTCTTATTATGACTCAAGATATACAGGATTGAACAAAATTATTGGTATCTTCTGTATGTTCCTTGCGGTGTATTCATTATTATTTTTGTTAATTATCTTGGGAAATTATAAATCTTCTTTTGTATTTTTTAATTCAACGTTTCGGTAACATTCCAGCTCCGCTATCAAGAAAAATTAAGTTTTTAAATTCTGGTAATTTTGTTTCTAGATTGAAAGAACTGAGGAAGGAACTTGAACACGGATGGGGTATTTTTTTCCACCCTGTTTGATTTCCCCGGTAAATAGTAGGGAAGGCGAAAAGAAAACCACGTGGCTTCTTTGGTGTTGTATTCAATGATATTCCCTACATTAAAATCATTGACTTTACAGTTGAGAAACGTCTCCTAACACTATTAATTCGTTTACAGCAGAAGTATCACCGATCAGAGAGTATCATTTTTTTCCTTAGAACCACACGAAAACCACGCGGTTCACCTAAATTAATCAATTTGACAACAGCAAAAAAATATATATGACAGTTATTGCCACAGCCATTCTCGAACCCACACTGTCGATAGGGCGTGATATAATAATATTAGTTTAATACTCATGTGGAATTTTATTTAAATTCGAACATACTGGGCCACCAGCAAACGTTAAATGAAGTTAAGTGTGGAGACTTTCAACAATGTCAACTGCCTCGAGAACTGATAACCAGAAAAGATATATCCCGCAGTGAAACACCACCTCGAGCGAAGTTGCCAGTTAACGTCCAGACTAGTAATTGGTCTCCGCCACGAAGGGGCGGATCATCCCGAAACAACCCTACTTTTAACACTAAAATTAATGAAAAAATAAGAAAGAAGAGAAATAGCTTACAATATAATGAGTTCAATCTCAAGATGAAGGTAAATAGCTATCACCCATAATATTGTAGAGAGATAAAGTAAGAGTACACCATACAATTCATTTCGACCCGGATACTTTCAGTCATCGAAAGATCTGATAGAGTTCACAAGAAAGCGAGATAAATGGCTAGCGCCCAATAGATGTATGGTTATAATACACATTAGAGTTTCAAACAGAGAAGAGAAAGAAGTGGCCAACATCCCACACACTAAAACGAAAGAATAACAAACAAACTTTGTTATCTAAAAGATAGGAAGATTCAATAGATATCTTAATTTCCTGGTTCAGAATACCAGTTACCAATTCATAAGTCCTCGTAAATCACTTTGAGAGATCCAGAAAGAGGAGACTTACAACAATAACTGAAAGTGAATATATACAATTTATTTACACTATATACACGTATGAGCAATCATTTCTCAATTTTGTGGAAAATGTGACTCATCTGTCGGCAGCGGCACTAATTTTACAATAGGGCGCACATATGTTTCCGAGGCTGTACGGACCTGCACTGACCTCACCTTACCATCCTTACCAGGGATGACATCTACAACTCTGGCTAATGGCCACTTTAATGGAGGGGTATCGTCGTCTTTCACTAAGACCATGTCTCCGATTTGGAGATCCGGACGCGGGGTTGTCCATTTGGGGCGATTCTGGAGTTGATTGAGGTAATCTGTGGACCATCGTCTCCAGAAGTGCTGTTGCACATAAGAGCTTGCCAAAACTTCAGCCGATTGATAGTTAGTTGGGATATGTCTTTTTCGGGTAAGGACATTAATGGCGCTCCTATTAAGAAATGTCCAGGGGTTAATGGACGAAGATCATTAGGATCAGAAGAGAGGGGGAATAACGGACGAGAATTCAATATCGCTTCGATCTGGGACAATATTGTACTAAACTGCTCAAAGGTAAGAGTCATAGTCGAGAGTAGTTTTGTTAAATGTGTTTTCACACTTTTCACTCCAGCCTCCCACAGACCACCCCAATGTGGTGATCGAGGAGGTATGAATTTCCATTCAATGGAACTTGTAAGTAGATGATCGTCGATATGCGGAATATTTTTTTTTTAAATTGAGATATATCTCTTAGATAATTGTTAGCACCAACAAAATTGGTGGCATTGTCACTATAAATCGTAGTAGGAAGTCCTCTACGAGAGATAAATATTTTTAAGGTGGCTATGAAAGCGTCCGTAGACAATTCGGAAACCAGCTCCAAGTGAATTTCTTTCGTAGCGAAACACACAAAAAGGAATATATAACACTTAAGGACAGGTGCTTTCTTTAAATACGACGATTTAATTAAGAAAGGCCCTGCGAAGTCGATCCCTACATTCTGAAAGGGACGAGAGGGAGTCACCATAATGTTGAAGACGAAATGTGAAGTTGTCTGTCAAGAATATTTACCATACGAGCAAAAAGCTTAGATAATAAGACCATTGCACATAATTCTAGTTTTTGAATGGTCAAAGGTTTGTTGAGGGGTGCCACCCGTGACTTATAAACTATAAGTTGTGACGAAACTGATCCGTCTGAATATAAGGCACGCAGATAAATGCATCCACCATATGCCACTAAACTGGCATCACAGAAACCATGGAGCTCAAGATGCCTTACAGTTCTATCAAGAAACGTGTATCTAGGGATATGTAATTGAGATAATGAAGAAATGTTGGCTACGAATTTAGTCCAATTTTTCATTATTGCAGGGTCTAAAATTGGTTCATCCCACGATATTTTTGATAACCAGAGTTGTTGAACAAGGAGCTTTCCCTGGACAATAACCGGGCTTACTATCCCAAGGGGATCGAAATATTGTGACACTGTAGATAAAATGTATCTTTTTGTCAAGCAGCAATCAAAGGAAGATGGGGTAGATATCTGTAGCATATCACTAACAGGATTCCAAACTATTCCCAATACTTTGTTGGGATTTTCTTCTAAAGTCAAGTCTTTTTTGACAGGTGAATGCGGGAAATGTTTGACAACTAATTCATCGGAATTAGAACAAAATTTATGGAGTTCAAAGCCTGATAATAAGAGAACACTCTTTAAATTGTGGTACAATGTTTCGAGTTCTATGAAATCGTGTGCTCCCGTCAAAATATCGTCAACGTAGGTTTTAAATAATATGGACTCCTGTACGCTAGGAAATTGGGGATTCCTCAGGGCAATTTCTTTTAGAACACGGCACGCCAAAAATGGTGCACTGGTTTGTCCGAATGACACTGTGTTGAGTTGGATACAAGAAAACGGTTCTGAAGGAGAATCTCTCCATAATGCGTTTCGCAAAAAATGGAAAGTGGGATTTATTTCTATCTGCCGATACATTTTTGAAATGTCGGCAGTCAGAGCATATTTGAAGTTACGGAATCTAATCAAGATGTCTAGAAGCTCAGGTTGGACTCTGGGTCCTTTCAACGAAATGACATTCAATGACATGTTAGAAGAAGATTTCGCTGAATAATCAAATACTATCCTGATTTTAGTGCTAACACTACTTTCTTTTATCACACACAGATGTGGAACAAAATATTTGTGATTGAGTTGAGGAGTTTGCAATACTAGGGGGACTAATTGTCCATGACCAAGTTTAATGTATTCAAAAAGAAGTTTTTTATACTCTGCTTTTAATTGAGGATTTTTGTCTAGCCTTTTTTCTAAAGACATGAACCGATGTTTAGCCATAACGAATGAATCACCTAAATTCTCATATGCAGTAGGATGGATCAGAAGAAGATCAACTTGAAAACGTCCGTTGACTAGAGTTTTCACAGAGGATAGAAAAACATTTTCAGCCTTACTATCTTCATCAGAAATGACTGTTTCAGAAGCAAATTCTTCCTGATTCCAGAATTTCTCTACAAAGTTATCTAGACGGTTAGTTTGTGGAGTTTCTAGTTGTGCGATATGAAATGAATGAGAGACAGACCATGACACAGGAGAAGTCGATAAACATTGTGAGGGAACTGTTCCAGATATTATCCACCCGAGATGGGTAGATACGAGGGTAGGAAGATTTTTACCTAATTTATAAATTCCTGAGGTTAAAAGTGTGTAATAAATGTCTGTCCCCAATAGTACATCTATTTGAGCAGGTACCCCAAAGGTAGGGTCAGCAAGTGATGATCGTAATTGCGGAGGGATATCGATTAGTTTATCATAAACCACAATTTGCGGTAATGCTCTAGTGATTTGGTCAACTGCGGCTTAGGTAGATTCGAATGATAGAGTGGTTTTAATAGTTGAATAAAAGGTTATATCGACCATAGAGTTTATATTTTGATTTTTATTGCAGATACCGGATATCCACAGGGGTTGAGAGTATGTGTCAAGGTTTAATTTTTTGACTAAGTTGGAGCAAACAAAAGAGTTTTGACTTCCCGGGTCTAACAAGGCCCTGGCTTTGATAGGGGATCCGTTCTTAGAATAAATCAAGATATTAGCCATAGCTAGCAGTACATGACCTCCGTTCAAATTTACCAATGCCAGATTAGGAAGGGCAGAAGGAAGGGAAGTGCATTAGTATTGTCGTCATGAGATTGGAGATTTTGAGTTCGTGCAATTACTGTATTATTAGTATGAGACCTACTGGATGTGTTAGGACTATGAGAGTTACTATGATTGTGGTTTTAAGCTCCGCTTTGGTTGAAGCTACGAGATGGAGTACTACCTGCCGTACTGTTATGATTACGTCTATTGTTTGGAGAGATCCTTTCTATAGACCTTAGATCAACATTCCGTTTTGGGCTTTCCGATGAAAGATGTAAGAGTACATGATGTTTTTTCCTGCAGATAGAACAAACGCCAATAGATGAACCATTGGACGACAAGTGGTTCGAGTTTAGACAATTGAAACACGCGATTGTTTTTTACACATGAAAGACAATAAACTACAGCAGTAGCCCCGAGCTTTGAACAAGAATATATTTTAAGACCGGTGATTTTACAAAATGAACAAACCGGGCTGCTAGTAGGAGTAGAATTAATGGCAGCATTAAAACAGTCTTGAGAAAATGATTCAAGTGTGTTTGACAAGTCAGGAGATAGTTGTTGCGTCTCTTCTAACTGAGATGAGAGAAGAGTGATTTTCTGATGGTGTGTTACGTTCACACCTGAAGCATGACTCCGAGGAGTACTGGAATGATGTTCTAATGTTTGTTCTTGGGCTAATAAATTCTCTAAAACACTACATTTTTTTTCTTAGAAATCGAAAAATCTGTCACTGGTGATAAGGTTTTGATCAGTTTCCTGTTCCTCCAATGCGTTTCTGGTATTGAAGTCTAGTTTATTTTTAAGCAGGTGAACTATTAGCGCGTCAAACAAATCCTCCTTGGTGATATTCAGATTTAATAAGGAATTTATGATTGACTTTGATTCAGAGGTGAAGTTTCTCAACTGTTGAGCCGTACATTTGTTTATATTATTACAAGAAGTGATTTTATTAAAATGAGCAGTTACAATCTGCCTCTTGTTATCGTACCTAGCCTTGAGTAATTCAATAGCAACATCGAAATTATTTTCGTTAACATTTAACTGTGAAATGAGACTCAAGGGCTCTGAGCGGAGATATGATTTTAAATAGTAAAATTTCTCGGGTTTTGAAGTTAATTTAGAATTGTTTATAATAAGCGCAGTAAACAAGTCCATGAAAGCACCATACTTCGTGCTCTCCCCGGTAAAAATTTGTATTTCAATGAATGGGAGTCTTATCTGGGTTCCACTCTGTAGCTCCTGAACCCTGGGCTGAGCCACAGGTAGTGGTCTAGAATTTAAACTATCAAAGGCATTTTGTAATTTACAGCGAAGAATATAATATTTATTTTTAACTGATTCCCTGTCAATGTGTTCCGCGTCAATATCTACAGCACCGGACTCAATATTATCTTGAATCAAGCAATATTTATTGAAATGGCTTTCTAAACTTTCTAACCTGAATTTGTATGCATATTTATCAGTATCATCCTTATTTTTATCGTACCATGTTGAGATATGTGTGATCGAGGCTTTACAACACGCACGCTGTTTGATCAATGTATCCATTTTGATTCCGGTTTAATCAAAGTATATTTTTTTTAAATAACAAAATAGTTATCAAATATTCCTATAAGTTAACTGAAATATTTTATTAACTTTCTTACAAAATGAAACAACTATTCCCAACTATTATAAGGAAACTAAAACATTTTCAAATTAAGGATGTGTGACTCACCCTGTATGGTACAGCGAAAAAACTTTACTTTTTTTTTATTGAATGGTATCAATATGATTTTTGGGGTCTGCAAGAAATAAGAATGATCATTCTATAAAACATGAAAAATTATATACATCAATATTTTCTAGCCTGAAACATGGCACGCACTGTGTAACTCCGAAGTTGCCAAAAAAATTACCCAAGCCTCAAGAAATGCTCAATTGAAAAAATATTTCACATATTGTTTTTACAGAAACTCGATAACGGTGCAGTATACACCTCCAAATTCACTAAAAATATATAAATTCTAGCTAATAACAAAATAACAATCTATATAAAAAGATTGTGTAAAAAAATAAAATGCGTATTTATTGA
Source organism: Lochmaea crataegi (assembly GCA_947563755.1). NCBI lineage: Eukaryota > Metazoa > Arthropoda > Insecta > Coleoptera > Chrysomelidae > Lochmaea > Lochmaea crataegi. The sequence continues at coordinate 30,679,820 of OX387436.1, forward strand.
GAATAAACGAGGTATGTGTGAAGTTTAATAATGCATCTTAGATTAATTCACAATAATGTTAACGTCTACTACTGAGAATATTGCGTTATACAGAACATCAAAAAAGGAAAAAGTAAAACAGAAATGGTCGCTTATAATCACTATTGTAGAACTCCTGAAACAACGTTACAATGATAAATCAACATGTATTAAATGTGATGTCCTGTATATTCGCATGATTAAATATGAAATAAACCTCGTTATTTTCTCTTATCGTTAGTATAAATACCTGAGACCATAAGCTTATAATTTTCTTCACTAGAACATCAAAAGGCACAGCCGCATCCCCCGCAGGAACGTCTACAATGCACCAATAAAGGATAGTTTATTTTTATGTAGTGGTACAATAAATTGACTCCTAGAATCTACTACAATTCAACCCAAGGAGATATTATCAAATTTATTTACCAACTCACATGATTGCACTAAATATCAATTACGTATCTACAAGTTGTCTCTAGCACTGGATATTTTTGTCACATTCAATTATTTACAATAATTTCCTCAGGGCTCCGACGAAAAACGATAACACCTGAAGTAAGACGAAATAATGTATATGGCACTGGCAACTAATTACTTAAACAAGTCTGGATTATAAAGCACAGTAAAGTTGGAGTTCGAAAAAACACACACTAACTCGAAGGACCATGAACACGGATGGGGTATTTTTCCCACCCTGTTTGATTTCCCCGGTAAATAGTAGGGAAGGCGAAAAGAAAACCACGTGTCTTCTTTGGTGTTGTATTCAATGATATTCACTACATTAAAATCATTGACTTTACAGTTGAGAAACGTCTCCTAACACTATTAATTCGTTTACGGGCAGAAGTATCACCGATCAGAGAGTATCACACATTTTTTCCCGGTAAAACCACACGACAACTCGCGGTTCACCTAAATCAATTTGACAACAGCAAAAAAATATATATGACAGTTATTGCCACAGCCATTCTCGAACCCACACTGTTGATAGGGCGTGATATAATAATATTAGTTTAATACTCAGGTGGAATTTTATTTAAATTCCAACAGAACTCATGATCAGAAATCCCCCACTTTACCAGGCACTGATGGTGAGGTTTTCACTGATGATCACAAATGGTACACCATATCTGCCTCTAGGGGTAAAACCAAACGGCAAAGGCTCCAAACATCTTTAGAGCTATCGAAACAAATGGTAGATCAAGTAGAATACCAAAATAATTTCACAAATCAATATTATATTAAAAAAATGGAGTACCTAGAACACAAAATTAAGCACGAAGATAAAATGCTGGAAGTAGCTAAAGAAAATCTCAAGATTATGAAGGATAATATCAGGGTTAACTCTTCAATTTTAAATATCTTGGCAAACAAAAAATGATTACTGTATGTGTAAAAAACATTTATTTCTTTTCCACATGGAAAGTACTAAAGGTTCCCTTTTTCCGAAAATATCTAGTTAAGTTTGACTGTTATTCTTGAATGAATTATTTTGTTTTAGTTTTGATACATATTTCTTATATATTTTATGAGAATACATTAGTTTCAGTTTCATATTTTATAGATATAAATCTGTAGTTAGATGGCGAGACCAAATATGTCGATTTTTGCCATTTTTCAGGGGAGCATAAATAAAGTTTTAAAACTTAATATAAAATCAGTTTCAGTTTGAATAATATTATATTTCAGTTGGTATATTAAAAGTAGGGTCATCTTTTTTTCGAAAATTTTTAGGTTTTCAAAACATATTTGGTTTTGCCAACTTTACATTCAATAACAATAATAATGATGAAAGTCCTTATCAATTAGATTTATCATTGACATTGGGACTTTTTTTTTTCTTCGGATTGATTCCCAAAGGACCACTATATTACTGCCATACGGATGGTATCGCTAGGTATCGATAGCGCATTCAGTTCACGCATAAAACAGTGGTAAAAAGTGTATCAAAAATTGTGAATTTCACACAGTGAGTACTATATGATTGCATAATAATATACCAAAACAATATAAAAGCATGCACATTTTGTAGCATCGATATTGTATAAGATGAATATCAATAACTAAGATTACGACTCTTAAGTTATAGTACAGGCGCCAAATACAAAAAAAAACAAATTATATATACTTACCATAAAACAAAAAATGAGTGGTGAAGGCGATATTTTAGAAACATTGAAAAAATTTATAGAAGAACAAAATAACAAACTGGCTGAAAACATTACCAATCAACTGACTAAATAAATCGCAGAAATAAAAAAGTTGTTACTAGAGGACAGCAAAAAAATTGAAGAGGTAGAAAGTGAAATAAATAATCTTAAATCCAAGAACAAGTAATTAGAGAGACAACAACGAATAGATAATATTGTGATATTCAATTCGAAATTTCCAGGAGGAAACTTAAACTTGACTTATTAAACCAAAAACTAGATCTTAACTTAACTGAACAAGATTTCAATACGGTAATACGTATTGGTGGATCAACTAAAAAAAGAGAAGCAAAACAATAAAAAAGCACATATTTATTTACAGGAACTCTTTGTTGAAGGAACAGCATACACGTACGACCAAATTGTCAAAAATAATCCTTTCACTGGAAATACATCAAATCTCGGTAATAATACCAATAGCGGCACCAATAGCAGCATCAATAATAAACAACCCAAACAAGATATCCAGAACCAAATAAGTGAAAGCAATAGTAAGAACCAACCAAAAAGAAAACACTACGAGTTAGAAAATCCGGCGGAAATTATTGTGAAGAAACCCACTCTTGAAAATCCTGTACCAAGACAATCACCAAGACTGCAAAACGCCAAATAATAATTAAAACTGTTATTTTAATATCCTTTTATTTTACCAATTCTTTTGAGACATATTTAGTATTTGAAACTTTTACTTATATTTTAACTTTTAACTTCTAAACTCAATAAATTTAAAAAAAATGGACAATCATATCCTAGATTTCAAAATCGAACAAGTCGATACTAAAGAAATACAAGATCTGCCAGACTATAATATTTTAATTAATGACTAGAAAAAACCAGAGCATATCTATTTTTCAAATGAACATAAGAAGTGCAAACAAAAACATTGATGAATTAAAATTTACCTTGGAACAGGTAAAAGTATACAATTCGATTTTATCGTAATTACAGAAACAAGAAAAATAATAGACACTTCCTTATATCAGTTGGACGGCTATGACTTATTTTACAATAATGGTAGTTTCAATGAATGCGATGGTGCCATTATCTTTGCGAAAAAAGAGTTTCAGAGTTCATGTAAATTAATCAGTTTCAATGAAATTATAATCTTAAACTCTCATGCAAGGTACATAACAGGAATTTAGTATTAAATGGAATTTACAGACCGTGGCCTTCGCATATAGATACCTTTATAACAGACCAAGGGACTTACTTAAAGCAATGTAAAAAATCTGATATCCATATAATAACAGGCGATATAAATATCGATATATTAGATAATGCATCAAACTTTGTACACGACTACTTAAACCAAATGACCGAAGAGGGTTTCGAAAGCTTAATAAATAAATACACTAGGGTAAAAGACCAACAAAAGTCATGTTTAGACCATATATTCTTTAAGACTAATATAAATAAATATAAAAATATCCCTATAATATTGCAAACTAGTATCACTGACCATTTTTCGATCATAAATCATCTTGTGCTACCTGAAACAAAGCAAAATATTCCATTAGAAAAGACAAAAGTTATATTCGATATAAAAATATTTCAAAATCAAATTAAACAAGAAGGTTGGCAGGACATTTATAACAATAATAACATAGATATTTGTACCGAAGCTTTCATAAGTAAGTTCAAATTTTATAGAGACAAATCAACAATAACAAAAAAAATGAAAAGAGCCGAGATTAAACGTAAAAATTGGATCACACCAGCCCTTGTAACTTCTGTTAATGAAAAAAATAGATTATATAAAATAATGAAAAATAACTACACACCACATAATATATTGGTTTTTAGGAGATATAAAAATTATTTAAATACATTAATGAAACAAGCTAAATCATACTACTTCAATAAAAAAATAGATGACAATAAGGATGTTGGAAAAAAATTATGGGAATGTGTTAGAGAAATCTCAAACACCCAACAACAAAAAAAACCAATAAATGAAATTATAACTCATACAAATACTGTAGTACATAACCCAAGACAAATTGCAAATGCATTCTGTGAACACTTTACAAATGTTGGAGAAAAAATGGCTAACAAAATAAACAATAAGAATACGATAAAAAATACTAAACAACACAAAATATCTAAACCAATCGTTCTTTGAGACACTGGTGTAAAAGAGGTAATAGAAACTGTAATGAGTTTAAAAAATAACAAGTCTCCGGGGCTAGATGGTATATGATCAGAAACTCTCAAAGCAGTAAGCACAGAAATTGCACCTGTGCTAACATTCCTAATAAATAAATCAATAAGTGATGGTAAGTTTCCAAAAATATTAAAAATTGCAGAAATTTTACCCCAGTTTATAGATGGAAATCCAAATGAAACTTCAAACTATAGACCAATATTGTTAATTTCAAATGTAGGAAAGGTGTTTGAAAAAATGATACAAAAACGAATTGTATCGTTTATAAAAAAATATAACATATTATCAGATGAACAATACGGATTTCGTGAAAACGTGTCGACGTCAGATGCAGTGGCCAGGTTGTTGGAAATGATAAATCATGCCTTGGATAAAAAACAACCATCCATTGTCATTTTTGTTGACCTGGCTAAGGCATTTGACAGCGTCGACCATAATAAGCTATTGTCGGTCTTAGAAAATGCGGGTTTTAGGGGTATAGCTTACAAACTACTCAAGAGTTACCTAAATGAAAGAAGGCAGTGTGTGAATATTAATGGAACTCACAGTGAATTCAAATTTGTAAAATATGGTGTGCCCCAAGGAACAGTCCTGGGACCAATCCTCTTCAACTTATACCTTAATGATATATTTTTTCAAGACACAAAAGGAGATATTGTGACTTTTGCTAATGACACCGCTGTATTCTATAAAAATGAAAATTGGTTGGCTCTCAAAAATGATATTGAAATTGATTTTGTTAAAATAGTTAATTTTTTCGAGAGCAGACTACTTACAATAAACTATAAAAAAACCTTTTTTTTACCGTTTACTTCATATAGCGCCGACTTGCCACCATTTGATCAAATATCTATTACTATATCCACAAAAGAAATGTTCCATATCAAAACATCAAATAAAATTAAGTATCTCGGAATTTTCCTTGATTCCCATTTACGATGGGACCACCAAATAACCTATTTAATAAAAAAACTCAGATTTGTATTATATAAACTTGAATAACTATCTAATATTCTAAAATTAACTTACCTTAAAATTCTTTATTATGCATTGGTCGATAGCCACCTTATGGTCTTATTGCTTGGGGATCAGCTGGGGAAACTCTAATCGAGTACCTACAAAAAGTTCAAAAAAGTATATTAAAAGTATTATTTCACAAACCCAGAACCTACCCTACAATTGAGCTCTACCGAGAAACTGGAATATTTAACATCTGCCAATTATATGTTAAAGTCATTTTACTAAAGCAACATAAGGCCAAAGCTACTCTAAAGACAATTCAGCATGGCTATCCAACTAGATATAAGGAAAGTGCTGCCGTAATACCCTTAATGAAAAAGCTATAGGTAAAAAAAGTTTCACATACCTGGCTCCAAAGTTATATAATCAATTACCATCTGATTTGAAAAAAATTAACTCTTCAAGTTTATTCAAATAAAAAATTGGATCCAATCTTATCCGGCTGATACAATGCAAAATTTTATTTCTCCACGAAATGGAACTTATTATAGTCTGTCAATCTTATCGTGATTTATAAAATTTTTTTTGTCTTATTAATATTTTAATTGATTTTACTTACATTAGTATTGTCGTTTTATATTCTATACGTTATATCTTATATTTCAATTCTTTAAAATGTTCTAATATATATTTAAAATATTTGTTTTTGTAAATGATTGCTTTTTTAATTTTTATACATCTATTTTTCATGATAAATGAACTACCGCATTCACGCACAAGCCTGGCTTTTGTGAATGTACGCTCGTTTTGCGATGAAAATAGGCGACTACTTATTTAATTAACTTATTTTTATATGCTTGTATCTTTTTAAATATATATATTGTAATTATTGTAACTGTAACTGAGGTAAAATAAATTGATTATTATTATTATTATATCGATATTTAGGTTTTGTCACTCAGAAGTATCGGAATATGTAGTGACGTGACGAACAGTAACAGGTAAGTCTGAAATTTTCTCAAAAATACAGGAGGCAATCTGATCAGAATCTCTTTCACCAATGACCTCGTGCCTCATGGAAGAGACAGATGATTCTGTTGAGCAACAGTCTCGAACTGTAAGGTTGAAAACTGACAATAAACGCTTGTAGTAAACAATATTGGTTGTTAAAAATGGTGCAAATCGAAAACCAAGACTCTCTTAGATTGATCACTGACAGCAAATTCCTTAACCTTTATTTTGCTTCCATATGCTTTGTTTGCCTCTTGAACGTGTTCGTCGTGAAGCTGATTTAATCTCTGTTTATCCGTTTCATTGGTTACACTCTTTTTAAAGTTCTGTACTCATCGCATTTTCGACAAGTGTCAATATAAGGTTGCTTAAAAGTGTAACCAGTTTGTTCAAATACGTTGCCAAAAACATCATAACCAGCAGAGTTCATAAATCCATTTCTTGATATTTAAAAAAAAATAATTGTAACGCGAGCCATTTATGTCAGTACGGATCCTACACTTTCTGGAACATTTTTAGCTTCTTGACCTTTTTCTAATAATTGAGGTGATAAAGCAGGTTCACCTCAATGCGACATTAACAAACCTCGAGAAAAACAAATTGTGCACACGTATTGCAAATCATATTGAAGAACTAAAAACATTTGTCGTAAAATAATTTGGTTCCTTTCAAACACAGTTTATTGATAACCATAAAAAATAAGATTTAAACCCTGAACTACCCAACTACTCAAAGTTCGTTTTGCATACTGAAGGCTGTTGGAGATTACCAAAACAAAAATCACCCTAGTACAGTAATCAACGTAAACAATACTCACAACACTTGAAGTAAAATCACGCATTGGTATATCCTTAGGTGGCAATATTAGACATGTCCACATATTTTTGTTTAGATTCAAATCACTGTAAGACAATAAAAGATGGTAAAATCAGATATGTTTACATGTATGTGTTTGACATCTTGGAAATCTATCTATTTGGGTTATTTAAATGATTAAAAAGGATATATATGTCAACATATTTGGTTTTAACATCGTTCAATACGAGTAAATTTATGAGGATATTAAGTAGTATAATACTCTTATGTCGACATATATTATTTTGTCCCGTCGTACAACTTACCAAAGTAGAAATGTGCTACGTGGCAAATGCAATTTATAAAAATATAGGGTATTACCATCGTACACAATCTCGGAATTCGACATATATACTTCTGACACAACGGAAATGAATCGTAAGGGCAAGTCACACTAGTCTGGTTTTGCCATCGTATAGATCTTGTTATTATGAACATATTGGTATAAAAATCTCAAAATGGTAAAAAATAGACATATTTGGTTTTGCCATCTAACCACAGAAATATAAGTATGCAGAGTGAATTCTAACCCCTGTTTTAACAATGTATGGTAGCCAAAAGGTCTTGGTCAGTTGCTATGGTTTCAATTGCAAAATCACCTGTCAAACAATGTAAATAATAGCAACTGACCAAGACCCTTTGGTCGCCACATATTGTGAAATCGGTGAAAAGAGGTGCACCAACGCTATAGGGTTGTAGTTCATGTGAAAACAAGTAGAAAGTTTACATAGTATAGCTGGCAAAACTACTTTCTTTTTGAGAAACAGTTTTAATTTCTCTATTTTTGATTTACAAGATAAAATACATAAATTAAAAATGTTTTTTTTATATTCATTTTCTTTTTTAATTTCAAAGGGTTACATTAAAAATATACAATTTATTATTTTCATCTGGCAAATATAGTTCTTAGGAGCGCATTTTTCGTTTGGTGAGTCTAAAATGAATAAATCTAATTTTTTACCCTTCGCAGAGGCATTTACAACAGTTTTTGATAACATCGGGTGAAAAATATTAGGGTTTTGAGACCCCACATTTTAACTCCTGCTCTTTCACTCCTCCCATCAAACTTTTATAACTCTTTAGTTTGGTAACAAGAACTTTATGCTATAAGAAGCTTTTTGCTTATTTTGCCATACGCTACCACTCCTTAGCATTCGATGTATCTCTTACAATTCACTACATATTCTTTTCTCTCCGCTATTGCAATCAAATACAACCAAAGAAAAAAGAATGTTAATATTTAATGAGTATAGGTACCTGGTTGTTGTATGTGGTTGTTCTATGTGTGTGAAGTTACCAAACTAGTTAACTTGCCATTATTTAGTTGTTAGGCAATAACTGATTTTATAGTTCACATTGAATTGCCTTAAATGGGGGTGAATTACAGCCAATCTCGTAACTTCATTTTGCCCAAGCTAACCCAGAATAATGTTTGTTTGTGACCCCGAATTAAAGATATTGAACTTGTTAAAAACATTTTGTTTTCCTATTTGAACTGACCTTTGGTTCCAACCAAATCAGTTGTAAATTGAAAACGCCTCAAAACCACAAAGAGAAAAATAAGTTAGTCAGTAACCAATTATAAAAATTAAATCTTTGCGTTTAGGACTATTCTCAACATAAACAGACTACACACCTGTTTTATATCATTATTTATTTTACCTATTTATTGTTTTCAATGTAATTCATTAAAATATTTCCAATTAAAATGTCATTTTATGAAAATGTTCTTTTTTTCAAAATGTTATTCAATCAAACATACAGTGATCCAAAATGAAAAAGAAATTTGCAATGTCAAGATATAATATTCAGCTAACTTCATTGCAATTGTGCAAAAAGAAAGGCTGAAAAATAGCTATAGGAATGTTATATATTTTAAAAAATAATATGTACTTAAACAAAGTGATTATTAATTATCGAATTTCTTAACATTCTCGCTCTTGCCAAATCATTATTTACAATATTTTGATTTTGGTTACTTTTGGCACCCTGTGATGGGAACATCCCAAAGTCAATATTAGCCAAGTCATCGATATCAGGCTCTTGAATATTATGGTCGATAGCCATATTATGTAATACCACACATGCATGTACCTCGCCATGTCTAGTTCATAGAGCAGGACTCGTTGTTTCATAAGACAGCGCCACATATTTTTCAATCGCTCATTGCAACGCTCAATTGAGCACCTCATTGTCAAGAAGGCTTGGTGGAACCTTTCTTCGGCCCCTGGCTGCACTTCAGTTAGAGGCGTTAAAAGCCATGGTCGCAAAGGATATCCTGAAAATGATATTGTTTCAAATTTTAAAGCAAATATCATTCTAAAATTTTTAAAAACATGCAGAATTTTACTTTCATTTGTGTAGACACTTTGTCTAAACAACTAACTAAACCCTACCGGAGTCCCCAGCAAGAAAAAATGGCTGATTAATGTGTGTTAAAGATCAGAAAGTTTGTTGATGAAGCTGACCATACGTGTCTTAACAAGCTTCTCAACAACATTCCCCAGAGTCGAGAGCAATGAAATAGGCCTGAAGTTTGACGCAGTTTCACAATCTCCTCCCTTATACAGTGGAATCACTGTAGCCAGCTTTAAAGAAACAGGAAACATTCCAGTCTGAAAAGAATTGTTTATTGCGTCCGCAAGAACCTCTAACACTTGGTCAGAAAGTCTTACAAGAATATTTAAGGAAATACCGTCCCACCCGGAGTATTTTTATTTGACTAAAAATAGTTTTAATTTCGTCATCATCTGTGGGATAAAAGTAAAAGGTATCATTAATCTTTACTTTACATCATTTAGGAAGCTTAAAGCTTCAGTTTTGGGATTAATAGTACCAGACAGTGTGGAAGCTTCTGAACAATAAAATGTATACAGTTCCCCATCGGTCATGCTTGAACTAGGAGGTGAAACATTTCTACCACCTAACTCGTTAACAATTTTCCAGCTTTCCTTCTGTCTATTATTAGACTGATTTATTAGGTCTGAATAGTAAGTTTGTTTTGCTAACTTTATTAACTTTCTGTATAGTCCACGATATTTATTGAAATATGACATAAAGGGGACACTGTACAAAAAAAATTTGCGAAGCATATGCAATGAACGCATATTTCGCGATGTTACTTTGCGGCCTTTTGTAAGCCATGCTTTTCTTTTTTTTTTTCTTTATGGTTTTAAGAGGAAAAGCTTTATTAAAATTAAGAGACAGAATATCATTGAATTTAGCAAGAGGGTCAGTTGAAACCAGTACAACATTCCAGTCAGAACTAATGCACAGTTGAGAAAATCGTTCATAGGTCTTACGCGTAAATAGCCTGCCCATTTTCTTAGTATCCTTGGATTTAATTTTCTTTCCCCTAAAACTACACAAAATCGCCTCATGATCTGATAGTCCTGCACTTATGACAGAGCAATCTACAAATTGCTCAATCCGATTTGAGCAGACATAGTCAATAAGCTTTGCTGATGTCTTGGTAGGTGGATTTTTTTACATGCATAGTTAAATTATTAGAATCTAATAAGTTTGATATTAAGTGAAAATTTATTTGTGTTTTATCAAGAAAGTCAATGTTAAAGTCACCACTCAAAATAATCCATTTATTAGAGCGAAATTCAGCAAGCAGCAGCTCCAATCTAGATAAAAATATTGGGACATCAGTACTGGGCGGCCTATATAAACTAATAAAGTAAACATTCAACTTTGGCACAAATACAATCATAAAATCAAACTTGTCTAAATTAACAAACAGGGACCTATCCATCAAGGAATCATGGACCATAATCAGTGTACCTCCATGAACGAAACTAGATCTTGAGTATTTAGATAAAACAGTGTAATTTGGAACGGCTATAGACTCATCATTCTCCAGCCAGTGCTCTGTCAAAAGTATTAAACCAGGATATTCTGAACTATCTGCACACAGAAATAATTCATCAATTTTGTTTCTAACTGACTGTACATTAAGTAACATAATTGAAACAGTGTCAGCTTTATCTATCCTAAAAAAGAATCCTGATTTGCTGCTAAGTCCATTTTGGACGCAACTAAAACATCCCTCAACGCCCTCAACCTCCCGAATCTGTTTTAGATTCAATGAGCTAGTGCTTACATATGTTAGGTTTGTAATGTGACTTCTAAAATTAAAATTTGTTACAATGTTTTTTATGCACATTGACAGCCTGTACAATCCCTTTCTGTTTAAATAAAAACTATTTCTAATACAATCTTTTGAGCTAACTTTTTGATTAAAAAATCAATACTGTGGACAACAGTCTATAGGTATACCACATATAATTAAAATGGTGAAAAAACATTTATTTGCTAAAAGAGTGATGTCATTCAAGCTAAGAATCGTATCATTCACACCCGTTAAAACTACCACAAAATCCAAGCTCGTAAAATCCTTAACAAAACAATAAAAACCAGTAGGTAATCACATTTTTGAACTTTGCTTATTTGAAGACTACAATTTGGACCAAAAGTACTTTTTAAAGGTCCATAATCATCCGTTAGAACCAGCACCTTGAACTGTTTCGTGCTATTTTCAGAGTTGTTAGTATCAGCGACCAGAGCCTCACCGGTAACTTCCGTAGTTTTTCCGCCATTCTCGACACTTGACTCACATATTTCAGATTTTTTTTGGCTATCACTTTCTCTATCCATGTAGTTTTCTCTTAGTTCAAAAAGTTCACAATTTACTTTTTTTAAGTCTGCGACATAAATATAATTTTCACTTGATAAAGTTTCAATACTTGTCATCAATTGATTTTTAAGAGCTTTCAAGGTGTCTATCTCCTTACTGATGTTTTTGTTTTCTGCCACCAATTCTTCACACTGTTTAGAAAGGGTTTGATTTCTCTCCATCGTTCGAAAAACTTCTTTATTAAGTTTTTTTAATAGTGCTCTTTTGGTTTTCGATGGTTTCAAGAAATTCTTTTTCTGCCGCAAATACAGAGTCCTCAAAATCAGTAGTTTTTCTTTTTAATCTTTTAATGTATACTTTATCCTTTATCTCTGTTGTAAGTGTTGGAATAATGATTTTGTATTACGTCATAGTTTAGATTGTGTTCGCAAATAATATATAAATGTCAAATGTCTTGTCTTGTCTTGAAAAAGAAGAATAGTTATTTTCAGTTTGTTGCTTAGATGAACGATCAATAAAGATGAACATGTAATAAAATATCTTGAAAAATGAAAAATGGTATTTAATATGATACATCTCATCATGGTAGCAGAGGGCCGTGGTTAATAAAGTAAAAAGAAAAAGGAAATATTGAAGGATGGCAGAGAAAAAGGAAGAATTTATTTTGCAAATGTTTGATGGTGTAGATTATGCGAAATGGAAATACAGGTTGAAACTATTTTTAGAGGTGAAATCGTGCAGTGAAGTAATTGAAATGGAAACAAGGCCCGCAGCAATTGAAGAAGAAGATTGGCAAAGAAAAGAAATAAGAGCAAATAATTATATAGTAAACAGCATTTCAAATAATCAGTAAGAATTAATCATTTCAGAAGAAAAAGCAAGGGACATGCTAAGTTAGTTAGATTATATGTATCTTGTCAAGAATAGTGCCCTTAAACTAATGTGTAAAAGGAAGTTGTTGGATTTAAGAATGAAGGAGCATGAAAATCCTGTTGAATTTTTTAATGAATTTGAAAAAAGGTGCAATGAACTTAAGAATGTAGGGGAGACAATCACCAATGAAGATAAGCTAAACTATTTGTTATTAAGCCTCCCAGAAAATTTATCGCATGTTGTTCATATTATTGATGCTTTGCCAGAAAATAATAAAACTGTTGAATATGTTAAAACTAAACTGTTAATGGACTTTCAAAAAAGAACTGCAAATCCAAGTGCGAGTACAAATAATCCACATGCATTTAACATTCACACATCCCGACAAGTATCAAAATCTATACCAAGTACCAGTAATACTAGATTTGTGTCATCTCAAGTTAGATGTTTCCGATGCAATAGAATAGGGCATACCCAGAATGTATGTAGAAGTTCTTATTACAATAACAACAATAATTCAAATTGGAGAGGTTCAGTAAGAGGAGCCTATAATAGAGGAAGAGGAAGATTTCAAAGTAATAGACATTCACCGCAAGCGGCTACTGCTGTAGATGATTCAAGCTATGAAAATGAAAATAATTCCTTTATCGTTGAAGTGGCAACAAACAGTGTAGAGAAATTGAGTGGCTGTTAGATCAGGGTGTCTAGCTGACGGGAAAACGGGGAAAAGAGCGGGGATTTTTTCTTAGCGGGAATAAGCGGGATTTATTTTTTTCAACGGCAATTTTGTGGTATTACCGCAATGCCGTATAAGAGTAGAGGACTGCGGCTCTCATATGTCTAGACAAAACATATGACACACTGCGCGGTACTTGCAAGTTCGAACTGGCAAATAAGGTAAGTCGATACTCGCAATGCAGACGCCTCCCAGATGACTGTGATTGCTGACTCAACGTCGCAGTACGAAAGTGGCTTTCAATCTGAAAGGTTCACAGTGTTATTGTACAACGATTTTCCATGCAGTGAGGTAAGTACTTTAAATATAAATCTGTGGTAAAAAATTCTTCTTGATCATAATGTTCATTACTACCAAAGAGAGTGCTCTTCAATATGTTTGTCGTTAAATCGTATTATTAGAGAATAGACAAAATCATGCTGTGTTGTAAACATTGAAACGGTGGGCTTCTCTTGGCACGCCTTGAGCTTTAAGTCGAGATGTTTTGACTCCGTTCGACGCATTTCATCGCCTGAAAGGTTCAGTATCTTGAAAACAATCGAAAATTGCACTTATCACCACGTGACTTAGACATCAACTAAATTCGTGAAGCTTGTAAAATCTCAATATATAACAATTCCGAATAAAATTGTTATACAGATACATTCAAACACAAACGAAACATAGGGATTTTAAGCATTGTATCAGAACTGCTTTTGAACTAGTCGACCAACATCCAGCTTCGACAGATTAAAAACACGATTATTACAATCGTTTATTTGGACATCTATAACATATCGTACAATAAAATACAAAAAAAATACAAAAAATCGTGATTTTCGTTAAAAACTATTTCAGGGTTTTTTTTATACAGTGTGGAAACCACTTATGGAATAAAATTCCTTATGTCATTATTTTAGAAAATTATAAAAAATGCCGAGACACGTCAACTTTTGAATTGAGGGGGACACTTTTTGGCGCTAATGTCATAAACGTCAGATTCACCCCCTCCCTACTGGAGACACCCCTTACATTTTTTCAAATGGCATTAGGTATCAAGTCATACCTCATTTAAAAGGTCTGGTAAATCTCTATTCAATCATTTTGTTTTGTCTTTGATACGAGCCTTCCATTGTTATTTAATCGTTGTTTAAAATTGGCTCTTTTTCAACTTTTATTGCCTGAATGTCAACGGTGGTCACTTTGACGGCATGATTAAATAGCAGTTTTTCCTTGTTAACAGTTGTCTTTTTACTATTTATAAATTTTTCATTCTTTAAAGAGTCTTTCTATCATAACAAAATATGGGAGCATACGAAAAGTTGAAAAAGGGCCAATTTTAAACAACGATTAAATAACAATGAAAGGCTCGTATCAAAGGCAAAACAAAATGATTGAATAGAGATTTACCAGACCTTTAAAATCAGGTGTGACTTGATACCTAATGCCATTTGAAAAAATGTAAGGGGTGTCTCCAGTAGGGAGGGGGTGAATCTGACGTTTATGACATTAGCGCCAAAACGTGTCCCCCTCAATTCAAAAGTTGTCGTGTCTCGGCATTTTTTATAATTTTCTAAAATAATGACATAAAGAATTTTATTCCATAAGTGGTTTCCACACTGTATGTAAAAGATAACGAATAAATGAGATATATTTTTCCATTGCAAGATGAATTTTACACTTTAAGATTTTTATTTTAAATTTAATTATAGTAATTTTTACAAGTATCTCATAAATTTTCGTCTATTTTAATTAATTACGATTTACACTTCTCTTTCTAGACAGAAATGCCGTACGCTAATAGGAATATTAGTTACTTCAAAGATTATGAAAAGGCTTTTACTTGAGTTGAAACGAGCAAAAAAGGCACCAACTGGGCTTGTTTTAAATGGTGTAGCAAGGACATAAATGTACAATCCATGGGTCGACAAGCTCTTGTTAGTCATAGTGAAGGAGAAAAACACCAAAGAAAACAAATCTTACATACTGAACACTGTTTACACTACCACTACACCAACACTATCACTTTACACTATCTTACGCGCGTTTCGATAACCAAGTTATCTTCTTCAGAGACTGAAGGTAAAACTCTCTAAAATAAACTAATATTATTTGAAAATTAAATAACATTTTTTTCATAATAGGTTCTGACAAGCATTATATTCTAAATTTTAATCATCAGTTTTCATAAAACCTGTATATTCAAATAATCTAAGCTATGAATTGATAGATAAAAACAGGAATACCAAATTAAAATTAAAAACTTTGAATAATACCAACCGAAAATTTAAGGTTAATAAAATGTAAATATATAAAATTTGGCCACCGTAATTAGAAAAATGGAAGAATAAAAATGGAACAAATATAACGTGAAAGCTACAGTATAATTTCAATTGAATAAAGCCATAATATTTCAAAGATTGAAAATATCAATTTGGTAACAAACTTCAAAAAAGGAATGTTATTGGTTGATACTAAAATAAAATAAAAAGTAACCAGGTTTGTTTAAAAAGACAATTGAGAAAATCAACAAGCAGCAAAATTTCTTTAAAAGAGAAAAGACGTAAAAAAATCTCTCTGATAAATTTAATTTAAATTGTATAGAAAACTAATATAAAATTAATGAAAAAACTGATTGAAACATAGAAAAACAAATATTAAATGTAAGGAGTGAATTATAAAAAGTGATATATAAAAAAAAAAGGAAAAAGAAAGAATACTTTGCGGGTAAGTGAAGGTATCATATATGAACTGTCCCATATGATACTATTCTAATGAAATATCAGACATCGTTTGTCGATATATAAAATCCCACAAGTAGAAGAAACTGGAAGTCGCATAGATTTGATCTACAACGAACTGTCTGTAATTCTGCAGGCTTTGTTTTGCATCATCTCCGAGAACTTCATAATGAAGAAAGAATAACAAATTACCTCAACAGAGACATTCAGGTACAATTCATATTAATTTTAAAGTTTCCTAATGTTATATTGATTATTTGTTATACAAATTTAATATTTATAATAGATGAAAAGATTTACTTACTAAGCATTAAATGAATAATCCGTTGAAATAATTCTACAATACATCTATATCCTGTGTCCATATTTAACAGAATCAAAATTCTTCTTTTCCATAACAAACATTGCACAAGATAAGTAAGTCTTACATCCACCTCGTTAAAATCTATTTCTATGAATATAAATTTTAATAGTGTGTCTGTCCGAGTGAATGGAGTAGATAAGAAAGTTTTTGAAGCCTATGTAAATACGTATTTTCTTTTTTTTTAATATTTATAGATTTCATAACTAATAATATTTAATAAATGTTCATTGTTGAAACCTTTATTCAAATTTACATGTGTTTGTTTGTTTTCATTTCTATGATTCCATAATTGTAATAGAAGATCATCTCAATTTATAACTTGAAGGCCAAAGAACAGAGTCGGGCTTAAATAAAAAATAATTTTGTTAGACCTCACAAATAAATACCCTGAGAATAATAAATAAGTAATAAACATAATAATAAAATTATAAGAGTCTCATAAGTAAAAAAATAATAATTTTATTGGCGCCCATTTAATAATTTATTATAAAATATAACGACTGAGCTGAGGAAGGAGAAAACAGAAGGTTATAAAGGTAAGGTATAAATCATAATCTAACAACAATTAAAAATATATCATATTACCAAAAACTATAACAACATATATATATAAAGATTTCTATAAACTGGCTATACAAGAAGGTATATATTTCTTCCACATACGTATGAATTGAATGGCGTTGCTGAACGTTATAACACGACAATCATGGAACGAGCTCGATGTCTACTTTCAGAAGCTAAATTAGAAAAGCGTTATTGCCAGAATGCATTTATACAGCGGCATATATTGGTAATAGATTACTTACAAATACAAAAATAAGAAAAACACCTTTTGAATTATTTTTTAATAAAAAACCTAATGTGTCAAATTCGCATTTATATGGAAGTATTGCCTACGTCAGAGTTCCCGAAGAAGTTAGATCATCCAAGCTAAATCCGAAAGCAGTAAAAGGTATTTTAGCTGGGTACACCGATTAAGGATATAGAATTTTAGTAGATAATAAGGTAGTAATTAGTAGAAATGTACAATTTATAGAAAAGAATAGTAAGTATATTAAGTTAGAAGAAGATGAGGAAGAAACATCAGATAGAAAGGAAGAAGATTCAAACAATAAAGAAGATGAAGAAAAAGTTGAGGAGGTCTCTAGTAATCAAAGACCTAAAAGAGAAGTCAAAGTACCTAAAAAGTTTGAAGATCATGTTGTTTATGTGAATGATTCAAGTGTAGTGTTTAAATCCAGTATAAATCTTCCAATAGACCTAAATTGTATTATTTTTACAGAAATATTAACACTCTTTATGTACTGTACCAACACATAATAAACAGTAAGCTAAGATTGTAAAATTTTGTAAACAATTATGCAAACATTATATTGTTAATTTGATAAAAGAAACATTAGAAAAAAAAACGATTGAAAAATAATAAAAATAAAAAAATGAAAAGAATTATTGAAAAAAAAAAGTGAGATTAATTATTGAAAAAAATAAAAATTAAATACATAATAACTACAAAAACGATTAACCCTAACAAAAAAAGTGTAGAAGTTCCTGAGGATTACGAAGATGCAATCAACTCTAAGGATAGCAAGAAATGGAGAGATGCAATCTGTGAAGGAATTAAAAGTTTAGAAGATAATGAGACGTGAATAGTTACAAATATACCAGAGAACAAAAACATTATTGAAGTTAAGTGGATTTATGGGATCAAGTCTGATGGTAAATACAAGGCACGTGTTGTCGCAAAAGGTTTTCAACAAGCTTATATGGAAAACGAAGAAGTATATTCTCCTGTCGCAAGATTGCATACTCTTAAAGTTATGTTATCTTTCTCAATGGAGTAATAAAATTAGAAGTGTATATTTACCCACCAGGGGGGTTATGCTTGAACTTGAGAGAAAATTTCATTCCCCGGGGAATCGTACTCCCTGGCGATTCCCTCAACTTTCTCCTGGTTCAGAAACTTTGTATTCTTGAATATAGTGAAAGATGAGAGAGTAGAAAAATATATCTAAGACGTTGCCGAATCATTTTTGACAGCTCAACCAATCAAAAATGATGACTAGTTAACTTATATATGCAAAGTTTGTAAAAAGAAGAAACAAGAAGAAAGAAGTGTCATATCATAAATCCAAAAGACTGTATGGTCGAAGTGGAAGGAATTTTATAAGAGTATTTATCTATGGGACATACACAAAAGCGATCTCTCAGCAGTTGTGGATCACCTTAACGAACGCGTTAATCTCTATTCCAGGAGCACCTGCTAAAGATTGGCTCCAATGGAGAAAGGTAAATAAGTTGTACAGTGTCTGAAAAAAATTTATCTATATTACAAAAATGCTTGTGTTTGTAGTGCTGGACAGACATAAAGGAAAATACCAAATCAAAATTGGCAAATAATCGCAGGGAGCAGTTGGCCACAGGAGGTGGAATACCAATTTTAGAGCCACTCACGGATTTCGAAAAAAAAATTGAAACAATTGTAACACCAACAGCAATTCATGGTGATGGTAGAATTACCACTCTATTGGTAGAATTTAATTTCAATAATATTGAGGTAAACTGTTTTGAATTATGTAGGTATTATATAGTTTTATCAAAATGGCTATTTATATAAGTGTGTAAAGTAGTTTTTTTGACTAATGTGAATATTTTCTTTACACAAGAATTGTATGCAATACTTTTTCTTTATCATAAATATTGCAGGTAGTATAAACAATATGCCCTAGTGCTTCAAGTAATTTATTCACTATACAATTTTTGACATAATTCACCTTGCCATTTTACTTTACTCACTAGTGACTAAAAACAGAACTTTATGCAGAGTGGTAGAAAATTGTTCTCCTGTTACTTTTAGTAACTATTATTAGTGGTCTAGTCCACAGTTACAATTTTTTTCCCATTTACAGGGTGAATTCACACAAGTAGAAGCCACAAACTTTGAAATAATTGAAAATGATGTAAGTAATGAAGTGCTGACAGGCAACACTTTCAAATTCTATTTTATGAAACCTATATTTAGTATACTTAAGCCAAAAATATGAACAATGATATCAGTATATCAACAAAGCAATTAGAAAAATATAGTTTGTTTTACTTTCAAGATGTAACCATTTTTTTCTTGTCTAACGTAATTTTTTCACTTTTCTCTCATTTACAAGATGAATGGCGATTAAAATAATAGGAAATAAAGTAAGTAATAAAACATTGAAATACCACTACATATAAGTGCATTAATGAAATGATATACTAGTTTGTAGGTTGTGTTTCAACACTCCAACTAACAGCAAATTGAATTTAATTCTACCCCTAGATTGACAATAATAGCATACAATGTTTGTGGATAATTTTGGAACATCTAGTATATAATATCTAAAACAGTGTTATATTTATTGAACAAAAAAATTCATTATTGGATCTATGTATATATTTTTGGTATATTATGTTTGAATTCATCAAAGTTTCAAGTTAGTAGTATCTGTCATTTAAAATTACAAAAGACTGATTTGCAGAATTAAGACTTAAAAGGTCACAAGATGGTAGTAATTAATTAATTTAGTTTTTCAATTGCAGCAGTTGGAGTGTTATATGCTTTATATTATACTTATTCATGATAATCTTTTTTGACTGACGAACACCAATATGCTGCTAAACCACAGAGTGAGCTTGAACTGGAAAACAAAAAGAAATTTGTGAGCAAAAATACAAGACTTACAAAATCCCTTCAAAATAGTGCAGAACTTGTAAAAGTAAACGAAAAGCGGTTAAAGATAGAAGAACACTACAAGGAAAGAAAACTAGAATTGTTAGAATGGGACATAAATAACAAAGAAAAATATAGGAAAATATTTACAGGAAAATATATTACAAGAATTAAAAGACATAAAAACAATGTTATTAACTAATCAATAAATAAAAATCCAGTTCAAGCAAAATGATTTTGAATTATCTCCATTGAAAGTGCCTTGCTGCTGCTAAATCAGGATCCACTCTGACCTCTATGTTATCATTAGGCAAATTGGCATACATTCCATAGTCCACTTCCTCTTCAATTTCATCTGGTTCTGGGATATTATTTTCCACACACATATTGTGTAAAACAATGCAAGCATTGACAATTGAACCGCATTTTTGAGGAGCATAATGCAGAACCCTGTGCTTTAGCAAACAGCGGAATCTATTTTTTGAAAACTGTGATAACTGTTCAAAATGTTGGTAGGTACGTGGTAGGTCTATAAATTTCATTGCATTTTAAGACTTCTCATGTCTACCTTATTAAGGAACTAGAGAAAATTCAACAATAACATTCATTTTAAGATTAAATTTGCACATAGAACAAACCTATTTCGTAACCTCTCTAACTTTCCAATATTTCTTGGAATCTGGACCCATTCACTAAAGATATTGGGGGAAGTTAATGCTGTGCAAACTTCTTTCACACAACGGCTTACACTAGATTGGCTGATCCCTGAATAATGGTTGCTTCCAACAATTTCCTGGTAGCTACCTGTTGCCAAAAATCGCAGAGTCACAAATACCTAAAAGTTTCATTAAAAATTCATGTAGGTATTCCAACTATTCGCGATTGGGGTTAATATTGCAGCGCCGCGGACGGTGACAGTTAAAATCTATCTATGGGCCATTATCAGCCATTATATTTGTTTATTTAACTGTGTTTGCGTGTTTTGATCTAGTTAATGTGTTTATTTTTGGATTTGTGTTATTTTTTCTCTGAAAAATATCTCTTGTGGATTGACTTGATTTGGATTGTGTTCATATATCAACATAATTGGACATGAAGTTGAGCATAGTAGATTACATGAAGTACAGTAATGATTCATTTTCAAATAATGAAACTTCAGCAAATAAAACGGAAACTAACTGGAATACGATGTAACAACTGTTAAAAAGCACTTAAATACAATGGAAAACACGACAAATTACTGATGACATGGCCCATCGCTCGGTTACCTGAACGTCCGGTAGGAGTCGTATCGCTTATGCCAATTAATCAATTACAAGTAATAATTTCAAACCATAAATTTAAATCTACCAACCTTTGTTTGTACACTTAAAGCTGATCTTCGACTAGGTTGGATTAAAAGATGGTTTAAAAGTGCTATAAACTGTCTCATTAACTGTTTAAAAAGTCTATTTAGTTTTATGAAATGTTCTTCCGGTGGGTTGAAAGGATCGCTTTTTTCTAATATTAGCCTCTCCCTCGAATTTTCAAATTGCTCTTCAGCATCCTCCAAATCATTTAATACTTCAATTGCTATTAAATCCTCTACATCCTTATTGTTTAATCAACAAAGCAACAACCAAGTTAACTTCTCATCAAAAATCAAAACACAGCTCAATCAAAACATACGTACGTTAGGAAGTTAGGTGCAGTTAGGTTATATTTTCACAAGACAAGTGTCAAGTTTTGCACAATATCTACTCCCTCACATTCTCCTCCTCATTTTCTATTGGTGAAAGCAGTAGAATATTGGGGGGAGTGTTATCTCTTATGTTTCGGGGAATGAAATTTCAAGAATTCCACCTTGGTCTTCGGGAGTAGAAAACGCATATTTTCGTTTACAATTTCTACTCCCTCAAATTCAAGCATAGCCACCCAGTACTCAAGCTACTCACTAGTTCCAAGTGAATGGACTTAGTCACCATACAAATAAATAAGGCAATGTAGGCCTTACTAGTACTGGATCATCGGAGTCTAGATTGGCGAATTATAACCGGGCCACCAAAATCAATCCCAATTTTTGAGTCGAGTAACAGACACTCTATCAGTTGGAAGAGACCCCATCAGTTGAGTAGAAGTCTGTGCCTTCAGTTTACAACATATAACGCATTTTTTTAATTACATGTTTAACTTCTATAATACCATGAATAATCCAATATTTTAGACTTAAGTTAGCTAATGCCGTTTGTGGACCAGCATGATAAAGCTTTAAATGTTCTAATTTAATAATTAATTTAACCACACTATGTTTAGCCGACAAAAGCACTGGGTATTTTTGATCATAATCAATGTCTGCCCTAGCAAGTCTACCATTAATTCTTAAGATCCCATAATTATCCAAAAACGGATTCAAAGTCTTTATGCTACTATCTTTGAACTCATATTCTTTATTTCCTTTTTGAATGATTGTAATTGAATAAGCTTAATTATTAGTATTAGTGACCGTTTCAGTTCATCTACCGTCAAAACGCTAGATCCCCTTTCTCTTTTTATAAATCTAAGACAATATGCCACTGTTCTTTTGAGGCGATTGAAATTAGAAATCCTGGTCCAGTCTATCACCGGCTCAATTATAGTTTCCAATAAAACTACCTTCCTTTGTTCAGGCAAACCTTCAACTTCAAACCCAGATTCTTTAGAAAGGTTGGCATTCGAATCCAACAAGAATCTCGGTCCCTGCCACCACAAACTATTTGCTAATATTTCAGAGGGAGACATTCCTCTCGAAACATAATCTGTAGGATTATTTTCCGATCTTATATGCTCCAAATGTTATTAGTTGTGAGTTCTTGTATTTCTGCAACCCTGTTGGCAACAAACGTTGTCCAACGTGTTGGTGCAGCATTCAACCAGGACAGAACAATACTTGAATCTGTCCACAAAACCGTTTCATTAAATTTGAGGTTTATGAACGATTGATTGATTGAGAGCAGTAAGGCTCCACGCAGCTCAAGCCGTGGCAAACTCACGGTTTTTAATGAGGCTATACGTGATTTGAAACAAAGAAGATTACAGGTAACTGAACCATCAGCATAGATCGCTCTAATGTAAACGCAAGCTCCATACGCTGTCAATGAAGCGTCCGAGAAACCATGAAGTTGTAGCTCGACTATAGTTTGTTCGCAAAAAACCCACCTAGGAATTTCTAAATGACGTAATTGTGTTAAATTATCAGAAAATCATTTTTGCAGAATATGAATAGGAAGTTCTTCATCCCAATCTAATTTATTTGACCAAATTTCTTGCATAACAATTTTGGCGATAACTACTACTGGTCCGACAAAACCCGTCGGATCGAACACCTGAGAAATCTTTGACAGAACTAAACGTTTGGTATACCTTTGAGAAACTTCCTTTTTAGAATTATAGATTGAGTTCAATAGACGTATTAATTGCTCTTTCAATTCTACCGCCTCCTCCCAAGTATTTGCTCCGCTTAGAATATCATCAACGTAACATTGATGTGTTAAAGATTTAGATGCGAGAGGAAAATTTAGTGCTTCATCCAAAGCTAATTTACTTAAGCATCTGGTAGCTAGAAATGGAGCTGATTTTGTCCCGTATGTGACAGTCTGCAGCTCAATAATTTTTAAGGGTTCTTCAGGGGCATCCCTCCAAACAATATTTTGTAAGTAACGCTGATCCGAAGTAAGCTGTATCATCCTGTACATCTTTTTAATGTCTGCAACCAAAACATACTGAAATGTTCTAAACCTACCTATTATTTCAAACAACTCTGGCTGAACCCGATATCCCTTGAGCAAAATATCATTCAACGATAAACCTGATGAGGTTTTACTTGAGGCGTCAAACACCCCCCTCAATTTGGTTGATACAGCATCGTCCCGAACAACACAATGGTATGCTAAAAACACTCTTTTATTCAAATCATTGGCACTTGGATCAACAATTTTACCATGAACTAAATCAATATACTCTTTAATGAAGTCTTTATATTGCAAATATAACTCTGGATGTCTGTTGAATCTATTCTCTAATGACTGAAATCTTTTGCAAGCTAATTCAAAAGAATTCCCCAGTTTCAAATAATCATTTTTATTACGCATTAGTAAACAAACCTGAAAAGCCCCATTATTTTGTCTTTTGCAAGATTCCAAAAATATCTGTTCAGACAATCTATCATCTGACGAAAAAACCTTTTATTACTAATCTCTTCAAGTTGCCAAAACCTTAAAATCAAGTCACCGACCTCTGGAACCTCAGAATGACTGAATAAGTTTAAACTTTCTTACTACATGTATTATTAGCAAGTGTTGACGTGCAAACAATTCCATTTTGGAAGGATACCACTGGAGCAGACCCACACATTAACCAACCCAGTTTAGTATTTTGGAGTACCGGTAACTGTGATTCCAGCCTAATAACTTCAGGAACAACAAGTTGGAAATGAACATCTGCTGAAAGCAAAAGGTCAATCTCATATGGTTTGTAATAAGAAGGGTCAGCCAAGGTTAAATTGGCTGGAATAAAAATATTATCGGTATCTACTGGTACATGGAGGAGATTACAAGTAATTGTTTTCAAAACTATAAATTGAGCACAAAACTTATGATCATTCACATTAGACTCCACTGTTAAATTGACCAACTTGTCACATTGCATGCTACTGTTTCCAATTCCATCAATTTTGAACATTGCTGATGACCACTTTACATTTTTCAGTTTTCTAAACAAATTTTCTGTAACAAAATTGTTTTGTGAACCTGAATCTAGAAGTGCCCGTGCCTCTATTTTCGACCCATCCCCCATTGAGATTCTGCTGGACCTGTGTTTGATATTGAAGTTTGAAATACTGTATCCCTATCCACGGCCAATCCCATATCTCTTCCATGGGATATACCCAAAAATTCTTCAATAGAAATACCCTGAGGAAAATCCCTATTATGTTCTCGAACATCCCTAGGAACAATATCACTGCTTATATTATTATCAACTTGTCCCTGACCTTGAGTTTTGTTTTCAAATAGTCCCCTGTTTTCACTAATATTTTTCCCTTGAATGTTATTTTCATGTAATAATGTATGATGTCTTCTTTGACATTTATCACATCCCTTCGATTTACATTGTGTAACACCATGTCCTCTTCCCATGCAATTAAAACACAACCTATTTTTTTGTATAAATTGCCTTTTTTCAGGTAGATGCAAATTGGAAAATTTAAAACACTTACTTAATATGTGGCCTTCTCTTTTACAAAAACCACAATTTGATTTGATTTCATGTTTCTGTTGCTCATTTACCAAAAATGTTTTATTGTGTTTCTCTTTTCCCCCCAAATGCATTCCCTTTAAACTATCAACTTCAATATTTTCTAAAGCCACGCACCTATTTTCCAGAAATTGAAGAAAATTATCAAGAGTTGGTAACAGCACTACATTACTTGATGTCACATTCCTTTCGAGCTCATATGCCTTATTAGTTTGGAAATCTAATTTTTGTGAAAACAAAAATACCAAAAGAACATCCCACTCTTTTATTGGCAATTTTAACGCTTTAAGAGAATTTACATGTTGTCTAACATGGGTTAAAAATGATCTCAGTTGTTTTCCTGATTCCTTAGTGATAACTGGTGTATCTAACATGCCTTCCAAATGTGAATTTATAACCACTAACTTATTATCATACCGGTTTTTTAAAATCTCAACTGCATTTATATAATTGTCATTAGTCAAAGGTAAATTTTTAATTAAATTTAGAGCTTCCCTGACAAAGCTCTTTTTAAAAAAAGAAACTTTTGCATATTATCTAATGATGAATTATTGTCAATTATTGCTTTGAATAAATCTATAAACGTTTGCCAGTCCTCAACTTTTCGTGAAAAAGATTGTGTACTTAAGCTTGGCAACAGTGCATTGCTTTGATAATTATTTACTCCAGAATGTTGCAAATTCTCTGAATCTGAACTAATGCTTAAATTGTTTTGGGATTTTAGTTTAGTTTTAATTTTTGACCAAGTTGTCAGATATTTCATTTCTGTTTCCTCCCTGTCTGTACTTTCAACCTCCTCAAGGTCTTCTATTTGTGATTGAATTTCACAATAATCTTCATATTTTTGTTGCAAAAATATTTCCCGTCTAAAAATCACTTAAATCTACAGTTAAAGAATTTTCATTCATATTTACAAATTTTTGAATCCTAGAAATAGCACCTTTGATAACAGTTCTTTGTTTCTTAAGTCCTTTCATTTTTCTAGCAATTCACTACTTAATCTTATTTCTAAATTCACTACACAACTTTATCAAATTTTAATAAACCAAATCCAAGCGCACATTAATTAGATATTTAACCTTTCAGCGGGCGCGCGGTCTCATTTATTTTGAGCGGGCGCTTGTCGTAAATTTTACGTCATTAAGGTTTAGCCAGGTGAAGGGTGTATTCTTTATATAAATGTTAGGGAATTGCTGCAAGGTTATGAAAAATGATAAATAACACTACTTTAAAAAATATATATTTGTCTTTCTTAAAAAGAAAACTAAACACTTTAAATATGTTAATATTTCAAGACTACATATATTATCGACCTTTTATTCAGATTCAATACAATTATTGCAAACCACCTCAACTGCAGAATGGTTCTTGCATGCAAAGGACTGGCAGTGGCAACACTTCGTTGATGCTGAGGATCTCTTCTTCTCCAGTGCACATGATCGACAAACACCGCGTTTTAGAGGTCTCCTTTCTTCTTCTGTTGTTGGTTCAATTCCCCGACCATAATTCACTTTGAGGAAAGCATTTATATCTTGCGGTAAATGTTTGATATTTGATCTGAAGATAAGATGCTCTTTCATCATGGTCAATGCCAAATTTTTCAGGAAAATTCTTCGATGTTTTGGAGCTTTCCCTGGGCAGGCAAATTTGTATAAAATTTGAGCATTTATGCCGCCAATATTCATTAGAGAGTAGAAAACTACACACGGCCATCTCTTTGTTATTCTTGAGACTGAGTAAGCGGCACACATTTTATCGACTGTGTCCACTCCGCCTTTGGTTTCGTTGTAGTCTAGTATAACCTGAGGCTTTCTGGTGTCGGGATCCATTTCGTTGTCGTCGTGTAATGTTGAGAGCAATATTACAGATTTATTTTTCCGAGGTACATAGGATAGCATCATCTTTTCCTTTTGGAAACCAAAAAGAGTGGATCCAACAGCTCTGCTTTTGTCCGGCAAGAATTGTCTTGGGATTTCTGATTTGTTCTTTTTCATTGTGCCCAAAACTGTTATTTTCTTCGTAAGCAAGTAATCAGCGAGTGGTACACTTGTGTACCAATTATCGATGGTCAAATTCCGGTTCGAGTTTTCTATCGGAGTGACTAGACGCTTTACAATATCTGTTGGAGTATTAGAGTTCGCAAATGGTCCATCGGGTTGTTTTCCGCAGTATAGTTCTAGACTGGATGTGTAAAAACTTTTGGCATCACATAACGCAAACATCTTCACCCCGTATTTCGCTGGTTTGCTAGGAATATATTGTATGAAGCTACAACGACCTCTAAATGGATGCAGCATCTCATCGATTGTAGTATATGTAATGTAATGCCTGACTATTTGAAGGTGTACCATTCTAAATACATTCTTAAACGTAAGCTGAAAGCTTGGTTACGCTCTATAAACAGGAGGGAAATACAAAATATTATTGATCCATCATTGATATCCATATGAATTTGTATGTTAAATATCCTATGTAGTGTAATTTTAATATTTTATTATAGTTTGAAAAAAAATTTATGTACTATATTTATGTGTATATTATACTTGTAGGTATTCTACAAATACAAATATCTATCATGTTACCATTTAAGTTAGTAGTTAAGTAACTGCCATTAAGGTTATCAATTATTAATTAAGGCGGTTTACTCAGAGACAAGTTCTTCAATGAACTTTTTTGAGTTCCTTGTATTGTTTATGTGCCTTTCCCTGTTACCTTACTAATCTACTGTATATTCTATTAGTTGAATAAATATTTTATTATTATTATTATATTCGCTCAAATTGAATGATGATTTGCAGTTATTGAAGAAAGCTTGGAAAAATTCACGTATCGCTGCCAGTTTGTCAACTTTCCTCCTTTCAACACGGGTAGTCTTATCATAGAATCTCAGGCAACGGGTGATGAAGAGAAATCTCTTGTAACTCATGACAGCTCTTGCTATTTCAATCCCGGTACCGTCACTGGCAAAAATCTCCATCACATTTGCGTGGTGAGATTTTTTTATACCGATCAAATATAGCAAACCCAAGTATGCCATAAATTCTTGCCTGTCGATGTTTTTACAGTCCCTGTCTCTAGAATATTGATGGTCAACTCTCAGCTTATCGATATACATATTTGTGTACCTCAATACATCGTCAATCATAGACACATTGATAATTTGGAAGAACGCATTTAGTTCATTTCCAATACCAAGAGCTTTTTGAGTCAAGCCAGTGGGTACAGTAACTATGTTTATTAGCTTGGTTTTCCCAGAAACACGGTATGTTGTCTTTCGCCATTGTGTAGATTTATTTTTTCCAATGAAATAATCTTCCATTGTTTCCTCCTCTCCTTCAGATTCATCTGAAGTGTTTTCTTGTTCGGTAGCACTTTCTTCAGCTTGTTGTTCGATTTCTTCTTCCGAAAACTCGCTGTCACTCGAGGAAAAGTAAGACTTATCATCTTGCTCAGTATCTTCGAATAAATTTTGAGCAATTTCTTCTAGCTCATTTTGTGTAAGCGCCTTACGAGCCATAATGGAACACGTCTAAACAAAAAAAATACATTTAGTTACAAAAGAAACGACATAAATGAGAAAAAACCAATTTATTTAATATACTTACATTTTGAGGCGCGTGTCGGAAAATTTACGCTCAACGGAAAATCTCAAGTATCAACGAATAACAAAAACTTCTGAGCACAACCGGTACGTCTGCAGTTTAGAGAGATACTGACCATCGAACATCTTGGAGCGCGATGCTTGAGACTAAGTAGTAAAAGTGGGGGAACTGATAAGGTGAGTTTGTTGTAAATTTTACGACAGCGCGCCCGATGGAGGTTAATGTTTTTGACGTTAATATTGTTCCACAGATTTATAATTATAACCCTTTGTTTACCAGCCAACCAACTTCCATTTTAGGCTGGTTCACAAAATTATTAAAGTAATAAAGAAAGATCTGACCTCTACTTATATCTGCTTGCATTAGAATGCACCCATTACCATAATTCGGCAAATCCAATGTCCCAATTCAGTTCAATCCTGTGCAAATTGTACCTATCCGGCTCGTTTGGACCACAATGATAGTGATTTACTACCTTTTCCTGCTGGTTTGTAGATTTCGAAGGACCATATCTTTTCCAAATAAAATACTCGGTACCATGGGATTTTTATAAGTTTAATCAGTACAGGATTACTCAATACAAAACTGAATTTATATTTTCCAATAATTTTCTGTCATGTGACATAACATAATAATTTCTTAATTCTATTGAGAAGTGGCGCTCGATTGAGTCTCGGACTCCACGGGGGTTTCAGCGAGGTTCTCTGCCTCAGATCATTCCTGTACAGGTCTTTCGGGTGAAAAAACATTATCTTCAACCTGAAATATTTAAAAAAAAAACATAGGTAAAGAAAATAATGAATCTTAGTGTAGGCATTAAGAAAATAAAACTTAAATGCTAAGAATTTAAATCATTTGAATTTTTTTTACAGATTTTTTTTTGGAAGTACCGTAGAGCACCTTTTTAAACATTATATATACCTTTTAGTGACTTCATTCAGGAGTTATGAAAAAAATAATTATGACTAAATATATTTCCAGCTTATATTTATGTGTTTGCAATTGGCGTTTCATTAATTAATAAAGTTGTATTATTTGACCTCAAATCCAAAAAAATAATGTAATGAAATTTTCAGTGACTACTATTGAGAAGATTTACTGTATTATTTATCTAAATAATATCATATTTTAATAATATTATTACTGTACAGTGTTTTCTTTATTTATTTATAAATCTAATCCTTAGAACAATAATTATTATTATACTTACAAATACAATCTGTATTTCTTCCTCTTCATCTAATGAATCAATTGCATCCCTAGGAACCTGGTCATCAAACACAAACGAAATTAGTTTGTAGTACCAAAGAGATAATTCTGCTATCTTAAAGATAAAACATTCATCTAAATAGAGCAGTGTATACCGGCTATGTATTTTTCAGTTAAATATGTCTCTCAGTAGGAACTGCTTGTGAACAATAACAATATATCTAAAGTACTTACTTCATCAGTACCAGCTCCACTTTTTTGGGAATCTAACAACTTTTTACGTTCTTTGCTGGCATTTTGCTTTAGTGCCTGGTACTTTCCTTGAATATCTTGCGTGGAAATGTCCGGTTTTAAGGGCCGTAATTGAGCACAAATCGATTCCAAGGCACAATTTCTCAGGTTTCTGTTTTTGTAATTTACAGATTTCACTTTATATAAGTTAGGCCACTTCCTATATCCCTCCAATAGTAAACTAACTTCTTCCCTGTCTCACGACATTTTATTTAATCGAAAAAAATATTTCTCAAACCTCAAGACCACAGCACAAAGGTAAACGACAAACACGACAAACTAAATGAGTAAACTCAGTAAACAGAAACGAAACATGAAGCATGACGCCATTATTGTTTTTATTTTTGGCTTCTGCGTCGATTCTCGCACACTTTCTAGTTTATTGTCATAAAAATATAGAACACGTTCTATATTTTTACTCCGAAAATTTTGGCAATAATTCTGTGGCGTGTAAAACAGCAAAAATTATTCTTATGATGATTTTCAGAGTGATTTTCGCAATAATTCTCGTACGTGTAAAACGGTTCTTAAAACCGGTCTAATTTTTTAACTACGTAATTTGAAGAATTTAATTTATAAGTAAGATAGTCACAATGAGTTTTCAAATAAAAAGGTATTCATCAATGTGAATTTCCAGGAACCTTAGGCGCGTCGCACACTGGAGCAACGGACAATAAGCAATAAGCAACTGGCGATAAGCAACAGTGAATAATATCGTACGTTTGTCTCACATTAAAGCAACACAAAATAGGACACAAATAGCAATATTATTGTGAATAATGTCGGACAGTGACAGTGATGACGATGTTTTACTATTTTGGTGTTATCTCCGCAGAAATAGAAAAAAACGAAGTCCCTGGTTTCACTCTTCCTTATTGGAACTGAGATGTCGTAGTGCAACCATATGGATAGAAGAAGTGAAGCAACATCCAGTTAAATTTTAAAATTGTTACCGAATGAATCCAGAATCATTTAAATGCCTTTTAAATATGGTTGACCCTTATATTACTAAAAGTGATACAAATTGCAGAGTGGCGATAGAACCAATAAAAAAACTACTAATTACTTTGAGGTAAGAAATTTTGATACGTATAAAAAACATGGATCTTAGTAGTGTGTGTGTGTGAGGTTGTGATATTGACTGCGGATCCTTACGGTTCCATTAGCCTAATCAATATGGATTTTAGTTAGGCATTGAAGTTTTGAATGAAACCTCGTACATTATTTTCACTATTTAAGTTTAGTATATCATAACTTCCATTATTTACTTCTAGAGAACGCGGTTCTCAAATGTTTCCATTTTTCTTTGCAGTTAAGAACTGAAATTGAAAGAAAAACTAATATAATTTGTTTGATTTTTTCTCCATATTGAAGGTGAAAGGGACGCCAATCCTTCAACACATATTTTTGGGGTTAAAATAATAGGCCTTTTATATGGCCATTTTTCATTTTGATTTGACGTTTCTTATTCAGAATACAGGGTAACAAAAATGAATTTGAAAAAATGTTTTTTTTGCCGCAAACTTAGGCAGGCATTTCTCAAAATATTCAGACATAATTCAGAACTCAGATTACTTCTATTTACATATTTATGTAAATGTATTTTTGTTACAGGTATTTCACTACTGGATGCTCATTCAAGGCATTATCCCATATTTATATGAGAGGGGATAATACCATAGGAGGCATAGTGAGAGAAACTACTAGAACAATTTGGCAATACCTTTAACCATTATATATGCCAGTACCAACAGAGATAGATTGGAGAAAAAAGGCTGAGCGTTTTTACGAATTATGGGATCTTCCAAATTGCTTTGGTTCCATATATGGAAAGCACTTCCGGATAAAGAAATTATCAAACAGTGGTTCTTGCTATTACAATTACAAGGGCTTTTTCTCAATAGTATTAATGGCCTGCGTAGATGCTGATGGACTTTTCACCAAAATAGACGTAGGAGCAGCAGGTAGAAATAGTGATGGTGCTGTATTTCGTGCACCAGCCATAGGAAAATTATTAGACAAGGAAAAACTACATATTCCAGGTCCGCAACCAATGCTTAATGACAATAAACCTTTTCCTTTTTATTTCGTAGGAGATGAAGCATTCCCGTTAAAAAGAAATCTTATGCGTCCTTATCCACAAAAAAATCTGGACAACGACAAAAGGCAATTTAACTATAGACTGTCTGGAGCAAGAAAAAGTGTAGGTTGTAAGTGTGGTTTTGGAATGTTAGTGGCTAAGTTTGAAATATTTCAAAAACCAAGTGTTATGGAAGGGAGACAGCAATAGATGTCATAAAAGCAGCATGCATTCTTCACAATTTTATAAAACATAAAGAAGGGAAATTTTCTTTGCCCCAGATAACTAAAAATATTACTTCAGATCAAATTACTATTCCTGATAATTCATCCAATATCAGCAAATCTGCATATGAATTGACAAATCAGTTAAATCTTGTTAATCTTGCGAAGGAATGTATAATAGGGTATAATACAGTGAAAAAATAAAGGTTTGCAAAAATTCATTTAAAATTCAGGGGTATGTCTTTCGGAAAAACGCTTGGATACGTATATTTTCAAAGAATTAATACAGTTTCCTGTAAAATTGTCGGGGATTCACTCTCGGATGATAACATATACCTTGAACTGATGAGGCGCAAATACGCCGAAACCGGTCTACAAGTTATGTTGTCCCTTCTAATTACAAACCAGAATGGTTGGTTAAATCTTGTGGATATACCAACCCCGTTTGACTTAGAAGTGTAATTTAATGTCTGTCGGGGCATATAGCCCGGGAAGTAGTTGTTTCTTCTTAGTTGAACGGTCACTATTTTTGAAAAATATTTTTCAAAACTTAGTTGTAAAACATTGAATAATATATATTTATTTTTTGATATATGTACGTATATTTTTGTGATGCCGTTTGGCCCAATATAATAATATAATAATAAATATTTAAAATAAGAATTGAATTCCCTTGATCTTATTTCAACAAAACGTTTGAACATTTCATTATTATATAAATATAAATAAAGAAGGTTATTGTCAAGTTCAAGTGTAAAGCAAGGCAAAACAATTATATGTTTATCTGTTTTGCTCGAACTTGACCGGTTATATAAATATACATTCAGTATTGATCAAAGAAGAAGTCGATGCAGAATACTTGAAGAAAACTATTCTATATAGTTGAATAATCAGCTAGTAGTAATCAGTAACCATTACGCATAAGTATGCTATACGGCTAGGAACTTATGCATAGCATTAGTTTAGTAAGTAGTTTAATGTATTTAGTAAATAAAACAAACATATCCCAGTGCTAGAAGTAGTTGTTTCATTCCCTTGCGATGATTCTCCAAGTGACCCGCAACACCACCTATTCAGAGACCCTTCCACACCTATAATCTACCAAAGTATACATCGGCTACTCATATATTACATTTTTATTTGGCTATGTTTTTCTTTGTGTCAAATTTATGTATACAGATTGCACCAAAAATAGATAATTTTATTTACTGTTTATGCTCAACCAGAAAACCTTTATTTTTAATAATTGTGTGGCTTCCTGCTGTTGTAGATTAGGTAAGTATATAAGAAAATTTACACTACATAGCTTAGATAATTGTAATAATTTTAACAATGTACTTTTTATTCGTGCTACTGGAGAGAGGAAGTAAATATGTTGATTGGAGAAATTTGTTGCTACTTACACTGTGTAAGCGAATTCTGTACCTTTTTATGTGTTTGTTGATTGTTGTAGTTATAATGATGGACGAGGAGGAAGCTATATCAATTAATCAAATTTTTGAGGATTTCATCGAAGCTGAGGAAGACGCTGAAAGACCAGCGAGGCGAGTATACAATGGAATAGACCCATTTGTTACAATGACAAATGAACAGTTTGTAGGTTTATTTCGAATAGATAAAAACCTTGCACAAGAAATAATAGACATGGTAACACCCTATATGGAGCAAGGTCAATCATATTCAAGTTTGGAAATTAAAACAAAGGTAGATCTAATAATTATAATGTTTTCAATTACAATTTATGTGAGGTAACTCTACAAGAGTAAGTACCCATAAACTGGATGAAGTGAATATTTTCAATGTTATAATTGTGGGATGTGATAAACATTCTTTTTAAGGTTCTTGTTACACTTTTGTTTTATGGTCATGGTAGTTACCAAAAAATTACTGGAAACAATATGTTCGGTGGAGTTAGTCAAGCCAGTGTGAGCCGTTGCATAAATAAGGTCACAATGGCATTAAATCAATTAAATATAGTTAATGAATGGATTCGTTTCCCACAAAATATTAATGAACTTCAAGATCTGAGAGCCAGGTAAGAAACAATGTAATCTATACTCAAACATAAATGCTATAATTACACATTTTAAAGATTTTTTAGAAAACATAATTTCCCTGGCATAGTTGGATGCATTGATTGCACACATGTAGCCATTGTCCGACCAAATAATGATGAGCATATATATGGGAATAGAAAACAGTATGATTTATCAAATATTCAATTGGTATAAAAATAAGCTAAACTAAAGATAACTATATATTGAAGCAGTTATATATTTTTCAGATTTGTGATGAAAATTTAAAAATAATGAATGTAGTGGCTCGTTTTCCTGGAGGTGCACATGATGCACACATTTGGAGACAGTGTAACATGGCTCAAGTGATGAACACTATTTATAGAGAAAATAATGGAAACATTTTATTTCTATTGGGAGTCAGGTGGGTCGTAATTAATAAAAATAAAAGTATTGCATTTCCTACTTAAAATGTTGCTTATTTTGAAAAATTAACATTTTCATTTTAAGGATACCCTCTTCGTCCATGGCTGTTAACTCCATTGAGAAACACTAACCCCGGTACTCCTCAAGATGGGTTCAATAATCGTTTAAAAAGTATGAGGAGTATAATAAAGAGATGCAATGGAGTACTTAAAAATAGATGGAGATGTTTGCTAAAAGATAGAGTACTTCACTATAATCCTGAAATGGCAAGCCACATAGTAATAGCATGTTGTGTATTGCATAACATGTGCATTACCAGAAATGTTTCTCTTTATGATATTAACGATGAAGTGGAACCAGATTATGGTATTATCAACAATAATTTTTAAGCCGAAGATGCCAATGCGAACGTGAATATAGATTTACTCGCTGAAAGAGAATTAGAGCAGCAACTTATTAATAATTATTTTGTTAATTAACTTTGTTAATTACTTAAAATAAACGTTTGATGCAAAAACTTTTCATTAATTAACAACAATATATTTCCAAACAAAGATGTTCCAAGCAAAAATAATAATAATCTAATATTTTGAAACATAATCCTTTAAAATATTTTTTATGTCTTTTATTGTTGAAACAACTTGATTATCAATATCAGACTTCTTATCTAGATAATTACTTTTTTAAGGTATTTGATCTTTTCCCGATAGTACTCGTGCAGAGGTGTGGGGTGAAAGAGCGGGGGTGAATGCGAGGGTTAGGCCACTTCTGCGGGTGCAGAGAGGGATACTGCTGAGGGTGGTGCAGGGGTACAGGACAGTGGGTGGACTGGCAGCAGCGGTGCTGGCAAGGTCCTACCCGTTGGACATGATGGCTAGAGCTAGGAACAAACGCTGGAGGGGTGCGACCAGAGAGGAAGTACAGGAATGGATGGAGGAGGAAATGGAGAGAAGGTGGGAGGAGTATGAGGGCGCGCTAAAAGGAGCGATTGGGAATAGGAGAGATTGGATGGACTGGAAATTCGGGGAGGTGAAATACTTCTTGACACAGGTGCTCACTGGACATTGGTCGAAAGTAGGGTACCTCCACAAGATTGGGAAAAGAGATACTGGAGTGTGTGAGAGGTGTGAAGTGGAGGATGATGTGGGGCATGTGTTTAGATACTGGAGGAACGAGGAAGTGCTGAAGAAGTTGGAGAGGAAACTAGGGGAGGCGGTGTACTGGGAGAACATGGTGGAGGTGAGTGGAGTAGTAGAGAGCATGGTTAGGGGGAGAGAAGGACTCGATATGGCATGAGAGGTAGGAGTGAAAAAAAAAGATAGTACTCGTCCATTATTGAATTTCTATTATCAACAGAAGTTAATAATTTATTCGAGATATTTAATGATTGTGTCAATCTTGTCGTCCTATTCATTCTTTTTGGTGTTACAATACAATTTCTACTGCCTCTAGTGCTTCGTACGTTTCATTTTCCTAAAACGAATTGACATTATATCAAAAAATAATTATATGTATGCATATATTCATTTACTTTATCAAAAGTGAAGTTTACCGGAGCTTCCACAATATTTAAACCTTCAACTTAAATTGGGTTCATTATTTCCAAAATTTCAGAGTCTATATCTGAAAGAGGCTTCGCTGGTTCACCACCCCCTGTGCCAATAGCATACTTTTTAGCAGCCACAGCTTTTGATTTGGTATTTTTTTCAAGTCTGGCCATGTCTAAAAAATTATATGTGAATAACCAATTAACAAAGTTGAAATAATTCAAGTTACTTTTTTCCACTAGCGCCAGTCTTTTTGAGCACCGTTTGGTATGCTATTTAGATTATTGGCCAATTCTTCCCAAAGTGTTTGGGCCTTTTTAAATGTGAAGCCATTTGTAAACCGGCCCCTTTGCAAATCTTCATGTTCCTTCATAAATTGCACTAATACATCTTTTTGCGCAGAATTGATTGAAGGTTTACAGTACATTTTTATTTTATAATATATCTTACTTTAACCTATAATTTAGAAGTTTTACCACTAAAATTAAAATATAAAATGTCAAGACATGACGTTTTCTTGTTACTTTTAAACTACTATTTGAGCCAATGGTCTACCACGTACATTTCAATTCATGGATACCATACAGCAACAATGTCCAAGTATTTCGCATGGCCCAGAATGCCCAGAATGCGGTTCGAAATTTCAAGAGAGCAAGGAACGTTCCTACTCATGTGATAGAATACTCACTTCTCTTACTATGTTCTATCGATGAGAATAAGCGTCCTGGAAGATTCGCTTATTTACTACAGACAAACAGTAAACTCTTTTTATATTTGACGCGTCCTTTTTCAACACCTATATAAAACAATTAAATATAGAGAATTTCCACTATAATCGCCAATGTGTTTTGTCTTATTATACATCGATTGTTTTACAAATACGCGATTTTTTGAAAGAATATTAATTATTATGTTTGTTATAAACTTGCGATAATTAAGATTATCTTTCAAGAAAAAATAGAATTTACAAATAAAAACTATACTATCTGTATTTCTTATTCCCTCGGAGCAAAGTGCCACATTATTTATTCAAAAATACTATTAATACTATGTGGAATAAAATGATAAAACGACACGACCTGTATCGACACAAATACAGCGACAGGATCGTAAAATTCGGCACAATGGTTGAGGATTCAATAATATGATAAACCTTTAGATTAAATCTTTTAGAAGCTCCTGAGATAAATAAAAACAAATATTCAGGTAATCTTCTTAACGACCAAATAGATATCAACCATGCCCCCTTATTAAACTTAATTACCTATAAGATAGGTTGTGAATGAATTTCCAGGTAACTTGTTCAATAATTTTGTAAATATTCATAGAATTCCGTATTTAGGCACTTTTTGTACTTTATTTCATTTTGTAATACTTTGCCAATATTCTTAAAATTCCGTAAATTCCAATTATTTGCTACAGCAGGTATGATTATGACAAAATCACGTACATCAATGAAAGATGATGTGATGCAAGCGTTACTATGTTTAAATTCTTGGTCATCGTGTAATTTAGAAGATAAAATCAAGAGTGTAAAATTAAAAAATGTATGTCCTATATGTAAAAATATTATTGTATAATAGCGTTATAAAAGTAGTTTAAAAAAATTATGTGTGGATTTTATTATCAATATTTAGAATCAAGCGAGACGAGACCGAGACTTGAACGAGCCTCAATTTCTTCGGAATTGACGAGATCGAGAATAGGTTTTAATATGTATTTCGAAAAACGTTTATATTCTGTATAGGGATTAAAAATACTAAACAAAATTACTACAATTTGGTTAACTAGAAATATTTGAACGTATATTTCAAACTCCGACCCATATAAATACTAATGTACCTACTTATTTCGAGATAATGGCTCCAGAATCCAGAAAACGTGTAGGATAACATAACAGAAAAACTAGATGAAGCACTTAATACAGTTAAAAATGGGTTATCCGTGAACAAAGCGTCAAAGAAGTTCTGGATTCCAAAAACCACTCTAAGAGATAAATATAAAAACAAAAAATGTGAAGTACAGCCTATTTTAACATCTGATGACGAAAAAGTTATAGTATAATGGATACACTGTTTAGCTGATGCTGGGTTTCCTGTTTCTAAAGAACTTTTTAAAGCGTTGCAAACTTGATTAAAAATTTAAATCGCAAAAGTCCATTTAGAGATGGAACACCTGCGACTGGTTGGTTTAAAAATTTTCTTCATCGAAATCCAGCAGTTAAACTAAGAGTTGCTCAAAATCTAACCGCATGCCGACCGCGTGTAAATGAAGATAAGATAAGACATTGGTTCAGCACACTATACAACTATTTTGAAGCTAGTAATATAACTGATGTTCTCCAAGATGATTCTCGCATTTTCAACTGTGATGAGACGGCGTTCTTCTTGTGCCCGAAAGATAAGCAGGTATTAGTCAGAAAAGGTTCGAAGGCTGTTTATAATCGGGTAGCTAATGTTGGGAAAGAATGCCTCACAGTGTCCTGGCAACTGTTTCAGCAGATGGAAGAATCCCTGCACCAATGGTTCTGTTTCCCTGCATAAGATTACCCAAACATCTTGCTTCAAGTGTACCAAAAGGGTGGGGACTGGGATATACTGAATCTGGCTGGATGACCTGTGAGGCGTTCTTCGAATAAAGCACTAACTGTTTTTATCGATGGTTGTTGGAAAATTCAATAAAGCGACCAGTTGTGTTGTTCTTAGATAGCCACACATCTGACATATCTTCAGCGCTCAGTGAATTCTGTAAAAAAGAGATAATCACATTGTTTGCACTTTTGCCCAATTCAACTCATGTATTACAACCTTCAGACGTGGCCGTCTTCAAACCGGTTAAACAAGAATGGCGTAATATTTAACATGAGTTTCGAATAAAAAATGAGCAACATAAAATTAGAAGAACAGATTTTCGAGGACTGGTGAAAACGTGATTTGACGAAACTCTTGAAACGAAAACCATCAAAAGCGGCTTTAGAGCCAGCGGGATTTTCCTATTTGATCCAAATACCGTCAATTTTAACAAATTACTGGGTTATAAAAAAGATACAACACTAAACCATGGAGAGATACTGCCAAAAAATTGCGATTTTAAGATTCAATTTGAAAATAGGCCGACAGAGACGGTACTAAAGGAATTCAAAAACTGCGAATCTGCAGTTCACTGGAACGGCGATCCAACATATTAAAAACTCTTTCTACTTAGGAAATCCATTACGAAACCCATAGCTGAAGAAAATGTGCCCATTGAGGTGAAGTATACTGATCTTTCATTAAATCATACATCATACGATATTAACGAAGAAGAACATATCGGCACTCAGCTTCTTGAAAATAATATTTTCACCCCTCTTAAACGAAATAATGCGAGAGTAGATATTAAATGGGGTTGTAACGAAGTCAAGTACTGACCTACTTCCGCCATCTATAATGGGGATTCACGGAAGTCAAGTAACTGACCTACTTTCACAATCTATGTTAATGGGGGACCAAAGAAGTAAGGTACGAATGACCGCAACTGACCTCTCTAATATGCAGTGACGGAAAATAAAAATTATACAGGGTGCACCGAAAGGAACTACATTTAATAGGAGGGGGTATACAGAGCAGTAGTCAATTACACTATATGTAGTGAAGAGTAGTGAGTGAATTATTATTAATTTGAGTAGAAATGGAAGCTAGTAGGTGTGTTACACCAGAGCTTATTTTTAATTGTGAATCATTTTTAGGCCTTGTCTGGATGCGAAATAATAATAGGAATGTAACTGTGTAGATAAATTCATATAAAAGATTAAACAAGTTATTAATTTAACCAATTTAAAAAGTTTTCCATTTAATAATAATTCGTTTTCATTGATCAGTATGCTGGAGCAATTGAAATGTTTTAATTCGCGGTGAATATAAAATTCTGATGCGAGACTAGTCTGCAAAGAAAGCAAGTTACCATGTTTGGAATAACACGGAATATTCGATGAGATTTAAATTTATGTATGTCATTTCAGAAGAAATGGATTGTTTGCGGACGAATAAGTAGTACCCGCATGTATTTGGAAGAACACACTGGGAAAATGTAATCATTGAAATTGATGTGAGACTAGTCTGCAAAGAAAGCAAGTTACCATGTTTGGAATAACACGGAAGATTCGATGAGATTTAAATTTATGTATGTCATTTCAGAAGAAATGGATTGTTTGCGGACGAATAAGTAGTACCCGCATGTATTTGGAAGAACACACTGGGAAAATGTAATCATTGAAATTCATGTGAGACTAGTCTGCAAAGAAAGCAGGATATCGTTTTTGGAATAACACAGAAGATGTCGATGAGATTTAAATTTATGTATGTCATTTCAGAAGAAATGGATTGTTTCAAGGATGAATAAGTACCTAGTACCAGCATGTATTTGGAATAACACACTGGGAACATGTTCTCATTAAAATAAATTGAAATGGTAATGCGGGGGTGACAGAACCCATCTTGAAAATAACTTGTTTACATTGCAGTATTGTAGATATATAAGAGCTAAAATTCAACTTGAAAGTATAGTTTATTTTATCTCGTGAAATGAGAAGTCGTATTAAAGTAAATATATTGAGTGATTATAGAAAAACAAGTGAACAAACAGAATTTGAAAAGATGAATACAATTAAAAAAAGTATACCTATGATTATTAGAAGAGGACCTTCTGAGACAAAGTATCATATTAAAACAATAGATGATGACTGTTCATCACCAAATTCGATGATAATAATATCAGGAGAGAGTGAGGAATCTGAAGAAATCCAAAATCGGCCAGTGGAGGATATAAAAAACCAGCCATTGAAAAATTCTGAATATGAAAATATTTCTATGGACGGAATTTTTGAAAATGAAATAGATCAACTCTTCCAACGAGAAGACTGGAATAGTGATTTAACAACTGCAGAAGAAGCGTTGGATGAAACTCAATCGAATGTGAAAACAATGATAACGAACCATAGTGATAACGTGACCAAGTTCTTCGAATCTAATAAAATATTTTTGAGTGAAAGTCAAGAACAGAAAATAAGTTTGAAATTGAAGATTGAAAAATATAAAAGAAAATATATGACAACAAAGCACCTCTTGGAAAAGTTAAATCATAATATAAAATTAGCGGAATCAATCAATCGTTTAAACCTATAAATTAAATACAAAATATATTTTATCGTTTGGAATTTTTGAAAATGAAATAGATCAACTCCTCGAACCAGAAGACTGGACAACTACTGAAAATGCGTTGGATGAAACTCAATTGAATGTGAAAACAATGATAAAAATGATAAATAAATTTGAAATTGTTTAAACCTATAA
This sequence comes from Lochmaea crataegi, assembly GCA_947563755.1. Taxonomy (NCBI): domain Eukaryota; kingdom Metazoa; phylum Arthropoda; class Insecta; order Coleoptera; family Chrysomelidae; genus Lochmaea; species Lochmaea crataegi. The sequence continues at coordinate 30,722,068 of OX387436.1, forward strand.
AGTATGTACCTATTTTCATTTCACGAGATAAAATAAACTATCATATTATAACTAATTGTGGTTGATTTACCCTGTACATCCATTTAAAGTATATTTTTACAATATCGATATTTATAATTCGCTCTTTTTAAACAGTAACAAATCCATAAAATTAAGATATTGTATATATGTGAAAGAATCTTCAAGCGTTTCTTTTTATCAGCCTACAACTCTCGAATCCAATTCAATCGATATAACTTGTTTGTAACTGTATAATTAGTAGACACATTGCAATAACAGGGTCGGACTGACTTTTATGTAATATTGGAGAGGAAATTAAAGGCGATTCGAATGAAAATATTTTATTCGATGATCAAACCCAAAAGTGTAGTGAAATAAAATCCACAGTACTGGATATGGGACTAATGTCATACATTTTTATATTGAAAAATATAAAAATGCACAATTGAATATATATTAAAATAAATTAAATATAAAGTTGCATTAATATTAAAATTGTAGTGAAATAAAATCCACAGTACAGGATGTGTTACCAAATTTCAAATTTTTGAACAATACAAAAAGATACAATTGATTTAAAACAAAGTTATGGCGCAATAATGTTAAAATGTTTGTTATTGCACAAAAAACAATAATCAACTATACAATATAAAAATAGTTCTTTTTCACAAATAGAACATCTAAAACATGATTCCGGTAGAGTTCCTGCGCTACCGGTGAAATGCTCGCTGACATGTTGGGATTCTATGCTTTCACCCCCACCATTATTCAAATCGAAAAAACAACAGGTACATAATCGATATTCACTTGTCGAATAATAGTATTGTAGGATACATATTGGTTTACCAAAACTGGCATTCATCCATTTCTGACTATCCACTGTTTCAATATGAAACGATTTGAAATCAATAGTGGAACCTGTATCATGTTCCTGTTCCGAAGTACAGGAACTGATAACAGAATCCACTTCACTTCCACTATCGTCATCGATTCTATTAACCTCTTGGTTTTCTAACAAAACCGCAAAATCGAAAGACTCGTTATCACTATCCATACTTTCTTCTTTTATTGCACTACAGTTTTGGGTTTGATACGTTTTGCAGCGTTTAAACGTATTATATATAAAATTTCAGACATGCGCAAACTAAAGCACTATTCAGTGTCTCACCACAAAATCATTTATTATAATATAAGCTAGTAAAAACAAATTCAGACATGCGCAAACTAGAGTAGCTAGGGCATGCGCAAACTCAAGCACTATTCAGTGTCTCACCACAAAATCATTTATTATAATATAAGCTAGTAAAAACAAATTTATTGGTAGAGTTGTATTAAATATTTGTAGAGTATTCCAACGTCTTGTGTTATCCATCTTGTCGTCTTCTTTTTTGATTGATGTTTTCATCATCTTGGCAAACTTACAGTCTGGGCTAAATTTTAAATGTTCTTCATGAACGCAATCTTCGGATAACCACTCATGAATTTCCACATGACAATTAAAACAACGAGTTATGTCACTATAACCAACATAAAAAAAACCCGCTAACGCCAAATCTATAGGAGAAACTTTACCAGCCCAATTTTTGAATGATTGCAAGCGGTAGTCATACAATGATAATAAATCGGAGAAATCTTCTAAACACATATTGATGGTGTGAGTCAAATTCGTTTTGCTATAACTATTTATAGATTTCCCCATCCATTCCAATACTAGCATAATTTCTCCCACCACTTTCACATATCTATAAAAAGTCATGAAGAAACCATTCCGAGCATAGTTTTGTCATGTTAGTTGTGGGGGAAATGTCTTCAAATATGGTTCAAAAGGAAGTGTTTTTGGGGGAGCGTCGATTTGACTTGAATCAGTCAAAGTCAAAGTTTGTTACAGTGTGTTTATCAGCAGAGTGCACTCCTTGTGTAATAATTTCAGGGAACAGGAATAATTATATAGTTTTTTACGAAAAGGAATGGGAGGAATTAATATGTTTCAAGGATTTGATTGACAATTTTTTCACTGCAGCGGAAACCCTAGACCCTATAGATGCGGGCTATTTTTGGCTTCAATTTCAAAAGTTTGAGCAGAATAAAGTGCTAAAAATTTTAACTGGACACGCTAGTATTTGTTTGGGGTATGCAAGTATATCCGAGCTGTGGAAGATATTACCACTAATAAAGAACACCTTTGAAACATTAAAAAACCAGCAGTTTTTAGGAACTATGAAAATTTTACAACTGGCTGTTACTAAATCACAAGATGCTCCGAAAACAGCACTAGAAGTTCTACAACCAATCAAAAAAATCAATCCAATTACATACAACCTAGGTCTTGAAGTAATTTACAGATTTCCTGAATTACTACAAGATGAAAAAAGTCAGCTTTAACGAAAACTTTAACAAAATACATGTTCTATATGTCTGGCGATATGCATATCATGCGGCAAGAAAAACCGATTGGCAAGCTAGATATCTCGATCAGTTACGCTTCAAGCAACGAATTCAACAAGCCGCCAAATTTATCAATCCTATTTTACATGTAATACATAGATGTAAAGTTTATAATAAAAGATATGCAGTAATTATTATGTTTTAATTAAAAAGTTAGTTTACAATACATTATTTTTATTAATCCAAGAGTTGTGCGAGTTATCTAATCCCAGCCATTTCACCAAAACCTTATTTCCTTTTTTTCTCAATACTTTTTCAACGAGATAAACGTCGGGGTGTTTCACTTTTAAAAGTTCCTCAGTGTAAAAAGCTCCTTGAATCGGTTGATTACTCTCGTCTTGTAAAAGATATGTGGCTGGATTGGTCAGCTTGACTTTATAGATTGTGAAAATTTCGGTTGACCAGTTGGGTGTATAACCTTTGGAAAATGATTCACGATATTTACTTATGCGTACAAAATCACCTTTTTTAAATCTAGGTTTGCGGGGGTCGACTGTTTTCATGTGGTTGAAAGCAATAATATATTTGGCGTTTGTCTCATTAACCTTACTGGGAATAGCACCCGTTGTTGAATGCCTGGTATTATTGTATTCCTTAACAATTTTTGGTAGCAATTCCAACCATTTATATGACCCTTGCACACTAAATTCTTTCCACAATAAAGTTTTGAGTGTTCGAATAACTCTTTCTACAATGCTAGATTTAAGATTTGAAAATGTGCTGTAATGATTTATTCCATACTGTTGCATCAGCTGTTGGAACTCTTTGTTATAAAATTCTTTACCCATATCGGTCTGTAAGTTTTTAGGTGGGCTCATTTGGGAGAGTACTTTTTGCATAGCCTCTGTAATGTCCTTGGCATTTTTTCGCTTTACAGGTTCAGCCCAAACGAATTTACTAAAATTATTGATTATTACAAGTATATATCCAAAACCTTTGTTAACGCTTTTATAATTATTCAGAATCGCCAAATCAGCCTGAAGAAGATCATGCAAACCTTTGACAATCACATGTCGTCTCTTGTAATTTTTACGAGCCGGACTATGCAATTCATTAACTACATCTCGCTTCACATTACTCATATTTTTGTAGAGCACACTGAATTACAAATTCAACGTAAAATTGTTTATAACTAGGGTTTAACGCAAACTGTAAAGTATCGCCTTTTTTAACAGATTTATCAACTATACCGGATTGGTCAGATATTTTTTTGTTATAGCGAATATATAGTCCATCAAAAGTGCATTTAAAATGTTCAACTTTTCCTGATACTGGTATCGTAAAAGTGCTTGTATTACAGTCTAAGACGTAAAAAAACTTGTCTGTTCCTTGACTACCATTGATTTTGAAAAAAATTTTGGTATGGAATTTATAGGGATCCCCAATATAAAAATTATCACTGAGCAGTGGTGCTGCTACAATTTCGTCAGAGGGTTTTAACGCTTGACTGCGAAGGAAGTGTTGATTGAACCTGTTAATCGGCATATTAAGATTGAATGGGCCATTTTTATCAAGGGGGTGCTATTTATTCAACTGTTGCAACGGGCAAAGTAGGGTAAAATCAGCACACATATTATTTACAGAACCTACTTTAAATTCAATTTTATCGCCCTTTTTTATTTTCATGGTGGATAACTCATGATATTTATAAACCTTGCCATTTATCAACACATCACTGTCACTCGAGTAGTGCTTACAGCTTTCGATAGAACCTTCAACAGGAAAAACGAAAGCAGTCCCTCCATTCTCTAAAACATACAAGGGATTTTTTGTCTTTTTTACCCCTATTAATCGAATGATGCATGTACTAAAATATTCTTTTGGTGTGCAAATGTAAAAGGGTGTTTTAAGTATCGGTTCAGCGGTAGAAGGAACGTCTACACATTCTGAGGTGGAGAGGTAATGTTGGTTGAAATGATTTAACGGCATGTTCACGACTAAACAATTTATAAAGTAATCAAAGTATTTATTCGATTATACCACCCTCTCGTAATTCTTCAATAATGGATATAATTTCATTGCGATGACCTGTATTCCCTGCTGCTTGAGAAGCTACAAGTAATCGTAACCTATCAACTATTTCATTAAAATCATCAAAATATTTATAATCAATGGGTTTGTTATTGTAATCCATCATAATCAACTTCCCCCCCAATTTTGACATTTTACGTGTCAGTACACCAGTTAATAGAGACCGAGGGGCCGTACCAGCCCTCGGTCTAATCGGATTTGGTTTTAGTTGAGGCTTAATGATGAATGTATATTTATCTTTAATATCATTGGGGAATGTTCTGATGGGTAAATCGGGGTTATGTTCTCGACGAATAGCATTTGTTCGTTTAATAATATCTACATAATTATCCACATCTCGTTTAGTATATACAATAGGGTTTTTTTTAAAAAGCAACTCGTACAACCCAGGTGTACCCAAATATGTTATATGCTTTACGATAATATTTTTACCCTTAAAGTCAAGTTCAGAATCACCAATGTAAAACTTTTCTTCGTTGGGATTATGAAAAACGCCCAAAATATGATCATATACCCCTTCCGTATCTCGTATCATCCCCTCGATAAATTCTCTAGGAAGAGGTGTGTCAAACTGTTCAAAATACTCTCTCAAAACGTTTGGGTCGGTGATTGTACGATAAAAATCACTTATGCTGTCATCGATAAATTGGTCTTGTCTGGTTCTATCTCGAATATCTCCCGAATCATTTCGAGATTCATAAGTTGTTTCATCTGTTAAAAATCTCGTGTTGTCCTGGAAAGTACTGTGAAAATCTGGATCGTTATCGGACTCAAAAAATGCTAGTTGATCGTAACGAGTTGTGGGTGACTTTTTAATGGTAATGTCCCCTTTTGTCGGTGATATTTCTTGTTTAATAGGTTTCCCCAAAGTTGAAACAAATTCTTTAAGAGGCTGGTATGATTTTTCCAATTTACTTTGAGACTCATGCCTCTGCTGTTTGAGAAGTTTATATTTCTTTTTAATATCTTGACGTGATTTTATGAGCTGTTTCCCTAATCGTTCATTCATTGTGACTAATAGATTTCACATTTTTTAAGGTCTTATATATACATCAAACCCTTTTCGATATTTTCCAGAGGATAATGCACAGTCCTTATCAATAACTAAAAATCCAAACTTATCTTTCCAACAAAACGATCCCATGTCTTTAAATTGTTGAAAACTCATGTCGATATTTGCATGGTCATCAAAAATATGTTTCAGATTAGTAACATCTTGGGGGAATACAATTAACAGATTAGCATTATCCCGAATTAGTTGTTTTGGAATCGCTGAATATGTTTGACATAAATAAAAACAATCGGTCTCTTTATGTCGACCAAAACAAAAATAATTTTTGATGATATTTTGGTCACAAGACGCCACATCGTCAAATATAACTATGGAATTATGTTTAATATTTTCGGGGAGCGGAAAATCTTCACTTTTACTAAATTCTTGGTAACCGATCTCTCGTATGGGTTGTAGTAATAATCGCAGATATTGATATTTTGGTTGCTGCAGTGATTTCGAATATAAATAAACATTTTCATATTTCATACCATTAGGATGTTCCAACAAAGATAACATTACGTTGGTTTTACCACTTCCAATAGGCCCTACTATAAGTGTTCGTTTAGAATTACCTCCAAATAATACACCGTGATTATTTTCATTATTTGTAATGTCATAGTTTTTAACTGGTAAGGAAACTTGTTGTTTTACAAGCTTCATGTTGAAGACTGTTAGTATATAAAGAGAATCACACATATATAGGTGTTAGTATGAAAAATAAAGCGGTGCCACTTGAACGTCGTAGGACTAGAGGTAGAGGAATTGTTAATACATTAATAAATAAGCTCCCCTTTGAACTACACGCCCCTGGGGGGTATCGGTATTTAGGTCCTGGAACGAAGCTAGCAAAGAGATTAGCTCGAGGGGATAAACCAATAAATCCTTTGGACGAAGCAGCGCTACAACACGATATAGCATATTCTCAGAGCAACGATCTAAGTGAACGCCACGTGGCTGATAAAATTTTAGAGAACAGAGCTTGGGATCGTGTCAAATCCAAGGAGGCCAAATTAGGTGAAAAAGTAGCTGCCTGGTTGACAACAACATTTATGAAAGGAAAACGCAAACTTGGAATGGGTCTCTGACGAAAACGTAAAACTAAGAAGCGTGTTATTAAACCACCAAAAATTGGAGGATTTTTACCATTTTTAATCCCATTGATTGGGGCTTTAGCTGCTGCCGGTGGCGGTGCTGCTGGTATCGCAAAAGCCGTGAACGATGCTAAAGCTAATAGAGATCAATTAGCCGAGCAGCAACGACATAATCTTGAAATGGAGCAAGCTGCTAAAGGTGGTAAAGGGTTATATTTAAGACCATATAAAGGATATGGAATGAGGCAAAAAAAAACAAAAAATATGTAAAAAGGGGCGGGGTTTTTATTTAAAACCATATTCAAGAAACTCCCGATAAAATTACCTCAGCACATAATGACAGACTTTAAACTTGAAAAATATATAACGTTATTGCAAATTCCTTATTTTCGTGGCATTTACATGCGTAACTCCTTACCTACAAAAATTAACAAATACGAGTCTGGTATTATCAACTTGGATACACTGCAAGGTGTTGGAACGCACTGGACAGCTTATACAAAGAAGAGTAAAAATGTTACATATTTTGATAGTTATGGTAATTTACCACCACCAATAGAAGTCGTAAAGTATTTTACAAGTAATGGAAAAGTAGACATCCACTTCAATTACGAAACAGTACAAAGATTAGGTTACCAATGTGGACAGTATTGTCTTAGATTTTTATATAGTCAGTATAACTGAGTAGGCAACTCATTTCATAACCAACTGTCCAAGATGTCGTATACTTTTACGTTAAGTGGGGAGTCATCAATTCTAAGTGGTGACTTTAACCCACCCATTTACTTAGATGAAAATTCCGAGTATGAGATAGGATTAGCTAATTTTGATACATTCAATAGTATTCCAAACGTAACTCAAACCAATAACGTATTAGTGTGGGGTCAGAAAAGTCAATACAACTATATCATCCCTATAGGCTCCTATGAACTGGATGATAATATAAAATTAATTGAAAAAGAAATGTTTAATTTAGCGGGTACTACAACCCGCATTGTGCCAGATAGTCGAACAGGGTCTGTATCAATGAAAAGCACTGAAACTATAAATTTTACAGTTGATAATTCAATAGGGGATCTGTTGGGTTTCTCAAAAGTCTTTCTTGAACCGAATAAGGTAAATACATCAACAAAAATGATAAATATTTTAAAAGTTAATACTATATGTATTGACTGCAACATTGCAGTCGGATCATTTTTGAATGGAGAACCAGTACACATTATACATCAGTTTTTTCCCCAAGTTCCCAGTGGGTATAAAATAGTGGAGCAACCTTTAACCATACTCTATTACCCTGTAAGCATTAAAACCATAAACAACATTACCGTTAGGGCTCTCGATCAAAGCGGTGATTTAATTGATTTTCAAAAAGAAACTATTACTGTTCGCTTACATCTTCGAAAAACTAATTGAAATGGTTAGGCAGTTTAATCGTATACACCCATATAAAAGCACATTTATTCACAAAACTATCAGTAGAGGGAAAACCACAGCATTGTTAACGTCTACAAATCGGAAATTTTTGCAGTCTTTGGGTTTCAAAGTGTTGGTATAATGGAAGTTTTACATGTTACGGGCGAACCTTTTAGCGACACTACCATTGAAGACTATCAATTCCATGCATACCAACCGTATTCTTCTGCTAACCTCAACTATAATGATGAAATAAGAATTCCAATTCAAGATCTAGAAGCTCATACTCTCCCCAGTAATTCAGTTCTGTACATAGAAGGGAAATTGCTGACTGATAAAAATACTGTTCCAACAAAATTTAACTTTATTAATAACGCTATTGCGTTTTTATTTAGAGAAATCAGGTATGAGTTAAATGGTGTAATTATTGACGCTGTCCGACAAGTTGGTATAGCTACGACAATAAAAAATTATCTATCTTTAAACGAAAATGAGAGTAAGCTGATGAATAATGGGGGGTGGTATCCAAACAATGGAAAAATTCTAACAGATTCCAAGGGTAATTTTAATATATGTATTCCTTTAAAACTACTCATGGGTTTTTTTGAGGATTTCAAGAAAATTATAATTAATATGAGACAAGAGTTGATTATAATTCGAGACAAAGACGACATCGATGTTGTAGTTGCTTCTGATGAGTCTGAGAAACCAAAAATTGAGCTATTGAAAGTTTATTGGAATGTACCTCACATAACTCCAAGCATTAAAGAACAGATGAGACTAAATAAAATTATTCATAGCAATATTGATCTACCAATTAAATTTAGGAGCTGGGAACTGATTGAATATCCTGCTCTTACAGATACTACTCGTCACACCTGGCCCGTCAAAACGACGACCAAAATTGAAACACCCCGACATATTGTGGTAGCATTCCAAAAGGGTAGAACGGGCAAACTTTTGAAAGATATGAGTAAATTTGATCACTGTAACTTGACTAATTTACGTGTGTTTTTGAATTCTGAGCGTTATCCTTATCATGATTTACATCTAGATTTTGATAGTAATCGTTTTGCCACTTTGTATGAGATGTTTGCCAATTTTCAAGAAAGTTATTACCACATCCAAACTAATCAACCTATATTTAATCCAGAAGAATTTAAGACCAAAGCCCCCATCGCCCACATCGACTGTTCTCGTCAAAAAGAGGTTTTACAGAGTGGTTCTATTGTTCTTCGAATAGAATTTGAAACCAGTAAAAATGTGGGTAATGATGTATCAGCATATTGTTTGATTATACATGAAAAAGAATTTTATTACAATCCCATGACAAAAATTGTTAGACAAGTGTAATGCGCATGCGTTTATGTGTTAAAAGTCTGCAACAGCATGAAGTTTCTTTCAGTACACTATGGGATTTCGTCAACGACTCGAGCAGTATATTACTAACTTGGCTAAACTCAAAGCTGATATTCAGTGGTATAAAAAGAAAAAGCAACTAGTTGAACACTTTAAAAATTTACAAATATGAGATTAGTGATGGATGTTCAGGGTTTTAGGATTGAAAACAATAAATTTATAGTGAAGGAATTTGCGGCATACAACGGAAATCAGGTTTGTCATTATGTGTTTAAACCACCATTTCCTTTACGAATGCTGTCCCCCGATTTGCATAGACAGGCTGTTTGGCTCATGAAAAAGCATCACTCTATTGACTGGAATGTTGGTTTCACACCAATACATTTGTTTGGTAATATAGTTGCTAATTTAACAAATGATGCTGACGTGGTTTACGTTAAAGGAAAGGAGAAGGCTGTCTATATCAAAAAATATTCAATGGCTCCAGTTTACGAATTTGAAGAACACCCTCCAGTTATTTCATCTGAACCGAAATGTTTTTACCATAGTAATATTAATTGTATTTGTGCGCTATCGAATGTATTTTTTTTATATGAAAACTTTATAATGAAAGAATAAAATAATATAATGACTTTCAATTCACCTTCAGACCTATTGCGCATGCGTTTTCTTGTATATAAATGTAATTACAGAATTGATTCTGTTTAGTTTCATCATGCATTGTATCAAGTGCGGTAAGCAATTTTCTAGAGCTTACCATCTTCGTCGACATCAGTTATGTTGCGGTCAACGTTCAACTACTTGTGACAGTTGTGGAAAACAGTTTTCGAGGTTTAATAATCTTAAAAATCATCAACGTAAGAGTTGCGATGGTCCATCTTTTATTCCCAAGAAAAGACTTAGACCTATGGGTATGGAAGTGTTGGAACCCGGTGTTACCAAGTTACATCACGCATTCAAAACCAGAATAGCTTCCTATCGGTTCTCCATTCCAGATAAAAAGACAAATTATATGGATTTTCTCAATGAGGTTCAACCAAAAGTATTAAATAAAATTCAAGAATACCTTCAGCAACATTATTCATTAAAAATAAATTTTGAAATATTCAGTATATACATAATACCAGAGAAGGAGATTTCAGATATAAAGTCTATGAATACAGCCAACAAAGTTGTGACTACATCAACCGATTTGAAACATGTATATGAAGAATTTAAAGATGAAATTATGAACCAGGCTTCAGAGTTTCAAGAAAAAGATAGTGGGTGGGCACTTCAAGAAATAATGTTTTTAGATGTGAACATAAACCGTTTTAATGCAATTTCCGCTTCTTCTTATGTCAAGTTGCCAAGGGCGATAATTAGAAAACAGACTGTTTTAAATATCCGGAATAATGATAATGCATGTTTCGCTTGGTGTGTGAATGCAGCAATATTTCAACACGAAGGAGATCCCACGAAGCCAGAATCTTACCCCCATTTTGATACCTTGCTAGATTTCACAGGAGTAGAGTTTCCGGTAACCCTGAAAGACATTATAAAATTCGAGAAATTGAATAATATATCTGTAAATGTTTATGGGTTGGAATCAGAATTTAAAGATGGAAAAAAAATATATGAAGTTGTTGGCCCCCTTCATTTTACGTCAGAGCGGAAACCGACCCATATTAATCTCTTATTGATAACTGATAGAGATGGAAACACTCATTATACTCTCATCGAGGATTTATCTAAATTATTGAGAAGTCAAAAGACAACGCACAAAGAGAGAACTTTCTTTTGTGATGGATGTCTACAAAGTTTTTCAACAGAATCCAAATCACAACACCACCAAGAAAATGATTGTACTCACATATACACTAAGCTACCAACTTCTGAAATTAAAATAAACAAGTGTGGGGAGTGGTTACCAGAAAATACATTAAAATTCATCAACTTTGAAAAACAGCTGCAAGTTCCATTCGTTATATACGCGGACTTTGAAAGTTTATTAAAACCGATAGATCATACTGAACCCCATGCTGGTAAATCCTTCACAGTTAAAGTGTGTGAGCATGAGCCTTACTCATTTGCTTTTTATGTAAAGTGTACATATGACGATAGTTTATCCAAATTTGAAATTTATGAAGGTGCCGATGCAGCCCAAGTCTTCATACAAAAATTGGATTCAATAGTTCAAGATTTGTACAATAACCATCTTAAACATGTTATACCGATGCGATCATTAACACCTGAGGAACAAGATAGATATGACACTGCTACCGTTTGTCATATTTGTGAAAGACCATTTGATGTTTTTGATAAAAAGGTTATGGATCATTGCCATGTTACCGGAAAATTTAATAATGCAGCCCATAACTCTTGCAATTTAAATTATAAACTTCCGAAATATATTCCAGTCTTTCTACATAATTTAGAAAATTATGATTGTCATTTATTTATCAAAGAACTGACCACCAAAGGTGAAAAAATCAGTGCCTTACCCCAAACAAAGGAGAAGTATATATGCTTCTCAAAATCTATTTTGGTGGAAAAGTTTAGTGATCCCAAGATACGAGATGTGTATATGACATTAAAATTTGTTGATTCCTTTAGTTTTCTAGCTAGTTCATTAGAAAAACTAGCTTCTACGTTGAATCCTGAACAGTGTAATGATGTACGAAAGTTTTTCCCAAAACATTTAAATTTAATGAGACAAAAAGGCGTGTTTCCGTATTCATATGTGACATCTTTTGATAAACTACGCGAGCGACAATTACCATCTAAGGAACATTTTTTTGATACCTTAAAAGGTGTTGATATCTCTGATGAGGAATATGCACGAGCTCAACTAGTATGGAATACTTTCAACTGCACAACTATTAGTGATTATGCAAAGTTATATTTAAAAACTGATGTGTTGCTTCTTGCCGACGTCTTTGAGAATTTTCGCAAAGTTTGTCTTAAGGAATATAAGTTGGATCCAGCTCACTACCTTACCGCTCCTTCCCTGAGTTGGGATGCCATGTTGAGATGTACTCAGATTGAACTACAACTTTTAACCGATGTGGATATGCTTCACTTCTTCAAAAAAGGAATTCGAGGCGGAGTAGCTCAATGCAGCAAGAGGAAAGCTGTAGCAAACAATAGATACTTGGAAACCTTTGATGTGAACAAACCAGAGAGCTACATAATGTTTTTAGATGCTACAAACCTTTACGGGGCTGCAATGAAGGAATATCTACCATTTGGTGACTTTAGGTGGTTAACTGAATCTGAAATTGAATTATTCGATGTCGATACTATTGAAGATGATTCGCCTAAAGGATATGTTTTGGAAGTGGACTTGGAGTATCCTACCAACCTGCATGATGCACATAACGATCTTCCTTTCTGCCCGGAAAGTATCATCCCTCCAAAATCCAAATATTCAAAGCTGATACCGAACTTGAACGATAAAACCAAATACATAATACACTATCGTAACCTTAAACAGTGTTTGAAAAATGGTTTAAAATTGAAAAAGATTCACAGAGTTATCGAGTTTTCACAGTCTGCGTGGCTAAAGACATACTTTGAACTTAACACCAGTCTACGCAACAAAGCTACAAATGCCTTTGAAAAAGATTTGTTTAAACTTTTAATCAATGCAATCTTTGGAAAAACGATGGAAAATGTTGAAAAAAGAAAACGTATAATTATATCAAGTCATTGGGAAAACACCAGAGGATCCCTGGGAGCGAAAACTTTAATTGCGAAACCAGAATTCAAATCTTGTTCTGTGTTTAACGATAATTTGGTGGCGGTTCAACTGAATAAAATTAAAGTAGTGTATGATAAACCGTTATATGTAGGATTTTCAGTTTTGGATATTTCAAAGACTATAATATATGAGTTTTATTATGATTATGTTAAACAACAGTATGGTGATTCTGTTAAATTGTGTTATACGGATACTGATTCATTAGTGTTGGAAGTATTTACTGAAGATTTCTACAAAGACATGAAGGAAAATATTGAATATTTCGATACATCCAATTATCAGACAAATAATATCCATGACATTCCTAAAACAATATCTTTTGTCGGTAAAATGAAAGATGAGTTTGCTGGTGTAGTTGTTGAGTCTTTCTATGGAACTGGTGCTAAAGCATATTGTGTTAAATTATCGGAACGATTCAACAAGTCTGATATTTTAAAGAAGGCTAAAGGTATTTCTAAACATATAATTGAAACTCAACTCCATCTTAATGACTATAAACAAATCGTTGAAACTGGCGGTATTGTATATAGAAAAATGTATGTTTTTCTTTCCAATATGCATATTATCCACACAGAATTAAAAAACAAAGTGGCTCTTTCTTCAAAGGATGATAAGAGGTATGTAATACCACATGACACAAATACTCTAGCATGGGGGCATTTTCTCCTAAATCCATCCTCCAATTCAGGCACATTAGATGATCTTCTCCAAGCATTAGAAGAAGAAGAAGCAGTGGAGAATTTTTTCAGTGATGTGAATATAGAAGAATACTTAGATTCTACAGATTTTGATTTTTTAGATGTTTAACAAAAAATAAATGTTATTTATATACTTATTTCTTTTATTTCAACAAACGAAGGACAATTTTATAAAATATTGTACCAGTCACAATAGTAGAACATGTAGCTATATAATATAATATATGAGTATGCGTATTTATGTGTGTGCTTGCGACCTGGTCAACTGCATACAATTGCAACCATTCGGATTCTTGGTAGTTTCCATTACCTTTGAAAAGACGCACTTTATATGTTGTACTATTGGTAGGTATTTCAGCTTTTAGGGTTACTGCATTATTTGGTGTATACGATTCCATTCGTGTCCATTTTTCAGGCCAACTATCATTTTTTGTACCATTACTATCAAAACATACAAACACTTCTCTAATATTATATGGATGCTGTATTAAAAGGTAGTTACCAATAATAGCTTGCAATATTATAAACGTTGGGGCCTGCATATCGACTAATACTAAATAAATGTTATTATATCCAATCTTTTATATATGATTTTTGGACGTTTCACATTTTTGTGTATTTCATTTCTATTATTATTGGTGGAACCCTTTTTTAGTCGGGCAGTGATGGATAATAGCATGGATTAAATATTGTTGTATCAATCAACCCCTCTCCTACCAATTCACCAGAGTCATCCTCTTGTACATCACTATTTTTTACGATTTGCACTTTTAATTCGTGGATACAGTTCACATTTAACAGGCTATACAAATCACATGGAATTACAAATTCGTAGATAGTATCATGTTTGAAATATCTATAGCCGATTCCAATGTTCTTATTATTTACATCTTTAATAAACCAATATACCGCATTTGCAGCGATACTTGCTAATCTTGGAGCACTATAGTATACACGTTCTGAATTAAAAATAAGCTCTGGTGTAACACACCTACTAGCTTCCATTTCTACTCAAATTAATAATAATTCACTCACTACTCTTCACTACATATAGTGTAATTGACTACTGCTCTGTAAACCCCCTCCTATTAAATGTAGTTACTTTCGGTGCACCCTGTATAATTTTTATTTTCCGTCACTGCATATTAGAGAGGTCAGTTGCGGTCATTCGTACCTTACTTCTTTGGTCCCCCATTAACATAGATTGTGAAAGTAGGTCAGTTACTTGACTTCCGTGAATCCCCATTATAGATGGCGGAAGTAGGTCAGTACTTGACTTCGTTACAACCCCATTTAAGTGGGCTCAAATTTTGAAACTGGAAATACCATTTTCAAGGAGAGAGACGATAGTACTGAAGAAAATGAAGCATTAGAATCGACAAAAATGAAAAATCAAATTACCTTTGTAGCAGAAATTCACATTGATCCAACCGAAGAAGTTCCTACAGTTACCCAAACATCACCCAGTGGGTCACTAGACCGTGCTGTGATAATTCATAACAATATATTAATTACACCACCTTCTGCTCACCAAACTGAAAAAATATCTACGTTAATTTCAACTTTCAACTAAAAGAAAACGTAATGCCAGAAAAAAAATATCACTCCACCGCCATTGAAGATGCCTAGTCCATTCAAAACGGCATTGCTGTTTCCAAATAAAACGGTCGAATCTGCGAAGAAAAGAGCAAGTAGAAAAATAACAGAAGTTGCTATTGCTGATTACTTCATTGAATATCAAAGAAGAATTGGAAATGAGAAACAGAAGAAGGAAAAGAAAAATATCGAAAAAAATAAACAGATCGCAAAAAAAGATACAAACATCCGAAGCAAACCCTTTAGTTTAACGTAAAGATACAGAAGAAGACAAAATTACACTAGAGAAAACGTTCAAGGAAGACAAATCAGTAACAGAAAGTGACAAAGTAAACCAATTTCATTTGTATGATTTTGTTGTATTCAAATACGAAGGCTATTATTTTCCCGGACAAATTCAAGAAATTGAGTCAGATGGACTGCTTATTAAATCAATGGAAAAATTTGGCATACATTGTAGATGGCCTAATAGAGAAGATGTGATATGGTAGCGGTTCAACGATGTTGTATCAAACATCAAACCTCCAGCTTTGATGAACAAAAGAGGAATGTATTAAGTGCCTGAAATGGAACATTACAAAAATAGTATTTTATAATAAACTACCAATACTTGTTCTTATTACACTTAGTTAATTTTATTTTTCGTTGTTCTAAAGACTGAATTATGTAGTTCAAAAAGTGAGTACACTTATTTAGTTTGTAAGAATTTTAAAAAATAGTTCCTGTTTTTATCGGTTTGTTTAAACGTTTCCTTTGAATTACCTTTTTTCACTTAATAGTATTGGATTATGCATTCAGAATGCATGAGTCGGTGATAGAAGCGTAATAGTATATTATTTTATATGGAGGAAAAGTGATACTTTTCATGACGCGCTCGTGTTTAACAGCCGAACTGAGTGAGTCATGAAGTAACTTTTCCTCCAAATAAAATATGCTGTTTTTTCTTCAAATGTCGACAAATTAATGCAAAAACGTCTCTTTTTGATAGTAATAATTTTTAAAGATAATTGGGTTCGCAAGGCGGTTTAGACCGGTGTCGGTGAGTAGGCACAGGTTGTTGCTATAGTAATGTAACTTAAAGCTGTCAGTGGACACTGTCAATAATATTAATTTATTTTTCACAATTATTGCGTCTCCGGTTGCGTTTTAATGGTGGAGGAAATATTGAATCTTTGAAGAGACATGGGGGTTGGAAATCAACTGGAGTAGCTGAGGGCTATATAATGGAATCTCTTCGAAATAAAAATGACACAGCTAGCAAAATATTAAACCTGAGACAAAATATCGATGAAATTGACAAAAGTTGCATTGAATCCTCATCACTAAAATCCTAGGTAACATCAACAGTTGTAAACGCTACTCTAAATTCACAACAAGATGCTACAACGGTATTGCGCGGATTTAATTTTCAAAATGCAACAATTTCGCATTGTACATTCAATATTCATTTGAATGATGAATAAAAGTTTTAGTTTTGTTTTTAGTTTAATAAATCTTGAGTTGTTGACGCCTGTTTTCTTGTTTCTATCTATGTTGCTATGATAACACTTTTCCCTCCGCTGGCGGAAAAGTGAAAACTAAAGCTCCGGCGGAGGAAAAATGAAACTTTACGGACGCCTACACATTCGAAAAATGACAGATTTACTGACGTTTGAAGAAAAAAGTCGTTATTACAAATATTCACACTTCCAGAGGTCGGTACTAGAATTTTCTACACTGTTATTAAAAAATTGAGTTTTCTCACAAAGTTTTCTCCATATTTTCAAAATATTTTTATGAATCGTGTTGAAAAATAAAATGAGTATTGTGATATTCCGATTTTGCAACAGTAGGTTGCCGTTAAATTGAATTAAATGCCGTTAATTTGCTCAAGGGGGTCGTTAATAGTCGTGATTACCTTATATATGTATTCTTGATTTGTTATTATTGTTGACTTTTTTCGAAAGCTACGAGCTTCCAAGGCGGGGGGAATGTTCGACGATGTTTATTCTCCATTTGTCTAGGTACTGTGGCCGTCTGAAGCGCTGGGGCGTGAACAACCAGCGTAAGATAGATACATGACATACCTGTCAGAGTTAATTTTTAATTTGATTTTTTTATACATTTCGAAATAAGGACAACAAAATACAGTCCACAAGAAAAAATATTTGTTCATTTACCACGAAGACTAACCTGTTAGTGATGAAACGCAGACTTAGGTCTCAACATTTTGTCCTTCGAGCCGGATAAGAAACCAGAAAATCGAGATTGGTTTAAAGAAGAAACTTAACTACAAAAACTATGAAGTTGGTCACTTCCTTCTTACACGTACCTTTTACTTATATTCAGTTAGATTTGATTATAGTACAGTATCGAACATGCCGGGTAACGATGACGAAATAAAAATTCTTAAATTCAAAGAGGACAATTAAGAGCGCAACTAACGAGAATTAGAAATTACTTGGATACTATCGATAGAGGAAACGTTGACTGCGTAGATTTAGAAACTCGATTTACTCCTATGAAGGACATTATTGACAAATTTGACGACATTCAAGGGCAAATTGAAATACTTATATCTAATACTGATAATCCTGAACTTCAAGACGAATAATTAGTGAGAATTGAATTTGAAAACATATATTATTTCAACGCAAGGCTATTTACGTAACCAAAATAATTTGTCTAGGGACAAGGATAGTGCTAACACAGACTCGGCTAGAACGGGTGATTTTATCGGAAGGAATATAAATTTTCCTACTTTAATGCCTGTATGCACCATTTTGTTCTAAAGCGTTGCTTAGCTAAGCACGCTTAAATTATAAAGCCCGGCTTTAGATTTGTCATTATGCACCGTTGAATTGTAAACCAAGTTTAACTAAGCCGCTGTTAGTCTTGGCAACATTGTAAATCCAGTAATTCCACCACATTTTATATTCGGTTCCAAGCTATTTTAATGTTTGAGGGTAAGCAGCCTAACCTCATTTTTATTAAGATTGTTGATGTTTTGAAATTCATCAAGATGAAGCTCGCTAATTATTATGATATTAACGGTAAATTTGAGCTAGCGCTGCCGCTTTAAAATAATTATACGGATTTAAGGAACTTTGGGAAAAACGCGATTAAACAGATTTACGGATGGGGAATCGATTGAATAAAAATATGAAGTTAAAACAGGAATACGCCCAATTCATGACAAAATACGAAGCACTCGGACATATGACCGAAGTACACGAGCCTTCGTCAGGTTTAAACTTTTACCTACCGCATCACGGGGTTATAAAGGAAAGTAGTACGACGACTAAGCTTAGAGTCGTATTTACACCCGTATGCACCGTTTCACAGTGTAATCCGGATCAGGTGATCTCGCTTACGCAGCGCTTGGTTATTTCGTATGCACCGGTTCCGGATTAGATAATCCAAGTTGACAATCTGGCAACACTGTATCCCGTCAAATTAGAAGAAGAATTTATAACTGACGCTTGACATTTGATTTAATTTAAAATCTAAACTATTGTACTGTTTGATTATCTTACTTATCAAAACAGGTTTTCAAGAGTTTGAACGTCGTGTATTAATTTATCATTAATTATATAATGAATAATAATAAAAGGATCCCTAATTTTTCCTCTACGGAAAAAGAAGACCTACTCCGTATAATCGTTAAATATGCAAAAATATTAGAAGATAAACAAACCAACAGAGTAAGTATTGAAGAAAAACTGGAAACGTGAAGGAATATTGAAAGGGAATTCAACAAGAAAGCCCCTTTAGTATGCTATAGGAGTAGCGATCAATTGAAGAGATTATACGAAAATAAGAAAAAAGAACTACGAAAAAAAATGGCTGAACACAAAAAAAATACTTACCTAACGGGAGGGGGATCTCCACCTCTGTGAGCACTGGTACGCTGCTGAAGAGAATTATGAAAGCAATCACTCTTCAGTAGATCAAACTACTACAAGTACTTTGCAGAGTGATAGAAACCGGACTGAACCTTTTTGTGATGCGAACAAATACCAGAAATGTCCTCCACGTGGTTTATCGAAACCAATAAACGAAAAGCTTAGACTACACGCATATGGAAGTACAGCAACTACATCTATTGAACAAATTCATAGAAACAAAATTTCAAATTCAGAAACTGAGCTCCATCCACATCAAGATGTGTTTGGGTACAGAAACAAACTGAAAGAACAGAAGATAAGGCAGAACTTAAAAGTGTTACTTGTGGGAAAACTCGGAAACTGCTAGCAAATAGAAGAAGACCAAGGGGCGGGATCAAAGTATTAACTTCATCAGATGTTGGTGAAAAATACAACATTTTATTAGATCGACGTCTAGTACTCATTGAAAAAAACATTGAGCAAGCTCAAGCGTTACAAGAGCTTTCAAGGGAAGAACACAAACAAAAACTTGAAAACCTTAAGTTGCAAGAAGAATGCTTGCTTGTAGAAAAAGAGGAGAAACTTCTGAAAACTGAACTGCTCAAATTGAAAGAATAAGAAAAATGAATGAATGAAAAAGCTGAACACTATAAGAAAATATTGATCATATGACAACAACTGTTATTTCTACATCTTTTATTTCTGTTCGTTGCAAAATATATGTAAATGTCATTTTGTATTTATAATAAAAGGCTTTCATTCGATACTTGTTCAATTTATTAATCAACATTATTAGAAAACACATCATATAAAGAGGAGCTACAAATGACCAAAATAGTTATCAATTAGTTGCCTTCTAACATTGATAATCCTATTTCGGTACCATGCTTGATCCCATTCATTATGTCCAGGATCAATATTTCCAATCTCAATCAAGTAATTCAACTGGGCTTCGTCAATGTCTTCAGGGATTGGAGGCACATCTTCATTATTATCGGTTGCCACATTATGTAGGACTGCTGCAGCTACTATTGTGTTGCTTGTTCTTATATGGGACTCATTGTACAACTGTTGTGCTTCAGTGACAGGATTTTGAAGAGGGGTTAACAAATAGTTCCTGTTGGCATATCCGCTATCACCTAAAAATTATACATATTTATTATTAATGATAAAATGATTCCGTATTTGAAGAGTAACTGGTCTGTTCGATTTTGTATCTTCACGTTCACACGAGAAGGAAAATCTTACTATGTTCAGAGAACATCATGAAAACTAAGGAATAGAATACGTTTTGGAAGTATCCCTTTTATTTTCATTGATAGGACCTAGAGACGAGACAACAAATTTATTAGTGAAATGCTTATTCGACAGTGAAATCAACAAATTCAAAACAAAAAATGGTATACTTGCCTAATAAAACTGAATCTTGGAACTCATTGTTTTCAAACCTGGCTCGTATTTGACTGTTATTGAAAATGGTAAGATCATGAGCGGATCCAGGCCATCTGGCGACAACATCTCTAATTCTTAATGATGCATCGTCAACTATTTGGGTGTTAATGGAAAAGTAAGTTATACGATTTCTGAATAGCTCGCCATCTTCTCCTCCTGAAATTCGTGAATATTAAAATAGGGATTATTTATACACAGCACTAATCTAAGAATGATATATACATACCTGGCGACTGCATTTTGATATGTGTACCATCCACACACCCAATCACTTTTGGAAATCTTGCAATATTAAAAAAATCTGTAGATGAAGCCAGTCTTTCATGATCGTTAGGCATTCTAATAAAATTTGGTCTCAATTGGGCTATTGCGTTTGTCACCTTTCTCAGTGTACGAGACACAGTAGACTGATAAATACCTATCAAATCACCTACTGAAGTTTGGTGTCCAGCACAAGAGTATATTCGGAGTGTAGTAAGTAATTGGTTCATTGGAGTTAGGCTGTTATTTCTGAAAAAATATATATCATTTCTAGATGTGGCTAAAAGAAATATATCATTCAAATATTTTTCAGATTATGTAACGTTACGTTTTTTTTGTATATATAGTATTGAATTATTAGAATATTTCGAGGATTTCATTAGTATTGTAGTTCTTTTTCTTTCTTCATCATTTTACTAATTTTGTATTATTTTTAATTTTTGCGTACGCCATTGGATGATACCTTCATTGTCAGGTCAAGGGACTACAGAAATAGTACTATGGTAATTAATCAGCAGTATCTCCAATAACTATTTTGATAGCAAGTTTAAAGTAAGCGAAACCGTTTTGAGCTTTGGTAAAGAATAAGTAATGCTCGTGTCTTTAGATGGTGTAAGAACATCATTGGTACAAATTCAAGTTAACACCACTGGGAAATTAAAAGTAACCTGTTGTATTCTAGACGTAATTGTACGATTTACATACCTGTGTGCTTACTAAATATCTTAAAGTGGGCTTATTTTATGATATTATGCGGGGATAGTTCAGTTAATTGGTATCGATCACATAATTTATGGAATACAAGGTACTTGAGTGTATTAAACTTTGTTTACATTATCATATGTCAACTATTTTTGGGCGAGTCTTCTTCGTTTTTATCTAATAGGGTTTGGTAAACAGTGATGGTTCTACGAATGAAATGGATTAGTCTGTGGACTTGATTTTGATGAATTAGCATACCGATCTGTGGTTGTTAGTGAACTTGGAGCGTAAAGATCGATGACCTTGCGATTGTTTTGAATGTCATATCCGGTTGGGCGATGGTTTAAACTTTGAAATGTTGATTTTTCTAGATTGTTGGAAAGGGGTAACACCTTTTTTTGTTATGTGGAAGGAATGAAGAGAGTGGTTTTAGCTTTGGCTTTGTGGGATGGGAATTTTAGTTGGTCTTTTGGGCGTAGTAGAAACGTTTTACGAGGCTAACGTGTCAAGTAGAACATAGTATGCTACTTAACCGCTACATTGGAGTCAGATATGGGTTATGTAGTGGCTTGGGATGAACTAGATTCTGTGGTTTTGGTTTTAAGTTCCACATACAAACAACTAGGGATAGTCTTAATTTTTAATCCATCGATGTCCTATTTTTCTTTTTCTGTCAATTTGATGTATATACGGGGAGGGTATATATTTGGTTTTTAGATTTTAGTGTTAGTTGTTAGACGTTAAATAGATTAGCGCCTAATTTGGTCGGTTATAGTTACTGGGACTTTTATATATTTGTTGTTCGCGAATATTTCCCTAACGAAAGTCGCTAACGACGTTTGGTGTTCTGGGTAGTGGATGGAGTTATCTTCCGACTACTGAGTGGTACGAAAAGTTGGATGAAAGATCTGGGTTGGAGAATCAGGATTCTGCAAGAATCTTAACTGGCACAAAGCCATCCGATATTATTCGGGATTATTATCTCTACCATTTTAAAGTGGGATTTGGGTGTTGGACGTATTTTTGAAGGAGGACGTAGTTTGAAGGAAGTGGAGTGAAATCCTTTTCCCACGCCATTTTTGGAATTTTTTTGTGGATCTGTTACCAATTGGTAAGTAAAGGTAGTCTTATCTAAAGACCCTTTCTATAGTACCGTTTACATTTCTAGATGGGAATAATCGTTTTGGTGGTATTTGTCGTATTTGGACTAGGCCGAGTAGGTGAGGTCACTGGAGTAAGTGAGGCTACCGGAGTAAGGGAGGCTACTGGAGTAGATTCGGGGTCTGCGTTTGTTGGTCTGTTGGAACCCTTCGCGATAGAAGGTTAGTAAAATTGCTTACATGACTAGACTTCATTTGTTGTATTTATATATAAAAGTTGCCAGTACATAACGTTGTAGATAGTTTTCTTTCCATTGTAATTATAGTACCTATACTGATTTTTGGGTGAATTTTAGTATCTATTTCCAACAATTTCATTATTGAACGAAATATACCTAATAATAAGTCAATTACTAAGTATATATTACTTAATATTTTTGGGAATAAAGTTACATTCAGATGGGGACTTGTAAAGACTCATAGTCCACAGTCCTACTACTGGTTCTGCTAAAGGCATGTCCTTCAGACTAATATAAACGCCTTCTTAGGGACACTTTAATTGTCATATTTTATAAAGTTAGTAAAGTAGTTTTGTAGTATTCACTGCAGCTATGATGTAAGAAACTAATTCTCATATTCTTTCAACTATGATTTTATGTAACGACCACATTAGGTAAAGCAGGTAACGCCTGACTTATTATTTCATTTTAGTTATTTATATTGGTTAGGTTATGATTCTTCAGATAAAGTTTTCGTTGGCATACAGGGTATTCTACAAAAGGATCAGTATAGGCTACATTTAGTATTTAATCAAAATTCACATTCTAAGGTTTATACGTTTACTTTACTATTCGTGTAAGGTGGAACGATCAAGTGGGATGGCTAGTATAGTAAGCTCAGTTTGTT
Source organism: Lochmaea crataegi (assembly GCA_947563755.1). Taxonomy (NCBI): domain Eukaryota; kingdom Metazoa; phylum Arthropoda; class Insecta; order Coleoptera; family Chrysomelidae; genus Lochmaea; species Lochmaea crataegi. The sequence goes on from OX387436.1 coordinate 30,745,784, forward strand.
TATAGTAACTTTTGAAGTTGATGGGGGGTCAGTTTAGTTTTCCTATAAAGGTAAAGTACCTTTTGAAACTTTTGTCTTAACTGGGAGTTGTCAAATCAATTTTGTGGGACACAATAATTGTCAAGATTTTATACAATTTTGGTAATGGGTTGTATTGTTTTTGAAGGGTTCAAGTTCAAGTTCAAGTTCAAGTTCAAGTTCAAGTTCAAGTTCAAGTTCAAGTTCAAGTTCAAGTTCAAGTTCAAGTTCAAGTTCAAGTTCAAGTTCAAGTTCAAGTTCAAGTTCAAGTTCAAGTTCAAGTTCAAGTTCAAGTTCAAGTTCAAGTTCAAGTTCAAGTTCAAGTTCAAGTTCAAGTTCAAGTTCAAGTTCAAGTTCAAGTTCAAGTTAACGTTCAAGTACACGTTCCTGGTCAGGTACATCTTTTGGCTTTTGGCTGTACAATCGGGAGCAAGTAAGGACCAGTAGAATGGACAAGTTGAGGATAGACAGTGGGGACGCCGGAGATCCTAGGAGGAAGATGGTCACAGGGGATGAGGTGTAATCCCATCTCATTTTATTTCCGATTCTTATTTTTTTTTACTTATGGTTATTTAGTTTATAGTTTTTACCTACAGTAGAGCAAGAAACCTGAATACGGGGGGTTAATTGGCTATTACTAGTTTTAGGATTCTGTTTTATTTCTTTCTCTATATAACTATTACGGGGGGTTACTTGGATTTTACTAGTTTTAGTTTTTTTTTTACGTAAAAGAACAAATGGTTCGCAGTTCACTAATTTCAGTGTAACTATTACGGGGGGTATATTGGATTTTATTAGTTTTAGGATATTACGGGGGGTATATTGAATTTTATTAGTTTTAGGATATTACGGGGGGTATAGGATTTCAATAGTTTTAAGTGTATATATATGAAAGAACAAATGGTTCGAGGTTCACTTCTTTAGTGTAACGATTATATACGGGGGGTTGTTGGATTTTAATAATTTAGTTTTTGGTTGCGTACTTCAGTACTATTACGCCAATATTATTTGGTCATCTATGGTCAGTAAGACTAATTTGGATAACTCAAATTTACATCATTATGAGATAAATGTCATTAACAGGTTCTTGGCCCACTAAGGCTGTATATTATTGTTAACACTACTTATCACCTTTCAGACATTTATTTGCGTAGCGTGCGGCTGTTTTGGATCCAACATAGTCGTGCGCCACGGTTTCCTTTTTTTTGAGTTTTACTCATTGTGATCATTGATTTATGATATTGCGGATGTAGATTTATTGTATCTGATGAGTGCAAGTAAATATATGTATATTTTGGGTTAATAATAATAAGGGTTGTAAAGGGGTAGGTTTTGTATTAATCTCAATTCAGGAATAACAGTTCGTTTTGTATCATCACACTGAATTTTAAGTACTCCGTGGAGTTTGGTTCTTCAGCGTGAACATACTTATACTTTGTAATTTTTTTTTAATTATAAACATTTTGTCGCGACTTGCAAGTTGGATGCTGTTGGCTTCGTTTACTTAATTAAATACTCTATTGTAAGGTAAGGTTTAGTCTCATTTCTTCCTCATGTACCCTTTGCAAGTTTAGGGTGGGGGAAAACAGTTCTTGAGGTCATTTAAACTTCGCTGGCGCCCATAAATATTTCCGGTAAATTTTATACTCACACCCTGCCACCGTTCTGAGTGAGCTGAAGGCCCTAAAGGTTGACACCGGGACAACTGGACTTACTTGTAACCCTATAGACTACTTTTTGTCTTGAGAGAAAAAGGGAAGGTTACAATTACTTTCTCCAACAACTGTGAATTATTTTTTATAAAACACCGGACTTGATAAAAATCAAATTGCCACATAACTTACAAATCATTATCATACTCCAATGCTTCCTCAATAAGTTGTAAAAACTGTAGAACTGTGGGCTATCCATTGTTTCAAAATAATCACTCCTCTCGTAATTTCTGCGAGGAAATCCAAAATTTATTATATCAGGAATATCTTGGTCATCTTCAATAAATATTTCATCCTTTATTTTCATGTTATATCACAAATTTACAGTCAACGAAAACCTCGAGGAACGACGACGTCGACGACACAAATGCAAAATGCAAATGACATAGGTTAGGAAATCTCGATTATCCATCGATATTGACCGATTAGTTTCAAGCTAGTTTAAGCCTGAATTTCAGAGCGGTGAATAATAAATATTTGGCTTGATCGAGATTACCTTCTTAATCTGGATTAAGTCTAGACGGTGCATAAGGTCGTTAATGCGTCAGCTGCTTCCGATTCGGGATTATCATTGAATGATGTGTTGAAAACGGGACCTGTTACACAAAAGGATTTATTTACCATTGCGACAAATTTTCGTGTTCACAACATAGTATTTACGGCGGACGTCGAGAAGATGTATCGTCAATGCAACATCAATGCGTCTCAGGAAAATTCAGCTGATTTAGTTAGTAGAGGCTGTGCGCCTGATCTTTTAAAAACCAAAACTCTGTGGTTGGAAGAACCGAGCTTTTTAAAATACGATGTTAACGCTTGGCCCTCAAATCAAATTGATGCAATTGATGACATTCCTGATAAACGGAAAAACGCGGCAATTTCGTTAGTGAATATCAACGCTGAATTTTTATTTGCGAGATTTTCGAAATTAACAACATTACAAAGGGTAACCGCGTATATGTTACGTGATCAACGTGAACACTTTTCGACTGAATTGAAATGTCTTAATACCAATAAACGGCTACCCAACAGTAGTAGAGTTCAAAATTTGAATGTATTTGTAGACAATTCAGGACTATTGAGAGTGGAAGGTCGAATAAGACACTCTCAAGAAAACACCCAATTTTACTACACCCTAAACACATTCTAACTAGATTGCTTATTGTATCTGAACATAAAATTTTATCACATGCTGGACAGCAAGCCGTTTTGGCGACTCTAAGACAAAAATATTGGCCCATTAACGGTAAAAGTGTGGTCAGGAATGTACTTCTCTCCTGTATCCTTTGTTTTAAGGTTAAACCGACTAGCAATTCACAGTTGATGGGAGATCTACCTGAACCAAGATTGTCCCCTGCTCGTCCCTTTTCCACAAAAGGCGTGGACTACGCAGGGCCAATATTACTAAAGGATGGTAAGACCCGTACTCGAAAACTCGTAAAGGGCTATATATGTATTTTATTTGTTTTCTAATGAAAGCCGTCCATATTGAATTGACCGGTGATCTGACTTCAGATACATTTTTGAACTGTCTAAAGAACTTCGTTTCGCGCCTAGGATTGTGTACTCACATTTTCAGCGACAACGGCTCGAATTTTATCGGCGCAAGAAACGACCTTAAAGTAACGATCAATTCTTTAGGAACGGATCCTGAATTTAACAACTATTTGATTCAAAATCATATCGCATGGACTTTCAACTGTCCTTATATGTCCCATCAGGGCGGGTTGTGGGAGGCGGCAGTAAAGTCTACTAAATTTCACTTGGTAAGGATAGTTGGTAACAGTCACTTGACCTATGAGCAATTAAATACTGTATTGTGTCAAATCGGGGCTGTCCTTAACTCCCGTCCTCTGACTCCTTTATCAAATGACCCGGAAGATTTAACCCCACTTACCCTTGCTCACCTGCTAATCGGTGACACGTTGACCGCTGTATCTCAAATAGACGTCACCTATGTACCCGAGAATCGACTGAAATTGTTCCTGAGACGTCAATGGATGTTTCAACACTTTTGGCGTCGTTGGTCAAAGGAGTATTTAACGTCATTACAGCAACGCTCCAAGTGGTGTAAGGACAATCCAAATGTGAGCATTGGAGACTTAGTTGTACTGAGGTAAGATAACTCTCCGCCTTTATGCTGGAATGTTTTTGATATCTGCCTCTTCTGAATTCCAAGATGTTTTACCATATCATAGTTTTCTCACTCCCACTTTAAATCCGCTTCTTGGATTTTTGATTTTTTTTCTTCCCAGTTTTGAAAGTATAAGTCAAACTCATGATACTATTACTGACAAAATAAATTCACTTTGCGGACGAATTTCGGACGGCGTTGCGCATGATGTCACTTGGCGACAAAATCCTGCTTTCGGTATGGAAATGCATTCTTTTAGGTTAATTTTTAATCATTATCAGTATATTTTAATTATCATTATATTACAGGGAACCTACTAGTTTCTAAAATATTTTCTTAGTGTCTTAGGACAAAATATTCGTTTATTTTAGAACATTTTAACAGATATCTGTGTAATATCGGACCGCATTTGTCTAATTTTACCTGACCAGGACCAAGAATTTCAAAAAATACTGATACGCCTATGAGTATGTCAATAGCTTTCGTTTCGTTTGCATATGGGTGGGCCAAATTTATTTAAGACGGTAAGTTGAGCTCATTGATATCAAAAGACATTTGTGGTAAATCGTAGGTAATTTTTTTTTACTTAATCAAAAACATTAACTTCGTATCATATTGATTATCTAATGATATTAATCCCGTAAAAGTTTGATTTGTTACGTAACTCGTTGAATCATTGACTCATACGACGTGAATATTAGCTGCGGCACTTTTCAACTTTAATCTTCGTGCAAGATTCTCAGTTATAAAATTCGACTGAGCCCCACTGTCTAACAACGCGCGGCATTCAATCCTATTTCCATCTTTGTTTAACAAAAAAACTGTGGCCGTGGCAAGTAAAACTTGGGAACCTCGTTTGCCATTGTTATGACTTTGTATCGAAGCGCAAGTGACGAGGGTACGCGACGTTGCTGCCTCGCCTTGTATCTCCGTAAGTTCAGCTGGTGTGGCTACCGCGTTATTCGCTGGAATTCACGTACCTAATTCTGATTTGTGTAAAAGCGAATTATGTTTTTTATTACAAAATTTGCAACCGCGTGATCTACATTCATAAAAAAAATCACCATGTCTTAGGCAATTCGTACACAGCTTAAGTTTTTTTATTTCATTGAATCTTTCTGTGACGGGTTTGGAATTAAAGGTTTTACATTCTTGATTAAAATGATTTTGTGAACAAAAACTACATGTCACGTTTCTATTCAAATGGTTAAAGTTTTGTTTGTTCTAAATTGCTCTCTTTTTTGTTTACCGTCGTTTTGTTCGGCTTCCATTAAATCAGATCTTTCACTTGAAAAATCTACAAAATTCGGTACTGTTATTTCACTTAAATCATCCCTTTTGGTAAATTTGTCCCAATCTTTTTTAGATTGAGTGTCGATTTTTGATCTAATTGTACAAATCATAGGTGTATCCCAGTTGCCAGTCGGTTGTCCCAATGTGGTTAATGCACGAAAGTTTGTATTGAAGTTATGAATATATGTTTTGTAACGCGTTTTCGTCCTCCTCGTACTTTAAGTCGAGACTAAGTACCTGGACACGTCAGATTTTTATCGTGGTTAACTCCACGGCCCCTCGACTCCAAAGTTTCGAGAGTTCCGGATAACAACAGATAGGTACGGAAAATGCCAGGGGTCGGATTGTAACTTACTGTATAAAATAAGTAACGGTATACTTGTTTTCATAGTCCTTTATTGTTCGACGGTTCGAACAAAATTACCCTAAAATAATCGGCCAATAGAATAACTGCTGTTGTCAAACTTAAAGACAATACATTTGGAACCAATGGTAGTACCGAAGAACTAGTAAAATATTAATAAAACTACAATATGTAACGGTTGAATTTGTCACTACGTTTATTGTATATATTAAGTATTTGTATATAGTAATTACCTGACAGATTTTGTCTTTATATTCCTAACATCATTTGTTCACTGCGAAAAGACTTCAGTAGTTATATAATTTCTGTCAGCCCAGAGTTTTAGGGACTACTCTGCCATCATCCTTCCGGCGAAGTGGTGCAGGCTGTAACCAAACAATTGTATATTTTGTCGCTAGGTAATGTAACTAATGTAAGTTTTGCGACCTTACGATACAAAACGAGCGCATATCATGTAAATATCCGTGGGTAGATTCATGTTAGTTGTTTTTTTTGTTTGTTATAATAGGGTTCAGTTATAAATTACTGATTCCTTGACTTGTAGTCTAAAACATTTAAAGTAGTAATTAGGTTTCAAAAAACGCCGATGAGATTTTAGGCATATTTGAAAAACTTTAAATATTTTACAATTCACCTAGTTCGAGTTAGGCGTTTCGTAATACGCCTCTGCCTTGCTCCGGCTTATTCAAAAACTGTTACGGCAGTTGGGCAGTTTATTCCGGTGAACTATTACCGTTTAAAAAGGGGAATTCAATTGTGTTATATAATGTTACAAGAGGCTGACGATATTGTCGAAAGGAGAGAAATAATGATTACATAGAATTGGATAAATTCTATGCAGGTGAGTACAAATGATACAAATCTTAGAATTTAATGTAGAAATAGCTAGCCATAACCTCAAAAAATGAGAATGCGGTAAATACCATGTTCCGGACGGCGTTTCTTTAAACTTATTAGTGAAAGCAAAGAATACACCGGGTGTATTATGTGGTGAAGGTTTTCTCATAGTTCTTTATCGATAATATATGCTTTTTTTATTGCAGAACATGAAAGAAGTATTAAGAAACCATGGAATTCGACGAAAATAGAGGAAGTATGCAATATTTTAATACTCGCAAGGCAAAATAGAGAGCAAGGTAATAGAAGATCAAATAAACAGCATTATTTCTCAAGAATTTATGAGATATTGGTGGAGTGAAAAAAGTCGTAAAGAAAAGGTCTTGTAATGAAGATGAACTCACTTTTATTGTGCCTTATGAAGAATTTTTCGAGAAGTTGAAAGACGATCACGTGAGTACAGGCCATGGAGGTCGTGATAAAATGATAAAAGCTCTTAAGCCAAAATATGCAATACCTCGACCAGCAGTCGAAGTTTTGGTGAAATTGTGTAGAACTTGTGATACAAAAAAAAACAGCTACCAAAAAAAGGAGTTGTCGTCAAGCCCATACTTTCCAAAAGTTGGAATCACAGAGGGCAAGTAGACCTAATTGATTTACAATCAACTCCAGATGGCGACTATAAATGGTTGCTGAACTACCAGGATCACCTGACTAAATTTGTTCATTTGAGACCGTTAAAATCAAAGTGTGCATCAGATGTTTCATCAGAACTTTTGAAAATATTTTTAGAATTTGGTGGCCCCAGCATCTTACAGAGTGATAATGGAAGAGAGTTTGTCAACGTCATTATCAAGGATTTCGTCTCAAAATGGCCCTCTTTTAAAATAATTAATGGGCGTCCCCGTCATCCACAGAGCCAAGGAAGCGTCGAAAGATCTAATCAGGACGTTGAAAATATGCTAAGAGCTTGGCTGAGTGACAATGATTCAACTAATTGGTCAACCGGCTGTTATTTTGTGCAATGGCAGAAGAATGCATCTTACCATCCACTAATTAGGCGCACCCCTTATAAAGCATTATTCGGCATAGATTTTCAAGTTGGCCTGTTTTCTTCTGATTTGCCCAATGACGTTGTGGAAGAAATAAACACCGAGGAAGAGTTAGAGAATATTATTCCAGAATATTCCCAAAGTGTTGAAGAAGCAAACCATATCGAGATAGAGGAAACTCCACAGTCGACCGATTCAACTTCTGAAACTACAAATGATGACATTCAAATAATGAATATTGACGATATCTCAATAATACTAAATTACGAACAAGATTCTGTTGTTAATGATACAGAGTTTCTAGAAGTATCCAATAATATTTTTCTAGAAGAAGCCGATAATCTGCCAGCAGTCTCAAATCTTTATTGCTTAAAATGTAAGATGAAAAATCCCTTTAATCAGGCTGTTGCTGATGGACAAAAATTGATGTGTAATTTGTGCCTCAATCAGGAAAAAATAATAACAGAAAGAATAGACAGTGCTATCGGACAGAAACGTGCCGCAGAAAAAATGCTTGAAACCTCAAACAAGAAGCTGCAACCATTGAAAATCGGACGAAACGTTATAATTGAGGTTTCAAAAGTAGACAGGGGGCCTCTAGATCCTAAAAATATAATTGGATCAATTTTGGATTTTAAAAATGGAGTGTATCAAATTGGTACGAAGTACGGTCTGTTGAATCGATGGTTCTCCAGAGATGAGATCAGTGGAATAGAGAGCAACGAGCGAATTGAAGTTCCAAGTGAAAACACTTTCTCTTTAAGAGAAGCAATGGGAATGTTTTCCAAGTTTGGGAAGCAAGGTTTTAAAAAATGTATGTGCAAACCCAACAAAAACCAATGTAGAATAAATAAGTGCTTTTGTTTCAAGGCCCACATGAAGTGTACAAGCAAATGTCACTTTAGTGGCTCCTGCGGGAATAAATAATCACTATCTGGCGTGGATCCTTCAGTTTTATAAGTTCCTTAATACATTTTTAGCTTATGGCTAAGTTATATTGTAACATAGCAATAAAACAGTTATATTTTAATAATTACTATTATTATTATTTTACTGGCGAATAGTCACTAAGTATGTGTGCCCTACCTATTTTTAAATAAACCGAAGCAAGGCATAGGCGTATTACGCAACGCCTAACTCAAACTAGGTGAATTGTAAAATATTTTAATTTTTTCAATATGCCTAAAATCTCATCGGCGTTTTATAAAATGCCTAAAATTGTAGTCAGATTGTAAAAATATAATGGTTTTACAATATGCCAAGTCACTTTGAAAAAGCCCAGGCGTTTTATAAAAAGCCTGGTTTTCAAATACGCCTACGACATATATATTAGATAGGTAGTTCCTTACTGATTTATCATTTTATGTAATTGTAATAGTGGAAATTAATATTTTGCGGTAAATTTTCATAATTTAATCCACTTGCGCATGCGTCTCTACCTTGGTACCAACGCCTTGACTATGGTGTCGCCTTGTATGGAATTTATTTTATAAACTGTATGCTACTTTTCAGGTTCGTTTTTTAGAACATATAAGTAATACGTTCTAATTTAATCACTACTGGTTAACTTGAACTGCCATATTAATTTCTCACTACGTAGGTCAATTAACTGGTATAGGTTGGAATTTAATTTTTTACTTAATTACAGTTACCTGTAAATAATTGTCTTATCAGTGAAGCGCGATCCATAGACGTCAAAAAATGATAGTTCAATACTATTAAACGCTTTACAAACTTAGAAAAATTAATGTCCAAAGAGCAGACCGTCCACTAAGAAGCAACAACTACTTCTCGGGCTATATGCCCCGACAGACATTGAATTACACTTCTAAAGTAAACGGGGTTGGTATATCTGTTAAGATAGAACCAACCATTCTGGTTTGCGATTAGAAGGAATAACATCACTTGTCGACCGGTTTCGGCGTTTTTGCGCCTCATCAGCACAAGGTAGATGCTATTCGTCCAGAAGCTCTGAGAGCATAATCCTGGACTAGAGATTACGTTGATACCACACCAATACATTAGCCTTAGTAAAGGAAATGTTAAGAGTGCGATATCAGCGACATCTCTACAACTAATCACAAACCAAAATTCTATATCGACAAAAAACCATCTCTGTTTTGTAGGTATTTACTTAATTACAGTTACCTGTAAATAATTGTCATATCAGTAAAGCGCGATCCATAGACGTCCAAAAATAATAGTTCAATACTATTAAACACTTTACAAACTTAGAAAAATTAATTTCCAAAGAGCAGACCGTCCACTAAGAAGCAACAACTACTTCTCGGGCTATATGCCCCGACAGACATTGAATTACACTTCTAAAGTAAACGGGGTTGGTATATCTGTTAAGATAGAACCAACCATTCTGGTTTGCGATTAGAATGAATAACATCACTTGTGGACCGGTTTCGGCGTTTTTGCGCCTCATCAGCTAATGTATTGGTGTGGAATCAACGTAGTCTCTAGTCCAGGATTATGCTCTCAGAGCTTTTGGACGAATAGCATCTACCTTGTTTGTAAAGCGTTTAATAGTATTGAACTATTATTTTTTGACGTCTATGGAATTTAATTGTTAATCATTTGATTTTTCATGTGTAACAGAGGTTCACGCTATTTCCTTTAAGTGGGGGGGGGGGGGCATTTACTAGAGTTTTCAATAGCTATTAATTGTAAAACACTCCCTTAAGGGTATTAACTATTTTTAATTAAATAATTATAAGGAATATAAGCTGAGGTTTGGCTTTTATTTTCATCCCTTGTTTTACTGAGTTATTGGGGGGATATTAGTCGTGCTAGGCCAAAGTGGAAAACTCAGTTGGCGCCCACACAAGTTGTCTACTATTTTGTCCGGAAGATCAATAAGAGGGATCCACCCCTATCTCCGTTCTGAGCGACGTCGAAGGCCTAAGGTTGTCACCGGAGCAACTGAAACTTATGTGACCAAGTAGATACAAAGTAATTTATTATCTTGCACTTTTTTTTATTATCATTTAAATTTCATAAATAAATTGTTATTTGGGCGAGAGCTCAATTTTTAAGGTTACAAATAATTCAACAACGGTATATATTCTCTAACATATAGTAGGTAGGATCATGAAGCAAACACAAAAACTTTACCAAAGCTACCAAAGCAAGGCAGTAAGCGGACGGATATCCCAATACTAGGCAGAATATGAGCGGGCAGATATAAACAAACGATTCATGTACAATGCAATAAAATGAAATAAAAACATTTTTACGGACTCAGTGGTTTTATAAACGTAAACTAAAATATTTCACGGTCTTAAGCAACGGTTTAACAAAATTTGGAAGTTAATTTCCATAAAACAAAAAAAATCATAGAAAATAAATGTAATGGATGCAAAAACGTCAATGGATACGTTGGTAGACTAAAGGTGTAGAAGGGCCTCTGAATAGGTGGTGTTGCAGGTCACATGGAGGATCATCTCAAGATAATGAAACAACTACTTCTAGCACTGGGATATGTTTGATTTATTTACTATAATACATTACACTAATTACAGTAAAGGTGTAGTCTGTTTTTGTGTATTTCTTTTATCAAACCTGATTCTAATTTGACTTTACAATTAACATCACTCACCTCTGTGACTGTAAATGGACCTATATACTGAGATTCGAATTTGGATCTATTTTCCCTTGTTACTAAAACTGAATCCCCTACTTTAAAATCAACTGGGTTGGCTACCTTACTATGATGGTTTTGTCTACTCAGTTTATATTTGACTGAATATTTTCCTGCTCGCTGATGAGCTACCTGAAGTTTATATTTTAACTCATTTTGATATTCGTCAATATTATAACATGGATCGATTTCATTCGTGAGATTCTCGGGTAGGTTAGCGCGTCTTCCATTCATTAATTCAAATGGTGTATAGCCATGATAAGAGTTTGGAGTCGTATTATAGCAATAAGCAAATAATTTGCACCATTCGTCCCAATCATCCTTACTCTCATTTATGAAATGTCTCACACTCATTAAGCGTTCTGTGTAATTTCTCGCACCCTCCTATGGACTGGTGGTGGTACGCTGTTGAATAATTATGGCTAATATTTAACATCTTCGTTAAGGCATTGAATATTTCATTTTTATATGCTGTTCCTAAATCTGTCCTAATTTGTTTCATCAGACCGTACGTTGGTATGAAATTTTCAAAGATTCCACGAGCTATCGTGTTTGCTTTTTTATTTTTTACTGGGATTATTACTGCATATTTTGTTAATTCACATACCAGTGTAATGCAATAACGGTTACCATTTTCACTTTGTGAAAAAGGACCTATCGTATCTATATACGATATATCCCATGGTTTTGCTGCCGTATCTGTTAATACGAATTCTTCCTTGTGATTATTCTTTGACTTATTGACTTGCTACTTGTGACATTGCTCAATATATTTTCTGGCAGGGTCGCCATGTAATGGATGCAAAAACGTCAATGGATACGTTGGTAGACCAAACGTGTAGAAGGGCCTCTGAATAGGTGGTGTTGCAGGTCACATGGAGGATCATCTCAAGAGAATGAAACAACTACTTCTAGCACTGGGATATGTTTGATTTATTTACTATAATACATTACACTAATTACTATTACTAAGGCTATGCATAAGTACCTAGCCGTATAGCGTACTTATACTTATTGGTTAAGGATTACTTATCCCTGACCATTCGACTATATAGAATGTTTTTCATGACTCATTCTAAATCAACTTCTTTCTGATGAATATTGAATGTATATTTATATAACCAGTCAAGTTCGAGTAAAACAAATAAACATATTATTGTTTTGCTTTGCTTCACGATTGAACTTGACAATAACCTTCTTAATTTATATTTATATAATAATGAAATGTTCGAACGTTTTGTTGAAATAAGATCAAGGGAATGTAATTCTTATTTTAAATATTTATTATTATATTGGGCCAAAAGGCATCACATAAAAATGTCAACGAGTCCCGGGCAGGCGGCGATTCGCTGAAAAACCTGGCAGAATAAATTTAATCCCCGAACAAAACCCACGAATCGCCCAAAAATTAAATATTATTTCCGGGAGCCGGAAAACCCTAAGACCCAAATCAAAACAGCGGAAAGAGGGAGAAATCTTAACAAGACTCGAGTCAGTCGGCGATTCGCTGAGATTCCTGTTAAAGAAATAAATTTAATTCCTGAACGAGACGTCCAGAAATCAAATATGATTTCTTAAAACCAAGCAATTATTCACAAATTCAACGGAAAGAAAAGAAAGAAATCTCAATTAGACCCGAGTCAGTGGGCGATTCACTGAGATTCCTGTTAAAGAAATAAATTTAATTCCTAAACGAGACGTCCAGAAATCAAATATGATTTCTTAAAACCACACAAATTATTAACAAACTCAACGGAAGGAAAAGAAAGAAATCTCAACAAGACCCGAGTCAGTCGGCGATTCGCTGAGATTCCTGTAAAAAAAAATTTAATTCCTGAACGAGACTTGCGAGACGTCCAGTAATCAAATATTATTTCTTAATACCCAAGCAAAGAAACTCTATAAACAAAACGAAAGATAGAAAAAAAATGTCGGTAAATAAAGCCACCGGAATAACAACGTTGCTCACAAAAACTTGATTCTGGTTCAAAACAGTATCTACGGACAAAATTGACAAATAAAATTTTAAAATGTACGGTAAAAAAAATATATCGTGTCGTTTACACTTTATTTATCGGAAAAGCGAAAATTAAAAATACCAAATAATAAAAACCACTGAGTATTATCTGACGGTAGTAGACCCAACAAATTTAATCATTGGTACAGAATGTACAATTTAACTATCAAAATAATTTTCAACAAAATAAATTTCTTCTGAAATATAACGGAGCAAAATATAATTTTTACCTTGAAAACACTAGGTTCACCACTTTCGAGGAACGCTGTATTTGCCGTTTACTTTTCGGACTTCTTAAAGGCGAGAGCGGAGAGAGAAAAAGTTCTTTTCAAAACTGTTGTTTTGCTATTTATGCCTTCGTTCCCACTAATCGCATCAAAATAATTTTAGTAAAAAACTCAAACTAGATTTAATTGCTGTATACCAAAATTCATATGGATCTACTGAATGGCCGATATGTTTTAATCAAATAAAATTAACGTGTATGTATACCGGATGTCCCAAAAATTATATATGAACGGACTTGTGACCAAATTGTTTTACCAGGTAAAATTTAAATTTACTACCTTACAACATTTGAAAAAAAAATTAAAAATTAAAAGTGAGGAAGGAGGAAGTAACCTGTTACCTATTTTACATATTGAAAACTAAATAAACTGAAATTATACTGGAAGAAAACAAATTCAAATATTTATCAAACCCAAAAAGTAACTTCGTTACAGTTTTTAACGATTGTTCAAAGTCTGGCTTCACGTGTGGTAAATCATAAATAGCCCTCATATGTTTGTGTATTATACGTTTAAGATTTTCATATTGTTCCTGTAACATAGTCCAAGCAATATCATAGTTTTCGTTATTAATAGGTATGCCTTTGATTACATCTTCAGCTTCGCCCTTTAAACACCCTTTCAGATAATAAAATCTTTGTACTCTCGATATATTCTCATTTTCATTCACTATGTCTAAAAATAAGTCGCGAAAGCCTATCCATTCGTCTAATTGGCCAGTGAAGCTGGGCAGACTTATGGCCCTATGCACCGTGTATATTTAAGCTAGGCTCAAGACTTAAACGCGCTTAACTTGCATGCACCGTAACTTGAACAGACTGTAAACTCGCTTAAAATTAAGCTTCTGTGTTCGAGGGCTTGACGTTAAGCTCAGCTTTATAGTAGATTAACCTTACTTTTATTCTGCTCTTATTTGTTTTAAAATCGTTGGCATTTCTTGATTTTATTAATTGACATTATGGATATGGTCGATATGGTGGAAGTTGAGGATTAAATTTTTATGGAGGATGATCTGGATTTTCTTGATATAATAGATTTTGGATTTCCACGAAGAGTTCATAGAAGACCCAATTACATTGAAGATATGGACGATATTGGATTTTTTCGCAGGTTTGGGCTTACTAAAGAAGCTGCCATATCGGTTCTAGAATTGATAGAGCATAGGTTGGAATTTGAAAATGATTTGTAAGAATTAATCTTTTAATTCTTTTTCTTCACCAAATCAGTGCTCACCAAATGAATATAGGAGATATTATGCATATGAATCAAAGTACTGTGTCTAGAATTGTAAAAAAAGTTTCTGAAGCACTAGCTACTCTACGAAATAGATTCATCAAATTACCAGGAACCCCACAAGAAATTTTAACTTGTCAAAATGACTTTTATCAATTAGTGCGTTTTCCACGGGTGATTGGATGTGTCGATGGGACTCTTGTTAAAATACTATCACCAGGTGAATATTTAAGTATTTTTATAAGAGTTTGCCTGTAGAATTTTAACTGGTTCAAATTATAAAGTAATGAACATAAATTTGATCTGGTGAAAGTATTAACATTTATTTACAGGTGGTGCAGATGGAGAAGTCTATAGAAATAGGAAATCTTATTTCTCAATTAATGTTCAGCTAGTATGTAATAATAGCTTAGAAATTAACAATGTTGTGGCAAGATGGCCAGGTTTAACCTATGATGCCACAATATTTAATAACAGCCATTTAAGAATAAGATTTGAAGCTGGTGAATTTGGTTTGGAAAAACAAAAAAAAAACTGCCCTGTGGAAATAGAATGTATCTCCCAATTAATGAACAAAGAAGTATTACAGAATACCAAAAAACTAACAACTACAACAATTTCCATTGCGCATGATCTAACACAAATTCAACAAGAACAATTAAAGATTTTGAGAAGACACCTTACGGAGGCAAGAGAAGAAAGTAAAGAAAAGAAAACAAACTTTTCATTGATAATATAGCTTATACCGCAGAGAAAATGTTAATTAAAGAAATCAATATTACAGAAATCAAGAATATTACTAACAAAACCAATTCGGAGGCCATTCCAAATAATTCTAATACAAAGAAGCCTTTTACACAAAAGCAACCACAACCAAAGGAAGAGGTTAAAGGTATCAAAACCCGTTCTACCTCGATCAGCTCTCAAGAGGACAGAAATAGACTTTAAATATTCTTTGTTTTATATTGTGTTTAATTTGACTTCTATTGTGAACGTTTTAAGCTTTGGGATATAGACCAACAAAACAAAAACAGAGAGTATATGATACTAATTAAATCTTCTGCTGTAGGTATACCAGTTGTAAGTAGTATTAGGTTAAAGAAGTTTTGGAAATAAATGACATGTGATGAAATGTGATGCAGCATTTGAACACTTAAAACGGGTTTACCTGCAAATCCAGATATGGCTAGGGAATGATTTGATAATCGAAAGTTGGGGATGGAACTATTCCAATAATATCTATCATCCAATAACTATGAATCCTGCTCCGGAAAATGTATTAAAAATGTTATTTTGCAATTGCAAAAAGGGATGTGGAACTGCATGCGGATGCCGGAAAAGTGGATTATACTGTGGTGTAGCTTGCCTACAATGCAACGACGACAGCTGTTTAAATACAGCGACTATGATTCAAATAAATGAAATAGAAGATGATATTTGAAAAAATGTAAATATTTAAATAAACAAATATTTTCTAAATATTTATAGTCATAATTTGCTTATTTTTTAATAATTACTAATAATGTTACACTTATGTGTTATAGTAAAGGAAGACAATTTTTTTTAATGCAAACTATTTAAATACACACATATTTTATATATTTTTTAATTTTTCCATTTAAATATTCGTAATTTATTAATTTCTTGCAATAGCTTTCACTTCTTCCACAAAAAAAAGTAAACAGCGTAATCTGTATTATAGAACATAAGTTATAGCAATCATCAATTTTTACTAATTCAAAATCAAATGCACAACTTTTAAATAGGTAGAGATTTTTATTTATGTTACTCATAACACATTCCCGCAAAAATCATTTAATTTCATCCAGTCGCTGAGAGATCCGAGGTTTAAACGTTTTAAACGCTTCAGGCACTCCATTAATAATGCAACTAAAAAATAATAAGTCACCAGGTGCCGATGGACTCAAATCTGAAATGTTAAAAAAAGTGAAAGACTACATTTCTATACCAATAGCGTATCTGATCAACAAATCATTATCTGAAGGAGATTTTCCATCTACTTTTAAGATTTCAATATTAACTCCCATTTACAAACAGGGTGATAAAACAGATACATCCAATTATAGCCCAATCTCCATAATTAGCTGTTTGGCCAAAATTCTTGAGAAAGTTATCCAAAATCGACTGCATCATTTCTTAGAGTCAAGTAAATTACTTTCTTCACAGTACGGATTCAGAAAAAACTGTTCTACCCAAGATGCCATTAAGATACTAACTAATAACATATAATAGTCTTAATAAATTCATGCCTGCTGTTGGTGTCTTTGTCGATCTAGCTAAGGCCTTTGATAAGGTTGATCATGGTATACTTATAAGCACCTTGGAAGATCTAGGCATATGTGGTACACCCCTCCAACTTTTACGAAGCTACCTATCAAATAGACAACAAACGGTAAAAATAGAAAATACGTTGAGTATTGAACGAACTGTCTCATGTGGTGTACCTCAAGGCACGGTATTAGGACCTATATTTTTTAATGTTTACCTAAACAATTTATTCTTATTAGAAACAAAATTATTAGTTTTGCTGATGACACAGTACTCTTTTGTGAAGACAGTAACTGGTTTAATTTGAAACAAAGACTAGAACAAGACTTGCTAAGCATTAAAGAATGGTTTGATAACAGATTACTTTCAATAAATTTCAAAAAGACTTTTTATCTCCCATTTAGTTCATATTACCACTCTTCCGAATTTTAACCTTCAAGTAGGAACTCAATTTACTGTTTCAGCCCAAACTAGCGTAAAATATCTTGGTATAATATTAGATTCGAATTTAAGATGGGATCAACATTGTGTATCTTCTAAGGAAGTTAAGGGTTATACTAATTAAATTCAAGCGAATATGTAGTATACTCAACTTGAAACAAAAAATAATAGTTTATAAGAATCTAGTTGAATCTCACTTGAATTACGGTATTATAGGATGGGGTGGTTTAGCAAAAGGACCCTCTAGAAATATTTCAAAAAAGATTTTCAAGAACAAAACTCGTTAGGGGTTATGATTGTTCCAGCAATGCACTCTATTCAGAGACAGTTATGTATGATATAAGGCAATTGTATTTTCTAAATGTAAGAATTGATCAATACACACATAACAACAAATTACAAGTTTTAAGGTAAACATATGCCACACGAAACAAATATGCATATATTCCTCCACACATGAAAAAAACAATTGGTCAAAGAAGCTGTGCGTTCCTAAGACCCAGAATATTTAACTTCTTACCTGTTGATATCAGAGATGAGACAACATTTTTTACTTACAAAAATGAAGTTAAAACCTTTTTGTCAAACACACCACGCGATTCAGTGCGTGAACTATTTGACAATCAATGTTAACTCTAAAATCATAGAGAAACGATCCATATAATATGAAAGGTGTATATAAACATGTACCTATGTTTCTGTATTTGTATGGAAATAAGTAGTATATGTCTATGTGTTATGTTTGATTGTAAAATTTTAAATCGTAATTATTGCTGTATTTTTTCAGCGGTCGATTCGTACAGCGTTGCACCTGCTATAGCCGTCGTGGCAGCAGTATGCTCTTACGGGTCGTTGGCGTGTGTGTCGATTTTTAAACGTATTTGTTTTTGTTGTTGCACTTGTTCGCGCTTTTGGCGCCAAAACCGTAAGTAAACAGTTTTCGTATTATTAGATGGTATTTGTGTGTGTTTTGTATTGTTTTAGATGGCGGGCGAATATGAGGCCGAGCAAAAGCGACTTCAAAAGTTGTTTGAAGAGGAAATCTCCGATGATGAGGAAAGTAATTCTACTCGTCATGACCTGATTAGTGACGTTGGAGAATATGGGTCAGATCCTAATTTTGATTGTACCGGAGAAGAAAGTTCGTCTCATAGTGGATGTTCGCCGCCGACAAGCAATTCGAGCCCACAAAATTAGGGAGAATTGTCATCCTCCTCCGAGGAGAATCTAGCGGTTTCTTATGATAACGTACATCTGGAAGCCGAAATCGAAGAGGAAGTAGAAGAATGGGCACAAAATGTGAAGATAATTCCTGAATTTTGCTTTAAAGAGGTTGGTGACAAACTTAATTTGCGTCCTGGTATAACGGCTTTGTAAGTGTTTGAGGCAGTATTTACTCCAGACATTTTAAATATTCTTGTTCAGTGTACGAACGAGTTTGCAATATGAATAGGCCATCTACGCGCTATAGTAGAAAACGTGTATTTCGAGAAACAAATGCACAAGAAATGAAACATTTTTTGGGGTTGTGTCTTTTACAGGCTCAAATCTCTATGCCACACAGGCGACGCTTATTTACTACTAATCCATTATACTTCCATCCGATTTTCCTGCACATAAGGTCTGGAAGGAGATACGAACAGTTACTACAGTGTTTTTCAGTTGCACCTAAAGGTGCTAAGGGAATGGCTAAGATAAACCCATTATTGAATATGCTGCTAAGTAGTTTTCAATCATGTTACTTGCCTTAAAAGGAACTTTCACTTGATGAGTCTCTTTTATTGCACAGAGGAAGACTTCGCTTTCGCACATATATTAAAGGAAAAAAGGCCAAATATGGCATTAAGTTTTATGAATTAAACTCTGATGGATTTGTACTAAATATCGAAATCTATTCTAGAGAACAAGAAGAAGTAAAGTGCTCCAAAATTGAAGATTTGGTATCCCGACTTATGAAACCATATTTGAATAAAGGACACATACTATACATGGATAACTATTATAATAGTGTATCTCTGTCCAACACTTTACTGCAACAAAAAACTCATGGCGGAGACAAGGAAATGTCTATGTTTCTTAATTGAAGGACAAGCAATGTATTTTCGGCACTTAAAATTTGTCAGATTGGTGAAATTGTTTGCTTTCGTGTGTATGCAACTTATTAGCAATCATCAGTCATTGAAGATAATTGATCACCGTTTTTTTTAAACTGGTCACAGTGAAATGGAGTGTGACTCCATTCACTCCAAAGTTGAAAGAAAGACAAAGTATGTACCAGTGTTCACGCCTAATGGTTGGACACAATTAATAAGGGATGCACGTGTATCACCGGAGCCTATTAATGTAAAAAACATTGTTTGATGAGTTTTTTGACTTCAAGGCTTTTTCAAGCATTTCTCTTAGTTTTAAAATTCCCTGGAGAAGAATTTGCTGGCTTCGCTATTTAAAAGAGCAGCCATCAAAATTCTAATACAGAACTGATTTTTCTGGAGATTTTGTTAAGATAGACTGCCGCAAAACTAAAAACCGTGGTCGTCCCACAACAGCTTCAATAAACAAAGCTTATGCAACTGAACTGCCTATTAGTGAAGCAAAGAAAAAAGATTTGCAAAAAATTGGTGAAGACTTAACGATTCCTAGGGCTAATCATGATTTTTATAAATGTTTAAAAACATTTATCATGGATGACTTACCTGTTACCTGAGCCGGTTATGGATGAAAACTCAAGAGTTTGGAAGCGACCAAGTTTGAAAACATCTTTCATTTTTTATTTAGTTTTACGTTACCATTACTTCATTCCAAAGACTTTTGTTTACTAGAATGATGTTTAATTTTTTGCATTTTAATTATTTGAGTTTTTTTTGTTTTGCTTTACTTAGTTATAAGTTGCCATTTCATTCCAAAGATTTCTGTTTTTGGAATAATGTTTGATTTTTTGTATTTTGATTAATTTAAGAAGTTTTCTATTTATTTTTAAGTTACCATGTCATTCCAAAGATTTTTGTTTGATAGAATGATATTTCATTTTTTGTACAAAATGTTTACTTTTTTACTTTCACGAATTTTTTTTCTCTTATTTTGCAAAGCCAAAAAACGAATGTGCTCTTTTTGAAAAAAATTACAAAAATTTCAAATTTTCAACCGACATTATTTATTGTTTTACAAAAGTAAACCTTTCAATAGTGGTTAAGTACCACAAAATGAAATCCCTATTTTTAGCAGTGTCTTCAATGTTTAAAACGCGTTTTTCTCAAAACATTATTATTACAGATCCATGGTTTTGGCATTGTACCGACGAATATAGAAGAACATTTGACAGCCCATGATCTGATAAGTAAACTACAAACAGAAATAAATAATATAAAACCATTTATATTTAACTGATTTGAAACACATTTACCTCATGTTCATTTGTATGTTCATCAGGCTGATCAATGTCCATTATAATTTCAATGTTGTTCTTGTTCATGTCTGAATCCTGAATTAAGAACCCAAATGTAACACGCTTAAACAAATAAAAACAAAATTTTAAAGTACCACCTTATCAATAGCAGCTTTTAAATTTATATCTGGAGGTGATTTTAGTATATCTAAACTGCTAATTGGGGTTGGTTTAACTATAGGCTTCCTCGACTCTAATAGTGATTCTGATTCAACTTCCTAAAAATATAAGACGGCAACACTGTTATATTAGCGTATTTTGTCATCGATTTCAAAATAGTTTCTAGTTCTTTGCTGTCAATTGAAGGCAAAGAATTCTATTCTAACCTGAAATCCTTTTGAATAGTAAGACAGACATAAAGTTTAAAATGAAGATTGGTGCTGAGCAAAAAGCCACTCTTGTTGAGATGTTAAGAGAGAGGCCAGAACTAATTAATGGAAAATTCGACTCCAATTTTACACATGCAGCTGCAAAGGCTGAATGGGAGGCTATTCTCAGGTCCTCGCTTGGAGCGATATCGATGTCGTTGAATGCGAGAGGATCGAAATTCATTGCTGTTTCGATTCTCATGCCCTCTCCTCGCCAAAGAGGAGTGCTTTATTTTACTCGTATTCGCATGTGAATAGACAATTCTAACCTATAATTTTTATTGAAACAGTGTTTTGGAAATTATAATTGTATATAAATCATTTATAATTGTAGTCATATATAAGTGATTGTAGTAATGGATGATCTTCTGTATATTGGACTGCTGGAAGACCTAGAAGAAGCTGAAGAAAATGTTGCAGAGCCCCATAGTTGTTTTAAGAGACCCTTTAATACAACTCAGTGATGTCCAATTTAAAAAAATATTTCGGCTAACCAAAACAAACTTTCAGATATGTCTTGGACATGATAAGAATATAACTGGTCGAACCTATAAAAACTACAGACTTGAATCCCGAACTAGTAGTAAGAACTGTCTTACTTTTTATTTGGTTTTGATTTATATAAACTTATTACAAATATGTAGCTGCTAGGTATTTAGTATGAAACTGATATACTATTAAAAGTTGTTAATGTTCTCTAAATGTTAAAATAAAATCATTTTATTTAGTTACTGGCAGCATTGAAGTTTTTTGGTAGTGGTAGTTACCAGCAAGATGTAGGTAATAATTATTGTTTGGGTATCTCCCAATCATCAGTGAGTCGATGCATTCACAAAATTATTGAGATATTCAATAGACAGGAAATAATGGATGCATTCATAAAATTCCCCCAAACAATTCCTGAGTTAAATGATATTAGGAGAAGGTTCACTCGCCCAATTATTCGGATATAGAATATGCCCACGTTCTTTTAGCAACTCTTTTAATTTTAAATTCAAATGAACAATGAAATCATTAATAATATCATAGACAAAATATCTGAATAAACCTAACCATTAAAAACTTATTCTTGGAAACACTTAAAAAAAGAAAAAAAGAAGAGAAAATCTTAGTGAAGTTTGTTTCAAAAGTAGTTGGTGCAAGACAAATCATTTTTAGGTCTACTTAAAATTTATGATTCTCTTTGCAGAGTACAACTTAAGTTTAGTTTGGTGCAAGTGGGCATAAGAACTACTAGACGATGAGGACGATTAGAGGGACGATTCATCTTCGGAAGACGAGGCTTGCACCCGCTATCGGTAACGTCCTGCGCCGTACTTCGACCGAACTCAATCTGAACGCACCCGAGCTCTGAACGCACCCCTGTCACTTGTCATTGGTAAGCACTCTTTTTGCCTTGGAATTTTTGGTTAGGTTATTGCTTTCTGGCGTTTTTTACATTTTTTGATCGGTTTTGTGTGCATTTTGTTGTAATTATTGAAGATTGGGTGCCCTCATCGTACTCAGAAGCATCCAAGCATTTTCAATTATTATTGCTGAGAAATAAGGTAAGAAAGAGATTGTTTAACCTACTTTATAACCTAAAAAATAAAGTCAGTTCTTTAAAGTATGCCTAATAAAAGAAACAGCGGAGGCTTCACTGCCAGCTACAAGCTACAAGAAAAAGTTCAATCAGTTTTTGCACTCAACACTCCAGAAATCATAGAACATTTATCTGAAATAGAATCAGGTACTTCGATTATTTTTTTTTAATATTACATTACAAGTTCCATTAAACTGCTATTTAAATTCCAACAACTTGCGCTAAAATAGCTATAAATAACAAAGTGTCACCCTTCCTTCTCTAGATATTCTAAGTAAACTGTATTAAAAGAAAAAAGAGTCTTTTGACTACCCTCAATTCTGTGTTTTTTTAACCCACAAAAATGGGGTTAATTTGTTTTTCTTATTCTGAAATTTTGATATATAAAATATATTTTTAGCTTTCGATAAAGTAGATAAAAACGATGAGACAAACCCAAAATTAATAACATCCATAATAATAAAAAATGTAGTAAACCCCTCAAGTCAGAATGAGACAATTGGAGCTTTTATTAATGATAATGGTAAACACTCATTTTTACTAAATAATCTTAATGATGTAAGTATTTCTGAAGCATGTATAACTCAGAACATATTTAATTTTTAGATTTCAATAAATTGGTAATCGGAGAGTTGTCCAGTATGCATTTAAAACTACAAGAAATTATGAGTGAGGTTTCAGTGCTTGTTCAGTTGCAAAGACAAACCGGCACTTGTACAAAAACAGAATATAGTTTAAAATTGAATACTTTAAATTCAAAATGTCCGCTTACCACAATTGAAGACTTGAGGAAATTTGAGTGATGGATTGAGGATGAAGAAAATTATAGAATAACAGTAAGTAATAATATTTTAATGAACATATGAAGCATTTTATTTGTATGTCTCTCATTGCATGTGGGATGTCATATTTGTTGCCCACCTAAAAGGGATTATAGATTACATGGGTTTTGAATGCATTGAGGTTGGGGCCAAGAATAAAAAAGAGAAGAGAAAAAGGGCGGTTAGTATATTATTACCGGGTTGCCTTTAAGGTTACATGTATCAATTATAAAAGTATAAATAAAACGTGAAGTTTATTATAATCATTGTTCTGACGTATTACGGAGTATAACAGTTTTTCAGAAGTGGGATTAACCAGAAATAATTGGATATTCAACCGGCGTGAAGCCACATGTCCATTATTCAGTGCAAAGCTGAGTTTGCATGGTTGATTGTCCAAATTACTGGTGTGCAGCCGTATAATCATTGAATAGTCAGTGAGAAGCTGATTGGTAACGATTCAACATGTCCAATGCTAACAATAACAATAACGTTCTTACTTACATGATGGATTGCCACGATATTTTCAAAATATACATGAAGTTCTATTCGTTTTAGATCCAGTTAGAAATGATATTGAAATAAATCAATGAGTTTTAAAAATTGAGGAATTCGGTGAACTCTACGACTGGGATGAAGTAGCAATGAAACACTATGCCCTTTCAAAGTTAGCAGGAGTAGCAAAGACCTGGCATGATAGTGTACCTTGCGAAAGTCGTTTATGGCCAGAATGGAAGGATTTATTAATCGATACAATCTCTGTTAAGCGTAGTTTAGTAGACCTAAGAATGAAAGCCCAGAATTATAAATGGAAACCTAACCAAGATATAGTTAAATATTATTTTGAAAAAATTGCACGTTGTACCAAGTGCAATATGCCACCAGAAGAGCAGATCGAATGGATTGTCCATAGATTGAACGATACTAGGTTCAGGGACTTTTTGGGACCATTAAGCAGATACAAAAAGGTAAACGAACTTCTGCCAGACCTCAAAGCGGGGGCAACTCATATAAGAAGATCGGTGAGTACAAAACATGTAAATTATTCGCAAAGTGAAAAAAAAGTTGATGTTACATCAAGAAAGTCAAAACAAGTAACTTGTTTCAAGTGCAGTCTTATTGGACATAATGCTGTAAATTCTAACAATAATACAAATGTTATTAGTGAGAATCGAGTAGATTCTAGTAATCCAGTATTAGTAATAAATAACCAAAGTTCACACTCAAAGTATTTTAAAGATGCATTAATAAATAATCATTTGATAAGATGTTATATAGATTTAGGTAGTAGTTGTGTAACTATAAGAGAGGATGTTCTGAGGCAGTTAGGACTTTCTTTTTATGAAAATGATGTACAACCATTAATTGGTTGTGGTAACGGGATAGTGAAACCATTGGGACTTCTTACTGCAATAATAAGTATTGATGGAGTCAGTGTAAAATCTAAAGTTCATGTAGTCCCAAAGGAGTCACAACATGTTCCTTTAATAGTAGGGCATCCTTTTACAGAACAACCTAATGTACAGATAACAAGTAGAAGTGATGAATTAAAAATTGAAAATACAAATAACTTGCCTTGTAATGTAAATCAAAAAACTATTTTGAAACTTGAGCAAGATATAAAAATACCTGATGATTATTAAGGTCATATTTCAATTAAAACTGATCTCCCTAATCATGAACTCTGCATTGAGGGTAGTATTCGTGAGGATCATGCTATTCCCCATTGTGTCATAAGTACTGATGATAACGGTAATTCAGTGGTACCAGTTCTAAATATTTCCGGAAGAGAACTACAAATCAAACAAGACATTAATTTAATTAGGGCAGAAACATGTCAAGAAGTTGAAATTGATGAAAGTCAGATTAGTTTAAAAAGGGAAATTAATAAAGAGAAAATAGAGATGGATGAGATTAAAACTAAGTTAAAAGGTAATGGAGCAATTGAACTTTTAAATATTCTTAATGAATATGAAGATGTGGTAGGATTCTGTTTATGAATATGCTATTCTATGTTTATTAGTAAAAAAGAAAACAGGTGATGTTCGTTTATGTATAGTGTAACGAGTTATTTTGTGGGGCACCGATTTGGAGTTCATTTTTAGTTTTCACTGTAGCATATTTTATTTTTATATAACTCGTTACTTACTTTCCGATCCTTTCTGCGACCACATTGATTTTTTTTACCCCAATATTATATTTTCTTAGTAATTCAAAACACATGAATACGAAACTATAAATATAAAATTTATTAATTTTGATTCCCAAAAATTCAAAGACTAGAGGACGTCCGGTATATAAACTATTTTAATTAAAACAAAAGCCGTCCAGTCTAGTAGAAACTTTTTTGTAGTTGAAATTAAATTAATTTCATGTATGATTCCGATAAGGCAAAAATTTTAGGTAGGAATTGGGATATAAATTCGAAAACCGAATGATTTTGGGCCTCTCTGCTACCGGTTGTTTTCAACAAAAATCTCGCTCGGCTACCGTTTGTTTTCAAAACTCTGCTATCGTTCGTTTTCAACCAAAAATCTCTCCTTCCGACCTAAAATTTTGAAAGTGTAGTTACAGTGAATCCGTAGTGTCCGACCGTTTCTGAGTAAGTAAGAAAAATTGTTTTAGTAAAGCCAAAGAATATAATTATTTTGTTCCGCTTAAAAATATATTTCCGTTAGCAGTTTCGATATTCTGATTGTCGAAATTTAGTACAGTATTCTAGTGAGTGGTTTTTTTTCGCAATAGATGAGAAAATTTATTTTTCAGATTTATTATTGTTACATTTTTTTTTATATTGGGTTTGTTTCAATTCTCAATTGAATGCTCAATACATCGAGTATTTTATTTTAGATTTTGTTTTTCTCGAATTAAATCCTTATACCCATTGTCCGGTTCTAAAAATTTCCCGAATATATTAAAAATTTTCATTTCGATTATTTGAAATAAAAACTGATCGTGGGGCGAGTGCGAGGATTATTCCATGCGTTGTCCAACCTTCAGCCGGTAAAGTTGCGTGAAGAAATTAATTTTTCATTCATTCATTTTAATTCGTTTATGATATTCAAACAAGTCTGAGGCCGATGCCATTGGTTGATTGAATATCTAGTTTAATTCAAAGTTTTCATTATCAGTGGTTGATCCGTTTTCCCTACCTTCCTAATTAACGACCTTTTGTTGTAATTTTGATTAAAATTTTCGTTTCGATTGTTTGAAATTAAAACTGATCGTGGGGCGAGTGCGAGGATTATTCCATCCGTTGTCCAACCTTCAGCCGGTAAAGTTACGTAAAGAAATTAATTTTTCATCCATTCATTTTAATTCGCTTATGATATTCAAACAAGTCTGAGGCCGATGCCATTGGTTGATTGAACATCGAATTTAATTCACCATTCTCATTATCAGTGGTCGATCCGTTTTCCCGAACTCCCAAATTCACGACCTTTTTGTAGTTGTGGTTAAATTGTTCATTTTGTACGATAATTTGTTTTTTTTGCTCACTATTGTAATATAATTTCTTCCTTTAAAACTGCTCACGCATTGCTTATATCGCTTTACCTGTTACTAATCGCTTAAATAACCTGCTTATATCTACTTTATCGTACCATTGCTTATGCACGTTCTACCGGCAAATTTTACATAACACGAATATTTTTGTCGCATTTGCACACTGTATTATATTTATTTTGTTGGGAACCGCTGAAAATATTTAATTTATGATATTTCTAAAAATATAAATTACTGATAATATTTATGTACTTTATCCCTGTGGAAATTAAATATACCTGGTAATATACAAACCGACCTAATTAGTGTTTTCTTAATAACCCGTAGCATAGTCGTCTGAGGGTTTAGAGTGTTTTAGAAGTGTCGAATTCAACGAGACCCCTGGAATTTTCCGTAACCTCCATCTGAGGCTATCTGGAACTCTTGACGCGAAGGGTCAAGGGGCCGTGGAGCAAACCACGTAAAAAATCTGGCGCCCGAGCATTCGTTTATAAGATTTTGCATCGAGGGTGACCAAAGTGACGTGCCCTGTTGGTAAAATCCAAAGGGTAGGTGAATTAAGCGTCACAATAGATTATAGAGCTTTAAATAAATTGACAGTAAAAGATCACTATCCGTTACCACGTATAGAAGATCAATTAGATCTTTTACACACTAAAAAGTATTTTACAAATTTAGATTTGAAAAGTGGATATTACCAAGTACCCATGCATAAAGAATCAATAGATAAAACAAGTTTTATTACTTCTGATAGTTTATATCAATTTAAAAGACTACATTTTGGTTTGTGTAATGCGCCAGGTCTTTTTCGAAGACTGTTGAACTTAATTTTACGTAAACTTAAACATTCTAATGCATTATGTTATTTAGATGACACTATTATAGCTTCAGAAACAGTAGAAGAGGGTTGAAATTATTTAAAGTAAGTTTTAGATATTCTGAGGGACGCAAACTTAACTTTGAGACTAGACAAGTGTAATTTTTTAATGACTAAGATTAATTATTTAGGATTCGAAATTAGTCAGAGAGGTATAGCTCCAGGAAAAATTAAAACTACTTGTATTACACATTTTCCTCAACCTGAAGATTTAAAATCAGTGAGAAGTTTTATTGGCTTAGCTAGTTATTTTGACGTTTTGTTAAGGGGTTTTCTTTGATTGTAAAACCTTTGACTGATTTGTTAAAGAAAGGTGAAAAGTTTTATTGGGGGGATGATGTAATAAAGAAACTGTTAAGCGAACAACCAATTTTGTGCGTCTATAATCCATGCATGTCGATGCATCTCAGTTATCTGTCTTACCATTTGCTTCATTATAATACAGACCTGGCACGATTGCCATTTCATCAAAAAGTACTGCAACATATTTATCAGCTGAATCTAAATTTTTAGTAGCCTCTTTTCTCTAACACCAAATCATAAATGCCTGGCCCTCCAACAATAGTACTAAGTAGCCGGTTTAAGGTACACTTACTGGGCAATATAAATATCTTAGATAGTAAAGAATATGCCTTACCACTTTGCTTACACAATAGAAGTGCTAAGAATTTTTCAATCGTTGTGAAGCGCCTTAGTTTCTTTGCTCTATTAGATTCACGGAACTGACATTTAATAAGCATGGCAGCCATTGAGTTTAAATTCTCTAGATTTTTTTCTAGCTGGTGTGTAGTTAAAAACTCTTTAGCTTCATATAATCGTCTCCTTACAGACTTGTTCAAGGTTTTTTGTGTGTTATACCTTTT
The DNA here is from genome assembly GCA_947563755.1 of Lochmaea crataegi. NCBI lineage: Eukaryota > Metazoa > Arthropoda > Insecta > Coleoptera > Chrysomelidae > Lochmaea > Lochmaea crataegi. The sequence continues at coordinate 30,774,564 of OX387436.1, forward strand.
TATTGCCGAGTGAAGTTACATTTTACGAGGAGATAATTTGGTATCTGTTGTCTTGGCTGCAATAAAAAAATTCCTATTAAGAGCCTGATATATTCCTATGATTTGGTATTTGAAAAAGCTATATTATTAGTTATAATACATCAGTTACTGCAATATTTTTTTATAATTTTGCTAAATATAATTTAATACAATGACACAGATGTACATCAACAAAAATAACGACGTTAAGAATGTTTATTAATTGAAAAGTACTTACAGGAAGATGGTAAATCTTTCAATTTTGGGAGAGTAGGAGTACAAGGTATCAAGTCTGATGTACTGTCATTATCTAAAATAAACAGAAAAGATTACAAAGTTATTAAAATTTACTGTTTTGTTCACGGAACTCTTCCCTTGCCGAATTAAATAAATGATATGGACTTTATATACCGTAATCATAACAACCGTTAGAATTGACAATATGATAGTTATAAAATTAATATTGCGAAGCAATTGTAAGAGTATTTGTTTGTAATGAACGATGTTCTCTAATCGGCGTTTTAGGCTGAACTACTGAACTGCACCTGCTAGTTTGTTTGCATAAAGCACACGTGCGACTTCCAAGAAAATGTTATATTCGAGAGTGGATCAACTACACTGATCACGGGTAGCGGACCAACTGAACTGGACATTTACTGCTTTTTGTTTTGTGAATTATATACTAGACATACATACCACTACAAGGCAATAATGAAGGCTCAGGAGTGTGTGTATCTTCAAGTGACATAACTGCAGCTAAAAAGAAATAATAATTTACCAGAGATATAATAATGTTGGTCCGATTTTTTTTAAGAAGTCACATGTTTATTAGTATCTGTTCACAATCGTCGAGCGTACTCTGTCGAGTATCATGCGACGAAAGCGTTTTTACGACTGTAGTCGTAGGGCTGTTACGGAATAGCTTTTCGACGTACCTAGTATGACCTGTTCCTATTCCAAATACCTATTTCCGTTCCAAACTATTCCAACTAGAATTTAATGACAGAATATTGTTGGCGCAGTCGCTGTCATAATATAATAGGTACCTACCAAATACGTCGTATCGATCGGATTGGTTGTTCATGTTATCGACATTATTATCGCTGTTATAGTAGAGTAGGGTAGGCTGGGGAACCCCAAAAATTATATAAGCTTATTCTGTTTCTGTATTCTCTTATTTAGCAGTCTATTTTTTCTGACATTGAACTTGAAGCGTTTCGTTGTTTACATCACATCATATTATTAGTTTTATAGTTTTGTTTCTAATTGTAATTTTCAATATGAATAGACGTAGTGTAGTATGGAAGTTTTTTTCGGCCTTAGACGACAAAAAGCAAATTGCAAAATGTAATATATGTAAAACAGTGATATCGTATAAGACCACAGTGTCTAATTTAAAGAAACACTTGTCAAAGAAAACACCCCACGGTACAAATACAATTACTAGGCGGTGAAAATGTACATTAATTCAATGCTACAATTCTTCAAGAAAATATACCACAATAAGATTCTTCTATGAAGGAAGTTGTGCTTGATAATGACATCATTCAGTTACAAGTCTTTTTTGATGCTACATTATTGTTTGTTTACGGAGAAAAAAAATTAAATAAGAGGTATAGCGGTAAGGTGTCGATATATTTTTCAACACGAAAGTTTGCGTTCACGTTTCAAAAAAGATTCCGGCTTCAAAATACATCTTTAATTTGCATTCCTTCAGGTTGATTCGACACCGATTGCCTCTACATCCACTTCTAAGAGTTGTAAGTGCATTAAAAGTAATATTACAATATCCACCACTCAGACAAAGGTTTCCTCATTTGTCCCGAAAAAAATGACCATCATGTCAAAGAAAAAAATTGATAATGGGTTATGTATGTTGTTTTATGAAGATTTCCAACCCTCTAGAGTGGTAGAAGATTAAGGTTTTCGCCAATATACGAGGGCCTTAAATCCTAGTTATGAAATTCCTAGCAGACAGGTTTTATCTAGGACCTTCACACCTAGTCTATATGAACTATGTTTAGTTCAATGCAAGGAATTAGCGAAAGATTTTCGAGGCGTTTATTTAACTACGGACTGTTGGACTTCGGCCGAAAATGACAGTTTCATGGCAATTGCAGTTCACTTTATTGATGATAATTACAGACTCCAAGCAATGCTTTTAACATGTTCAGTATTTAATATAAAACATACAAGTGTGGATTTAGCTAACGAGCTTAGAAGCGTAGCGGAAGAATGGAGTATTGAGAAAAAAATATCTTAGCTGTTTCCGATATTGCAGCAAATGTAACGAGCGCAATTAAAAATTGTACAGAGTGAAAGTTTTTTAGATGCTTCGCGCACACTTTAAATCTTGTAGTTCAAGATGCGTTAAATGCCCAGCCTGAAGTAATTGAAGTCGTAGGAAAAGTAAAAACTATTGTAAGTCATTTTAAAAGAAGCTCAAAACTAATTACTTTCCAGGAAAATGCGGCCAAAAACCCCAAAAAATTGATACAAGATGTGGCGACACGATGGAACTCTACATACTATATGATAGAGAGATTTGTTGAGTTGGAGGAAGCTATTCGCAGTACAGTCGCTATACTAGATATTGCTTTGCCACAACTTATTATTGTCGAATGGCGCATTCTAAAAGAGTTAAAAACTATTTTGGAGCTGTTTGAAGATGCTACAAAAGCGATAAGTGGTCAGACATACCTTGTATCATCATTGGTAATTGTTATTACAGGAGGTCTACTAGATGTTTGTGAAGAGCTTTCGCAGATTGAAATAACTCCTTTTGGATCAGCAGTTATAAAAAATCTACGAAACGGTTTAAAAAACAGTCAAAAACGTCGAATACAGTAATACACTTGCTATAACAACTTTTCCCGATCCTCGTTTCAAATTGTTGCCGTTCAAAAATAGCGAATAAAGAGTAAGGAAAAACACTATTGCGGAGTTGGCTGAAATAATTTCAAAGAACATCGTACCAACCGAATCAGAAAAAAACCGAACCTGAAGACATTCCTAGTGACAAAGCAAGAAAAAAATTCTCAATTTGGCCTGCAATAGACAAAATAGCTGCTAAAGAAGTAAGTAAGCATCCAGTTAAGAGCTCGACTTCAAAGGCCATTATCGAAGTCCAAAGATATATGGAAGATGCTCTTTTAGATCGAAAAAAAGACCCTTTAGAGACCCTGGTGGAGAGAACATGAATACATTTACCCACATTTAAGTCAATTGGTTAGAAGTAAGTTATGTGCTGTAGCTACATCTGTACCATGTAAAAGCCTCTTTTCTAAAGCTGGCCAAATTGTTAATAAATGTCGACGTAGTCTAAAACCAAAAAAAGTGCAGATGTTATTATTTTTAAATTGTAATTCTAAATTTTTAAGTCAATAGATTTACCTAATAACCAAAAATTAGAACTAAAAATACTGGAATTGTTGATTTTTATTATTTGTCAAACAATAGAGATACATTTTTCAAGTTTTTACTATCAAATTTTTATCTTTAGAGAGAATCTTATTTATTTTAAATTTTATTGTTGTTTTATATTTTATAAGTTATTCTGAAAAATGTTGTTAATTGACACTGCTTAGCTTATATCCCTCATACTTGTTAGGGTGGATATTTATGTTGAGAATGAGTTTTATTTTCTGTTGTACAAATTAATTTTAGTTTAAACTTTTCTCCGAATCTGAATTATTTTTAAAATGTCACGAAAATAAAAAGTATTTATTTTGATTGCATTTCCTTCACCCGTAAATATTCTTTCTGTCTTATATAATCCCTAAAGAACACAAATTTGAGCAAGAGAGAAGAAACATCTAAAATAGGTTAGAATTTGGCAAACGAAACACTAATACCAATACGAGTAATAGGTACAAGTAATACGTATTACTGGTTGCCTAAGTAATGCTATACATATCGATCGCTACCTAAGTTATGAGAATAGGCGACTGGATTCAAGATCGCAGCGCCAAAACGGTCGAGAACGGAACTACATGAAAGTACATTGTCTTGTTATTGTTCTATTGTTTATGTGTAAATTATCCATTCTTTGGTGGTGATTCAAGCAAAGCAGACTGTAATTTTGGCTCTATTTTTGTATTCCAGTGAATTACAAGTGCCTTTTCAGCCGATATTCGTTCGATAAGGTATGTTTCATTGCTTGTAATAGGTATAATTTAGTAATTTTAGTAACCATATTTTGAGGTTATTTTTTTCACAAATTAAGTAGTCAATGAATAATTGTTGAAAAACTGTTTTTTCTTTCAGTGTTATCAATATGAGATTGAGTCTCTTAGAATATATATGATATATTGGGGGCACTCATTCATCCAGGTGTGTATATGAGGGAGAAGAAGTCCTCAATGCTGGGCATGTAATCCTGTGTGGGAAACTCAACTCTTCCACATCGGAGAAATTGAATTTGTGTGCCCTATGTCTCCAAACTATTGCACTAACTTCTGGAATAGGCAAAAACATACCACAAGGGAAAAATATCGAGCTGTTCCTATCAAAAATATGCCATGTTTCACAAAGAAAGTTGAGGAACATGTGAACATATCATTCGAAATCATTCACAAATAAATTTGTAAAGCACGGAATTAAATATGAAAGTGAGGCAAAGGTCACATTCATTGCTACATCTGGTCTGGAGGTGATAGAATGTGGCATGGTTTTATCACATACAAATCCATGGCTTGGTTATTCCCCAGATGGTGTAATAGTGGGGAAGGGAAAACCAGTGGCTTTATTGGAAATTAAATGCTTGTATGAAATCATTTACAAATAAATTTGTAAAGCACGGAATTAAATATGAAAGTGAGGCAAAGGTCACATTCATTGCTACATCTGGTCTGGAGGTGATAGAATGTGGCATGGTTTTATCACATTCAAATCCATGGCTTGGTTATTCCCCAGATGGTGTAATAGTGGGGAAGGGAAAACCAGTGGCTTTATTGGAAATTAAATGCTTGTATGAAGGTATGTTTCCCTACGTATTATATGACCATAACAATAATTGGTATATTTTATAGGTGCATCAAAAACAGTCATAGAGGCAATGGAAAATGCCAAATTTCTGAGAAAAATTAATGGTGAATATTTTCTGAAGGAAAATCACAAATATAATGGGCAAATCCAACTAGGAATGGGTTTACTTAATGTGGATAAATGTTATCTAGTGATATATGCCTCATTCGATAAATCTTTGGCAATAATTGAAGTTCCTTTCAATTATGACTTTGCATCGAAACTTCTGACAGTTACAAAAAAAAGTTTTTTGATAACATGATCCATTTTTTATGTGAAAATAGAAAATAAAATTCTAATATTAAATATTGGACATTGTAGTGTTTTATTTATACCTTTTATAAAAAATTGCATAAACAATAGTAAAGTGAGAAGTATCTCAATTCAATATGCATAACCAAAGAAAAATCCAAATTACAACGAAAATAAAAAATATATAAATATAAATAAATAAAAGCTTTGTTATAAATTCCACTATATAATGATTGTAAAATATACATATATATATAAATTATATATATATATATATATTTTACAATCATTATACAATGGAATTTATAACAAAGCTTTTATTTATTTATATTTATTATGGACACATTCCACGAAGTAAGGGTATCGACAATTCTAATAAAATATATATATATATATATATATATACATTAGTAAAATTGACTCAAAACTTGGTTATACTAAGGACAAAATTTTCAATGTTTGGATTGATCAAGTTACAATAAAATCTCGTTTGAATGAAAATAGTAACTAGTCACTTAAAAATCTATCATCTGCTAATATGGGCTGTGACAAGTTAGTGATTCCACATGCAATTATAAAAATGTCTTGCTTTCCCAACTAATGACCAATGTAACTTGTTACTCAAGATTTTGAAAATTTTTATACGTTGATTAGCCCTCTCAATGTGAACTCTAGCAGCAGCTATTTTAGAATTGACTAATGCTTGTTCAGTACTCAATTGTTTTTGATTTTGTAAAAATGGTGGTCGAATCAATTTAATCTTAAAGCGTTCACATATATCATCGATCAAAAAACCTTTATCTACCATAATAGCATCTTTGGAACTTTCCAATTTGAGAATCAAATTACTTTCTTCAAATATAGTTTTATCTGAAGCTCGTCCACCATAAGGTTCACTAATATATGTAATAATACCCCCAGGGGATACACCAGTCATAAATTTTACAGTAGTATTAGATTTGTATTGTGAATAGAACCGAATACGGCAAAATAGGCACTTGGGTTTCTGAATTGGAATTTCAGTACAATCTAATACCACCCTCACAAATTCAAAACATTCAAAACACTTTGGTAAATTTTTTTTATCTCAATGGAGTCTGGGAATATTATTGTCACACTCAAAACCTTACTTAAAATTGGTAGCATTTCAAAAATATACTTCTTACAAAGTTCATGAGATATTCCAAATAATACAGACAATGTAGCATAAGTCATATCACATTTCAGTTTGACTAATAATAGAACTATGCGCTCTTTTATACTTAATCTATGAGATCTCTGATCACTATACACTAGTTGCACTGCTTCAACTAATGTTTCCAACATCACTTCACTACTAAGTCCTGTGAAGCTATTGAGGGCCATATCAGTTGCAAAAATGTCACATAAGGTATAAACTTTTGGCGTATTTACTTGGACTCCTGTGTCCCGGGAAGTTGTAGGAGGTACCTGTTAGTTGCAATTTCAATAACCTCAGACTGTTCGGGCTCCTCAGTTTCAAGAAATTCATTTTCCTGAGTAGACTGTTCTGGCTCCTCAGTTTCGCAATCACACATTTCAGGAATATTTTCCTTTAAAGCATTCCTTTTTCCAATTCTCTCACGTCTACCCACTTCTATTTTACTGGTAGATTGCTCAGCTTCATATTTTTGAAGAGGAAGTTTTTGAGAAGGAACTGCAATCTTCTTTAGATTCCTTCTTTTGGAACAATTTGACACTGAAAATGAAATGTTTATTATGAAACTAGTATTAAAAAAAGTTATATAATTTACCTCTATAGGAATAATCATTGTCTGTGAAATGTAGTGAACAAACTTTCATGTATTTGGACACTGGTTTGCCAATTTTTAGTTTCAAAATCCAAGCTTTTTGTCTGTCAATCATGACTCTGTTTCCCAATTTGGTCTCCATCTAAACACGCTCTTTGCCTGCTTCAGGAAATAAATGGAAACTCAATTCAGGGTTTCTTATAGCCCAAGAAGTACACTGAGGAACTGAACAATAATGATTCGCCATATTCAAACGGTTTTTATGCAGATACAATCACAAATACCACTAAACTTTGAATCAGACACATGTAAACTATTTGCAAACACAAATGTAAACAAACATCTGATGTACTTTCATGTAGTTACATTAAATATCCGCAAGAGGGCGTCGCGGTTATATTGAATTCCCTATAGAAGAGTGACACTCAGACAGTGACACAAGTAATAGGTACGAGTAATATTTGGTAATAGGTTCGCGGGCGAAACCTATTCCAAAATAATAGGTCCAGTTCCTTCGTAACAGCCCTAGTAGTCGGCACATCAGTACGAGTTCGCCAATGGTATGAAACAGACGTAGAGCGTTTTCGTTGCGTTTATTAGTTTTTGAGAGTCTCAGTGTTGCCACTCCAGCAGATTTAAATTAAAACCATGGAAAATTTGGACATCGAAAAATTCATTAATGAGATTCATAAAGACCTGCGATTTGGGATATGCGTTCGGATGAGTATTCCAACAAAATAATAAAAAAAACGTTCTTGGGAAGAAGTAACCGAGACATTTGTTGACGAGAATGCTACTCAGGAGAAAAAAAATATAGGTAATTATGTAAATTTATTTATTAATATAAAACAAAATCATATCGGCATTTGATAATATGATTTAATATATTTTACATTTGTGCATTTTGCCACTGTAAAGGATTAATATTAACAAAATAGTTGGTAAAATTTTCTCTACAGTCCAGTGCTCTTGGATTACCTCTGCTTAACGAATCAGCTCCTACATTGTTCAAGTCGTTTGCCGATGTACTATTATCTTCATGATGTCCATCTCTTAATATGACCAAGTTATGGAGTACGCAGCAGGCTTTTATTATATCTTGGGCAAAATCAACATTTACGTTAAGAGGTCTGTGGAAAATTCTCCATTTATTAGCCATTAAACCAAATTTGCATTCAACATATCTTCGAGCAATCTGTGATTTTTTTTCAAAAAATAAATTTGATCCTTAGCAAATTTTCAGATAGGGGAAAGGCTTCATCTCCTAAGATTACAAATGGATAGTCTATCAAATCTCCTTCGATGGACGTTGCTGTGGGTATGCTCAGTGTACTATTCACCATTTTTTCATATAGTGTGGAATTTTTAAAAATCCCAGAGTCACTAGATTTTCCATATGAGCTAATATCGACAAATGTAAATAAACAATTGCTATCACACATAGCAAAAAGTACCATTGAAAAATATTGTTTATAGTTGTAGAACATAGAGCCACTATTCGCAGGCTTTATCAATCTAATATGTTTTCCATGATCGCTCCTATATAATGTGGAAAATCTGCATTTTTCTTAAATCCTTCAGATATTTCGAGCCATTTTTCAGTAGTTAATGGCGAAAAAGCAATATGTTTACCGTGTGTCCATATTGCACTACAAAATTCCTGAACAATCAAACTTGATGTTAATTTTCCCATTCTAAAAGCATAGTGCAGCTCAACAAATGAACAACCAGTTGCTAGGTACCTGGAATAAAAAAATACAATGTTTTTGTTTGTTTCAACGATTGAATACAGTTTTATTCGCGATATTAATAATAAATAAAATTATATGAAATACAGAGTGTTCCAATAAAAACTACCAGGCAAACTATTTCGGAAAATACATTTAAATTCTGTGAACGCCACTTTTAATTTCCATGCGTGGCTTTAAAATTATGTACATATTGTGTTTAAATATTATATGGGTGACGAGACGGTGCAAAAAATATTTTCTATGATAAGAGCTTTAAGAATGCGTAGGAAGGTAGCGAAGCAACTTGAGAATTTTGAGTTCAAACTTATACCTTATTTTTATGCTATTTTTATACCTTATTTAAAAATGTTTTGCTCCTTACCATAAAGGTTCCGTTCGAAGCTAGCAAAGCACTATTTTATATTTTAGCCCTAACTAGAATAATTACCTATTTAATTATTGATATTTTCCAAGATATTTCCCCTGGGAATTTTTATGGGAACACCCTGTATAAAACGGACAAACTCGAGATTTAAAAGAACAAAAGGGAAAGTCTGGACAAGCTAGAAAGGGCAAGAATGTATATATGTACGCCAACCAGTTGGCGTTTTTGAAGGATGTGATTCATCGTCGGCATACAGAGACATCTTTGGATAATGTGGATCCCGCCTCCCCAAACCAAGAAACTGATTCGGCGCCAGCTGTTCTCGATGAGCCTGAATTTCATGTCGCAAAGAGAAAAAAGGGAAATTTGGTGGAAAGAAAGCTTTTGGAGGCGATTGAAGAACACACATGTCGACAGAAGCCAAAATCGCAAACAGAAAAATTTGATTTGTATGAAGACGACGATAAATTATTTGTTGAAATCAATTCCTCCGCATTTTAAAATTGCTTTAAGGATGGACATTATGCAAAGCATAAATAAATTTATAATCATACAGCCTCCATTGCCCCATAATCAGCCACAACATTTCAGCCAAAATATCAATCAAGCTCCCGGTCACCAAACAGGAAGACAATACCAATATTTAAATGGATCAACAGGAGTGCAGTCCTATTTTGGCCAAAGTCAGTCTGGTCACCAACAAGAACCTCAACCTGGACCTTCTGGGATTCAGCAGCAAAATAGCAAACCAGCTGCCCCTCCAATTTCACCGATTAGTAGTTTGTATTCGCAAGACGAAACCGAATTTTCTTTATTTTGATGGCATTAATGAATTTTAATATTTTTCATATTATGTTTTTTGTTTTTTTTTCTAATCATAAATATTTTTGTATACCGATTAAAGTGGTTTTATTTGATTAATTAAAACACTATAAAATATACCAGTAGGTACTTATTATTTTGTATTAGGCATAGCCATAGTTAGGAGATAACATTTGGCAACAGCATTTGGCTATTATCATCATACCCCTTCATATACCTTCTAATAATTCTACTTGGCGACTGGCTCCGATCGATACTTTGATGGCAAAATAATAAATTTATAAGAACTCGTACGTCTATAACCAAACAGGATATTCCAACCATTATAAAAACATAATAATATGTATTATCTAGAAAATATGAATTTGGTAATTACAAAATTAATTATCTTACCTTAAAGTTATAAGAAGCTTTTCTTCTACTGGTATGTTTTAACTCATAGTAGTATTTTTTTTGGAGCACATATCTTTTATAATTGATAGTAGTTCTTGAAATGTGTCGCTCGACATTCTGGTAAAATTAAAAAAATGTCTGTGTCTTCAATCAGCTCGTTATATAGCGTATAAAAAATCCCCTATTTTTCCTCTCACGTATCATTGGATGCATCCAATATTTGCGTTTCTTTTTTCTTCGAGTTCTATTATACAGCATGCCAACGGTCGTTAGAAAAAATAAATCAGCACTGTCATCAGAAGATTCAGAAGAAGCGATCTCTCTACTCTACACAATGTGCACAACTAGTCAACAGCGAAAGAAATGGCTAAAAACTTTTTCGGTCGCTAGTTGCTTTCACGCAGCGTGTGTTTTGAGCCGCTTCTGTACCGACTCGGCGCAAACCGCTCTGTCTCTTTTCACCCTAACAATTTATTCATTTATGTATGACATTTAATTTGAAATCCAGTTCTGTGACTGTCCAATTTCACTGGCACTTAATGACATTAAGGGAATGACCCACCAGCATACACGAGTGGAAAGAATATTGATAAAATTTTGCATAGCCACTTCTGCGGGCAATAGTACCTACTTACTAATTGAACATTTAATGAATGACAATTCTTTCGGTTGATTTATATATGTGCATCTTGTGTGGGCATATTTATTGCTATGTGGGTACCATCAACACAGCCAACTACCCCTGGGAAGTTGTACTTTTCATAAAATCTGTAAATATAAAGAATTAGGTGAATAGTACATATCTGTAGTAACAGTTTTGTAATAGCCTTACCTATTCTTTAACCCTCCAGAGGTGGCGCCAAGTCTGAGAGACCCGACGCATCTATAATTATCCGCCAATCGTCGACGGTCAAACTCAAATCGCCGTTTGCCTAGGTACCTTCATATTTCGAATTTCGATCACTAGTATCTCTCCGTCAGGCTATGAGTGTGTATGTGTCGTTCCACGGGATATATTAGACGAAAAGTCTGACAGACTAGGCGCCATCTACAGCTTATGTGGGAAGAAATCGAATCTGCTGATGATCCCGATAATGCGGTTGATGAACTTGCTACAGAAGATGATGTGCTGCAAGAAAGAGATACAGATAGTGAGTCAGAACAAGATTGTGATAAAAACGAAGAACCTGAAATTAATGAACTTCCTGCGAAAATCCCAAGAGTCCATTGATTGATCGGAAAGGATAAAACTACAAGATGGAGAAAGCATTGTTCAACAAAAAAAAACAAGAACCAGACAAGAAAATATAATTGTGCGCTTTCCTGGAGTAAAAAATTATGCAAAAAATGCTATGTCAGTGCTAGAATGTTGGTCATTATTTTTCAGTGATGACATGTTACAGAACATAGTCCATAGTACGAATTTCTATATCTCTAGAATCGCTCCAAATTACAAGAGGGTCAGAGCAACTAGACTAACTGATTTGATTGAAATGAAAGCGTTACTTGGATTACTGTATCTAGGCGGTATTCTCAAAAGCTGTCGACTCAATACAAAAGAGATGTGGGATAGAAAAGGTACTGGAATTAAAAGATTCTGGGTAACTATGTCAGAGCAACGATTCCGATTTCTACTCAACTTTTCACGATTCGACGATCTATCCACCAGAAATGAAAGAAAAGAACTTGACAAATGGGTACCACTCAGAGAATTATTCGATTCTTTTGTCGACAGCTGCAAAAATGCATATACACTAGGTTCAAATACAACCAAAGATGAAAAACTTGAAGCTTTCAAAGGTCGGTGTAAAGATATTCGCCCTGGTGGATGCTGCTACATCATACTGCAATAATTTGAATGTTTATATAGGGAAACAGCCATATGGCCCATAGCAACAGAACAATGATCCATGTAGCATCGTTTTACGACTTATAGAGCCCATATCAGGGACTTATAGAAACTCAACTTGTGATAACTGGTTCACAAGTATAAATTTAGTTAATAAACTACGTTCGTTGGAACTATAAAAAATAAGACGGCAATTCCTCTGGAGTTTACAAACACTAAAACGCGACCACAATATTCCTCTCTGTTTGGATTCCAGGAAAATCTCATAATAGTGTCATATGTTCCGAAAAAATATAAAAATGTAATTTTGATATTCAGTTTAGACCACGATGATAAAATAGATGAAAATACTGCTGAAAAATCCAAGCCGGAGATAATAACATATTACAATCATATCAAGGGAGGAGTTGATAATCTCGATAAGTTATGCGCAACCTATAACGTGGCGCGAAACACCAGAAGGTGGCCTATGGTCGTGTTTTATGCTATGTTGAATATTGCAGGTGTTAACTCGCAACTGATTCACGCTCCTAATAATAAAAACTTTTCTATCATCAAAAGATTGTACCTCAGAGAGCTGGCAATAAATCTGACTAATGAACATATACAACGTCGTTCACTGGAGTCGAATGTACCAAGATCAGTACGAGAACGCAGGCAGAATTATTGTGTTGATGAAAATGATGTACCACAGCCACCACCAACCAACCAAGTTATTCCAGGAACAAGAAAGAGATGTTTTTTGCACAAAAGACTCAAAAACCAGATTTTACTGTGAAAAGTGTAAAAAATTTGTATGTTTCTCTCACATCAAAGCTTGGTGCCAACCTTGCCTCGATTCAATGGAAAACCAGTGAATAAGTGAATTTCATTATATTTTTATCGATTTCGTTCTATAGAGGTTTTGAAAATTCTCAATATTTTTTGTGGGAGTGAAATTATTCAATATGAGTATAATACATGAGTTTATTTTTTGTATAGAATTCAATGTTTATTTTGATTAAAACGTTCCGTTTTCATAATAAAAAGCATATTTTGAATCATCTCTAGTCTTTATTCATTCCCAGTGAACACATACCTCTCAGTTACATATCGGTAGTGTATCAGCGAAGGAACAATGTTATGTTACTGTATGATGTATATGTTTTATAATAGAACAAAACACGGTAATGTAACTTATACCTATCGTCAGTGATATATTATATACATAAAAATTTGATTCTGAAACATATATGTCACTTGAGATTTTATCGACGGTCTTCCCCTTGGTCGCAAAAGTCTCTCGAATATTTCTGAGGATTGCTCGTAATAGTGCAGAAGGTTAAAGGAATATATATATATATATATCGCTTTTCAGCTTATATATATATATATCACAGGGTAATAAATTAATATATTCCCCGGTTAACCCGAGTTGACGTAAATTAGTAAAATAAACACGGGGCGAACAGGCGAGATATTTTCAATCATATCATATAATTTTTTGCTTTAAAAACGAAAGGTGAGTAACTTTAATTCATTGTATATTATTTTTATTCCTTCCTATATTTCTTCGTATAAGAGTCGTGAGTTCAGCCGCCTTTTCTCATAACCTAACATTTTAACGTTCATTGCCAAACCTATGTGCATTCCATATTGCATTTCTTTGTAACAGTAATAAAAATTCAACATGAATTCTTGTAAAAGGAACTTCAATGATTTGTCCATTTGTCAAAAAAGACGTATTATTGATAAAAATATATTGAGACTGACCAACACTAATGATGAGTTGCCATGTTATGCTAACACCAATAAAATACCACCTAAGAGAATAATTTTGATGAGGAGAATGAGGATATAATTTTGATATCCAAAGAAAATAATTCACAGGAAGCAGAAATTTCAAGTATGAGTATATAGGTTAGGAAGTTTTTTGTGGTAGTATATTCAAATCAAACCATGTCTTTTTGTATCACAATCATATAAAAATAAAATTTTTCGTTTCAGAAAGTATTAAGAGAATTCTGAGTATTTGCAAAGGTATTCTACTGGAAGTCAGATCCATCAATGAAAGATTGAGCAAAATAGAAACAACTGAGAATGCACCAAAAGTTGATGTTTCAGGCGTTGTGTCAAATAAGCTACCATGCAGAAGTCTACAGGACATAGAGCACTTAGAAAATTTGCTGAAAGAAGAAGAATTTAAAGAATCTTTTGTATGTGTTAGAACCATAAATTTTCTTGGTACATTTTACTAATTCATTTACTTTTTGTTGTTCGTATTATTTGTAATGTTCTAAAAGCTTACAAAAATCTCATTCCAAATGTCAATGAATGTAAATTATTAATATTCCTTTCAGACTGTGTTCGTGGTAGAAATGCGAAAGATCACACTAATCGGTCTTTACAGAGAATCTTCACTAACCCCTTGGGAAGACTGTGTTCCTGGTTGGGTTACAGAAACAATTGCATTCTATATGAATATTGATGGGTAACTATAAAAGCATGGATAATTATATTGGTTATTTCAGCACACCTGTTGATATTGTATAAAATCAGAGGTGCCTTTTTTGCATTCTTTTTCAGAAATAAAAAATATTGTCTTTTACATTTAGTTTTCGTAATTCCAGGTGTGATAACTTCCAAATATCTATTTTCAGAGAGCGATGTGGAATTGCAGATTTCCGAATGGTTTCGTCTTAGTAAACTGAGGGAATAATCGGGGCCGACCGTATCATGATATAGATATGTACAAACATCTCCAATACTATCTCCAATAATTCCTGCGCCCACTGAAAAAAATCTACTCTTTTATTATAATCATCCTCTTTAAGCTCTTGATGCAATTGTGCATGATATGGATACATCATATTCTTTTTTTAAATTCTCCCTACTCTGCGACCACTAACTTCAAAACCATTTGCAATTTCCCACGTACTAATATGTGGATTCTCAGTGACACTAAGAATTACATTTAATTCATTTTCTCCATTTACAACAGTTTTTGTTCGTTCGGATCTCTCGTAATCTACGTGTCCGGTCCGTTGAAATTGTTCTAATAAACTTTGAAATGCTTGTTCTTGGTTGTCGCCTATCAGGGAATTGCTGATGCTAAATTCTTCTTGCCAGTAACACATTTTTGTTACATTCTCATAGCACAAAATCCATATCAGTCAGCTCTTCCTGAGAAAAATTCATGATGATAATAGTAAATAGGAAATAATAAAAGTAATCTAATGTCAAAATTTTCAACCAGTTTATTGTCAAAGTCATAGCCAACTAGAATATTGTGTGTAACATTACTAAAAATGTTTTATACATCAACAATCTCAAGCACTCATGTATTTTGGTAATTCACCTAATATTAATCTATTATCGATGAGACTAGATTATTTTTGGAAAAATATTTTTGGTCAAACTAATAAAACTTCACCTAATATTTGTTTCAAATAATGTTTGGCTGAAAGTATAATCAATAACTCACAAATTAAGGCAATTAGAAATAAGAAATGCTCAAGAAATAATAAAGTGCCATACAATACCATTTCATTACGATAATAAAATACAGGGTGTTCCATTTAAGAAAACCCAGTAAATGATCATTCCGATTTATGACCAATCCTGTATAAAAAAAACGAATATCGCGCTATGTTAATAATTTTGGACAAGAGTAAACTATATCAAAAATCGTTTGAACGTAAATAGATTTCCTGATAATAAATCTATACAATGGGACAGGGTGTTGATGTTACTAGGAAATTAATAAAAAAGTGCTAATATATTTTAAATAACTTCGTATAACATTGCAATACCTCATATAGAAGAAACAAGAAAATCGTGGGGGATAAAAAATGTGAAAATATACAGGGTGTTCCATTTAAAAAAAAAGTTAGGTTCATCCTGCCAATATGAGTGGCGCTGTATATTTGAAAATATTTTCAAAATATGGTCCTATATATGGCTTAACTTTTATCTCAATAAAGTTCTTTCGTATCTCTCACGACAAGTGAGTAATTGGACTTCCTCGCACTAATGCCGCATCCTGTATGTTTGCGTTCACTGGGTTAGTCAAAATATTCGGGAATTTTTCCTTTCGAAAAGTCCGTGAGACCCGGCGTCACCTCCGTAGGGTTAACTGCCTCAGTTCTTGTAGGTTATTGGGAAAGTGGATATGTCTTTCTAAGATATGATTCATATTTAGGGTTTCAGTAACTCCCTTAATACACAAACTAACAGATGCCTGACTTATTGAATTGAAGATGTTTTTGCTAATGTTTTCCTGATATGCTCCATGACCAAAGAAGTTTAAAGCTACAAGCACTTACAAGAAAAAACATATTTTTTTCTAAGTAACCAAGGATAATATAAATTCTACCTTTGTCTCTAAATCAATCGCAGATATCCTAGAAGGTGGACTCAAATATGGTGTCAAATCTGAAATTTCATCTCAACCCACCGCTGCTGCATAAAAGTGTATTTATCCTATCAAGAAATATATATTGTATAGTCCAATCGTGCGCAAGAAATCAACCGCTCTATTTCTTTGTGCCATAATAAAAGTGCGTTTCTATAGAGATAAAAAAATGTCATTGTATTACTCTTTGTCAAATAAAATACTGAAGTGTCAAAAAATTATTCTTTTTTCGTATTAATTAAACACACGTCCAGTCGTTCTTTACTATCTACGTTCTTCAATTCCACATGTTTATTTCGCAATTATGAGTTACATTATAAACATTCGACCCTATTCTGTATCAGGTTATGTAATTTAACGACCATCGTTAAGCGTGAATTTCTGTAATATAACGATATGACCAAAAATGCAGATTCTGTATAATCATAAGCATAGCTATTTGAACGAGAATCGTTATTTTATAATCGTTATTTTTAAAAAGCCTGTTGTTAAAATAACTGTACCTGTTTGGCAGCTTGTTATGTCTTAACGATCTTGCTAAGTGAAATAAATGAGGAGAATCTAATCTAATTTTGATATATATTCGTGGTAGTGGTGATTTGTCATTTTTAGCAACCCAACATAATTAACATATTTGTGAAACAGTGCTTCTTTAATTAATTTCGAATGGCTCAAATTTTTTTGATAGTAGGTATTGGCATTTACTGAGTAGCTTCACTGATTTTCTGACTACTCAGCTACTGGACGAATGGATTATATTTCCTAGAACAGAGGCTGAAAGAATTGTCAAGAAAGAAAAGCAAGAAGAATATACTAATGGTCCCGTTTCTTTCGTATTCACTTGGCGAATTGCTCCCACAAATTGTTTATGAATTTAACCTCACATGGTTTGTTCTTCCCTCTAATCGCAATACAATTCTCCAAGAATTCCAACAGCATCTCATACTGTGCCCTTGTTGTTTTTGGAAGACGTACTTGTATTTCCATTTGAATATTTAGGTATAACACCTGAATTTAAAGTTTCCTCACGTTAAATTGCACAGGTGTGAATGTGTGTGTGAATCCATCTCTTTTTACATTCGTTGAAGGTGTATCACTCCATCTCGCTCCATAACAATCAAAACTTACTTCCTTTTTAACATAGAATTTTAACAATATCGTTAAGGAAGCTCGATACGTAATCATAGAAGGGTTAACAATATAGTAAAATACGATCGTTATTTTAACATAACAGACTATCGTTAAAAATAACATACATGTTACGGAATACGGCTGATTACCGCTACCTATCCCTAGTTTGCAATAGGTGCGTTTCAGGAAAATAATTCACGAAACTTTTACGCAAAACCTCTTAGGTTTTTGAACGTGATTTGTGTCGTATCCTTTTTTTTTTTTTTTTTTTTTTTTTTTTTTTCGGGCCGAGATGGGAGACTCATGTTCGAATGGGTCCAGGACCCAAACAGTGTTGGACTCATCCCCAAGGAGATGCCTGCCAACCAAACCCACCTCAAACTCGCCGTTACCCCCGCCTCGGAATCACTACCCTAGCATACTTCGAGACAGGCGGCGCACACTCTCCGCTCACACTGTCATCTTCTCCCTCCTATCACTCCTGCCTCTCATGCCATATCGAGTCCTTCTCTCCCCCTTACCATGCTCTCTACTACTCCACTCACCTCCACCATGTTCTCCCAGTACACCGCCTCCCCTAGTTTCCTCTCCAACTTCTTCAGCACTTCCTCGTTCCTCCAGTATCTAAACACATGCCCCACATCATCCTCCACTTCACACCTCTCGCACACACCAGTCTCTCTTTTCCCAATCTTGTGGAGGTACCCTACTCTCGACCCATGTCCAGTGAGCACCTGTGTCAAGAAGTAGTTCACCTCCCCGAATTTCCGGTCCATCCAATCTCTCCTATTCGTAATCGCTCCTTTTAGCGCGCCCTCATACTCCTCCCACCTTCTCTCCATTTCCTCCTCCATCCATTCCCGTACCTCTTCTTTGGTCGCACCCCTCCAGCGTTTGC
Organism: Lochmaea crataegi; assembly: GCA_947563755.1. NCBI lineage: Eukaryota > Metazoa > Arthropoda > Insecta > Coleoptera > Chrysomelidae > Lochmaea > Lochmaea crataegi. Next base: position 30,793,229 of record OX387436.1, read on the forward strand.
TCCTAGCTCTAGCCAACACGTCCAATGGGTAGGACCTTGCCAGCACCGCTGCTGCCAGTCCACCCACTGTCCTGTACCCCTGCACCACCCTCAGCAGTATCCCTCTCTGCACCCGCAGAAGTGGCCTAACCCTCGCATTCACCCCCGCTCTTTCACCCCACACCTCCGCACCGTACAGCATACTCTGCTCTACCGTCCTACCAATTACCCTCCTCTTCCACTCTCCCGGCCCTTTCACATTACACATCAATCTCCCCAGCCATGCTGCCCTCACTTTACCCTTCTCTGCCGCCTTTACCATATGGGTTTTGAAGGATAATTGGCTATCCAACCACACCCCTAGGTATTTCACAGACTCCTCCATGCGAATTATCCTTCCCTTAACCATCACCCCCACTTCCCTTGCCCTGCTCCGTCCCTTCACTAGCAACCCCACCGTCTTCTCTTCCGCCACTTCCAGTCCGCACCGCTCTATCTTCTCCACAATCTTCCTGCACATTCTCTCCGCCTTTCTTTCTATCTCCGCCTCTCCCTTTGCCGTACATACCAGACACACATCATCCGCATACACCGTAATCTCACATCCCTCTTCACATACTATCCCACAAACCTCATCAAACACACACTTCCAGAGCGTCGGTCCAAGAACCGAGCCCTGAGGCACTCCAGCCTCCATCTCATATCTCCTCCCTCTGGAGTCTACAAGCACACGCCCCGTCAGGTAGTCATCCACCAGGTTAACCAACCCCTGCTCCACTCCAAGCCGCAGCAACGCGCTCAACACTGCCCGTTTGCTGACACTGTTGAACGCGTTCCCGACGTCGAAGAACACGAGTAGGGCCAATTTCTTCTTCCTCCAGCTGCCCTCCCTAGCTCTTTCCACCAAACCCATCACCTTGCTCAGTGCCGAGATGCAAGATTTCCCCTTCGTGAACCCATGCTGGTTTACCCTAAAACCCCCATTCCTACCAACTTCCTCCTCAATCCTATCCCTTATTATCCCCTCCATCAATTTACCCATACCACACAGCAGGCTGATAGGCCTATAGTCCCCCGCCCGCTTCCCCTCTCTACCCGCCTTCTTCATCAGTATCACCCTGGCTACCTTCCATCCTTCCGGGAACTCCTCCTCCCTCAGCACCCTGTTGAATAGTTCCCAGAAGTACTCCCTATTGTCATCCAACAGCCTCTTCACCATATCACCCCTCAGGCCATCTATCCCTGGGGCTTTTCTCACTTTAATATTTCTCCCCCAATCTTCTACCTCCCACTTCTCTACCGGCCTTATCCCCCTCATTTCCACTACCCCCCTTGTATCTTGGATTTCCTGAATTCTGCCACCCACTCCTTCTCCCCCTTTGAACAATTTCTCTATGATCTCCTTCTCCCAATCCTCCTCTAGAACCTCGTTTCTATTTCCACCCATCCTCTTCACCGCTATCTCATACGCCTTTCCCCATGGATTTTTTTCCAATTCCCCCAGTAACTCTTCCCACTTCCCTCTTTTTTCCCTCTCCACTCTACGCTCCAGTTCCTTCTTCTTCTCTTTATATCTCCCTCTTCCCTCTATCCTTCCTCTTCCTCTCAGCATCCGTCTTCGTTCTTTCTTACACTCCCTCCACAGCTCCTCTATTTCCTCATTCCACCAGTAATTGGCCCTCCGCTCACGCCTATTGCCCCTCTTTCCCTCTCTTTTGCAGCCCTGTATCACATTGTACAATTCATCTGCATCATGTCCAAGTCCCCTTCCTATCTCTTCTCTTACTTTCTTCCTCATTCTCTCTGCCTCGGCTTTCGTCCACTTCCATTCCCACTCTTCCACTAAATCCTTTCTCTCTTTCCTTATATCCGTCTCCACATACCTATGTAAGCTCAAGCTTTCCTCATCCTCCAGCACCCCCCAACTAAACACTCTTTCCCACAGCCATTCATCACATGCTGTTATATCAATGAATGATGAACCCCCGTCACCCCTCACGAAGGTGGGCAGTAGTCCATCATTCAGCACCACCAACCCGTTGGATGTTAACACTTCCTCAAGGATCTCCCCTCTCCTGTCCGTTTTCTTCCCCCCCCCCCATATAGTATTCTTCGCATTGAAGTCCCCTGCCACCATTCTCCTTATGATCCTCCTTTTTCCTTTTGACACCCTCAGATCGTCCTCTAATCCTGTCATGCTCCTCTCATATTCTTCCAGGCTGACATTTGGGCTTATATACACACTATACACCACCATGTCTCCCATTCGCACTACCACCCATCCATTTCCCTTCCTCACTTCATCCGCCCTTAATCCATCCCCCACCACTCCTATTCCTGCTTCTCCTGTATCGTCCATAATCCATCCCTGCTTCCCCACATATCTAGCATTCACCTCGGATCCACACACTACATCCACTTCCCTCCTAAAAATCACTTCATCCAATATATCATGCGCTATCCTGCATTTCCCTAAATTTATCTGTAACACTCTCCATACATCCCCTACATTCCTCCTTCCCGCGCAATGCTGTCCCCTTCCTCCTATTTGACCAGACTCGTCCCCTCTGAGGGGTCCAGAGGGTCCCTCCCATTTTTTCCTTCACCTTTTCCATCGTCTCCTTCTACTTCTTCCCTTCCCCTACTACATTCTATCTCCCCTGGCCTGTGTCCCCTTTCCCCACATACCCTACAAAGGAAAGCCTGCCGACAGTCTCTCGCCATGTGATCCTCGCTCTTACAAAGCCAACACTTACTCCTCTCCTTGACTACCTTCACCTTACACCCTGTTACTTTATGGCCCTTTATCCCACATCCAAAGCATCTGTCATCCTCTCTACCCTCTATAATATTTACCCTGTTCCACCCCAATCTAATCTCCTTTTTTTTCAAAAAGGCTACCGCTTTTTCCCATTCCGCCCTCACCACCGCCATTTTCATCCCGTTCCTCTCCCTTACCACTTTAATCACCGTTGTCCCTTTCCCAATCAAATTCTCTATTTTCCCCCTCACCTTTTCATCTTCCATCCACGGTTCTATCCCTACCATTTTAATGGTTTTTGTTCGCCTCCCCGCTTCGACCACCCTAGCTCCTGTTACCCTTCCTACCTCCCCCAGAATTCCCCTCACCTCAACCCCCTTCTTTGCCTCTATTACCACCTCCCTATTTCTTGAGACTCTGAGTCTATCCACCCACTCCCCTGTCATCTCCCTCAACCCCTTCTTAATCCTCTCGATCCCCTCCTGATCGACTTCACCGATATCCTTCAGGATTATCGCCCCATTTCTACCCTCCTTTTCCTTCTCCCCATCTGTATAGATTGTTACCTCCGCCACCTCTCCGCCACCTCTCACCCACGCCACCATCTTCTTCAGCACCTCCACCTCTACCTGCTCAAGCCTGTGGAGTCCAATGCTGTCCCCACTCCCCACTACCCCAAACAGTCGACTCATCAGCTCAAACACCTTTTTCTCATCCCTACAATCTCCCTCCATCCGACAGATCAACTCCTCCGTCTTCACCCTTACCCCATTCCTTTCCGTAGTGCGTACCTCCTTGACCCACTCCATTTCCTCTCCTTTTCCCCCTAGCATCGGGTACCTATCCCTAAACATCCTCTGTATTCCCTTCTCCATTCCACTGTCTTCCTTCGTCACCCATACCACCTTTACCTTTTCATCCCCTAATATTGGATTTCCCACCTTCACCTCTATTCCCTCCCCCTTTTTACCATCCCAGTCCCTATCTCTAACCTCCAGCCATCCTTCCCAGTCTCTTTGCCCCACCTCCCATCGTGTTTGCATTATCCCGTTGCTATCGTCCTTTCCCCTCAACCTCTCCAATTCCTTGACCCGCCCCTCTGCCGCTGCCTTCTCTTCCTCCAGCCTTTCCACCTTCTCCTCCAGTCGCCTTACCATATCCTTCAATCTCTCTACACTCTCCTTCTCTTCTTCCTCCCAATCCTCCATTTCCTTCTTTCCTTTCTCCTTCAGTTTCCTCTTCTGTTCCTTGTCCTCCAGAGGCGATACCTCCTTTCTCTTTACTCCAGTATCACTCCTCCCTCTCGTCTCCCCCGCCTTATCAGGCGTTCGTTTTACCTTCGTCGACTTACCAAAAATTCCATTTCCTTGCCTTTCTTCATCCATAACCTCCTGTTCTATTTTTCTTTCTTCTTTGTCCATATTCCATCCCACGAGTAGCTAGGGAATTGAATGTCCACCACCACAGAGCCCCGCTTGTGGTGGTAAGGCTGGTTACTCCGGGAGGTCACCAGGTATCCCGGAGGCACCGTTTCTGACTGACTTTCGCGCAGCCATTCATCCATTGCCACGGTAGCTAACAACGTAGATTACGGATTGTTTTATCGAGGTTTACTCCTCTAGGCTTTTTCTCACGGTTGCCTCCGGACGCAGTGGCTTCCGTTGCCTACACTACACCACAACATAGCTGCCTTCCCTATGTCGCTGGTTTTTTATCGAGGTTTACTCCTCTAGATTCCTGGGAATCTAACCTATTAGTCGCCTTTTACGACAGGTGGGCTATCCCGTGGGGGTATTCTTCTGAGCCCGCCCCCAGACGGGTTGTGTCGTATCCTTGCTTGTGTTTCGTCTTACTATGTCAATTTAAACATTATTCCATTTGCCAATTATTGTCAAAATAACTACTTAAAAAATATATTTGAACGTGATTTTTCTTTCCTGTAACTAGTATCAGGGCGTATATACGCGTGAACTTGTCTGCTATTTTTATCATTGTATTCTATACATTGCACGCATTTTCTACTCAAAAGTAGCAAGTATTAGTATAGGAATAAGGAACACAGTGTTAATAAAATATTGTACCTTAAGAATGAAGATGAAGAAATGGTGGGAGATAAAAAAGGAAAATTATACCTGTTTGCAAAGTATTTTGAAGGATTACTGAACATTGATAAAAAGGACAATAATATGAGCTGAGACCTAGAGGAAGAAGAGGATGATAGGATCGTTAAAATACCAACTGAACAAGAGATACAGGATAGCACAGAACAACTAAAAAATAATAAAAGTACCGGAGGAGATGGCATACCAGCAGAATTATTAAAGAACTGTGGAATAATAGGAAGATGCAGAATAGCAGAGTTAATTTTAAAAATATGGAAGAAAGAAAGTGTACCAAAGGATTGGAATACAGCATTATTGTGCCCAATTTATAAAAAAGGCGATAAACAACAATGCAATAACTATAGAGGAATCCCTTGACGTTACATATAAAATACTGGCAAATATACTTAATAATCGCTTAAAAACTTATCAGCCGTCAACAGTCGGTGAATACTAAGGAGGTTTCAAGTCAGGAAGATCCACAATAGACCAAATATTTATAATGAGACAGCTACAGCATAATACTTATGAACAAAACTTAAGCTTGCATGTGTTGTTTTTAGACTATGAACAAGCCTCTTTTTTCGGGTCGAGAAGGGAAACTCATGTTCGATTGGGTCCAGGACCCAAACAGTGTTGGACTCATCCCCAAGGAGATGCCTACCAACCAAACCCACCTCAAACTCGCCGTTACCCCCGCCTCGGAATCACTACCCTAGCATACTTCGAGACGGGCGGAGGTCCCTCGCACACTCTCCGCTCACACCGTCATCTTCTCCCTCCTATCACTCCTGCCTCTCATGCCATATCGAGTCCATCTCTCCCCCTAACCATGCTCTCTACTACTCCACTCACCTCCATCCATTCCTCCTCCCCCCTCAACATTATCTCCACCATGTTTACCCAGTACACCGCCTCCCCCAGTTTCCTCTCCAACTTCTTCAGCACTTCCTCGTTCCTCCAGCATCTAAACACATGCCCCACATCATCCTCCACTTCACACCTCTCGCACACACCAGGCTCTCGTTTCCCAATCTTGTGGAGGTACCCTACTCTCAAACCATGTCCAGTGAGCACTTGTGTCAAGAAATAGTTCACCTCTCCGAACTTCCGGTCCATCCAATCTCTCCTATTCCCAATCGCTCCTTTTAGCGCGCCCTCATACTCCTCCCACCTTCTCTCCATTTCCTCATCCATCCATTCCCGTACCTCCTCTTTGGTCGCACCCATCCAGCGTTTGTTCCTAGCTCTAGCCAACACGTCCAATGGGTAGGACCTTGCCAGCACCGATGCTGCAAGTCCACCCACTGTCCTGTACCCCTGCACCACCCTCAGCAGTATCCCTCTCTGCACCCGCAGAAGTGGCCTAACCCTCGCATTCACCCCCGCTCTTTCACCCCACACCTCCGCACCGTACAGCACAGTCTGCTCTACCGTCCTACCAATTACCCTCATCCTCCACACTCCCGGCCCTTTCACATTACACATCAATCTCCCCAGCCATGCTACCCTCACTTTACCCTTCTCTGCCGCCTTTACCATATGGGTTTTGAAGGATAATTGGATATCCAACCACACCCCTAGGTATTTCACAGACTCCTCCATACGAATTCTCCTTCCCTTAACCATCATCCCCACTTCCCTTGTCCCACTCCGTCCCTTCACTAGCAACCCCACCGTCTTATCTTCCGCCACTTCCAGTCCGCACCGCTCTATCTTCTCCACAATCTTCCTGCACATTCTCTACGCCTTTCTTCCTATCCCCGCCTCTCCCTTTGCCGTACATACCAGACACACATCATCCGCATACACCGTAATCTCACATCCCTCTTCACATACTATCCCACAAACCTCATCAAACACACACTTCCAGAGCGTCGGTCCAATAACCGAGCCCTGAGGCACTCCAGCCTCCATCTCATATCTCCTTCCTCTGGAGTCTACAATCACACGCCCCGTCAGGTAGTCCTCCACCAGGTTAACCAACCCCTGCTCCACTCCAAGCCTCAGCAACGCGCTCAACACTGCCCGTTTGCTGACACCGTTGAACGCGTTCCCGACGTCGAAGAACACGAGTAGGGCCAATTTCTTCTTCCTCCAGCTGCCCTCCCTAGCTCTTTTCACCAAACCCATCACCTTGCTCAGTGCCGAGATGCAAGATTTGCCCTCCATGAACCCGTGCTGGTTTACCCTAAAACCCCCATTCCTACCAACTTCCTCCTCAATCCTATCCCTTATTATCCCCTCCATCAATTTACCCATACCACACAGCAGACTGATAGCCTATAGTCCCCCGCCCGCTTCCTATCTCTACCCGCCTTCTTCATTAGTATCACCCTGGCTACCTTCCATCCTTCCGGGAACTCCTCCTCCCTCAGCTCCCTGTTGAATAGTTCCCAGAAGTACTCCATATTGTCATCCAACAGCCTCTTCACCATATCACTCCTCAGGCCATCTATCCCTGGGGCTTTTCTCACTTTAATGTTTCTCCCCCAATCTTCTACCTCCCACTTCTCTACCGGCCTTATCCCCCTCATTTTTGCTGATTTTGTATCAATAAACTAATATTTGTTCTATGAATGACATCGTTGATCTGTGAATCACTGTCATATGTCAGTCATATATATTTTGTATTCTGTCCAAATAAAGCAGTCTTATGCTGATAACTGAACTAAATACACGTGTTTCATTTTCACTCTGTTTAATAGGTCCAGTCCCAGTATATTATATGAGTAGTATTTTTTGAGTGTGTAATGGCTAGTAATCATTATATCTCGAGTGTACCTAAACTAAAAGGTCGCGAGAATTATACGGAATGGGCGTTTGCTGCCGAGAACTTACTGGATGGTTTTTCCAAATGCATAGAAGGAACAGAAACAGATGCCAACAAAGTGATACAAGCAAGAGCCAAGCTCGTTTTAACAGTAGATACTTCGATATTTATTCATATTAAAGATACCACAACAGCAGAAGAACTATGGAAGAAATTAAAAACTTTATATGATGATGGCGGTTTTGCTAGAAAAATCACACTGCTACGATCATTAATCTCAGCGCGTTTAGAAAATATGGACAGCATGGCGAATTACGTGAACCACGTGATAGAAACGTCGCAACGTTTAAGAACCACGGGATTTAATATCGATGAAGAGTGGATAGGATCTCTATTACTAGCTCGGCTATCAGACAAATACGTTCCTATGATTATGGCAATCGAACATAGTGGCATAAAAATAACTTCGGATTCCATAAAAACTAAATTGCTGGAAATGGAAGATGACGATAAGGTAGGAAATGCTTTTATCAGCAAGTCATCATGGAACCAGAAAAAGGTTGGTAGTTACAACCAACCGTCAACTTCAAACGTCAATGCCAAAAGTGTGAAACGGGAAATTCGATGTTATCGTTGTAAACAAATAGGTCACTATAAAAGCAATTGTGAAGTTAAACCTAATAGAAGAGGCAAAAAGGACAGTGCAAATATATTTAGTGCGATATTTTTGGGCGGACAATCGTTTAATAAGAATGACTGGTATGTAGACTCGGGAGCCAGTTCTCATATAACCCCAAATAAACATTGGTTAGTTGAAGTAAACTCACAGGAACCTCGTGAAATTTTAGTTGCGAATCAATCGAAAATAGTGGTTGAGTGTACTGGAAATTTAAATGTTACAACCATTGTGGACGATTAGACTTTCCAAGTCGCCGTGACAAATGTATTATATGCTCCACAAGTAGCTACAAATCTCTTATCAGTCAGTCAACTCATCAAGAAGGGAAACAAGGTTGAATTTGACAGTAAAGGTTGTAAGATTTTTAATAAAAACAACCAGCTAATAGGTGTTGCAAATTTAGAACAAAATATGTACAAACTACAGACTATTTCTAATGAACAATGTTTTGTGTCAAACCATGTATCAGTTAAAACTTGGCATCGCAGATTAGGACATTTGAACATGAATGAACTGAAGAAGATGAACTCTGGTGCAGTGGATGGAATGGCATATATGGATACTTCAAAAATAGATAAACATAACTGTGATGTTTGTAATGAAGGTAAACAAACTAGATTATAATTTCCTCATAAAAATTTCAAGACAAATAATCTCTTGGAAATTATTCATGCCGATGTTTGTGGACCGATGGAAACAAAATCTGTAGGAGGTGCTAAATTCTTTCTTATTTTCTTGGATGATTTAAGCAAAATGGCTTTTGTTTATTTCCTTAAAACAAAGGATCAAATATTTGACTGTTTTAAACAGTTTGAAAATATGGTGGAAAATCAGACAGAAAAGAAAATAAAGATATTGAGGACTGATAATGGTGGAGAATTCTGTGGAGGTGAATTCAAGAAATTCCTTCTGCAGGCAGGTATTATACATCAAACTAGTACACCTTACACCCCAGAGCAAAACGGTTCAGCAGAACGTTTAAACAGGACAATAGTGGAGAAAGCCAGATGTTTATTGTTTGATGCCAAACTTGACAAATCATTATGGGCAGAAGCAGTCGGTACGGCAGTATATTTACGTAACAGAAGCACTAATTCAAGTTTTGATGATAAAACCCCATTTGAATTAGGGTACGGAAAAAAGCCTGATATTAGTAACTTGAGAATATTTGGTAGTCAAGTAATGACACATGTGCCTAAAGAAAAGAGGTTGAAATGGGATAGGAAATCTAAAAAACATATATTAGTGGGCTACAGTGAAACAAGTAAAAAGTATAGATTATACGATACAGATTCTGGTAAAATACATATAAGCCGAGATGTGGAGATAATGGAAGAAAACCATGATGAAGTCCGAATACCAATACAAATTAATAGTCAAACGGTTGTTTCAGTGGGGGAAAATATACCAGATATAGATTTAAATAAATCGGAGAATGAATCCTGTATCCAAGAAGGAAACTTGTCACATTCAGATACATGTGAGGACTCTAACGATGATGAATATGAAACTAACATTGAAGTAGTTCCATTGACTGAAATAAGAAGATCAAAAAGAGATCCGAAGCCAAAACAATTCACTGGTTATGTAACTTATATGTGTACAGAAAGTCTAGGGACTAACAACCCTATGACAGTAGAAGAAGCATTATCAAGACCAGATGCCAACATGTGGAAGAAAGCCATGTCTGACGAGTTGCAGAGCTTTGAAGAAAATCAAGCATGGTAAATTGCAGAATGGTCAGAAAACTCTACAGTAGTGAACTGCAAGTGGGTCTTCAAGCGGAAAGTGAATGGAGAAGGGTTAGTGAGGTATCGTGCACGTTTAGTGGCGAAAGGGTATTCTCAGAAACCAGGAGTAGACTATGAAGAAACATTCTCACCAGTGGTAAGACATTCTAGTCTTAGACTATTATTTGCATTATCTGCAAAATTAGGATTGCATATAAATCATTTAGATGTAAATACAGCCCTTTTAAATGGTTATCTAAAAGAAACAGTGTTCATGCAGTTGCCTGAAGGTTTCCTAGATTTAGATGATAAAAATGTCTCAAAATGCTTGAAATTAAATAAAGCTATATATGGGCTTAAACAGTCATCTGAAGCTTGGAATGATCGGGTAGATAATGTGCTGTTAGAATTAAATTTTGAAAAGTCTGAATATGAATCTTGTATACATATATCTGAAAAAGAAAAATGATAGTATTACTATAGTTGCAATTTATGTAGATGATTTCTTTATATTTAGTAATGATGAAAAAGAAACTAAGTTACTTAAGGGAGAACTGAGCTAGTTCAAAATTAAGGACTTGGGAATAATTAAAGAGTGCTTAGGCATGGAAGTTAATCTTGATGAGCAAAATGTTATTACTTTAAATCAAAGAAATTATATCATACAGTTGTTGCATAAGTTTAATATGTATGATGCAAAAATTGTTAAAACCCCAATGGAAGTTGAAATAGATTTTGATAATGATGAAACTAGTGATGAAATTAGAGCTCGTTACCCTTACCAACAGCTGATTGGTAGCCTTATGTATCTATCAGTCTTGACCAGACCGGATATTTCATTTAGTGTAAGTTTCTTAAGTCAATTTAACAATACATACAATGAAAGTCATTGGAAATGTGCCAAACGTATCCTACGCTATTTAAAGGGAACTTTGATTTATGGATTACGATTTTCAAGGGACGAATTACAGCTACAAGGGTTTGTGGATGCAGATTGGGGAACTAATAAAATTGATCGTAAATCATACACGGGTTTTGTTTACAAGCTTTCAGGGTCTCCTATTTCATGGGAAAGTTCCAAACAAAAAACAGTAGCTCTCTCGAGTACTGAAGCGGAATATATGGCAATATCTGAGGCTACCAAGGAAGCTATATATTTAAGAGGGTTGCTTATTGAATTGACTGGGGACACGATCTGTGTTAGACTATTTAATGATAATCAAAGTGCAAGTAATTTAACAGCTAATCCTGTATATCACAAAAGGAGTAAGCACATCGATGTTAGGCATCATTTTAAAAGAGAAGAAGTTGCAAATTCAATTATTAAAATACAGTATTTGTCTACTGATGTAATGCCAGCCGATATACTTACTAACAATTTGGGCTTTGAAAAACATTTCAATTTGTTAAGGTTACTGGGAATAAATAATATATAAATTTGTTTATTGATAAGTGGGGGTGTTGATTTTGTATCAATAAACTAATATCTGTTTTATGAATGACATCGTTGATCTGTGAATCACTGTCATATGTCAGTCATATATATTTTGTATTCTGTCCAAATAAAGCAGTCTTATGCTGATAACTCAACTAAATACACGTGTTCCATTTTCACTCTGTTTAATAATTTTTACTACCCCCCTAGTATCCTGGATTTCCTGAATTCTGCCACCCACGCCTCCGTCTCCCCCTTTGAACAATTTCTCTATAATCTCCTTCTCCCAATCCTCCTCTAAAACCTCGTTCCTATTTCCACCCATCCTCTTCACCGCTATCTCATACGCCTTTCCCCATGTATTGTTTTCCAGGTCCTCCAGTAACTCTTCACACTTCCCTCTTTTTTCCCTCTCTACCCTACGCTCCAGTTCCTTCTTCTTCTCTTTGTATCCCTCTTTTCCCTCTATCCTTCCTCTTGCCCTCAGCATCCGTCTTCGTTCTTTCTTACACTCCCTCCACAGCTCCTCAATTTCCTCATTCCACCAGTAATTAGCCCTCCGTACACGCCTATTGCCCCTCTTTCCCTCTCTTTTACAGCCCTGTATCACATTGTACAATGCATCTACATCATGTCCAAGTCCCCTTCCTATCTCTTCTCTTACTTTCTTCCTCATACTCTCTGCCTCGGCTTTCGTCCACTTCCATTCCCACTCTTCCACTAAATCCTTTCTATCTTTCCTTATATCCGTCTCCACATACCTATGTAAGCTCAAGCTTTCCTCATCCTCCAGCACCCCCCAACTAAACACTCTTTCCCACAGCCATTCATCACATGCTGTTATATCAATGAATGATGAACCCCCGTCACCCCTCACGAAGGTGGGCAGCACCACCAACCCGTTGGATGTTAACACTTCCTCAAGGATCTCCCCTCTCCTGTCCGTTTTCTCCCCCCTCCCCCCATATAGTATTCTTCGCATTTAAGTCCCCTGCCACCATTCTCCTTATGATCCTCCTTTTTCCTTTTGACACCCTCAGATCGTCCTCTAATCCTGTCATGCTTCTCTCATATTCTTCCAGGCTGACATTTGGGCTTATGTACACACTGTACACGGCCATGTCTCCCATTCGCACTACCACCCATCCGTTCCCTTCCTCACTTCATCCGCCCTCAGTCCATCCCCCACCATTCTTATTCCTGCTTCTCCTGTATCGTCCATAATCCATCCCTGCTTCCCCACATATCTAGCATTCACCTCGGATCCACACACCACATCCACTTCCCTCCTAAAAATCACTTCATCCAATATATCATGCGCTATCCTGCATTTCCCTAAATTTAACTGTAACACCCTCCATACATCCCCTTCATTCCTTCTTCCCGCGCAATGCTCTCCCCTTCCTCCTATTTGACCAGACTCGTCCCCTCTGAGGGGTCCAGAGGGTCCCTCCCATTTTTTCCTTCACCTTTTCCATCGTCTCCTTCTACTTCTTTCCTTCCCCTACTACATTCTATCTCCCCTGGCTTGTGTCCTCTTTCCCCACATACCCTACAAATGAAGGCCTGCCGACAGTCTCTCGCCATGTGATCCTCACTCTTACAAAGCCAGCACTTACTCATCTCCTTGACCACCTTAACCTTACACCCTGCTACTTTATGGCCCTTTATTACACATCCAAAGCATCTGTCATCCTCTCTACCCTCTATAATATTTACCCTGTTCCACCCCAATCTAATCTCCTTTTTTTTCAATAGGGCTACTGCTTTTTCCCATTCCGCCCTCACCACCGCCATTTTCATCCCGTTTCTCTCCCTTACCACTTTAATCACCGTTGTCCCTGTCCCAATCAAATTCTCTATTTTCCCCCTCACCTTTTCATCTTCCATCCACGGTTCTATCCCTACCATTTTAATGGTTTTTGTTCCCCTCCCCGCTTCCACCACCCTAGCTCCTGTCACCCTTCCCACCTCCCCCAGAATTCCCCTCACCTCAACCCCCTTCTTTGCCTCTGTTACCACCTCCCTATTTCTTGAGACTCTGAGACTATCCAGCCACTCCCCTGTCATCACCCTCAACCCCTTCTTAATCCTCTCGATCCCCTCCTGATCGACTTCCCCGATATCCTTCAGGATTATCGCCCCATTTCTACCCTCCTTTTCCTTTTCCCCATCTGTATAGATTGTTACCTCCGCCACCTCTCCGTCACCTCTCATTCACGCCATCATCTTCTTCAGCACCTCCACCTCTACCTGCTCAAGCCTGTGGAGTACAATGCTGTCCCCGCTCCCCACTACCCCAAACAGTCGACTCATCAGCTCAAACACCTTTTTCTCATCCCTACAATCTCCCTCCATCCGACAGATCAACTCCTCCGTCTTCACCCTTACCCCATTCCTTTCCGTAGTGCGTACCTCTTTGACCCACTCCATTTCCTCTCATTTTCCGCCTAGCATCGGGTACCTATCCCTAAACATCCTCTGTATTCCCTTCTCCATTCCACTGTCTTCCTTGGTCACCCATACCACCTTTACCTTTTCATCCCCTAATATTGGATTTCCCACCTTCACCTCTATTCCCTCCCCCTTTTAACCATCCCAGTCCCTATCTCTAACCTCCATCCATCCTTCCCAGTCTCTTTGTCCCACCTCCCATCGTGTTTGCATTATCTCCTTTCTATCGTCCTCCCCCCTCAACCTCTCCAATTTGTTGACCCGCCCCTCTGCCGCTGCCTTCTCTTCCTCCAGCCTTTCCACCTTCTCCTCCAGTCGCCTTACCATATCCTTCAATCTCTCTACACTCTCCCTCTCTTCTTCTTTCCCATTCTCCACTCCCTTCTTTCCTTTCTCCTTCAGATTCCTCTTCTGTTCCTTGTCCTCTAGAGGCGATACCTCAGTAATTATACTATGACAGTTCTAGACCAATATCGAGTTTTTAACATGGTAATCTCCATAAGAAAATCTAAGGTTCAAAAACTCGGAAATTGGATTTCTAAGGTGGGTTCACACCGGCAACCGGACGGACGGCAACTAATCGCGGCAAAGGACGTTCCGTTTGAAAGGCCTTAACGTCTAGTGTATACAAAAAATAATGAAAAAAATCCAGGTACCCCCTTTCATCCCCATACAGCACCCCTTATACTAAAAGTTAACCAATCATAGCAAACGACGTCTCGTTTAAAAGGCCTCAACGTCTAATACATGAAACATTGAAAAAATTCTACCCCCTACGCCCCTACGACCATAAAAAGTTAACCAATCAAACGACGAAAGGCCTTAACGTTAAGTATATACATAAAACAATGAAAAAATCGTAGTTAACCAATGTCTCAAAGGCCTTAGCGTCTAGTATATACTTTAAATCTAATCCCACCGGATTCCCAAATTCCTAGGACCCCCAAATCCACTATCAAATCATCATTATTTAAGACCCCAAATTCCAATACCCTCCTGGACCCCATTGGCCCACCCCCAAATGTTTAGAGGTACAATTAAAATATTATTGTATAATTCAAGGTTAATTTAAGTTTTACAGAGAGAGGTGAAAATGGTTTTGGATCTTCATCTTGAATTCATATAATTAATATTATATTGGTTGTAGTTATATAGTAATTTACGTTATCTCTAAGTGTATGTAAGTAGTGAAGGTAATCATTGAAATTGTGAACATACTGTTGAAAAAATGTTAGTATAATAGTTTGCAGAATGAATAATCTATTTGATTCACATAAATGTAGAATTTTTGAAACAATAGTTTGTTTAGTTTGTAGAAAAGTGTTACTAAAACGTTTCAAACTTGAAAAAACTAGGAATTGTAAACAAAAATTAATAATTGGTTTGTGTACGGCTGAATGTTATCAAACAAGACCACTGAGAAAATTTCCGGAATATATAGATAATAACTGGTTTCATGAATTAGACCCATTAGATGAAAGAGAGATATATTGCGGATATTTTTTTTACCTCCACGACGACGAGATCGGGTCTAATATTAGAAGAAAATAATTATAAGACCGTCAGTCTTACAACATCCTCAGAAGAAGAAGAAGAAGAAGAATAAGAAGAAGAAGAAAGTAACATAAATCTAAAAAGAATGACTTTCTTAAATTTAAACTTCATTATTTTGGTGGCCGTTTCAAATAATATGCTGTACACAAATGTACCAGAGAATGCAAAACATGTTGCAATATGTTTTGATATGAAAAATACAAGGGAAGACTGTAATCGAACAACATGGAGTTTGTTAAGTATAACAAAAACAAATAATGGTCACCTCTCTGTATACCATATTGAAATTCCAGAAACGAATTTATCATATTTTAGTTACAAATTAAAAATAATATTTAATGACAATTCCGAAGGTGATCAAACCCAATGGCAGAAAGTGATTATAGATGGTATTTCTATGGACAAGGCAAACATAAGCGAAAAAGTCGATAAATTGTACATTTTAACATATGTAATATTAATTTTATTTACTTAATTACAGTTACCTGTAAATAATTGTCATATAAGTAAAGCGTGATCTATAGACGTCAAAAAATAATAGTTCAATACTATTAAACGCTTTACAAAATTAGAAAAATTAATTTCCAAAAGAGCAGACCGTCCACTAAGAAGCAACAACTACTTCTCGGGCTATATGCCCCGACAGACATTGAATTACACTTCTAAAGTAAACGGGGTTGGTATATCTGTTAAGATAGAACCAACCATTCTGGCTTGCGATTAGAAGGAATAACATCACTTGTGGACCGGTTTCGGCGTTTTTGCGCCTCATCAGCACAAGGTAGATGCCATTCGTCCAGAAGCTCTGAGAGCATAATCCTGGACTAGAGACTACGTTGATACCACACTAATACATTAGCCTTAGTAAAGGAAATGTTAAGAGTGCGATATCGGCGACATCTCTACATCTAATCACAAACCAAAATTCTATATCGACAAAAAACCATCTCGGTTTTGTAGGTATTTACTTAATTACAGTTACCTGTAAATAATTGTCATATAAGTTAAGCGTGATCTATAGACGTCAAAAAATAATAGTTCAATACTATTAAACGCTTTACAAAATTAGAAAAATTAATTTCCAAAGAGCAGACCGTCCACTAAGGGGCATATAGCCCGAGAAATAGTTGTTGCTTCTTAGTGTTGCTCTTTGGAAATTAATTTTTGTAAAGCGTTTAATAGTATTGAACTATTATTTTTTGACGTCTATTAATTTTATTAATTATTATTGTAATATTTAACTTACTTAAAATGGTTAAAGTATTCACACAATATAAGTTTTACTCAACGGTTTGTAGTAAATAAATAAAACAAGTTAATTAAATAATATTCTTTTATTTTTCATCCATTATAAAATGTTCATATAAGGTAAAAACATTTGTTAACGCAAAAATACATGGATTAATATTATGATAAAAACATTTTGGTGCCAAGGCTGCTAATGGTGGATTTTCATCGAATTCATACACAGGTGTGGTGGAATATTTTTGTATGAAATTAGCCTTTTCTTTTCCTTTCACGAAAACCATGTCTGCATTTTCGGTAATGTCTTTCAAGATATTTTTGAATTTGTGTAAATGTGTATAACCAGCATTCCAATCAATACCATGATGATTTTTCATTAATCAAGTTGCTTGTTTATGTAAGTCTGGAGGTAACATATGTAGAGGAAATGGTGATTTGAAAATATAGTGACTTACTTGATGTCCATCATAAGCTGCAAATTCTTTAACAATGAACTTATTATTTTCAATTTTAAAACCTTGAACATCTAAAACAACTTTCATATTTGTAACTGTTGCAATTTAGTCTTGACACATTTATATTGTTCATAATATTCAATGTCACGTTTGAGATGTGTTAATTTGAAAAGAAACCGACTAAGAGCAGTTTGATACTTGTGGCGGGTATTCATATCTAATGAAGAATATATAGTGACACCACTTTTATATTACATGTCAATCATGCGCGTAATAAAATGTATTGCTTAACAATTTTAGTTAATGGATTATATGAAAATTGTTTTTCGTGTAAGATCGAACAATAAGCAGAAATATCACTCGTAATGGGAGCATTTAACTCAAATTCTATACGAAGAACTACGGATCCAGACTGTATTTGTTCCTTCTGCCTCGAGCAATCTATATGAATTAAGGGTGCTTTATCTCTGAATTCGTTAGGTGTAAAAACAGGTTCACTGATTGAACGGCTATAACAAGAAGTCTGGAAATCAGCAAACATTTTGTATAACGTAGCAAAACTATTGTTTGTAAAATCTAAAAGTAAATCATTGTATGGATACTTCTCGGAATTGAGAAATACCTTAATATTTTTTAAATTGAGATGTTTAAATTGACTCATATTTTCTTTTATGTTACCCCTAGCATTATTTTGAAATCCTATTATAATATGTCTAGGTGTCTCTACTCTTGTACTAGTTTTTACACTCCAAGTGTGGCGAGACGTTTTCTGTAAGCTGGGATACTCGATCAATTGCCAAGATCTGAATTTTATTGGTAATTCCTTGTTACTTTGTATAATTTTGTTCAGATGTAATTCATGTTTTATGCTCGGTTTCACATGAGGAATTCTCCAACTGATGTGAGTTAATTCAATTTCAGGTTTTTCCGTTTCGTCTGTATGTGTGACCGAGTCGTTATCGTTACTAGATCTCACCGATATTAGCTCTTGTTTCATGTTTAAAATTATTTTATTGAAATCTTCAAAGAATCCCAACCATAATTTCAAAGGTATACATACGTTCAAATTTCCATGTGTGTCTGACAACTTGACGTCTTCCTTAGGAAACCATCCAGAATTATTCAAAAAAATACTTTCATTTGAATTATAGGATAAATAATTTTTCATTGTTGAAACAAGGCCAACATCTCTTACTGAATCAATTACAACACCATTCAACTCATACCGAATTTCACGGAATATGAAAGCTATTGCATTATTGATGAATTTTAATTTTGTAGGCACTGTGTTGGTCTCAGTTAAAATTTTCCCCGCAATCTCAAGATAACTGTCAGCCGGATATGTTATACAGTCTAAATCTTGCACTACCATACGAATCTCATCATTGTAATTTAACTTTCCCGTAATATATGGTTGGTATGTGTGATATTATAATCCTCTACAGCCATGTCATTGAAGGGTTCATGAGTAACTTGTAATATATCCATTATATTAATAACTTAAAACCGAGGGATTTTAAAAAACGTTTATTTTTTGGCGTTATGACGGCTATTCTCTCACACAAACTAATTGTATCCGGTTTGCTCATCAATCTTTTATAGTTTTTTGCAGCATATGGATGAAGGGAAAATTTTAAGACCATTTTTGTTGTCGAATATGTAAAGTAACAGTGATCTCTTCGTCTTGAAAATTTATAACGTTACCACGCTGATCAATAATTTTTACTGTTATGTTGTTAATTGTTTTGACACTTACAGGATAATACAGGATATTTTGAGGAGATTCAACTATTTTATAGCCACTAGGAACAGTAGGAAAAAACTGATGGATAATGTGGACAGGATGTCCATTGAGATATGATCCAACAGCAATGTCACAATCTATTCCAATAGAATTAACTTGTAAAATATTTATAGGATTTGTAGAAGTATGTGTAACATTGGGAGTTAACGAAACTTTTTCAAATCCAAATACTTTACCAATCGAGTCATCGGTCAAAAATGAAATTGTTTTGTTACTATAAAATGATACGTGAGATGTGTTTAGATTTGGGACTATGTTAATTGTTGAATCTGGTGCTATTTTAAACATTTGCTGTTTGATATATTGAATAATTTCATTAAGTTCATAAGCACCTTTAGGTATAATTATTGTATAATATATAGTAGGACCTCCAAAAATGGATCTATTATTAGTTTCATCAATATTTGGTATTGTATTAAAACTATTAAAATTAACTAAACCAACTTCATAGTCACATCTATCATCCAAGTAAATGGGAGGATTGAAATTATAATTAAGAATAGATGATGCACCACTAAGTGTAACGGAAAATGACATTTCAACTAAAAAAAGTGTACTGTGTCAAATATTATGATTGATTGCAATATTTATGTATAAATTGAAGTGAGTGATGACCGCAACTATATGAATTGTTCTGTAGTTTATCATAATTGTATGTTATATATACTGGACCGTTACTATGAAAATACTTAATCAGTTCCATTGGCGGAGGAAAATTTCCATAACTATCAAAGTATACAATTTTCTTGTCTGATTTTATGTATGATGTCCAATGTGTTCCGTCTCCTCTGACTGTATCTATATTCAAAATGCCACATTAATATTTATGAATTTTCTTCGGTAAATTATCTCTCATGAAAACTCCTCTAAAAAAAGGTATTTTCAATATTTTAACATATTTCCATAGATCTTTATCGGTAAGCCCACGATGGGGGAATTTCAGTTTTTTGTTGTTCCTTGTCCTTTGTATGGTCTTAGATAAAGACCTTTTCCTTTAAGTCTTAGTTGTCTTCTTTGCTTTTTTTGTTTTTTTAATCCTTTTCCCTGTTTCGATTCCATAGCCATATCATGGCGTTTTTGTTCAGTTAATTGTTGATTGTTATACTTAGCATCATTTACTGCCTTTGCAATTCCAGCTGCTCCACCTCCCAGAGCTCCTAATGCACCTAACAGTGGTAATATTATTGGGAAAAATCCACCCTTTCTCGGTGTTTGAATTATACGTTTCTTAGGTTTTTTCTGAATTAAATTACCACCACGACTTTTTTTAATTCCTACACCCATACCAAGTTTACGTTTTCCTTTCAAGACTGCAGTGACAAACAAAGAAGCTACTTTTTCACCTAACGTAGCGTCCTGGGATTTAACTCGTTCCCAAGCTTTGTCCTCTAATACCTGATCTGCTTTATGTCTTTCCTGTAAATTATTATTTTTTGCGTATGCTATATCGTGTTCCTTACAAGCTTGATCTAAAAGATTAATTCCTTTATCATCTCGTTGTAGTCTTTGTTCTAGTTTTGTGTTTGGTCCACAATATTGGTATCCACCAGGTAAATGGAGTTCAAATGGTAGTTTATTAATTAACGAAACTAAATCTCCACCTTTGTAATGACGACGATGACGACGTGATTGTAACTGTTTACGTTTAACCATAGTTCTCTTTATATATATACTCCGATCACCCTATGAATACTGTCAGTTATTGGCGTTGTTGTTAACTAGTTACAAAAAAAATGAAGATTGCAAAACATTTTATATCTTTACCTGTTGAAAATTATGATTTGAGCTGTGAACGTACTGCAGGCAAACATGGATATTTATTTGGTGGAGACTCTAAACGAGCATTAATCATCGGTCCCAGTGGTTGTGGTAAAACGAATGCTTTGTTATCCTTAATTGATCATCCTAATGGTTTAAGATTTGAAAATTTATACATATATTCCAAGAGTTTAAATCAACCAAAATATGCTTATTTGCGTAATTTAATTCAACCCATGAAAGAGATTGGATATGAGGAATTCAACAATTCTGATGACATAATTACTCCAGATGCTATAAAGATCAATTCAGTTATTGTATTTGATGATGTAGTGGCTTCCTGCGACCAAAAACCCATTCAAAGTTACTTTTGTTTTGGTCGACATAAATCTACAGATTGTTTTTACTTAAGTCAAAGTTATTCGGCTATACCAAAACAATTAATTCGAGATAATGCCAATCTCCTAATAATTTTTCAACAAGATTTCACTAACTTAAGACACATCTATGATGATCATGTTAATATTGATATGTCATTTCAAAAATTTAAAGACATTTGTTCCTCCTGTTGGAAAGAAAAGTTTGGATTTCTCACTATCGACAAGGATTCTGAAATAGCATCTGGTCGTTATAGAAAAGGATTTGATGGATACATTCATATATAAGGAGGAGAGTATATATGGTCAATTTTAAACCCAGCATGAATCCTGAACTGACGCAACGGCTGGTCAAAGCTAGGCAGGCGCTTCGAAAAAAGTATAAAAGTTTGAAGCGTAACATAAACCAATCGCAAACACGACTGGAACAAAACTATGAGCCCATTACTCAACCGCTAAAACAACTAATATCAACTATCGAGAAACAAGAATTGATTAAGCGGGAACCACCAATATCACCAAAAAAAGAATCTGTCTCTTCATCACGCCTAAATCAATTAAGTCCAAAATATCAACCAAAACCTTCCGATTATGCACTTACTTTCGATTCACCCAAAGAGGATGTTTTCAGTTCTGATAGAAATGATAATAATGATGATGCGTTCGAGCTAAATAAAACTTTAGGGTGCAGTAGTGATGAAGATATAAGTAGATTTATGGATGAAAGTATACTTGACCTCGGTCGAATGACCACCGACAAAGGTGTTCAGGAATATTACGAACAGTTTGAAAATCCCTTACCTACAGTGTACATAAGGGAAGGTATTGCTGACACCGAAGGACAATTTGATAATACTTTTGGAGTCTATCATGATTTGCAGCTTGGAAAATTTTCTATTGGTGATTCTCCAATTGACTTTGTTAAACCTGATATGAAAATAAAAGGTATTACCTACAAGGGTACTCCAGGTCTGTATGAACTGTTATTTAAAACAGACCCTCACATTTTTACTCAAAATGATGCTAAGGAATATGTTGACATTTTACAGAGAACAAATGCCTTATACACAAAAAATAACAATAAATTACCAAAACGGAGAATTCCTGTAAAATTAAGGAATAAATTTACTAACGCTATTCAACCGTTCCTTGGGATTCCCCTTATTGCACATAGAGAACGAGCATTTTCTGTTCCTACTATGACTACAAGACAAATAGCAGCAAAACTAAGGCGTGGAAAAGGTTTAACAATGATGCGATATTCCAATAATCCCATCGATTATAAATATTTTGATGATTTTAATGAATTAATTGATAGATTACGCTTACTTATAGCTTCGAAGCAAGCTGGCAATAATGCTCACCAAAATGAAATAGTGTCTATTGTTGAAGAACTAAGGGAAGGAGGTATAATAGCATAAATAGATGACGTCACTTATATTCACATTAGTAGTAGTGAAAAGCTATGCCGTTAAACAAGTTTAACCAACATTATCTTACGTCTACACATTCAAATGATGAGGTGCTACCACAACCACCATTTTATATTTGTCAACCTGCAGACATTCGAAGTTTAGCAATTATTAATATTAGCGGACATATAGACAAAAATGTTAGTAAATTAAACTATGTATTAAATAATAATAATACTGAATATACTTTTCCAGTAAGTGGAAAAGTGGTCAATATTGATAGCAACACACCACCACCAACTGAAACATTAATACTTTATAAAAATAAGATTCAAAATTTGAGCGTTCTCAACCAGCAATCTATAACAAAAGGTGAAAAGATTTCAATTGGTATAGGTAAAGAGAAAAATTATCATCCATATATTGAACTTGTGTTAGAATGTCCTCTTCAAACAGTGAGCTCTACGTTATTATAAATATAGTACTTTTCAAACGCATACACCATTCCAACTATGCCTCTTAATAGATTTAATCAACACTATTTGCAATCACCATCGTCGTCGTCGTCGTCGTCTCGGTCAGTTCCAAAACTAAGTGCACAATTTTATATTTGTGACTCTTTTGATGATTACGTCAAAAACATTATTCGATTGAAAGGCGAAAAGAAAACTAATTTAAATAAGGATTATTATGTGTTGGACAATGCAGGTACAACTTTTGTTTTTCCCTACGATGCTA
Source organism: Lochmaea crataegi (assembly GCA_947563755.1). Lineage (NCBI taxonomy): Eukaryota > Metazoa > Arthropoda > Insecta > Coleoptera > Chrysomelidae > Lochmaea > Lochmaea crataegi. The sequence continues at coordinate 30,816,485 of OX387436.1, forward strand.
AAATTGAACATGTTCGACATTACTCTGCAGACGGGGAGGTTTTAGTTAATGGTAAATCGTTTAAATTCCATGAAATTGGTGGTAATCGTTTAAAGGAAGGTGATAAAATCCTATTTAAATTGGGTACACCTTCTTCTATTTGCATTGAATTTTTAGTGCAGTGTCCAGTAGTGAAAAATGAGTAAAGCACAAGTTGTACATGAACTACATAAACCGGCAAGAATCAATTATAGAAGGAGACATGTTGTAATTAAAGGATTACATGATTTGATACAAGCTGATTCAGCTATTATGACTCCCTATTCAAAAACTAATAAAGGTTACAATTACATCCTAGTTGTGATTAATGCTTTTAGTGAATATGTATGGGCTGAGGCTATTAAGAGAAAAACGGGCAAAGAAATCACATTAGCTATGAAGCATATCTTAGACCAAATGATTGTTCCACCTAAAAATCTTCAAACTGACAACGGTACGGAATTTTATAATAAGAATTTTCAAGAGCTCATGAAAAAGTATGGTATTAACCATTACAGTACATTCTCCAATTTAAAAGCAAGTATAGCAGAACGAGTAATTCGTACTCTAAAAACTATGCTATGGAAACAGTTTAGCATGCAAGGATCTTACAAATGGTTAACGACTCCACCTAATATCGTCAACAAATATAATGATACAAGACATTCCACTACAGGTGCCATTCCCAGTAAAATAAATGAGAAAAATGTCAAGTATATTATTGCATATAAACACCTAAAAACTATTGATCCAAGACCGTCAAATTTCAAAAAAGGAGATTTTGTTCGAATTAGCAAGTATCGACATGTCTTTAAGAAGGGATACTCTCCAAATTGGACTGCCGAAGTTTTCAAAATAAGGAAGGTGAAACTTACTAATCCAACAACTTACATACTGGAAGATGATAAGAACGAAGAAATACAAGGAGGATTTTACAGGGAGGAATTGCAAAAAGTTAAATATCCCGATGTGTATTTAATAGAGAGGGTTTTGAAACGAAAAGGTGATCGGCTATTAGTAAAATGGCTTGGGATGGATTCTAAATCATGGATAAATAAAAATAGTATTGTTTAAATTTATCATTTTTATTGCTCAATAAAATTATATAAACTGAGATATCAACAATTTATTTACATATTTTTTAATCAACCATACTCTTAATTTTTTCATAAACCTTACATCTATGTTTTATATCTAATATTGGATCTATAATTTTGGAAATTTCAATAATTCGTCGCATAAACCGTAGTCGGTCACATGCGGCAATGATCCATGATGATCCTTGTCTCGCTTGTTGATATGCATATTTCCAAGTTACTAATAAATGAATTTTGTTTCTTGTTTCATCAAAATGAATAGTTTTCTTTACTTCTATTGTATGCTGTCTATTCTTCATATTTCTCAGATATCCTACACTACGTCATGTCTCTAATTATCTCTAATTGGTTTTGTGTTCAATATTTATTTCATAGCTGTAAATCTTCATCTTTAAGTAACTGAGGATATCTATATATTAATTCTAATGCGATAGCGTATGTCTCGTTATTTAAATGTTTTATTGGTTCAATTATATTCAAAGCTGTAGTTACTGGATTGGTGGAATCTTTTATTCCCATTTGTAAAATTTTCAATGAACTAGCAAATTGTGAATTTTTCAAGTCTGTTAATCTATTTTCAATGAGTGGTAACATTTTCCATAACATTGAAGTAGTATCAGCTCTTAGATAAATACAAGAATCACCCTTATAAATTTTTACAACATTCCCGAATGATAATCGTTTAAATATCAAATCAAATTCACCCATATCTAACGGTTCCATATTCTTGTTGTTGTTGTTGTTGTTGTTGTTTGTTGATCTAAATAAAAAGTTATCGATATCATTTCTACACGATAAAAAAATGTTCCATTCCTGCGGACTGAATATAAAATAGGTATTTTTGGTTCCAAATATTCCGACACATGGTTTGTAATTTAAATAAGGTGATAAACCAACTTTTACATATTTTGTTTTATATTTAGAGACAATTGACGTTCTCCCAAAAATACGTCATTATCTTGCAATTGATTAAAATTCATATATGTAGTGAGTGATTCTACTACTATTACTACTACTACTACAACATACTATCGCTATTAGAATAATTTAAAGATATTTTCTCGTAGAAAAATATCTGAAAAAAAAGTATCTCATTTATTCTAAAAATTACATCATGCTCTCGAGAAATGGAAAAATTGTATCACCCCACTCTAAAATAAAGATTAAAAACGTTAGAAAATCGTTGAATCTAAACAGTATATTGATAAACTTCAAAAGTGAATGCATTTTAAAATAAAACTATGTATAATCAACAGCAGCAGCAGCAGCAGCACTATCATCTAGAAGATTGTATTTGTCCAATGAAGGACCATTGGCTATACAAGCGACGATTATATCAGTTTAATGAAGAAGAACTTGAGAAGTTTCCATTGGATTATTTGATTCAAAAAGCACAACCACTTGAGTTATTGTATGCTTGGTATAAATTACCAAGAGCATATCGAGACAATTTTGATTTACAAATCCAACTGCCTTGTTTTATACATTACAATCGTCCTGACTGGCAAAGTCACATCGATGGACCACCATCATCACAGTCAAAATGTCATTTATGTACCTTAACTATTGAACAAATACATGTTTGATGTAAATAAAATCTGTTTAATATACTATGTTTTTTATTACATAAAATATTTGATATAAGAGGTTCCATTACCAATTTTATATTCGTTTATAGCTACCTCCAATAATAGAATTTTTTGTAGCGCCCAACCGCTTGATTCTTCCGAAAATTTTGACAGTTTATTTAAAATATAATCTGTTACATGTTCTTGAAACCAAATAGCTAAATCAGTTGTTTGATCTAAAACTGCATTAGGTGTCACAAAATACTTTTGATCAATTACTTCTTGATCACCTGACGTTTTAACAAAATCTGCCCACAGTGTAGTATTAATTTTTTTAATAATTTTGAGAATTTTTATTTTAAAGAGATCAAAAGCATCTCATAAAAATTCTTTTATTTCTTTATGATTCACATTTATAATCACTGCTGTCTGAACTCTACTATTGAAACAAGAAATTATATTTTCCCAGTAAACTTTTCGATTTTGTTTTACACCAACATGTTTGTTTTCTACTTTTATTACACATTTTAATCGTTTCAATTGACCAATTTTTGTTAATATTTACGTTTTTGACCAACCTTTAAATGATATTTTTTCAATGCTATGTTACATTTCTTAATATGTTCATTAATTAATTTTATCGATTTGTTTTCAGCAGAGTTCACTCTAATTAACTTAATAGATTCATCAATTTTTAGATAATGTACCGTGGTATTTATCCATAATACTATATCATAACTATTTATAAAAATATAACTCACCAATAATTAGATTTCAGCAATTTCAAATGATGCTGCCGGATTCGGTTTTTCAATGTCCACCGCTCCTCCAAATATTAAAGCGTACTTCCCCTCTCCAAAATATTTGATAAAAGGTTTATACGTTTTTGTCACTCTCTGTGGAAGGAACGTTATTTCTTTCTCCAGTTCCAGCAGCACCGATTCCCCAAATTTGCTCTCAACCAATTTTGCCGAAATTATTTTCTTGGGTTCCCCCAATATTAAATCACTTAATTTTGTAGTTGGTTTCGGGTCTCTTTCTAAAAGTGAGGAAGAATTTATTGCTTTTAGATCCATTTTACTAAAAATAATAATACTATAATTAAACGGTATAACACATTACTAATTTAAATTCCAAGTAAAATAAAAATAAATGGAAACGTCTTACCTGTTGTTTATTGAAGGTTGATGGTGCGATCGAAAACAAGAAACGAATGAAGAAAATCTTGAGCTTAAATACAAAATGAATCTAATTTTCAAATTTTAAGATGTTACCTTCAAGAGAAACAATCTAATGACCTCGATAATAATAATTACATACTTACATGGGCGGGGACTGTTTCCTATACTTTACATAACGCATTCCATTATATCTATTCATTTATAGAGGGTGGTCCTACTAAAATATGGGGATTCACCAGTGAGTGTTGAATAACTCAGCATTCATTAACCATTCGTATTTTTTAATTAACATATTTAAATACTGTATTACCTTTATATAGATTTATTTAATAAAAATATTATTTAGAGTAATTGGTTTTTTTTATTTAAACACCTTGTATATACCATATTAATTATAATAATAGTGGAATTTTTTATTTTATTAAAGTTTATAAAGGCTTTTCAAACGATACGTCGTTTTAAACATTCTGTTTATTCATCAACTTTTATGTGAAGATTCAAATTAAAACAAAGATAGATATTATTACACAAGTCATGAAAAAAAAACTAAATGGATATCACCTGATTTTTTCTATGTACTCCAATTATACACACTCTGTGAGATGTATCTAGATACCCTTTTCAACGATATGTCACTCAACTTTATACTCTAATGATATACCATGATGAAAAAATGTTTCTCTTTACGTTAATGTCTTTTCAGCGATACGTTAGTTGATTCGTGAACTATAATTTTACAGCACTCTGTATATGATAAAAGAATCATGTACTAGAGGTCAACGATATTCCACTTATCATGATGTGTTTGTTTTTAATTTTCAATATACCTATGCGCATACTAGACTTAAGTCTATTTTACCTCAAACCAATGCACTTTTTTTTATACCTTATTTTATAACTAATAACACCTATGAGTGAGAATAGCCATGTTCGTTAGACGCTTTGTTTCAGACGCGAAGGTTGATGGTTCGCGCCCAGACTCCCGGTGAAAATTTTTTAAATTTAAATATTTGGGTAATTTAGAGAGTCCTAAACATTTGGGCAATGGGGGGTTCTAAATATTTGGGATGGATATTTAGGAGGTTGAATTTGGGGGTCCTAAACATTTGGGGGTGGGCCAATGGGGTCCAGGAGGGTATTGGAATTTGGGGTCTTAAATAATGATGATTTGATAGTGGATTTGGGGGTCCTAGGAATTTGGGAATCCGGTGGGATTAGATTTAAAGTATATACTAGACGTTAAGGCCTTTGAGACATTGGTTAACTACGATTTTTTCATTGTTTTATGTATATACTTAACGTTAAGGCCTTTCGTCGTTTGATTGGTTAACTTTTTATGGTCGTAGGGGCGTAGGGGGTAGAATTTTTTCAATGTTTCATGTATTAGACGTTAAGGCCTTTTAAACGAGACGTCGTTTGCTATGATTGGTTAATTTTTAGTATGAGGGGAGCTGTATGAGGATGAAAGGGGGTAGCTGGATTTTTTTCATTATTTTTTGTATACACTAGACGTTAAGGCCTTTCAAACGGAACGTCCTTTGCCGCGATTAGTTGCCGTCCGTCCGGTTGCCGGTGTGAACCCACCTTAGAAATCCAATTTCCGAGTTTTTGAACCTTAGATTTTCTTATGGAGATTACCATGTTAAAAACTCGATATTGGTCTAGAACTGTCATAGTATAATTACTTACCTCCTTTCTCTTTACTCCAGTATCACTCCACTCTCTCGTCTCCCCCGCCTTATGAGGCGCTCGTTTTACCTTCGTCGATTTACCAAAAATTCCATTTCCTTGCCTTCCTTCATCCATAACCTCCTGTTCTATTTTTCTTTCTTCTTTTTCCATATTCCATCCCACGAGTAGCTAGGGAATTGAATGTCCACCACCACAGAGCCCCGCTTGTGGTGGTAAGGCTGGTTACTCCGGGAGGTCACCAGGTATCCCGGAGGCACCGTTTCTGACTGACTTTCCCGCAGCCATTCATCCATTGCCACGGTAGCTAACAACGTAGATTACGGATTGTTTTATCGACGTTTACTCCTCTAGGCTTTTTCTCACGGTTGCCTCCGGACGCAGTGGCTTCCGTTGCCTACACTACACCACAACATAGCTGCCTACCCCTATGTTGCTGCTTTTTTATCGAGGTTTACTCCTCTAGATTCCTGGGAATCTAACCTATTAGTCGCCTTCTACGACAGGTGGGCTATCCCCTGAGGGTATTCTTCTGAGGGGTCCCGCCCCCAGACGGGTATATAAACAAGCCTATGGTTCAATTGTAAGAATGAAGTTATACGAAGCTATGAAGAAACTAGGTATACCCAAAAAGCTTTGCAGGCTGGTGAGAATGACTCTACAAAACACATGTAACAAAATCTTATGAAAGGGGAACATCAAAGCAATTTGAAGTAGAAAAAGGTCTAAGACAAGGTAATCCATTGTCCTCGACATTATTTAATATAGTATTGGAAATCATCTGAAGAGAAAGCTCGATAAGGACAAATTGACTAATTTACAACAACAAACACCAATGTCTGGCATATGCTGATGATCTAGTTCTAATGACGAGAACACAAAACGAACTAGAGGGAATATTCAAATTACTGGAGAAAAAATCAAAGGAATATGGCCTGGTAATTAATGAGAGGAAAACTAAGTACATGGTTATGGGAGATAAAAATACGGACTTAAATATAAAATGCGATGGTTGCACCTATACATTTGGGAAAGTGGGACAACTAGAATACTTGGGAGTAGTCTTAACAGCAAAAGGAAGTGAAGAAAAAGGAATAGAGAAAAGAATATCCAAAGTTAGTAAGACAGCAGGAATATTTTCAAACATATTAAAAGCAAAAAATCTATAAGCTAAGATTAGAATATATCAAACAATATTAAGACCATCAGTAACATATGCCTGTGAAACATGGGTTATGAATAAAAAGGAAGAGGACAGACTAGAAATATGGGAGAGGAAAATGTTGAGAAAATATTTGGAGGAGTAAAAACAGAGGAGAACGAATGGAGAAGAAGAACTAATAACGAATTGCTAGCGTTATACAAAAAACCAACGATAACAAACATAATAAGAGCACAGAGGGCCAGATGGTTGGGTCAAATTAGCATAATGACAGGAGACAGATGGGTTAAGAAGTTCTAATGGGTGAAACAGGTAGCAAAAGGAGAAGGGGCAGACCTAGAACAAAATGGCTGGATGCAGTAAAAGATGATCTGAAAAAAGTGGGAGTACAGAACTGGCAAAGCGAAACTTTAAATAGAAGAAAATGGAGAGAAAAAGTGAAAAAAATTGAAGCCAAGGGCCACTAAGGGCCTGTAGAGCTTAAGACATATATTGTAATGTTATGGAATAGCCTCAATGTTGGCACACAAGTTATATCTATGGTAAAACAAGTTATTTAATATAAAAGTCTTATCGATTCACAATAATGAGACTTGTTTTATAGATAAATAGCTAAATATTTATAGGTAGATTTGTAAATGTAAAGAGATTTGTAAATAAGTTGATTTTAAGTCTGTTTAATCCATATTTATAGAAATAGTACAGTCAAATATGAGTGATAAATTTATTAGTTCATTAGATTGTTTGTAATTAGCTTTAAGATGTGTAAGTGGTACCAAAATGATTATTGTGGATTTCTGAACAAATAGTGAATTTTTTTTTAGTAAACTAAGAAAGGTCAAAATTCTAAAATAAAAAATGAACTTTTGAATATTTTGACAAATGTCAAACCAAAATGGACATCAACTTACCTGTTCTATAAAATAGGAACAGAATTGTTCGGAGTAGTTTGGTTTTAACCCTAGTAGGGCGATCTTAGAAAAAAACAATTCCATTGTTGCTAGATTATCTCTGGTTGCTAGGAGTCGGAGGAATGTGGAAAAAAATGGAAAAATAGATGGGAGTTTTGAGTTTTTGCTTTGAATGAGGAGATGCGGATTATGAAGTCCTGAGAATAAATTATATAAGATACCAATTTACTAGTCCTATGATAAGTTGTGAATCCAGATTTTAACATACACAATCTAAGAATGATTTAAATTATCCAGTAGCTGAAACCTCAATATTTGACGACATGAGGCATACCTGAAAGAAAACACACACACAGGATTAACAGGTATCGACTATAAAATATTTTGCAAAATATTCACCATAAGTACGTACAATTTTCATATTTTGGCCAAATGATATGATGAACATGAACATTAAGTAAATTCACCTAATATTTTTGAGACTTTCTCAACAGCTGATGAAAGGCTGTCAATATTTAAAGAATGGCTTTAAATTATTAATTCCGAAAATCATTATTAATTTAGTTAGTTATTTATTTGTAATAAAGTTAGTACGTATTACTTGATTTCGAAATACGTGTTGTTGTAATTTTATTTTGCAAATTAAATTATTAACATAACCTCTGAAAAAGGTTTGAAAATACAACACGGATTTCAAAATAATCACTATTTTAAACTCATAAGATGGTTTTCTGTTATTTTCTAAATAATTTACATGATAAAACTTAATAGACTTACCTGATGTTTGAAATCACACAACAAGTGCAATTTGTGCAGGTGACATAATATCATGTAAATTTTATAATCATTATTCATAAACGTATTTTGTGTCATTTCTTATGTATTTCAAGAACATATAAAATCACACCATTAATATATAATTTTCTTTGAAACACTAGATTTGTTTTACTATAAATAACTTGTCTTTTCTTCTTTTTTGTCTCACTAATAAACATTACGCCATAACCATAGAACAGCTAACCACAAATTTCGGTCAAGGTCAAACCTTTTCGAGGAACTATGGAGGGTAAGGAACTCATGCTACAGGATGACAAAACTGAAACACGACCCAAAATGAGATTGTAAGATTGTTATAATAAGGGAATTGTTATTGTTTGTTTCTAAAGATAACAAGGCAAGTACTTGTAAACGATAAATAAATATTGTCTTTGTTACTTGACACATTTATTGTCGTCATAGCATCAAGGACTGGCGCCCAGCGGGAAAATTTAAAATATAATATCTAACAATTACACATCCACTTACCACGACGCAACAATTTATATATATATATATATATATATAGTGAAAGGGTAGTCTTTGCTGACTAGTTAGAAAGAAACTTCTGCGGAGATATTTTTTTTAGGGAGTGCAGCAATAAAACGTAAACGTGTACTCTTTTAAGTATTTAATCCAAGCTTTCGAGTGAATTTTCACCCATCATCAGGGAAGCTACATAAAATATATTGTTAGAATAATAAAATGTTATTTTCAAACTTTTTTAACTTACAAACTTATTGAGATTGTAACGTGAAGATAACAAAGGTAAAAACATGGATGTCCATCAACAACACTGAAGACTATGTCTATTTATTTATAACTAATATTACATCACATTTTATTGCTGTTTAAAATTATTTTTGATTACTTTAAAACACATTAAAATTCATTTTGCTAATGTTAGGTTATTAAAACACGTGCTTGAAATATCAACTTCACAATGACAGATAGTTTTGTGGTTTCAATTGTTGTAGGTCAGCTGGCTAAATAACCTTTAACACTTTAAGTTGGCACTACCCTGCAGCTCATGCAAAAACTAAATTACGGTTATTGGCCTATTTATCAGGAAGACCAGAAAAATCTCTTTCATACGCAGGTTTATTTGGATAACTGTTTGGAAATTACTAATTTCCACATTTTCTTATATGTCCTTTCAGAGTAAAAAGTGTTGGATAAAAATTATGTACAGCTTCACTAATATTTCAAAAAATTCATACTATTATACCATTACTGGAAAAAAATAGAAAATATCACGTTTTACTATCTTGTGCATCAATTACGCCCCCTGTTAGTCGAGTGATAAACCTGGAAATGAAATAATTTCCAGGGATTTCTCTCAGTCATTTTTATTTTACAGATTTTTTTCCCGAAAGCTGATCAATAAATAGACTTAGAGACATAATTGCTACACCTCTTACTTAGACACCAGGTGCATTTACGTTATGCATATGGGTTTATTTTAATTTATAATAATTTTTATTAATTTACAAAAAATGTTGGAATTTCACAAATTTTTAGTTATTTTTAAACTCTTTGTTTGAATCAAATAAAATGATTATTGCCGCAGTCTGTCTTTTTTATTTAATAGGTAGTCACGAATAGTAGATTTTTGTAATTTTCTAGAATTAGAAAAACCAACATCTACAATAGCATTCGCTACAATTTCTTATTCTTTTATCAAATTATTTAAATTGTTTATTTTATTATCCAACTAGAGTACTAGCTATTTATGGACGTTTTTTCATAAGAAATGTGTAAGTAGTTACAAATTATCTAGGGTAATATCTATCCAAAATATTCATAGTTTGATGATGATTTGATTTAACAATATCATGACTATATTTAGAACTCGTAAGAAAAAATTTAGAAAAACTATAGGTCTTTATTTGAGAAAAAAACTGGAAAATAGCCGCGCCCAAATAAAAACCACCATTTGCTTATTATCTACTGTATTATAGTGTACAAAAAGTTTGGGAAGTTTTTTTTATTTACGATTATAAGAGTAAAATAATGAAACTGAGAAAGTTTATTTTTTTACCTAATACTTCCAGCAGTGGATAATATTACGTAAGTAATAATAATAATGATAATAATAATGTTTATTTACGAAATATAAAAAAAGTACAGTGTATAGATAAAAAAATGTAAACAAAAAAACAAAATCACTGAAGTTGTAAGGAGCTGGACGCCTCTTACAGCTTGTACGTGATGTGCACATAAATGTTTAATTTTACTGGACATCATCGGGTTGTTTTAGGTCATCATCGGGTTTTTTAGGACATCATCGGGTTTTTAAGTTCATTATCGGTTTTTTTTTTGGATATTATCAATTAAGTGAATCAATTTTTTTTATGTATAAATATTAAATATATAGAGAATAATAGTTTGTGTGCTGTTAGTATTAAATTTCTACTGGTTATTTATAATTTTCTTTAACATACCTCTATCTAGAGCTATTATCAAATTTTTAATTTTTGATTTAAAATGTTTAATATTTTTAAATTTTTTAACTCCATATAGGAACTTGGGAGTTTGGGACCCAAGTAGTCAAAACAACGCTGCCGTATAGTTTTTTCTCTAGCTAGGATATATACATTTTTCTTATAACGAGTATCATCAAGATGTTCTGGACAAATCATGTTATTTTTATTTTTCTGGAAGTACAACAACATTTTCATACAATAAATTTGTGTAGCATCCATAAAACCACTTAGATCATAAATATCATTACTAGGAAAAGTGATATTTTTTCGAAAAATTATTTTCATTATCAATTTCTGAATAACATTATTATTAACTCCCCCCATGCAAGAATTCCGTAGTTAATTTGGGATTGCACTAGTGAGTAATACATAATTTGTAAGTTATGAATATCTAAGAAATCTCTCGAGTATATAAATTTAGACAGAAGACCCCGTAATTTTAAAACTACATTTTTAATATGCAGCTCCCATTTTAGATGACGATCTATTATAAGACCTAAATACTTAATGCTCTCTGTTTTAGATATTTTCATATTATTATGAAGTTCGAGTGATTCAAAATTTCAAAGGCTTAAGAGTGATCAACAAAGGCTCACAATGAAGGTTTTCGTTTATCTAATGCATTGTAGACATTTTTCACCAGAGACATGATAGCGTCCTCTGTGGTTTTTCCCTTTCTGGCTAGTAGAAATTATATTATATTTTTCTAAAAAATTCACTAAGCGATTTTTAAATATTTTTTCTAGAATTTTACCAATAGATGATGTTAATGTTATAGGTCTATAATTAGTAGTTAATTTCTTATCTCCACTTTTATATATTGGTTTAATTAAGCCTATTTTTAGTGATTTTGGGAAAGCACCAACACTTAAACATTTATTTATTGAAAAAGTTACAATTTCATTGGATATTTCTTTAAGTGTTTTTGATCTTATTTCATATATTCCAGGTGATTTTTTGTTTTTCAACGATTTTATAATGCTTTTAACTTCTTCTTCATTTGTTGAGAAAATGTACATGGTTTGATCAAGATTTTCAATATTGTCATTATAATTAGGTGTCGGCATATTTTTTTCCTATACTAGCAAAAAATTCATTGAACTCATTAGCTATTTTCTATTACTGTATCATTTTTCTGGATTTTTTGAATTTCATTATTTGGACGTAATGGACTATATATTTTATTTAGACACGTCCAATGAATTGAGGATGAATTTCCATTTTTAGCAATTATATCATTAATGTAAGATTTTTTTGATTTTTGTTTCAGTTTTGTTAAATTATTTTTATATTTTCGATATGTATTTCTTAGATTTATATCTTCTGGTTTGTTTTTCATTTTTACATATAACATATTTTTTTCATTGATTGATCTTAGTAAAGCCTTTGTAATCCACGGTTTTTTATTTTTTTATTCCCTTTTAGAAATCTTCACAAAATTTGAGTTTGCGTTTATAGCTGTGTTTAATATATTGATAAATTCATCTGTCATTAAATCAATATCTAATGAATTGTATAAGTACATTTTGCCAAGTTTGGTTTTGCAACTGTATTTTTAACATGCTGTAGTCAATATATTTTTTTAAATTTGTTGTATTATTTATGCTAACCTTCCACGAAACATTTGAATTAGGAATTGTCTCCTAAAACAATATGTACGTCTGATTTCACAGTGTTATTTAAGTAAGTATTTAGATGCTTATTGCATTTTTTTGGACAACAGTGGGGAGATCTGTAAAATGCTGTTATAATAATTTTATTGAATTTGTCACTTATATTAATTTCAACTGATTGACTTTCATGAATGTTTACAAGTTTATAGTTATATTGCATTCCCTTTTTTAAATAAACAATCACCCCGTCATTTTTATTATATTTGAATTGATCTATGAATTGTATAATGAGGTATATTTTAATTCTGGTGTGAAAATAATGATTTTGTCTAAAAAAAATTCTATATCCTATTATGTCTTATAAAGAACTAAAGTCCCCCCTTCACAGTATATTGCAAACTTCCAGAAAAACAAACATTTTCCAAAATTTTCATATTTATATTGATTGTAACATAAATGTATACTCATGTATACAAAAAAAATGGGCGGTTGAAAATGTCCCCAATCTTTACTTATATATATATATATATAAGGTGACCTGCCTCCTTAAGATCTTATCTATTCAAATTGGATTTATCCATCCTGTTTTTGTCATCTCAAAATCAGAAATGTGTTTTTTTGTTTATTTAAAAGAGTTTTCTTTTTAGGGTTCTAAGGTAGTTTTAGAAATAGCTTTTGTTGGGTTAAATACGTCTATTACTCGTTTTGTTGTGTAAGACGTGTGCTTGATCTCGAATAAACACTCCACGCCCCTAATGTGTGTGTGATTGAAGTGGATGACTACGGGAAGCTTATGCTTACCCATTCGCCAAACCGATCAACACCGATCCACGCCCCTAACAACAGAAAATACTGCATTTGTAGTGGAACTCCATTTGATTGATACGACACAGAACGGTATTCTAGAGACCGAGAGAGCTTGGAGAATTTTTCAGAACTTTGGAGGACCTATAAGGACGAACAGGCCAGAATTTTATTTATTCTTACTTTCATTAATTTACTTATTAATTGTAAAATCTAAGGGAAATTGTATTTTCAGTTTAAGCAATGGTAGTTAATATCAACTTAAATCTCATCGTAAACAAATTTACAATCCAACTATAGTACTGTAGTGTTGAAAAGTCACTCTTGTAGTTATACTTGGAAAGTATCTAAGGATTTATTAACATACTAATTAAGACTTAATTAACTTTAATTTCTTACTTGAATATTTTAATAAAAACCAACAGAGTATTAACCCCCCTATTGTAAGTAAATTGCTATACTCAAATCTGATTAAAGGATTGATCTTCGCTATTATTCAAATAATATTTCTTTTTTATGTTTGACCTCACCTCTTTGCTTAAGTTTTTATATTTTGCAATTTAGTAAAATCTATATACTTCTCAATTACTTAGTTTTGTCTATAAACTAAAATTGCTTGGCGCCGCGTGTTATGTGATGTATTCCTTATTCACTCCCATAAATGCTCTCCGACTCTCCGACTCACAACTGCTGCATGTGTCACTACGAGGGTAGCCGAAACTAATGTTAAATTTGTTCACAAACATGGAACGATATGATTCATATGAAACTGACCTAGTCGGATATAGTTCCTTAAACATCTGGAACATTTTTTTAACGTTCAATTCCTCTGGCAGGTAGATTTTTTTTGACTTATGAAGGCTATAGTGTGACTGCCTTCCTTTAAATGATCGAATATGAGCATAGATCGCAGTAGTTGTTTCTTGGTCTAACTTATTTGGCCGATTGGAATGTCGGCTCCGACCATCTTCACCAACATGTCCATCTTTAACAAGCTTTTTCTGAATGTTTTGAAGTCGCTTTGCTGATATTCCATGTAATGACAGCATTGCCTTGTAGCAAATAGGAATTTCTTGAGTACCGTTATTTCCTATCACTCGAACCTTAAAACAAATTTACTATAGTTTGGCAAACATAACTGAAGCTGTGAAAGGAATGCGGTCGAAAACATTCGATATTGCCACGTTTAACTATGAAAAAGCTCAAGTGCTAAGTATGTAGTGATAATAATTAGAAAATGGACTTTTTATTATTAACAATATGTCAATATTGATTAAACGTTAGTTCTTTAATGTGCTCGTTTCATTGGATTTTGTCTATCAACATTATTTTTTCAATTCCTGAATAGTAAAAGATGAACACTTTTCCAAGCCGGCAACGTCGTGCGAAAATCATAATTACCACGCCCTCCGACTAACTCAATTGGTGAATATTTATCAAACCGCCGTTGCTAAGTAACCACCCGACTTCCTATTGGCAAGCGCGTGCGTGTGTTCTTTCCTCTCACTTCAACAATTGATTGACATTGATTATCCAGTAGCGTTTATATTGTCAGTATATTTAGCTTCGTATTTTCAGTTTTACTTGGTATCTTATTATTTCGTATCCATATTGAATTCAAGTACGATTTTTAACATTATTTGTTTTGAAAAATACCTTACCTTTAAAGCAAAGCATAAATCAGTTTCTATATAGATATAATTATTACATATTAATTATTATTATTTTTAATACTTTTATAAAATAGGTTCCATTCGCCATTGGTACGTTTATGAAAGATATCGGCCATGTTTCCTCCCTCCTTACCGATGCCGCGTAGCTTCAGATATACTTGCCAAACTATACAGCAAAGCAAGTTAACAACAAAATATAATTATATGAGTTACCTTATGTTTATAGCTGAAGGAATGATAAAGTACATCTTCATCATTCGGTTTTCTTTGGCGTCGTCTTTTAACTGGTGCATACGAAATAAGACCTGCTAAATATAAGCTCTGCTCATAATGCGACTTCAATTCATTAAAGTTTCTAATAATCGCTGCACGGTCTTGAACACCAATAACTTCGAAACATTTTAACATTGAACAATGACAACTGCTACCAGTTTCAAGTGTTTGCAATCTTAGCTTTTTCGAGGAATCGGAAACACGTCCTAGTTTTGGCCTTTTCTTAGTCACGGGTAGCACATTACAGTCATCCATCTTGAAAATTATATGGAAACACGTCTGGCAAAGTCAGCAGAAACCACTCGCACGCAACCTACTCAGGCTTAGAACAAAAACGAACTGTTTTGCTATTAATTTCTTCTGACGCCTATAATGGCCGACTCGTTGACAAGTTAGAGTGGGAAAAATTTGGACTCTCATCCGTTTTGCATAAATCGAATGGACCATCATCCTTTCTCCCCTGTATGGCATATATTGAAGCGCATTTTCCTCGGTACTCTCATTTGTTTTACTCTTTATAGTATGATATGCCTTTGACTATGATTTGAAGTGTTTATCTCAAAATTCAATTTCATCTCTTTCCCCTGTACTCTTCATATATATTCACTTTTTTCCCGGGGAAAAAAGTAATTTCATGAAAAGTGACATTTTGTTACCTGACAACAGTGATGAAATGTCAATCTTTTTTCCCGTCACAGAAAAAAATCATTTTTTTAATGCCTTGGCATTACAAATCACTTTTACTATTACTTCTATGATCATTAAATGTAACTAAAACTGACGTTTAATGTGAATCGGAGAAAAAGATTATATATAAATGTAAAATACGATCAACTAAAAGAAATAAATTTAATTCTTATCTCATTTAAAATTCGAAATTACGTTCACACTATTTAAACTCCATTACAAGATATTTTGGTTCAACTTAACACCAATATGATTGATTCAAGAGAAAAACCCACAGCAGGTAGACGGCAATCTGATAACAATAACACACATATCTTTTTTATTTGAAACATTTTTTGATAATATATCTGCCGATTGGATGAAATAAACTAAAGCGTATACGGTTGGCCACCCTGTATGTTTCAACAGTTCAATTTGTTCAATTCCAATTAATAAATGAAAGTTGAATTTGTTTTCAAGAAATTCAGTGATTTTCACAAAATAAATTTAATTTATGTTTTAGTATCTAAATTTTACCGACTACGGATCTGTTACTGTTAGGTACTTTACAATGAGGGATTGATGAACTTTTATTATTAATCCGACAAGATACCGAGTCAACAAAATATTGTGAAATATACTTCACTACGGCATAGTATATAAACAAAAGAATAGTAGGTTCACTGCTCGTTGGCTGTTTCATGTAGCGCTGCTAAAGACTTGCCGAAAAACGATCGTAAAAGCACACGTGTGTCGTATATACAGGGGTTGCGCGAATTACTATCTTCATAGCTTGTTGATTTATAAATGGAGTGTATGGTACGGGGGCTGATAAAAATGTACGTTAGGCTAGACAACTTATTTCAAAAAACGATGTTGTTTCGCTATGTATTTAATTGTATTTAATTATAAGAAATAAACTAGAATCATTCATAAGAATAGCTTTTAATACATTATATAAATAAAATAATTCGTCAAAAATGTACAAATATAATATATCTTCTTATAATATAAAAATAGAAAACATAAACAACTATTTAAAGTCAATAAAAATTATACCAGAGTTATGTGCACCAAAAATGCAAGCTTTTGCATTTAATTCCAGGAAGCCGCCGCCCAATAGCAACCTCGACTAGAAGGTATAAATACTTCTAATTAGACGATAATAGACACTTCTAATTCAACTTCTGTTCTAAAGCTTTTAATTGTTAATTTATTATCTAATATTTATATTGTACTAAATATAATAAATTTTAAGTGTAAATTTAAATTGTTTTTAAAAAACAACTTTTCAATACGAAAGTTATATCTGGCGCAGTCAGTAGGATTCGTGCGGGTTGTGGAAAGACTTTCGCATAGTGTCGGTTGATCTATCCATAATCTTGGTGTTTCAACATCGAAGTGCGGATCCTGAAGAACCTATCCCTTGGAGGAGCTGTTCTGGTAGCTTTGAGGAAGTTGAAGAAGTCGAGGAGAAACTCCAGTGCTTCAGATTATCACTGTAAGTGCCAAGTTTCTTTTGCCTTTCCTAAACCTTTTATTTAGAGTATAGGAGGGATATTGTGTTGAGACGTGCTCAATAATTTGAGAATTTCATTATATTCTCATTGCAATTTATGAAAATAATATTTATTCATACTACATTGAATGAATGATTTAGAAATCTTAATAAAACAAATTTCAGATTTAAATATTGAAAAACCCTTGATATCTAATAATTTTGAGAATCTAGATTTATCTGATAATTCAAAAATGGCTACTACAAGTACTAAATCACCCATCACAATCAATTGGGATCTTTTTAAATTAAAATTAGAAAACATTAAACCTTATGATGGTAATTGTAATACTCTTAATAAATTTATTGCTCGTTGTGAACGACTAATTGAAACCTACGGTGTATATGAGGAACCGGAAATAAATGCTCACATCCTAGAATGTATTCAAGAAAAATTAACGGGAAAAGCGGAAGCTATGGTTGGTAATAGAATGGAACTTGATACATGGCAAAAAATTAAAGACGCATTAAGACAGTGTTTTTCTGATAGGAGAGATTTAGATTGTATATTACAAGAATTAACAAGAACCAGACCATTTAAAAATGAAAATTTAATTGATTTTGGTGCTAGGTTACAATTGTTAAAAAGTAAAGTAATCCAAAGAATCAGTAATGATATAAGTTTTAACGAAAATGACATACGATGCCATATAAATCATTGCGACAAAACAGCGCTTAATACGTTTATTGCTGGATGTACTGGCATCCTGAAAAATAATATGCATCTTAAAAAGCCAAATTCTTTGGAAGATGCCATGGCATATGTCGATGAATATGAAAACTTTGAAAGATTATACGGTCAATTAAACGAACCTAGAAATCAACCATTCAGAAATAATTCTAAGCCTCAAACCTATCAAATGCAAGGTAATAACTTTAACTATCCCAGAAATAATAATCAACATTTATATAATAATAATAACAATAATTATCAAAGGCCATATTTTCCAAGTCAACCCATCAATATACAACCACAGCCTCAGCCTCCTAGAAATTACCCAACTAACGCTCAAGTATTCGGACGACCACGTAATGTGTTTAAACCTAACCCAATACCTGCTAACAAATTACCTAAACCCGAGCCAATGTCAACAACTTCGAGGAATTTCTCATATAATACTAAAAATACTCATAATAATAATACAAATAGACATCAAAATAATAATCACTATTTTCGAAATAATGGCCAAAAACCAAATTTCGTAGCTGAAGAGTTGTACGAAAACGAAATCGATGAAGGTGATCAAATCGATGATCATGAAGAAGTCGAAGACGATAATTTTGTTCACTCTGTTAAAGACGATAAAGAACATAATACAAATTTTTGTCTAAAGCCTCTGAAAAGAAATCGGAGATAATGGAAATAAATATAGCATCAGATAACCCACTTCCATATATAGAAATTAAAAACCCAAACTTAAAGCTTCTCATTGATACAGGCAGTACACGTTCTTTAATTAGGCCATCAGTTGCAGAACAATGGTATTCTAATTGCATTTATCAGTCTAATGTTGATATCAAAACCTCGCTTGTCAGCAAACGCATTAGATATCAAGCTGAAATACCAGCATTCAAGGAATTCAATTTCAAAGGTAATATAAACTTTATCTTATATGATTTTCACGAATTTTTCGATGGAATCATAGGCGTAGAAGATATGGTTAGAATGAATTTTAATATAGATTTTACTAACAAACAATTAATTAGTAATGAAGTATTTATTCCCATAAAATTTCGGTCACCCACAGATATAAAATTCGAATTCTCAGTAGGTCCCACAGAAAAATTATTGAAAGCATTACCTGTAAGCATAGTTAATGGAGAAATTTTAATCAAAGAAACTTATTTAGATGGACTTTACATTCCTGAAACATTAACCATTGCCCAAAATGGCTATGCTATAGTTGAAATAACCAATAAAAGCAATAAAACCATTTCAATAACCTTAAAGGAACCAATTTCGGTTAATCCTTTTTTATCCACTCAATACGAATTACATAACTTCGATTATATTAACAAAGAACTCGAAAAACAAGCAGTACATAATAATAAGATAGTAGACATAAATAGTTTGCTTCGAACAAATCATATGAACTCTGAAGAGGAAGCTAGCATAATTAAATTATGTCGAAAATTTTCTGATATTTTTCTAAAACCAGGCGATCCATTATCATTCACTTCCAAAGTAAAACACATGATTAAAACCACAGATGAAAGCCCAGTTCATACTAAATCCTATAGGTACCCCTATGTACACAGGGAAGAAGTTAAGAGACAAATCAATGAAATGCTAGATAAAGGCATCATAAGAGCCTCTTACTCCCCTTGGAGCTCACCTATATGGATAGTGAGTAAAAAGCTGGACGCATCTGGGTGTCAAAAATGGCGTTTAGTGATAGACTACCGTAGACTGAATGAAAAAACAATATCTGACAGATATCCAGTGCCAAACATCACTGATATTTTAGACAAATTGGGTAGAGCCCAATATTTCAGCACCCTTGATTTAGCAGCCGGTTTTCATCAAATCGAAATGAGCCAATCATCGATAGAAAAAACAGCTTTTAGCGTAGACAACGGTCATTACGAATTTTTGAGAATGCCCTTTGGTTTAAAAAATGCCCCTTCAACATTTCAAAGAGTAATGGATGAAGTATTAAAAGACCTTCAAAATAAAATTTGTATGGTATACATGGACGATATTATAATTTTTAGTACCAGTCTCCAAGAGCACCTTCAAAATTTACAATTAGTATTTTCAAAATTAAGAGAGGCCCACCTTAAAATCCAACTAGATAAATGCGAATTTTTACGCAAAGAAGTTGAATTTTTAGGCCATGTAGTGACCCAAGATGGAATTAAACCAAATCCAAAAAAAATCGAAGCAATAAAAAAATTTCCTATACCTCGTACACAAAAACAAATTAAATCATTTTTAGGGTTATTAGGTTATTACAGGAAGTTCGTTAAGGCCAAAATAACCAAACCAATGACCATTTGTCTGAAAAAAGAAAACAAAGTCGAACATACAAAAGAATTTATTGACTGTTTCAATACATGTAAAAATTTATTAACTTCCGAACCCATTTTAGCCTACCCAGATATCAATAAACCTTTTGAATTAATTACCGATGCATCAAATTACGCCATAGGTGCCGTCTTATCCCAAGAAGGACATCCTATTGCATATGCATCGCGAACCCTTAACAGTGCAGAAATTAATTACTCTACAATTGAGAAAGAGTTATTAGCTGTTGTTTGGGGATGCAAATATTTTAGACCCTATTTATTTGGTCACGAATTTCTTATTCTGACAGACCATAAACCTTTGCAATGGTTGTTTTCGTTAAAAGAACCAAATTCACGTCTTGTTCGATGGCGATTGAAATTGGAAGAGTTCGATTATAAAATAAAATACTTAAAAGGTAAATCAAATTTAGCAGCTGATTCTTTATCAAGAATTAAACCTGATTGTGACCTAAATGCATTCGAGACAGACTCATTAGACGTTAATGTTGACGATCTTGACGAAATAATTGGAAGAGAAATTGACAATCTAACTTCGCAACGAAATCCAATTGAAAACGTTGACATGCTACCTAATTTATCTGCAGACGACGTGAATGATATTTTAGGCAATAATTCAAAAGTAAATATAATCTCTGATATTCAAATAAACCCACCAGACAAAATAAACCAGCCTGACGATACCGACCTGGAAACTGTTCATACATCAGCAGAAAATCCTATTCTAGGAATACCTATCACAGATAAAGCATTGAATTTATATAAAAATCAAATCTTGCTAACATGTGGCGAATCTAATGAAGTGAAACCCACACGAGAGAAAGTTTTTGAAAATAATCGCGTGCTTGCTGTGTTATCTGAAAGAAACTTAGAACAAAGCATAATTCAGTTTGTTAAAGAATTCATAGATCCAAAACGAACGTATGCTATATATTTCAGAGCCCCTTTCACCCCTGAAATATTTGCTGTAACAGTTCAAAATTTCTTTAAAAATTCCTCGTACAAATTTGTGCATTGTACAAAAATCTTAAGTGACATTTTAACTACAGACGAACAAGCTGAAAAACTTAATTATTTTCATGTTTATAAAAAAGGACACAGAGGAATAAATGAGCTTAAAGCATCACTTAGCTCAAGATATTATTGGCCCAAAATGTCAGAAGACATAGAGAAATTTGTAAACAATTGCGAAACATGCCTTAAAAATAAGTATGATCGAAATCCCCCTGTAATAAAATTTAATCTAACCCCAACAGCTTCAAAACCATTTGACCACATACACATTGACGTATTCCGTTTCTCAAACCACCCCTATCTTACCATTATTGATTCATTCTCAAGATATGGACAATCCTACCCTCTCTCCAGTGTCAATGGTACATCAATATTAGATGGTCTCCTGAACTATACAACACACCATGGACTACCTTTTAAGATTACCGCCGATTGTGGTACCGAATTCAAAAACCACGATTTAGAAGACTTTTGTAAACTCCATAAAATTGAATTACATTACACTACTTCAAAAAATAGTAACTCCAATTCCCCTGTAGAAAGATTTCACTCTACTCTAATAGAACATCTCAGATGTTTAAGAGAAACCAATAAAGACCTAACCGTTGATCAATTAATGAAACATGCAATCCTATCCTATAACAATTCGATTCACTCTGTAACCAAATTCACACCCTTCGAAATAATTAAAGGCCATATCAATAACCCAGATCCTTTTGATCTGAACGATCACCTCGTGATATCCTATTACGTCCAAAATCATAAACAAGCGGCTAAAGATATTTATAAAAACATTCATGAAAGAAATGCAGCAACAAAAGAAAAAATAATTACAAAAATAAATGAAAAAAGATCAGACCCCCCTGATTATTCCAAACAAGAAACAGCCTATGTCCGAACAAAATCATGGGATAAAAAATTACCAAAATTTAAGAAAACCAAAATTATCAAAGACAAAGGTATAATCTTGAAAACAGATAAAGGTACTTATCATAAAAGTATCGCCCGAAAACCTAAAAGTAATTCTAATAATATTTTACAGGAACAGCAAGGTCATGAACCCGATGGCGATTCTGACGTTGTACCTGGTACTCAATCTGCCGAGGACACAATGCAATGACGACATTCGTGTCATACCCCTCGAAAATCTCTTACTACCCATCAAATTAGGAACTTGTAGATTAGTTTATACTAAACATACTTTTATTCATTATTTAGATTTAAGTGAAATAGTTAAACAAACTAGTATTTTAAAGGACAACTTTTTAGTTATAAGAAATAATATTGCAAGAATTAATGCTTCAAATCCAATTTCTTATCATGCCCTAGCCGAAAATATGCTAGAGAGAACAGAATTCCTGATAAATTCACTCGAGAAAAGAGTTGAAAATATACAACCTCACATTCGGACAAAAAGAGGACTTATAAACGGACTAGGAAAAGTCAATAAATGGCTTTTCGGAAATCTTGATTCCGACGATGGTATCAAATACGACAGTGCTATTCAGACTTTAGAACAAAACCAAAAACAACTTATTCATGAAACCAATTTACAAATATCTTTACATAAAAAACTGATAGATCACTACAATAAATCCCTCACAACAATGTGGCAAAATCAAGTAAAACTTCAGTCAAATTTAGAAAGATTTCAAGATGCGATATACAAAGAAATTAATAATTTAGACAGCTACATCACCTTTCAAGGTACAATAAGTCAAATAAATCTAGATTGCCAAAATATGATAACATTTATTGATAATATTGAAAACGCAATCATATTCTCAAAATTAAACTCATTACATAATTCAATAATATCTAGCCAAGAAATTATAGACATGATTGATTACTTGCATAAAATATATGATCCAGAGGAAATTCCCAAATTTGAGAATGTCTTAACATATTATTTACTCCTTGGAACTCAAGTAACCTTTTCAAAATCCAAACTCATCTTTGCCATACATATCCCAATCCTCAAACCAGAATACCTAGAATTTTACCATATCTATCCAATAATTCAGAACCTTAAACTATTTACACCCATCTATCCTTACTTGGCACGGAAAAATCAAGAGACGCAAACCCAAAAAGAAGAATGCCCAAAATTAGAAGATGTGTATTATTGCAAACAAGACTTCGCATCAAGAGACAACTGCACCCTACAACTTCTTGATGGCAACCTTCCCGAAAAATGTTCCGTTAACGAAATTAGAATCCATGACTCCATCATAGAGCAAATAACAAATAACGAAGTCCTTATCATCCCAGATAACTCAGAAAAAGTAATTTCCAAGTGCGAAAGAGATCAATTTCTTGAAATCTACCGTCCATCCCTCGTAACCATTCCAGAAAAATGTGAAATCACTATCAAACAAATGACATTTAGCAATAATCCACAGATTCAAGAAGGAAAAGCGTTAATACTACCAAAAATCGAGATTTCGTCACTTCAAACAAGAAAAACATTTCAAAATTCAAATATCACTAAAATTAATTTCGAAAACCTTTTTGAATTAGATCAAATAGCCGAACAATTAGAACCCCTTCAAGAAATCAATAACAACTCATATATTGTACCTTCAACAATTGGGGCTATATTTAGCATAATAGTTATAATAATGATAATAACAATTTTAATAATAATCAAGAAAAAGAAGACAAGAAAATCCAAACCATCCACCGAAACCGAAATGGAAAATTTGGAAGAAACTAGAAAAACTAACTCCATTATTTTTTCAGCTTAAGAAGGGAGGAGTTATGTGCACCAAAAATGCAAGCTTTTGCATTTAATTCCAGGAAGCCGCCGCCCAATAGCAACCTCGACTAGAAGGTATAAATACTTCTAATTAGACGATAATAGACACTTCTAATTCAACTTCTGTTCTAAAGCTTTTAATTGTTAATTTATTATCTAATATTTATATTGTACTAAATATAATAAATTTTAAGTGTAAATTTAAATTGTTTTTAAAAAACAACTTTTCAATACGAAAGTTATATCTCCAGATTCTACATACTTTAGAATTGGTTTTGCATATAAAAACAATGTTGAATAATTGTATTTAGTGAAAAAATGAAATCCTAAACCAAACTTATAAAATAAAGGAAAACAAAAAGTACCTAATAATTACAAATTTTGTAATATTTGTAATTTAGTATTAGGTTTATAGGATTTTTTAATTTTTATGTCGCGATTTGCGAATTTAATTTTATAATATAAACGCACTCTTGCATACAGGGAAAATTTTTACAAGGATGCGTAAATGATACGTTTTTAAAAAGATCTTTAAATGTCGCTCCGATACAATTATTACATGCTAACTTATTGAAGCTAGCTACAAATATATTTTCAAGTTGGGTAACATACTCAACAAAATTTAGACTAGGTACATTGAGCCCACCAAATGGAAAATTCGTATTTTTTACATAGGCTTTTGTCTGAGAAAAAATAGTTGATTCTTTGGTTAACGTATTTTGTTCATTAAAAGCAATACATATGTCGCAGGAATGTTGCGGCATACATTTTTTAATAAATAACCAGTAACGTAAACTAACGCGTTGCCATATGTACTGTTTAGATTCCTGTAATCCGTTGTAAAAAATTTTAAAGGATTTGATGGTTCTATTGACGGTAAAATAAGATCTTCACAGTTTTCTGCCAAGTCCGGAGTAATATTCAACAACAATTCATTAATGTCATTAATGCAGTTGGCGCCGTCAACATGGTCAAAGTACTTCAGAGTAAACAATTTTTTAAATGCTCTAGAAAACTGTATAGGTGTGGGGTTTCTTGAATTACCACAACAGTTTCTTACTTGCCCAAAAGACAGTCTTGGTTCAAATTCCTTGTCAGTAAAAATGTGTTTGCCCTTTGATTTTAATATACCCCAAAGGGCTTTAACTGATTGTATTGTAAGTTGCCAACCAAATATAAATTTCATTTGATTAGTAAATTTTTTTCCTTCACTGTTAACCACACGCAAATTTTTCAGTAAAGTTTCAAATTCTTCCAATAGCTGAAACTGTTGTTGGGTACCCATAAATGCATTGAAATTTTATCCTTTGACAAATCATAAAATAAATGAGTTTTCAATGACATCTCATCGAGGCAAATAATGCAATCTTTTTCTTTATCACTTAATAGTCGAGACCTAAGATCAATAAGGCGAAAAATAAATTCGTTAAAGCCTGGGTTTACTGCCCAACGACGGGTAAAGCGGTTAAGCGTGCTTTTGGAGGGTAACCGGTACAAAGTAGAAAATTTTTTGTATGCTTTAGGTCCTAAAAAGTAAACGCTCAAAGCAAACTTCTTAAAATCGTCTGTGTACCTACAACCTTTAGGTGATTTATTTAATAAACTTATCTGAGACTTCAGAAGTTTGTAGGTCTCTTCTGAGTAATTATTTTCCAAATATTTGGAAATATCTTCAAACGATATTCCAGTTTCCAACTGTCTTGAACATTGAGCAGCCACAGTAGATTTTTTCAAACACTTTATCTCCTCTCTCAACACTTTTTTTCGAGGAGTATTGACCGTAATCGTCATTGACGTCTGTAAATATTTATCTAAAACAAATAAAAAATTCTATAAATGATGAAAGTTTCACCACCACTTTTAAATGAGTAAGTATTAACCACGAAATTATAATAGACATAAAAATAAAAAAAATTTTAATTAAAAAACAACATAAATACCTCTGGTAACCACAGAAGCTTGAGTAGAAACATAGTTTCCACTTTTAACATTTTCTGAATAAAATTCGCCTTCTGTTTGAACATAAACATCTTGATTTTTCATATCGTCTAAAAAACAAATACCTTTGCTATAAAATACCTAACCTACATAATATGTTTATTATATCCAAAGCACACCATCGTTCAGTAGAATATTAAATACATACCTTCATTGGGCAGCATTGTGTTAAAATCAGTTTGAACTGCGACTTCTTTTAAAATTTTACCGTCAGCTAAAAAATTTGCAATTATTTGAAATACCTACTATAAATATACAAAACAAAATCCAATTATCAAAAGTATTGTTTAGGTACCAAAAATTTTGGGAACTTATTATTTTTTAGCAACTTCAAGGACGGAACTGCATCATATTGCAGATTTGTCCTGCTATTACTGCGCATATAATTTTCTTGGGAAAAGTGTCTATCGCAAACTCTTAATTTTTTGTTGCATTGTTCAGCCTCTAAATTGGCATACCTGTGACAATCAACAAAACCTAAGGCCTGTTTCCAACGTTGACATCTAAAAAGATTTTTTGGTGATATTTTATTTTGAAACACAAAACATCTACTACACTGCTTTTTATAACAAAATGACTAATATCCTTTGCTAAATGACTTTACCTAGTTTCATCCTTGGGAAATCTGAAGGAAGATATTTTTACTCCATCTCTACTCCTACAACCGTCCACACAACACACTCGTGGCATTTTCTTTTTAATAAAAAATATACCGTAATAATAATTAAATAATTCACTGCAAAGACAGTCCAGCCGGTATACTAATAACTCTGCTCGTACCCTCAAACTACAAAAGACACACGGTATCTGTCTATCGCTCGATTGGGAGCTTCAGGATACCAGAAAAAACGGAAACGGAGACCGAGTGAGATAGACATCGAGCTGGGAGGAGCTTAGAGAGAACCTAATATTCTTTTGTTTATATACTATGACTAAGGCTTATTTAAATCGGCTACGTCATACCTAAATATGGTGTATAAACATCGAATATTCATTTCAAAAATGACGAAAACCATAATATAATACCTGACAAACAAAAGAAATATTAAAAGAGCATTCATCCGAATTTCGAATACTTCTTTTAAGTTAAGTGATAGACACCTAATTGATTTTAATGAAAGTTTTGGTAAATGTAGAATTTTCATTATTGTCACAAAGACAGCTTTCTTATATTCTCGCCTATTCCATTTAGTGACATTACATGAAGGCAATGGGTGTAATGCTCTCACTGTTTTACATAAAAAAGGTGAAATTTTGTTTGGTTGGTTAGGTAGGTACATAGAGAAATTTGTATTTAACCTTGATGAGTAGAAATGTATTTTCTTATGTTGTTTATTCCAAGGGTTAATAATATTTTAAGGTTATCATGGTGCCACCTATCGGTCAGTAGTATCTCGGCTACGCAAGTATTTGAAAGTCCCAAATTTCTCCGCAATTTAACTCAAACCGCTCTCTCTCAGTATATATGCATCTCTCTTTTTAGGGTCTCTGTTAAACTCATTAGGTTCACAGACTATTTCTTTTTTTAGACAATCGTTGTAGTAATGCCGTAAACCATATTACACCAATAACTAATCGTTTTAAATATCTTTTAATCATGATATTCAGATGACGCCTTGTTTTATATGCATATCGACTCTTCGCGGATTCACTTTGTTTTAGGTTATACGTCCAACCAAACAAACTATGCTGCTGTCAGATAGTAAAATCACAATAGTGTGAACATAAACTAGATTAGTCATACGTAGAATTAAAGAGTGCCTTCCGAGTTGAGCGTATACTGCATATACCGCTGTTTGCACGTTCCGAGTTAAGGCATTTGAAGTATATACTCACATATTTTGAGGTTAAACGTGGTTTTGATCGCTCCGTAAATAATTCTATTTTTCAAAAAGATCTTTATTCAAACTAACAAAGTTTTTTTCTCTTTTTTTATCTGTGCAGTGTTAATAAAATCAAGTAGCCATGGGTCCAAAGAAAATCGCTAAAAACTTATCAGTTGACTTGAAAGTAAACAATGATGTTGAAGCTCGTATACAGGAGCTTGGACATAAGCTATCGGATGAAGTTTCTGCACTAAAGCAACAAATAAAGGACATGCCAAACAGTCCAGGTACTTCTGCAGTAATGTGAGTAGTTTATTGATGAAAATTACACAAATGGAAAGTTCTATCCGAAATTCAATAGATGAACTTAAATTCGTAGTCAAAAGTTGTGCCGAAGAATTTGCCAACGTGAGACGGAAAGAACGGGTAGCATATGCTCTTGTTTTGTCAGGAATTATAGAAAATTCGACAGAAAATATAGTGGAAACATCGGTTTCTGTCTTAAAAACATGTATGCGTTCCCTAACAGCCTTAGATATCAATTACGCTTATCGAGTTGGTAAGAAAAATAGTAAAAGATCAATTATTATTTATTTCATCAACCGGTGGCAGAGACATGAAGTGTTTTATAGAAGAAAAAACCTGAAAGGGTCTGGTGTTGCTATTAATGAGTTATTGGAGAAGTCTGCATTCGATCTGCTCCAGAAAGCCCGCAGCATATTAGGTTTTAGAAACTGCTGGTCAATGAAAGGACATATATTTAAAATAAAAAATAACTTAAAAGTTGAAATTCCACGAGAGGATGAAATACCAAATTAGTTATAGATACTTTTTTGTTAAGTTAAGTGGAGTTGATATGATTACTTCTTTTGCGTTAGTATTTTTTTCTCTCTCTTTTCACTATAATCATAAGGAATACCTATTTTATTTTTTGTTATCTTATGTTTCTTGTTTTTGGGGTAAAACTGAATGAATATCCTTCAAAGCATAACTTTTTTGTAATTTGATTATACTTTATCTCTACAGGTTTTATATTTACAATTACTGACGCTAATTGCTACTAGCCTCTAGGGGGCAGATTGGCTGATTGACACTGTTGACTTGACATTGACAGTTGATCGTTAGGTTAGTTTATATTAGTTATATCAGTCATTGTTTGTATGTTATGAAAATTTTAATCAATTCTACTTTGATTCTTTAATAATAATTAGTGTGTTTCTGTTTATGGACTATTATTGGTTATATAATATGGACTTGGAATTGTTAACTTGTGGAATTTTGCGAGGGAGCACCATTCTCGAAAAAATCAAATTTAAGGGCTCATATGAAAAAGTTTCATCCTCGTAAGTACTTTTTTTAATTCAAGTTATTGAAATTACATACATTGCGAACGTAGAAATGTAAAATATTGCATGAAGGAATTTTTCACTTTATCTACTTATTAATTTCAAATAAATTATTACTAATTTATTTCTTAGACAAAATAAAGGAAATTGCTCCCAATAAAAAATATGAGCCGACTGTTGCTTGTAATAAATGTAATAAATATTTTACAAAGTCTTCAAGCCTCAAATACCAAGTACAAAAATGTCACCAAGGTAGGTACCTATAGCGGTGTGAGATATGATACATTTGTATAGTCTTAAATTAACAGTGCATTCTACTATCTAATAACCAATGGAAAATTTGATATTTGTTATTTTTTAGATGAATTTGAAAACTTGGTTAAAGATAAATATTATCCACATAAATGTGATGTTTGTGGTAAACCGTTTTCAGGCCAAAAAAATTTCAAAGCACATAAAAAAACTCATGAAGCCACTTTTCATCCCAGATCAAATGGATTAATGTGTTCATTATGCTCCTATGAAGATGTTTCAAAATTAAAATTAATCAACCACTTTGAAGAAAAACATCATATTTGTATTGCTTTTGAAGATAAGCAGTTTGGTAGTTTGGAAGAATTCATGTTTTGGAAAACTCGGGAGGAAAATTCAACAAGATCTTCTTTTATTAACAAACATGGTGCACAAAATAATTTAAATAATATAAAAAATATTCATGTTTGCCGCCGATCTGGAAAATATATACCACCAGGAAGTGGCTTAAGGCATTTAAAATGTCTAGGATCCAAAAAAATAGGTTCTTTTTGTCCAGCATCCATTACACTAACAATTAAAGAAAGCAATTACTATGTAAATTATATGAAAACACATGTTGGACATGATAATGACTTGGGTAATTTATTCTCAAGTAACAAAGAAAAACAAAAATTGGCTTCAAAAATTGCAGCAAAAATTCCTTTGCCCATAATATTAGATGAGATTCGTGACTCAATTTCCAATACAAATTTTGACCTTCTTACTAAAAAACACTCTACAATTTAGGACAAACTTATAATTTAAATTCTAATTCTGTTCGGCATAAGAGTGATGCCATAAGTGTACAAGTGTGGATTAACGAACTGCAGATGAGTAATTGTGTTCTTTTTTACAAATCTCAAGAAGAATTATCACAAGAATATCCAAAATTAAAAAAAGATGATTTTGTTCCAATTCTTATGACCGATAGACAAAAAGACATGCTTGGTAGATTTGGGAATGACTGTGTATGTATAGATGGAACGCATGGTCTAAACAGCTATGGATTTGAGTTAATAACATTACTTGTGCTAGATGAAATAAGAGAAGACTTTCCATTTACGTTTATGATTTCAAACCGTTCAGATGAGGAGGTTATGTCTATATTTTTTGGCTGTATTGAAAAATGTCTTGAATCAAAAATGTCACCAAATGTTTTCATGAGTGATATGGCAGAATTATTTTTTAATGCCTGGCTGCGAGTTATGAATCCTCCACAATGTAGGTAAGTGAGTTGTCATGCTGAGAATGAGAATGTAATACATAATTTATTGAATTTACTGTTTGGACCCTTACTTTGTTAAATGAAACCAAGTGTTTCTAATTAATTCCACTATTCAATGAAAAAATTATGAAAATTTCAAGATACTTATTGATAATTATTTCGATATTGATATATCATCGTCAGAATGACAGAAGTTACATTTTATGTGATGCCTACTTGAAGTTTAATATTTTGGTTAGACCAAATAGTGAGTGACCTATCTTGTGATTGACTTAATATATATGAATAGAAAAAATAAGAAGATATGATATTGCAAATATTAAAGCTTAGGTATTATGGGGATATCCTGGATATCTTTTTCCCATTTAAGATCAGTATAACTGTGCAATGATATAGGAAACCAAGGAAAACTATATCTGCTGCTCTTTACAATTGTTACTTAAGAAGACAATTTAATAGTGGAGAGCTCCCTGGATTTATCTGTTCATTGACAACTTCATATTGTGGGTCTCTTAAGTGTCTTCTTGTTTTTAGTTCTGTGTTAGGTGTTAATGAATGTTTGATGCCAAGAAGATGTTTTGCGTAATGTGATTCATCTGGTTGTTTTAATCTGTATGCCCGTGAGTGTTCATTGTATCTAAGTTCAAAATTTTGAATGGATGACCAATCTGTATATACAATCTTCAAGTATGTTTTGACAACTGCTTTATTATTTGTATCAAGTGGAAGTTTACATTGGTCAAGATAATGACATATGTATTTGTTAGGCTAAAAATTAATAATGTTTAGGAGAACCAATGTTTTTAAAATTAATTTAAATACTAAAAACTTTGTGTTTTTTTTACATATGATATTTTAATGAAATACCTTCCATAACAAAATGTTATAGGGGCGATTCATTTTTCACCAACCCCCGGTAGAAGCAAATGATGTGTAGTTCAGTTTTATATAAAGTACGCTATAAAAAATATAGACACAAGGAAAAGTCATAATTTTGTTTGTAATAAATAATTGCTAGCAAGGATGCCCCCATTTAACAATAAATATTTTACACAAGAGAAGTAAATGTTTTTACTATACTCACAACTATATCTGCTGCTTTGAACTGTATATAAGGTTATTTCGAGAAAGCGGTAGTGATAGTATTTGCTGTATATAAATATTTTTTTACAATATATACTTATTATGTATATATTGCTTGAGCATATAAATTTCTGTAAACAAAAAACTAATGCTCAATGCATAATTTACTTTTAAAGTGTTAATGCAAATTAATATAGTGAAGTTTCTTCCGCAATACCTGATATACAAATTAAAAATATTTAAATTCTCGATATTAAGCGCGAAATCAAACTCAGGAATACGCGGTGGGTTATCTGTGATACGTCATAGTTGTCAATCAGCCAATCTGCCATACTATCTCGGTCTCCCTAGACGCCAGTCTAATTGCTTTATTTTGTATATTCATACCATTATCTTTCTTGTCGGATTGTTATCAGGTTGTAGATATTTGCGAATTTCTTGAATGTAAATGTGTTAACAGATTAATCATTCTCATGTTATAATATTGTTTATCTATGAAATGATGAAAAAACTCAATGGCTCCTTTCATTCATTAACCGGGCAAATATGTTCATCAAAGATTAGCGGTTTGACAAGAACGTATAAAAATATAAAAGATTCAAACAGCAAATCTGGAAATTCAAGGAAATCTTGGTTTTATTATGATGTAAGTAAGTACAGTAAGTCTAAAATGTCTTAACGTTACTCCGTATGTCTATTCGGAGATTTTCGAGTAGTTCCGTGTGAATATTCGGAAGATAGAAATAGAAACGGGAAAAAGGGTCTTTCTATGACTGATATGTGCTTTTTATGACACAAAAAAAAACATATCTTGTTAGGTTATTGTTTTTTATTAGTAATCTTATTTTCAATTGAAGAAGGGAAAGTATTTTTTCCATTTTTCTTAAATTTTTGGCTGTTATTACTGTTAATTCAATAGGCTAACGATACAAATGTATTTAACAATACTTAATTAACTGAATTTACTGTTTGGACCCTTACTTTGTGGAATCTACTCATATTAATATTATAAATGAAACTAACTGTTTCTAATTAATTCCACTATTTAATTACAATTTATGAAAATTATTAAAGGATATTGATAATTATTTCGATATTGACATATCATCGTCAGAATGACAGAAGTTACATTTTATGTGATACCTACTTGATGTTTAATATTTTGGCTAGACCAAATAGTAAGTGACCTATCTTGTGATTGACTTAATATATATGAATAGAAAAAAGAAGAAGATATGATTTTACAAATATTAAAGCTTAGGTATTATTAGCCCTATGGGGATATCCTGGATATCTTTTTCCCATTTAAGATCAGTATAACTGTGCAATGATATAGGAAACCAAGGAAAACTATATCTGCTGATCTTTACAATTGTTACTTAAGAAGACAATTTATTAGTGGAGAGCTCCCTAGATTTATCTGTTCATTGACAACTTCATATTGTGGGTCTCTTAAGTGTCTTCTTATTTCTAGTTCTTCAAGGAAATCTAGTTCTTGTTTCTTATCACAAATATGCAGTACTTCTAGTTCTGTGTTAGGTGTTAATGAATGTTTTGTGTCAAGAAGGTGTTTTGCGTAATGTGATTTATCTGGCTGTTTTAATCTGTATGCTCGTGAGTGTTCATTGTATCTAATTTCAAAATTTCGAATTGTTTGACCAATATAGACAGCATTACATTCTGGACATTTAAGTTTATATATTCCAGACTTTTTTAATGGGGGTATTTTTGTTTTTACATTTAACAATTTTTTACTCACATTGTTTTCTATTTCAAAAGAAATTGCTGTATTTGTTGAACAAGATATTATCTTTGAAATATTATTAGAAATATTACCAGCATATGTGATGGTTTTGTAATTTTGTATTTCCCTAGTTTTTTCAGGAAATATTAATTGTAATGCCACTTTTTCCTCTTTTTTATTAATTAATTTATTCATTATATGTAATGGATAACCGTTGGATGTGGCTATTTGTTTAATTATATTAATTTCTCTATCAAAATTATATTTGTTCATAGGAACTGAAAATGCTCTATGTATCATTGAATTATATGCTGCTAATTTATGTGACATGGGATGATTGGAACTATATGGTATAGTCACATCAGTATGTGTTGGTTTTCTGTAAATTGAAAAATCAAGTATATTATTGACTCTTTGAATTTTAATATCAAGAAAATTGATTGAGTTATTTTCTTCAACTTCTAATGTAAATTTAATTTTTGGATGTAAATTATTAATATGATTGAACAATATATCTAATTGTCGTTCACTACCTACAAAACAAGCTAATATGTCATCTACATACCTATACCAAAATAATATATTTTTTGAAATGTTACATTCAAAGATTTTTCTTTCTAAACTGTCCATAAAAATGTTTGCTAAAATTAATTAGAAACAGTTAGTTTCATTTATAATATTATTACTTAATTAACTACCTAAATAAAATTAATTGTAAAACATTTTTTAGATTGGAGGAATAGGGAATTTAAAACATATTTGGAGCAGTGGAATGTAATAATAGATTTCTTGCAAGAAAACCCTTCACTGCTCAAAAATAAATTTGAAAATTTTGATGGAAATCGCGAAGATGGGGCAAGATTGTCGCATGCACTCACCATGCAATTTAATTCAATGGGCTTGGGTGCTAGGAGCACTGAGAAGTGGTAACTGGTAAACCAAACTATATTTAGTACATAATAAAGTATCTACCTTTATTAATTAGCTTCACCAAAATCAGTAATTTTACAATCACACACCCAATAAAATAATGTAAATTATAACTCAAAATCGGTTTCATTGGGTTATGCTTGACTTACGACACCATTTTACTGATTTTGTGCAATGTTCTATTCTAATATAACCCGCTACCTTCTTCAATATCATTATTTGTAGGCCATAGGTAGGTGGAAATCCAAAACAAAGGCAAAAGCCAGCCAGTTGCGGATGGAAATGGAAAGGACTGGTGGGGGACCAGTAAAAGCTCCTCCTCCAAACCAAGTGGAGGAAAGGTTCATGGCATTGTTGGGGTGGAAGTCACTTACTGGAGATGGAAACCTTGAATCAGGACTGGTAATTTACTTATACAATACATATTAATCCATTTACAAATAAAGTACTTTACGTATGCATACTCAATAAAACAATCATTCATTTATTTGCAGCCACCCCTGATGCCAACAAATGTAGCCGATATAGCCGCCTCTAGCTCATACAAGACACCTGTGGTAAATACGAATACTTACATATTGTATTAGAGGTAATATTTAATAATACTTTTAATTTTTAGCCCTCCATCTAAAGCCCAGACACCTAGCCCTCCATCAAACACAGAAGTAAGTATATTAAAGTTTAACAATTTATATTCCTGACCATGAAAATGTTTTGAAATTATATAGTTTCTTTACCTAAACCTACTAACCTATTAACTGCATTATTTGTTGTATTATGCATGAATTGTAAATAAAGAATATTTATGACCCCATTATTTTTCGCTGCCTGTGCTCAAGTCACGTGGCTCCCTTCCACAAATAGCAGCCTTAAAAAGAAAAAAAAATGGGTGATAAGAATTCGCCAAAAGGTCAGAGACAAGTTAGGGTGACAAATGATAAGTCAAGAAAATTTGTCTCCCTAACTTAAATGCATAGTGACACTATGCAAAGGCTGCAGTCAATAGACAAAAGTATTCAAATAATGGCAACTGCCTTACAAAGCATTAGCCAACATTTTGGAAGATTTGTAAATTATGCTGTTGAGTAAGGCGTTTATAATTATTTGAGTGTTTTTGTTTGTTGGTCAAATTTACTTTTTTTTATAATGTATTTGTTTTATTGTTTTTATTCTGATCTTTATTATAGGCAAGTGCCAATATTTCACCGTTTTTTTTAACCAAAACTGATTAATTTTTGTCCATTTTATATTTATTTGTAGCTTAGTTTTTTTTATAAATAAGATTTATTTATTTTGTTATAGGCAGTTGTCAACATTGGATTGTTTTTTTTTTAACCAGAACTGATTTAATTTTTTTACCTTTTATATTTATTTGTAGCTTAGTTTTTTTTGTTATAATTAAGATTTATTTATTTTGTGATAGGCAGTTGCCAATATTGGATTGTTTTTTTAAACCAGAACTTTTTTTATTTTCTTACGCTTAATATTTATTTGTAGTTTTCATGCTTTTGTTATATTTTTCTTTTATTAGTAATTAAAATGTTATTAATTACAAAAAGGTTTTCTTTTTTATTCATTACAATAACTCGTTATGATCAATTTATTTTTATTAATAATTATGAAGTGACCTAACGTTTTCATAATACGTTACAGATAGAGCTAGATTATTCTGTCAACCCATAGATGATGAAGGTTTGATCAAAACAACAATATATAAAATAGATAGGTACTATCTTTATAATTAGTAATAAATAAATATTAATACAAATCTCAGTTTCCAGTTAAATATTTAAACGTGTAATGAAACAAAAGTATGAAACGTATAATTATAAGTACTATTTCCAAAACACTGACAGCTTATCAACTTGGGCATATAACGAAACAATTTCTCTAATAAGTGCTTATGAAACCCACTGTAACGAAGTTAATTTTCCGACAATAGTTATTTTTAAGTTTACGAATATATTTTCATTTAATATTGTATATAATCCGTGATATCCTATGACTTCTGTGTAGAAATATTTTGTTAAGAAAAATCCATTCCAATTTTTAATTTAAAAATTTCAAATTCCAACCGCGATATAATTGTAAACAGTTATGGTTCCCCACTGTCGCGAAACAAGTAGCGCGCAGGTCGAACTAACCAAGAGAGGTGGAAAGCAGTCTGAATCGAGGAAGTCTGAAGCGGCGAGTCGACAAGTAGTTCAATGCAGGCTGGCGAAGATGAGAGTCGCTAGCATTGAACGCTCCGTCCGCCGAATTTTGTTGTTTGCTTTGTAGTCAGTTTGTTTTGATTTTTTTTTTAAATATAGTAAATTTTGATATTCTTTTTTTTTTATTTTCAAGTTAAAGTATTTGCTGCGAAGGTAAGATTTTATGGAAATAATAATTTTAAATAAAAGCTGGTCTCTTCAATAATTGTTAGGCGAAAATTCATTCAATATAATTCATATTTCATTTTTACAAAACGAGCATTATTCTGATTTAGTAGTGTCATTGTATGTCAATAATATAACGATAGCTCGTACAGTTAAGTCTTAATTTCCGTACTCGTTCCCGTTTCGGTTGAAATACTGAAGTTTTCCAGACGTCCTGCCAGGGCTCGTTGGTATTTCAATTCGAGAACGTAAAGCCCGCTGAATCAAAATATTAAGGTTTTCCAGGCGTCCCGCCAGGGCTCATTGATATTTTTATTCACGGATCAAACCCTTCCGTACTCATTCCCGTTTCCAAACCCCGTTTCGGTTGAAATATTGAAGTTTTCCAGGCGTCCTGCCAGGGCTCGTTGATATTTCAATTCGAAAACTTAAAGCCCGCTGAATCAAAATATCAAGGTTTTCCAGGTGTCCTGCCAGGGCTCATTGATATTTTTATTCACGGATCAAACCCTTCCGTACTCGTTCCCGTTTCGGTTGAAATACTGAAGTTTTCCAGGCGTCCTGCCAGGGCTCGTTGGTATTTCAATTCGAGAACTTAAAGCCCGCTGAATCAAAATATCAAGGTTTTCCAGGCGTCCTGCCAGGGCTCATTGATATTTTCATTCACGGATCGAACCCTTCCGTACTTTCTTTTCCGATCCCGTGAGACATTTTAATCAAATTTTCACGTTCAGTTTTCATACCGGGTGCATCGCAAGTGGTGGTATACCTTGCTAGCATCAACCTGGAATCCGTTTTCTTGCTTTCAATTACTAACCTCCTTATTGAAAATACTTTTTTTTTTGAAAAGAGGTCAGCTTGCTTTTACCGTATTTCTGTTGTATATAAAAACATTGCTTATGTTTATAAACCTCTCTCGCTTATGTCCTGCCCGCTTCGTCTCTAATAAACATTACATACATACATTGATGGTTTTTTTGTAAATACCAGGGTATTGTTGCCTGCTAAAAGATTTTAATTTAACCGAACCTTTGTGTTTTACCGACCTACTACCGTTTAGAAAACTCCTATGGTAGAATAGTTGCTTTTTAGCACGAATTTAGCATTGCTGTAGTGTGGGCCCGGAGACTAACTTTTATTTTAGGACCAGCGCGGACCTTTTTCTGAAAATAACTAGACCCCTGGAACTAACCGTACCTCCATCTGAGGTTACCTGGAACTCTTGACGCTTGAAGTCAAGGGGCCGTGGAGTTAACCACGCTAAAAATCTGGCGCCCGAGATAAAACTAGCATCCGCGGTTTTGGGGTGTCAATTGTGACGTGTCCAGGTACTTAGTTGCGACGTAAAGTACGAGGAGGACGAAAACGCGTTACACCACAATGAAAATTTTGAAGTAGCATAAAAAAGAGAAAGTTTGTTTGGAAGGATATTTCCAATGAGTTATTAGGTAATGGATTTGAGAAAAGCGCAGACAAATGTGAATCAAAGTGGAGGAACTTAATGCGAGCATACAAGAATGTGACAGATTTATAAAAGAAAACAGGTAGAGGTACAATAAAATTCCAGTTCTTTGACAAAATGAATGAAATTTTGGGAGAAAAGCCTACATTTACCTGTACTCATACATTTAGCAGTACAAGTGTACCTAAAAATGTCGAAGTCCCCAATCTGGACACTAACAATAATGATAATACCAGTATCGAGTTAGTATTAATACTAGTATAGCACTTCTACAAATAATACCACAGGAATTAAAAAGGTTAGCATGAAAAAGAAAACAGATGATGTTTTAAAAGTAAAGACCGAGGAATTATTCGACATGAAAATTAATTATTTTAAAATGAAGCTGCAAGATCAAGAAAGCATTGAGCTAAGAAGAGAAAATATGATAGAATTAAGAAAGAAAATGATAAAATTAGAAGAACATTTTTCTTCTAATTTTAATGAATTTTAAAATATGAACTTTTTTTTATTTTCTTACTAAAGAATAATGTTAAAGTTTGTCGTATAGGTACACAATTATTTTTGTTACTAACTATTATAACATGATATAAATAAAACCATGCTTATTTTC
Source organism: Lochmaea crataegi (assembly GCA_947563755.1). Taxonomy (NCBI): domain Eukaryota; kingdom Metazoa; phylum Arthropoda; class Insecta; order Coleoptera; family Chrysomelidae; genus Lochmaea; species Lochmaea crataegi. The sequence continues at coordinate 30,855,698 of OX387436.1, forward strand.
TTTTATGAATAATTAGGTATTTTTGTTAACTTCATTGAGTACAAAAACTAAATTTGAAAAAGCAAACAAAAAACGCTAATATTTGGAGTAAAAATAGGTTTGAATTAATTATACAAAGATTGAAATAATTTGTCCGTTCTTGAGGTCCCTATTGCGGCCCCTTGTGCTTGAGGTAAGTATTCATCTTGTATTTCTATAGACAACAGGTGTTAAAATCCATATTTTAACTTATGATATTATTCTCCTACTATTATATTATATATGCCTATTATATTTTAAAATTCCCGCCCGAAAAATAAATAAGACCGTTGAAACCTCAAAACTCATGCGGAAGCAACTCGAACTACGAATCAATCACCGTCTTATGTCAGTTCAGTGTCAGAAGCCGAATCTCCGGCATAAATATTGTGCAAAAATAACTAGTTGGGGCAAACAGGCCCATACTTTTTAAAATATAATTATAATAATGTAGTGTAGTGCTTCTATAATTTGGACAATTTAGGTAAAAGCCAACCTTTTATATTCCCAATCAAATCAGTAAATGTTTGATGGTTTGGTGTCATTTTCGCTCCATTTTTTCTGATGATCGGTTAACCCACGCGGCGTTGCCGGTATGTATTAAATCCTTAAAAGAAACTCGGTTGTTGTTTGTTCTTTGTAAGTAAATGCACCGATACTCGGACTTTATAAATTATTGTATATTATGTTCTGTTTCTTCATTAGAACTTTGTTAACCATATGTTTGTCTTATTTTATGTGTAAAACCGGTCCTTAACCCCGGCAGAACAGTTAAGTGGTCCTTCGAGAATACCTAGTGGGAATAATTATTCCTTTTCGATGGACGTATGTAAAGTATTAGAACCTGTTAATCTCAAACCACAATAAATATGAACTTTATCACAGCCACTGCCCATATTTGAATTCTTTTTCTCATTGAACTTTACAACAGGTCTTCTGCAAACTCATCTCCAGTATTATCCCACATAATACATAGTTTGTGAAGGAAGGATGGCAGCTGCAACTATGCAGTCTGAAACATCGATTTTTCTGTTATCGAACCGTGTGAGTCTTCTAAACCTGCCTTTTAATAAACCAAAGGCATGTTCATATGTTCAACAATAATTCTTTTTTTTGACAGACGCTTATTATTTTTAGTTTTCTGTTAAGTGCCCATTATCTTTAAAAGGAGGGACTAACCATTGTCCTGAAGTAGGATATGCACTATCACCTAGTATATAGTATGGAGCCAATTCATTTTAAGTTTCAAGCCTTTGATACAAAGGAGATTTCTTTAAGACACGAGCATCATGCCAGCTGCCTGGCTCACCAACATAAATGTCAGTGAATATTATTTGGTGGTCAACTACACCTTGCATGATTATGCTATGATTTCCTTTTCTGTTGTAGTAATCCTCTTGGTTTTCTTTGGGACGGGGAATTTCAATGTAACCCCGCATTCATCTCAAACCAAATGGCAATGTCATCATACTCATCCCTTTTTGGAAATTTCACATAGTTTTTATTGGTGTCTTTAATTAACCTGGTTATCAAAACAATGCAGTTGTGACATGCACTTTCAGTAACACTAAATTTGTCGACAACCTCTCTAATTGTATTTGTAATGGCTAAATAATGGAGTGTCATATGAACAGCTTTTTCTACGTCTGAATATGCTGAAATTGTATCTTCAAAGTAACTTCCGTTTTTTGCGTGTCTTTCTCTTGTAGCACTATTTTCGTTTTCACTGTCAATAACTAGAAATCCATCACTACTGGAGCTACTGCTTGAAGAACTTGATTCTGGAAATATTGAATTTGTTGTCAGCATTTCAAAATATTGTCTTTCCATTATGTTTTTCTTATTTAAAAAAATCTTTGCTCACTTTTTATAAAATGTGAGGTTTCAAGTGAAACTGTTGAAACGTGTTCTTTCGTCCACTGATTAACTGAATGTAAATCACTTGAATGATAAATCACTTTCACTTCAATCAGTTGATTGCATTCACTCAGTTCAGTACGAAAAAATTAGGCAATCCAGCGATCTGTCAAAACGAAACTAATATGGCGGCTGATGGCAAACATTGGTTTTCATCATAAGAGACCTTAGTGGTAAAAGTGTTTAGTTTTGAGAGTTTCGGTGTGAATTTGATTTGTTTTTTATATTGCGAATTTTATTTAGTGCTTCAACTTGGGAAAAACTCCCGTTACTTGCATTGTAGTTGGCTGTGGGTCTCATCTCGACAGAGATAGAGTCGGGTTTTACTCGGTTCCTACAGTTTTGAATCACAAGTTTGTAACCAGTAAAAATGATTTATTGAGGAAGAGAAGATCTTTGTGGTAAGCAGAAATTGAGCGAGATGATCTAACAGATTCGAAAATCAAGTACCAGAGAGTTTGCAGCAGACATTTTATAACAGTGAGTCTTTGAAAACTTGAATACGTACTTGAATACGTACAAATATTTTGCGTGTAGTGAAAATTTATTAAGTATGCATATTTAATTGATGTCATTATTTCCAGAGAAACCTACTCCGTTAGAAGACGGAACCAATCCTGACTGGGTTCCCTCACAGACAATGGGACACTCATCTCAATATGTTATGAAAAATTATTATGCAGTTGAGAGAAAAATGAGGATGGCAGGAGAAAAATCAAACAATCTAGAGTAAGTAGTACTGATTTGGCAACACCCTGATTTATTTCCATGAAAGCAACATTTATTACACTGTTCCATATTTAAAATTGAAATGTTGTCAACAGAATGAACCCCACTATGAGATAGACATTGGCAAAAATAAAGAGGGAGATTAGCAACAAAAAGGCATTTCAACAAAGACTGACTTAACCATGGAGGAACTAACATTGAAATTTGAAAAATTAAGTTGTGCATCACAAAAAATGGTAAAACTGGAACAGCAACTAACAAATTCGCCATTTGGACTAATAGACAAACAATCCGATGACAATAAATGGAAGTATTACACTGAATTTGACGGTAAATTTGTGAAGTTGGTTATTTTTATTATGGTGAAGAAATACATTACCACTACACCTACAACAGCTCTTAGTCCCTTCAATCAGCTGCTCCTCACACTTATTAAGTTAAGATTAGATTTACATTTTAAAGATTTAGCATATCATTTTAATATTGCTCCAACAACTGCATCAAAATACTTTGAGAATATGATTGGTATTCTTTATAAGAAATTTAAACCATTATTACGATGGTCAGATCGTTCAGTTTGTCGAAGAAATATTCCATTGTGTTTCAAATAATCATTCCATGATAAAACCACAGTGGTTATTGATCGCTTTGAAATATTTATCGAAAAGCCTGCATCTCTGTTAACTCGGCAACAATGTTGGTCAAGGTACAAGCACCATTACACAATAAAAGTTTTAATTGGAATAACACCACAGGGTAATATTAGTCACACTAGTGATACTTGGGGTGGGCGTGCTTTTGTAAAGCAAATTGTGGAGAGAAGTAATTTTTGCAATTATATTGAACCTGGTGATATTGTTTTAGCAGACAGAGGATTTTTTGTAAAGGACACAATAGGCATTCTCCAGGCCAAATTATGTATACCTGTTTTTACCAGAGGTGAAGATCAATTACACCCTTTAGAAATTGAGGAAACCAGGCAAATAGCACATGTGAGGATACATGTGGAAAGAGTAATTGGTCTCTTGAAAAACAAATTTACTATCTTTAAGGGTACTATTTCAATAACGATGGTGAACAAAGGTACTGGAAATATTTGGACAAAATAGTGACTGTTTGTAGTGCAATGGTGAATATTTCGCAACCTATAATTCCTATATAAATTAACAACTTGATACTCAAAGAAATTAATAGTATTAAACTATTACCTTTGACATCTATTGATAAAACGCTTAACTAAAATATGACAATTTTTTACAGGTCACTGTTATTAGGTAAATACCCACAACACCGAGATGGTTTTTTGTCTATATAGAATTTTGGATTGTGGTTAGATGTGGGGATGTCGCTATTATCGCATTCTTAGCATTTTCTTTACTGAGGTTGATGTATTGGTGTGGTTTTAACGTTGTCTTCAGTCCAGGATTACTTCTGGACGGATAGCATCTACCTTGTACTGATGAGGCGCAAATACGCCGAAATCGGTCTTTTGTCCCCTCTAATTTCCAACCAGAAGGTTGGTTATATCTTGCAGATATACCAACCTCCTTCAACTTAGAAGTGTAATTTAATGTATTTAGGGGTATATATCCCGAGTAGATGTTGCTGCTTGGTGAACGGTCTGTTCTTTGAAAAGTATTTTTCAAAAACTTTGTAAGGCGTTATAATAGTATTAAGCTAATACCTTTAACCTCTATTGATAATCCGCTTTACTAAAATATGACAATTTTTACAGGTAACTGTAATTAAGTAAATTAATATTTATGTATATGTACTTCCTCTAAAAATATTTATACGTTCTAAATAAATAAAAATAATTTGAGGGCGTTCCTGTAGAGGAACGCTTCTGATGCGATAATTACAGTCAAGCAAGGTCGAGCGAGGTTAGTACTTGGATGGGTGACCACTGGGGAAACACCGTCGTAGAGCCCGTACAGCCTGCAGCGAAACACTTTAGACTACTAGGGTCAGTAGAATATCACAGCTCGCATGCATTATACCAATGAGCACGAGGTATAATGTAGATATGCCGTCTTTCGGATGAGACGTAAAACCGAGGTCCCGAGTCCATAGATGTTGGGCTCGATAAAGATCCCTATCACTGGTTGGAACACTAGTGGATTCGACAAAATTTCCGGTTAGGGGTAGAGTGCTCCCGGCGTCGGTGATTAGACTGAGTTGCAGAAATAGACCGACGTTAAATAACCGAATAAAAAAAATATATATATTTAAAAATTATATATCTTGGATGAATTATTTTCCACAAAGACTTGGGTGAAGCCCATTGCAACAGCTTCAGAAAAAGGATCGATTGAAAGTACTTCGAAACAAAGTAAATAAAAGCAAGATCTAAAATATGTGCGTTTGCTGATATTTTATAAATTTCAGGTGACACACCTAAAACAGGTTCAGATACAAAGTTTGATGTTTATATAAAAAAGATAGACGAATATAGGAAGGAAAAATTAAGACTGCATGCAAAAAAAGAAGGCGAAAAAAGAAAAAGGCATGAGGAAAGATTACAAACTCAAAAATAAATCTTGGAAGTATTTAAAAAACAAAAAAAGTAACAAATATATATTTACCTGTTTGTTTTTACAATTGTTCATTTTTCAGAACTAAGTATTTTTTATTTTGCTTTTAAGAATTTTTGTGATTTCAGTTTTTTGAGTAAATACTTTATTTATTTATTTATTTACCCAGTAAAAAAATATACATATGTAGTACAAGTACTCTCTTGTGTATTCCCACAGAGGTAAGCATAGTCACCTGTTCGTGGGACTGGTTGCTTAAAACTAAAAATAAAAACTAGACTTTAAACTAAATCTATAATTCATTTTTGTTGCTTTTGATTATTTGCATTTTTGAGTGACCTTCTTTTGTTTACTTTATATTTATGTCATATTTCATATATTATATCATTAATTAATATTTTCTGTTGTCCATTTTTTCAGTTCCTTTTGTTTTTATTATTAATAGTTTTAAGATCAATAGGAAGAATGTTAAAAATAAGAATTTACTTAACATAACTTCTTTTACTTCTAACTGTTTTTGATCTTTTTGCTAGCTGAATACTCTTAAATCTAGTGACTCTTGTCGATTCAGTATACTCTCTTGAAAAAGTTTAGTATAGACTCAAGGGCAAACTATTTTTCAATGTTGCACGGAATTCTTTCATACATAAAACAATTTTTATTGATTATTTTTAATAATTTATATTGCAATCTTTGTAGTAGAGTCATTTGCGTTTGATAAGCACCCCCCAAGCTATAATTCCAAAACTTAGAATACTATGGAATAATGAATAGTATACTGAAGTTTAAATAATAGCCTTCTTGGTGTGCGTCATTGATTGTTAATGTCCTTTTAACACATTACGTTGGAATAAATGGAAAAAAGGCAGGTCTATGATTAATCCTAATCAAAATATCACAATAATGAACCGTTTAAACGTATTACAAACCCTAATCTTTGACTTACAAGAATTTGATTGGTTGATGTTTAGATTACGCGCAAGCGCGACCTATCAATCGGGCGAAATTACATGGTTCAAAATACTATGCAGACGTTCCTTTCGTAGCGGCAATGTGTCTTACGTCTTTTTCTAATGTCCCACTGACAGTTCTCGTCAGGTCTGTAGTTTATTGTTTACGGTCAAGTATTATTTATGAAAAGTGAATATTAATCTTATTGAACCCGCTGTATAATTCTTTTGCAGGACTTTATTTACTAATATTAAATTATTTTAATATGTAAATTGAATATAAAATTTGTTTTATTTTGCAGTGTTTTGATATCCCAAGTATTATTAATTTCATAGCCTTTTCGAATTTGGCTGAATACGATCCTGATAATTTTATTAATCAAAATAACATATTAAATATCGACATACCCAAAACCCGTATATACGTCACAAACGATGACGCACACCAAGAAGGGTATTATATGAACTATATCATTAGAGTTTTCTGTTGCATTATATTAGATAATTTGCGAAAAATAAAAATTAGGTATTTTGTCTTTCTTAAAATTAAGTCTATATGAATATCCCATTTTAATCTATAGTCCAAATTTAAACCCAGGTATTTATAATGTTCAACCCTTTTTACATGTTTATTTTCAATTCTTATTTGCAAGTTATCTGGTACACTGTCACAATAGATACCAAACGATATAAACACAGTTTTTTCAATATTTAGAGATAGCTTATCTAGTGCTAGCCAGTCAGATATTTCATTTAATCGAATATATTCATTTTTTCTTCTACTTCAGCCCAATTTTTTCCCTTTGTTATTTGCTAATCACTGGTCCGACAAGCCTTCAAACTTCCTCTAAAGTACTCGGTAGCATCCTTAAACAAAGATACAAATAATTTAAAAAAATAAGCAATTCATTATGATAATAATAATTTTCATAAATTTTTTAATTAAATAGTGGAATTAATTAGAAACAGTTAGTTTCATTTATAACATTAATATGAGTAGATTCCACAAAGTAAGGGTCCAAACAGTAAATTCAATTCATTATGAATTTACTTTTCGTGCAAAAATATTTATTTTTAGAATTCACTTACCTGAAATGTAATTTAAACTCTGTACTTGAATACTGAGAAATAATATTTTCAACATATAATTCTATTTTTGGAATTGATTCTAAATTAGTTCGTTTTTTCCTCAAATAATCAACTACTTCTTCATCTTCACAATCGGAAGAAGAGGAGCTGCTACTACTACTACTCTACTCGAAGATGATATTCATAATTTCATTAGTATCGATTTCAGAATTATAAATTTATTATAACTTGTTAGTCTGTTTGTACAAAAGCGATTTGCAAATGAATGGAGAATAAACAGCATAGGTAACGAAACAAAGAATAAGAATGAAGAGAGGTTAAGATTTTTGTTTACTCACAAAACAGCTGATAACTAACAATTGAGTCATTTGATAACGTGCTGGAGTATGAAACCATTCCGAGTTATTTTGATGTTTCTGCCGTGGATATAATTCGGAACGATTGTATACGTCATATACTTCAAAACTGCAGATACATAACTCGGAAGGCACTCAAAATCATACCATTTTCATGTGATAAATCACATAGTCTAAAGTACCCTTAAGGGCCGGTTTAATGAAGTGCTGTTAAAACTTCTGATAGTTACCAGAAGTATAAAAAGTACAGATAAATTTGTATCTGTTTATTGTAAAATTTATCCTACTGACAGTTATCAGGCGCTACACAACTTAGCATCTGCGTATTGTGAAGGCCAACAAGGAAAATAAGAGAGCATTTTGTCGGTTATTGTATTGTGGTTATTTTTATATAAGGGCTTTTCGGAAACTATGATCGGGTTAACCCGATAAGGATCTAAATGTTCGGAAAGTAATCCGGATCACGATCACTTACGTTCGGAAACTGAACGAAATGAGCGGATCATAGACATATGATTGGATCCTTTCTACCCTAGTATTCCGGTGGCACAAAACATTAACCTACGGACTTAGAAAGGAATGCTTTATGGCCAAGGTCAAATAAAAATAATAGTTCCCGGCCTAACCAGAAAGAAGCTAGGGCGCCACTGTTGCTGTTATGCTTTTAAATTGGCGACGAAACGAAGCCGTTATAACCTACTATTTTGTGTTTGATCGTGCTTTGAGTAAGTTCATTCGTTGCATATTGTATTTTTGTTTCCCAACCCAGTTTTTTTCACCCGGCGTTGGTTGGGTGGGGTGTGAGACACTTCAACAATTTTTATTGACCTGGCAGCAAAACAATCTCGCATGCCCTTGCCGATCCTTCTAGCTTTCCAAAATAATCTCATGTGGCGACTCACAGCGTAGTTTCAGTGACGGCTGGTGAGTGTTGGTAATTATATAATTATACGTGTGCTGAGTTGATTTGGGTGTACACACCTCACCTTACCAAATACGGTAGTCTTCTGAGAACAAAAGGTAGGCAGTATTTTATTATGTTTTTGTGGTAAAACTTCAATGTTTTTTATTCTGTTCTTTTAGAAAAATGGACGACTACGAAAAAGATCAACAGAAGTTATTGGCTCTGTGGGCAGATGTTCCATCAGACGATGAAATAATAAATTCGGATAGCGAAGATGATGTGGATCATGTAAGCGAAAGTGATCATAATACAGATACTGAACATGAAATCACAGATGGGGAAGAAGCTGCCAGTAAAAATATAAGCAAAGAAGAAGAAGAGCAACAAAGTAAGACGGAAGAGGAAGTTAGTGTTACAGAAGATCAAGAAAAAGTACAGAAGCCCGCGGTAAGAGAATGGAAAGATTTTTTATTGCAAAAGACGGTACCAAATGGAGCAAGACAGTGCCAAATACTATAGTGCGAACCAGAATAGAAAACATAGCAAGTCACTTACCCTGTGTTAAACCCCATGCAAAAAATGTTAAAAGCGCATACGAATGTTGGAACCTTTTTTTAGCAATAGGATGTTTGACGATATTACCAAATTTACAAATATCAAAATAGCGCAAAAATTCGAAAATTATAAAGTTTTTTGATCAACCAACCAATAGGGTTGCTTTATTTAGCTGGACTTTTCCGTTCAAATCGTCAAAACCTGAACGACTTGTGGCAGACCGATGGCACAGGTATCGATATATTCAGAACCACAAGGTACCTAAAACGTTTCCAGTTCTTGCTATGCTGTTTGCTCTTTGACAATATTGAAAACAGACAAGGAAGGCTGCAGAGCGATAGGTTAGCGCCAATTGGAGGACTTTTTGATGAATTTGTTGATAAAGGTGAGGCGGCCTATTCTCCTTCCCAATATCTAACCATTGACGAAAAATTGTAAGGTATGTGCTCGTTCAAACAGTATATACCAAACAAACCCTCCAAATATGGTATCAAGGTACAAGCCCTAGTCGACGCACGTTCCTATTATGTAATAAATTTAGAAATTTGCGCTGGAAAGCAGCGTGAAGGCCCTTACGATGTTCCCAATACTCCATCAGCTAGTGTAGAACGACTTATAAAACCTGTATCTGGAACTCACAGAAATGTGACCTTTGACAACTGGTATACGAGCTATGACCTGATGATTACACTTCTCCAAAAAGCACAAATTAGCATCTGTTGGTACAATTCGAAACAATAATTTTTTGTCAGTGAAGGACAGAGAGTTAAAGTCTATGATATTTGGCTTTCAAAAAGATTAACTATTTTGTCCTATACTCCAAAGCAAAACAAGAATGTCCTTATGTTATCAACTCATGATCAAAATATTGATGAGAACACCGGAGAAAAGCACCTGCCAGAAATTAATAGCTTTTGTAATTTCACTAAATGTAGTTGACGAGTTGTCTCCGACATACAATGTTTCCAGAAATTCTAGAAGGTGGTCGCTCACTGCATGGTTTCCTTTACTGAACACTGGCGCTATCAATGGTCAAGTTATTTTTTGAGAAAATAATAATAATTTTAAAGCGCATCCCATTTTGTAACCTCTTTCAAGGCATTGATTATTAATACCTTTATTTCCAACCATTTACCAGGAGCCAACTGTCAAGAGGATCACAGTGACAGAGCTTTAGATAACCTGAAGAGGTTTTTAACTGGTGAGATAACTCCTGACATTAAATGCCCAGAAAATATTACCTCATCTGCAAGATGTGCCAATAAGTGAGAAGTCCAAAATTGCATCAAATATTAGGAGCTATATCACTGGATTTATAGCCAAAAAAATTTTTAAGCCCATAAAATGCGGAACGTGCAGAAAAAAATTTTCTCTTCCGAGAGCATAATTCATATATTGAATTTATAGAGTCAAGGCAGTATAGAAACTGTAACTTAACTGTGCCAGGGACATTTTTCAAATTTATTGTTAGCGAAGCAATTTCCAGATTTTATTTGATTCCAAGATTCAGTAATAGATTAAATGTTATACCAATTCTGGATTCCATTTTGCAAACCAAAATGGAATCGTTCAAACTATTAAATTGCTCAAACCATTCTCTGCAAGATAGACTTTTGAGAAAAGTGATAATTAAATGTTGTTTGTTTTGGTGGTGCAGGTGAGTTAACAAAATAGTTACGGGCAAGGATAAAAAGTTTGAATACCTTGTAAAAATAAAATCACCTGCATCCCATTTTGATCATGTGAAACTCCATGCCTATAACATCTATACTAAGAAAAGAAAATATGACAATAAATAAAATATAAATTATTATATATTTTGTATTATTTAATCTCATGAAACCAAAAAATTATTATTGAATTTAGTAAAGCGTTGTCTGCAGGTATTGTTTTGTTTAAGTTTGTAACATTCACTTGTATTTTCATGTTGTCAAATAAGACAGTTATATAGTTGTCATTTTTACATTAAAAGATCATTCCAGTACCAGTTTTTCATTTTCATATAATCACAATAATTCAAAAGGTTATGGGCCCAGATTACGTGAAATTGTAAAGGAAGATTAACTGCAGTAAATATCGTTATTTATTTTGTGCAAGAATTATTTGTGAACTCAAAAAAAAGAAAATTGGAAAGCAATTTATTTTTGAAGTTTTGAAGCCGATAATTATTAAAAGACAAAATAAATGGAAGGCGATCGCGTTAATATTGAAAAGCTGGAAAGCGGCAGCAACTGGCTAACATGGAAGTTTCAAATGCGTCAGATTTTAGAAGCTAACGATCTTTTTGACTACGTCGATGGAACAAACGTCAAACCGACATCTGAATGTACAAATTATGCGAAGGAAATTGTGACTTGGAAGAAGGCGGATGCTATGGCCAGACGAGCAATTTCCACGACTTGTATGAAACAGGCATTACTGCAGATTATGAATTGTGAAACAGCTCAAGAGATGTGGGAGACGCTCAAAAGTACGTATGAGCAAACATCAAAGGCAAATATTTTATTTTTACAACAAAAATATTATGGCTACACAAAACAACCGGAAGATGACATTGCGACATTTTTATCAAAATTAATGGAAATAGTGCAGCAATTACGTGATCAAAAAGAAATTATTTCTGAGTCCATGGTAATTTCGAAGATTTTAATGTCACTACCGTCCGAGTTTAATCATTTCCATAGTGCATGGGAATCTGCAAACGCAGATAGTCAAACTTTGGCAAATTTGCGGGCTCGTTTGATGGCAGAAGAACTTCGTTTGAAGTCGCAGGGTCAAGTTGAAGAAGTAGAGGCGCTAATGGCTAAGAGAATCTTCTCGAAGAAACAAATCAATAATTACAAGAAAGGAAATTCATGGAATAATAACAAAGCGACAGATAAAAATGACAAACCGAAAGGCAAATGCTTCAAATGTGGGAAAAAGGGCCACTGGAAAAGGGAATGCTCGGAAAAGAAGACTAACTTCAACGGGAGAAAAGAAGAAAATTCAAATGATGCTTTTATTTGTTACAAAACAACAAATAGAGACCAAGATACTTGGATTTTGGACTCAGGTGCAACTTATCACATGAGTCATCGCCGAGAATGGTTCGAAAACTATACGGAAATAGCTGAACCAATTACAGTTGGTAATGGTGACAAGATCATGGCTCTGGGCAAAGGCGATATCAACATTTTTGCTTTTAATGGAGATGAATGGATTCGCAAACGAGTCATGGGAGTCTTGTTCGTGCCGGAACTTAAGAAAAATTTGTTTTCATCGGGAAAGGTGTTAGATCGCGGGCATCAATTGAACATGAACAACGAAGGTTGCAAATTGCTGAAAGATGGAAACATTGTTGCAGTGGGAGTTCGCAGAAAAGGTTTGTTTCAAATGTTGTTCAGAACAATACAACCATCAAAGATTGAAACTACAGCGAGTGTAGCAATCAAAAACGCTACACGTCTAGGACATCAGAATTCGACACATGTGAAGAAGTTTCTACTAAGTCGGGGTATAGATTTCATTGATGAGGAATTTGCATGTGAAGCTTGTGTCTATGGAAAGCATCATCGAAGCAGTTTCAAGAGTCGCGAAGAAAAGTCAAAGATGTGTGGCGAAATCATTCATACTGACGTGTGTGGTCCGTTTCAGACGAATTCAATTGGAGGATCCAGATATTTTTTGTTACTCAAAGATGATTATTCACATTTTCGTTTCGGATATTTCATGAAACAAAAATCAGAAGTAGCAAGTATTATCGAAAAATGTGTTAAACTGATTCAGAAGAAGCATGGCCACAGTGTTCGCAATATCAGATCTGACAACGGCACAGAGTTTGTCAATGAAAAGCTGAAAGTTTTCTTTGAAGCAGCTGGAATTCATCATCAACGAACTGTGCCATATACACCAGAGCAGAATGGTTGTGCAGAAAGGGAAATACGAACTATCGTTGAATCAGCAAGGACAATGCTTGAGGCAAAGAAGATCGATAGGAAATTATGGGCGGAAGCAGTAAATACAGCAGTTCATGTGCTAAATCAAACTGGAACAAGCACAGTTGACAACAAATCACCGTATGAATTATGGCATAACAAGGAGGCGAAGCTAGACCATTTACGGATTTTTGGTTCGGAAGTATTTATTCACATTCCAAAAGAAAAACGTCAGAAGCTCGACGCGAAGGCAGAAAAATGTATGTTTGTTGGTTATGACAATAATTCAAAGGGATATCGAGTTTGGAATTCGAAAACTGGTAAAATCGAGATCTCACGAGACGTCGTTTTTTTGTTAGAAAATTCATTGGAAACACTCGATATTGGTGTTGAAGAAAATGCTAGTGTAGTCAGTAAGAATGAAAATAACGAAAACGAAGACAATTATGGTATTGACAAAGGTGCAGAAAATGAAAATGACGACGATAAGGACACAAATGAATGTGCGTCACTAGATCAACAGAAAAATCGTGGTATGACCTGCGATCTTGATAGCAGAAATATTGTCAATAGGCGTCTACGTGATCGTAACACATTAACACATCTGGTAACTGGTGAACATTCTGCAATGTTGGCAGTCAGTGATGAGCCAAGAACGTATGAGCAGGCAATTCAGTCGATTGATTACAAGCAGTGGGAGCGAGCAATGGATGAAGAGTACGATTCACTTGTGAAAAATCATACTTGGATTTTGGTCGATGCGCCAGTTGATCAAAAAGTGATTGACAATCGCTGGGTCTACAAGGTCAAAGAAAATCCGGATGGGAGTGTTAATCGGTATAAGGCACGATTGGTAGTACGAGGCTTTACACAAGAGTACGGAATCGATTATCAGGAATCATTTAGTCCAGTGGTGAAGTTTACATCAATCAGAGCGATCCTAGCATTGGCTACGGCAAAGCGTATGACACTAAAACAGTTTGTTGTGAAAACGGCTTTTCTAAATGGCGATTTAGAAGAAAATGTTTATATGAGCCAGCCAATTGGATATAATGACAACAGTGGCCGAGTGTGTAAACTATACAAAAGTTTATATGGTTTGAAGCAGGCTTCGCGCTGTTGGAATAAGAAGCTTACTTCTTTCCTTAACAGTTTTGGTTTCAAAGAGAGTGGATCCGATCCATGCGTTTTTGTTAGCAACGGAAAAGATGGAATGTTAATTTTGGCAATTTACGTGGACGATGGATTGATTGCAGCAGAAAAACAAGAAGCCATTAAGCCGGTCATCAGACACTTACAAAGAGAATTTGAGATCAAAATTTTTGAGCTGAAATGTTTTTTGGGACTCGAAATTGATCAGCTTTTGGATGGATCGATTCATGTTCATCAACAAGGATATGCAAGAAAGGTTCTTGATCGTTTTGATATGACATATTGTAAAACAGTGACAACTCCATTAGCTAGTTCACAAAACCTTGGAGATTTTGAAGCTGATAAAAAAATCGATTTTCCTTATCGAGAGGCAGTCGGGAGCTTGATGTATCTGGCCGTTGCAACCAGACCAGATATTAGTTTCGCAGTTGGAAGTGTCAGTCGATATTTGGAAAAACCAGCTACTGCACATGTGAATGCAGTAAAACACATTATGAAATATATCAAAGGTACAATGAACAAAGGAATACGTTTCGTAAGCGGAAATAATTTAGACTTTTGCGGGTATAGTGATGCCGACTATGCTGGAGACACGCAAACACGAAGATCAACATCAGGTTATGTTTTCATGCTTGGAGGAAGTGTAATTAGCTGGGGATCAGAACGACAAAAATCCGTCGCACTATCCACAACAGAATCCGAGTATGTGGCAGCGTCACAAGCTATAAAAGAACTTGTCTGGTTGAAGAATCTCTTATGTGATCTTCGACAAGTTAAATTGGATGTACCAGTTTTATTTATGGATAATCAAAGCGCAATACGACTTGTGAAGAATCCAGAGTTTCATAAGAGAACTAAGCATATTGACGTACGTTACCATTTTATCCGAGAGAAATTCAAAGATGAATTTTTTGAATTACAATATGTTCAAACAGATGACCAGGCAGCCGATATCATGACAAAGGCATTATCAAAATTGAAACATCAACATTTTTGTCAAATGTTGAATGTATTGTCAAAGTGAATGTTGACATTGACTTGTAACAAAAAGTGGGAGTATTGAATTTAGTAAAGCGTTGTCTGCAGGTATTGTTTTGTTTAAGTTTGTAACATTCACTTGTATTTTCATGTTGTCAAATAAGACAGTTATATAGTTGTCATTTTTACATTAAAAGATCATTCCAGTACCAGTTTTTCATTTTCATATAATCACAATAATTCAAAAATTATTTATTTAGGCTTACAATAAACCTAGGATTGTATTCACATGTTGAGAGTGGAAAAAATAAATAACGAATCGAAAAATATGTATAAAACTGTAATACTACCCACTTACACTGCCCGGCAAGTATTTAAACTTAATTGGAACTAACCAGATTCCGAAAAATAATTAATCGATTTGCATTTATTGTATTGTCAAAGTGAATGTTGACATTGACTTGTAACAAAAAGTGGGAGTATTGAATTTAGTAAAGCGTTGTCTGCAGGTATTGTTTTGTTTAAGTTTGTAACATTCACTTGTATTTTCATGTTGTCAAATAAGACAGTTATATAGTTGTCATTTTTACATTAAAAGATCATTCCAGTACCAGTTTTTCATTTTCATATAATCACAATAATTCAAAAATTATTTATTTAGGCTTACAATAAACCTAGGATTGTATTCACATGTTGAGAGTGGAAAAAATAAATAACGAATCGAAAAATATGTATAAAACTGTAATACTACCCACTTACACTGCCCGGCAAGTATTTAAACTTAATTGGAACTAACCAGATTCCGAAAAATAATTAAGCGATTTGCATTTATTGCGGCAAATTATTATTCAAGGTTCCAATCACAAAACATTAACGTACGTAGGTTAATGTTTCCGATCCAGTTTTAATTCTTGTTGAAACATCTCGAAACAACCTATGGCTGTAAATTTAAATTTCCCGCTAACACGGTTGCTGCGCTGGACGCGGTTGGACCGGGAACTTATTTTTTATAAACTGACAACTATATTGAAGTTCTCTTTCTAAGTCCGTAGGTTAATGTTTTGTGACCAGTGGGTAAATGCGATCCTGTTAAAAGTGCCTGTTACGTAGCTGACAGTTATAGAGTAGCTGGTAGTCAAAGTTACGGCTATTGGTAGGACCGTTTTTTAAGTCGAATTCAGGTGCCAGCCACATAACTGCTAGTTTTTGTTTATTTTAAGAAGTTGGCAATATTGATAATTCAAAAAAAGGTTATGATTTGTTAAATTTACCGCTGCTTATTTGACAAATTGTTTCTTATGTTGAGCTTTGTTTATAAGTTTTGTTCATTTCATATTTTTATCTTGCGCTATGTGCTATTTTTGTGTTTTCGCAATGGGTGATACTGAAAAAAGGAAAAAAGCAACGAATTTTTCAGCACCAGATAGGGCTCTCTTATTGAAATAAGGCAACAAATATTATTGAATTCAAGAAAACAGATGCAATAACATGGAAGCAAAAGAAGGAGGGATTGAAAAAATTGGAAAAAAAATTTAATACTTCTACAAATGGAGTGGTAAGTAAAAATACTTTGCATTTGTTATTACCCATATATTAATGGATATTGAAATTTTAGCAACGCTCCGATAAACAATTTAAAAATGAATATGAGTCGATAAAAAAAGAACTAAGAAAACAGCAAAGACAATACTCAGCTTACCTTCGAGGACCATATGTGGAGCCCCCCCCCCCATTACGAACACCAGAGGCAAAATTTTTGGCAAATACTGTTGCCTTAACCATCAAGGGATTAACCTCAGAATTTGATGCTGATGCTGCTGAAGGTAAGTAATGGAACTGAAATATTTTATAATTAATAACTTTTTATCAGACTAAAACTGGAAAATCCATAAAAACCAAGAAGTTACAGTGATCCCTATGAGTCATAGTGAAAACTCAATGACTATGACTGAAAATGAGTGAGTTACCTAATATTTATTTTAGGGATATCTGGAATTCCAATTGAAGAAGATAAAATTTCAACAGTAGAATCAGTTGAAGTAGATTGGAGTGAACCAAACAGTTATCTGCTCCAAACAGAAAAATATGCCGAATCAGGCAGATGATCTGGGGGTAACTGTTCTCGCCTCAAGTTCGATTTTTCAGAGTAGAGACTCAACTGAGGGAAAAACTCCAAGAAAAGTACCAGACCATAGCTACTCAAAGCATACACCATCCCAAGGTATTATTAAAAATAAATAAAATCATATAATTTATTTCTCAGATGCTGGATTTTTTCAGTTATGTAGCTATTATCGATTTTGCATTTTAGGTTTCACGTGGTAAAGTAAAAGAAGACCTGGTATAAAAAACAAAAGGTGTTTAACATCAGCTGGTTCTAAATTCGAGGTTTTAACAGACAAAAAAATTAAATTGGTTGATGCTCAAGAAAATATGCTAGCCATAGAACGTGATTATAGAAAAATAGAACACAGATAACGGGTTTTACTTCTAGATCTACAAATAGAACAAAGAAAGAAATCAAAAACTGAATTTTGATTGAAATAGTTTTTTTTTAGTTTGTAGAATACTTGGTTTGTTTTATTTTTAAGATAATTTTTGTTTTCTAGTTGCAAATGTATCTACCTGGTCTTAGTTTTTTCTATCTTCTAGTTTGTTTTTATTTGAAAGTTTACAATATAGTTTGTCTTTTAGGTCTAACTTTATAAAATAGTTGTTTTTGAGTTGCAAGTTTATTTAAAAATAAAAAATTAACATTTTTAGATTTTCAATATTTATTAAATTTAAAATTATATTTTCCATTTTATTATTGTCCATTTATTAGCATTGGAAAATATTCTGCCAAAAGTTGATCTTTTGCATTATTTATATGAACCTGTGGAAGTCGAGCCATTTCAAAATCTTCAAATATCACCCAACTCTGGGTCATTTGGTGGCATCTCTTCATTTTGTTGAAGTGCAATGCTGTGGAGTACTCCACAAGCAACAATAACTGCCAATGGAGTGTTAAGTTGTAACCTTAACCCCAATGACGATATGAGAAATTTTCTTTTCCACATTCCATATGACCTTTCAACAGGATTTCTAGTTCGCCTTACTCAAACAAATATTTGACAAAATATTTATTTTTCTTAAATTTTCCATAAATGTAACCTACAATTAATTCCAAAGTCAAAATGATTTAAGTAGCTGCTTCATTGTACAGCTGTTTAACCTCATTTCTCGGTACATCAACAGGACTTACAACATGTGAAGTATCTGTATATCCACTGTCTCCAACAAAAATACTGTTCGCAAACTCGTCAGCATGCAGAATTTTCAAACACATTTTGATCGTGTGTTGACCCCGGCCAACGGGCCACTAAATCCAAAATTTCCAAATTTGCTGAAGAAACAGTTTGAACATTTATTGAAAAGTATCCCTTTCTGTTTCGGAAAACTTCTGCATTATCTCCACCTTCAATGAAATCACAAATACTAAAAATATATATTTTTTATAGGATTTTCATCACCTTCTGAACTTGTTAATAACAATAGTATCCATCTGGAATCTGTATCTTAATATGAGTACAATCTATTGATCCAATTATTCTTGGAAGCCTTGAAATATTGTAGAAGTGAAAATGATGTGCAGCTATTTCATCTTCTGTAGAGGGCATCTTAATAAATTGTTGATATAGAGAAGCTATTGCTCTAGTAACTTTTTTCATTATTTTACATGCTGTTGCTTTACTGAAATTCATGTACTCTCCCATAGTTAATAAGAAACTTCCACTTGCATAGAACATAAAGCCGATAATAATTGATTAATGGGTGTAACAGAATGATTCCTGGAACAACCAAAATAATAGGACTGCTAAAAAAACTTCTACCTACATTTCAATTGGCTCTTTTTTGACAAATTACCTGTCTGTTGTGTTCAATCTGATCCTCAATTAATTCTAAAACCATTAAAACAATGTCCTTAGTCAATCTAAACCTTGTTATAAAATCTAAATCATCCAGGTTGTCTATACAGGGTTGGGATAAAGTATGGAACCAAGTAAATATCTTTTAAACGAAAAGAACGATATTTATGAAAATTTGCAAGTAAGTGCAATGGAACAAAATGCATCTGATGTACATTTTTTTGTTAATAATATACTTCCGGTTTAACCGGAAATGCCATCAACTTCTTTAATTTAAATGGGACACCCTATATATTTTTACAGATTTTGAAAGAGCTTGTTATTTTGAATTCATACATACTGAGTTTAGTGTAAAAAAATTTGTAAAAACGATAATTTGATAATTTGTATAAAACATCAAAAAAACCACAGGCGAAGGACATTCAGAAGAACCGGCATATTTTTGTTATTTGTAGATAATACTTTTTCGTCAGGTACCTATGTTAGTTTTTCACTTGGCGAAAATATGATTATACCCAATTTATCATGCATATAGTCCGATCAACTTATACTCCATAGTTTGATATCCTCTTTGTCTTGATACGAAAAGAGTTTTTAATACAAATGCTTTTGGTATCAGGTCACAGCTTGTCTGTTACGAAACAATTTCAAAATTTGAAGCTTGCCTTTATCTATAATTTGTACTTGAAACTTTTATTCATAACCCTCAAGACAACGAATATTAAACTCGGAGTAAAAGTTGATCACCCTGTAAATGTTTTTTCTTATTTTACAGGTACAAAAGATAAAACTGCTCCAGCCCATCTAGAAAATACATTTGAAACATCACAATCTAAAGATATACTTTCTGATAACAGCAATCCTTCTACAAGCACTGAATGTTCTGCTGCAACCAACAGATTTAAAAACAAAACTAAATTGAAACCAGCATCTGCTTCACAACAACTTTTAAAAGAAGTAAAACTGGACAGAGAACTGAGGAGCGAACAGTTTGGCCTATTACTAAATAGCATAAAGAAAGCAGAAGAACAAAAAGATAGGCTCTTACAAATTTTAGATTAATCATTGAGTAATGCTTGTAAAAACGTAAACATGATGAGGACAGTGAATAAAAGTTCTAAATACATTACAGGAGATTTTAATAATAATGTACTGGTTGCTGTGATATACAGGATGAGTTTTTATAAAATCCCACACCCCTAATATTTTTAATACATTTAATAGAAAGTTGAGAAAATATGCTTGTTCTTCTCCAGGTATTGTTTTTTAAAAAACCTCATAACATACAGGGTGTGTTAGTTTTTTAAATATATATAGGTAGAACTAGATATTTTTGATTTAAATTTAAAATGCACCCTGTAGATTATGGTTTCTTAAAAAAACAATATCTGCAAAAAAAACAGGAATTCTCACAGTTGTTTAACCTTTCTACGTCATAATTATATTAGGATAGTTACAGGGGGTGGAACTTTATAAATATCTCCCTGTACATTCACATAGTCAAGTCTTACTTTTATTTTATTTTACTTATTTATTTATATTAGAATATGTTTTATTTTATATTTCTTGGAATAACTCTTATATAAATTTCAAACTTTAAAATTAATGATGGAGGTAAGTAACTAATTACCAATATTGAGGTTCTCTTCATTAGTAGTTATAAATTAACATTTATATTTTTATAAAAATAAAGTATTTGCAATATCATTTCTCTTTCCTTGCATTGTCTCATCCTGTGGTCGTTGAATTTTTCCTTCAATTGCTTGGGCATCTACATACTCTTCATTCCATGCATCACAGTTCATAAAACAGAAGTTATGTAAAACGCACCCTGCTGTTGCATCTTCCACAATTTTGCAAATGTTATAAGTATTTATATATTGTAGGCGCCTCCATCTTCCCTTTAGTAAGCCAAAGGTATGTTCAATAGCTACTCGACTAAAACTTAATCGGTAATTATGGTACCTTCGTTTTCTTGATAAATTATTACCTTTGTAACCAAGTTTTTACTCCAAAAGCACTATCACCTATGAGATGATATTCATTTTCATCGATGATTATTGTAATTGCTCCATTTCTTTCAATTTTAAAAAATAATTGTGAGTTTTGAAACACCTACAATCATATATACATACATTTCTTGATAACTGTAGATGGAAACGTTAAATTAAAAAATATAAAAAATATTGTGATTTAATTTCCCAAAATAATTAATGATGTTTAGCACCAATATATGAGACCCTCAAAAAGATTAACTTAAAGTTGGGTGCCAAAAATATGAGACATTAAGAAAAATATATTTATTCACTTCTCGGGGTTGAATTTATAAACGTGGGTTCTTATGAACTAGAGTAAATTGCAGAGAACAGTCTAATCGGATAACATGATTTAGAGCTATTGTAATAATATCTTGTAAGTAAAGACCATGGGCGCCACAAAGTTTTCTCAAAAACTTTGAAGACCTACAAAGACTCTAGGTGCTAGCTATTTTGAAGTTTACTTGTTAACTGCAGGTAGGTAGTTGAAGTTGAAAATAAAATACAGTCTCAATGATTACTAAGTCTAATGAAAATAGTGAAGTTATATAAAAAAAATACAATAGTTATACAACAAAAAAAAATACAATCTTGACTGCTTTTTGTTAGGGTTAGTTAGATAGTGTTGGATATTTTTAACATTAGGGAATACATAAAAGCAAGATAAATGCTGCACAAATCTCTTAATCTACTTATCTGTAGCGATTCTTGAAGCTGGTAGGTGAGGTCCCGCGATGGATGATGGGTAACCTGCAGTGAGTGCCAGGTCAGATGAATCCACAAGCAAGTGTCAAGTCCTCTGCTCATAGATAAGTCTTTCGACAACTGTCAAATCTATTCCTGCAAGGCAAGTTAGGCACACTGTGAATCAAACTTCATAAACCTCATAGAGAACTCATGGGAAACCATAGAAAACCCATGGAAAACCATAGAAAAACCGCTAAAAGATATAAAAAATAACAGTTTCCATCATATCACAAAAGGAATAACAAAAAAAAGTTTATTAAAATTAATTGTTTTACATTTACATTATATTTAAAGAAAGAAAAGGTTTTCACAATTAAATGTTTTACATTTCTAACTCAAGAAAAAAGTTAACAGACATGCCACTGGAAAGTTTTTGTTTCATAAATTTGGTTATTTTTGAATTCTGTACAAATATGTTAGGTAATAGAAATATGAGAATTTAGGAATTAAACAACAGGTAAGTGAATAGTAGTATCGTTTGCAAAATTCAATAGGAAGAACAGAGATTTATTTTTTATAAGCTTCCGCCATGTAAAAAATATTATCTATGTCATTTTTAATAAATTTATTTCGAAGTACATATTTATGTAACTATATATCTTGAAAATAAAGAACAGCTGAGAGATTTTCTTGGAAGCTAAATGATCTCTATGAATATATTAATTATGATTTTTATATTCGAATGAAAAGAAATCCTACTGTTGAAAAATTAAAATATTCTGGAGGAAGCATAGCAATGATTGAATTAATTTGAATACATCTCAGTAGTTGTATAAATAAACATTTAATTGTACAAATTTCTGAATAGTTCATCTCTTCTTGTTAATCCTTGAATCTCTCTAAGGACATCTTCCTCGTCCATCTGTTGACATTCATAACCTGTAATTGTATGGTCTTCCAGATCCTCAATGTGGTCATCCCAACTTATCCATAAATTAAGGAGCACAACAGCAGCAGTGTGATGACAGGCACTTCGAGTAATATTGAATTTATCTGCAACTTCTCTAAATGTATTGGTATTAGCTAGATAATGTAAAGTTATATGAACTGCTTTTGCTTTTCCAATTTCTGGCCATCCTCCCAAGTCAATCAAATCACATAGTCTATTCACAGAGGATCTACTCAGTCGGAAGTTGCTTGTATAATCTGGATCCGAATATAGGACACTGTTTTTTCAAAATAGTTCTCAACCCTAGCATGTCTTTCGAGGTATTTAAACTCTTCCTCACTAAACGAATCTTCTTCACTACTCGAACTACTACTACTACTAGAGCTTAAAAATTGAATGGTTTTATAAGGTAATCTAATATCAATTTTCTTTCCATTTAGTTTTTCTTGTTCTACACAGCGTAACTCAATAAGGATATGTTCCAAAAGTCACCGAAAATATATACGGTTTGGTGTTCCGAAAATCACCGCTAGTTCGGTTATCCTGAAAAAATGATGACATTTGAAACACGGCTACCTAAAAGCTGGTGAACCAAACGTCAATTCACCAGTGTTACCAACTTAGTGGATTTTCCACTAAAACTGGTGGTTTCGACCCCCCTTTTAGTGGCGAAATATTGCTTTTAGTGGCTGGTGGTTTTTTCTAGTGGTTTAGTAGAATTCAGTTTCAATTACTGAAAATGGTATCACTTAACTACTAAGCTACTAAAATGTTACGAAATATATTACTTTTACTTCATTTAATTTTCCGGAGTATTTACTTTTACTGTGTAGGCAACACTGAATTGCGATGAACCCAAGTTCGCGCACCCCGCTCGTGTATATTTAGATTGGTTTGTTGCCCTTCAGGTAATATTTACTATACAACCGGGCACTACAATAACAATACGCAGGAACGCAGAGATTACCCGTAGAATATTTTCAGTAGCCTTCTATGTAATTAGTTTACAAAATGCAAAACAACTGGTACTACAATAAACGCAAAAGTTTTAGGATTCTTGGCTTCAAGACCCACATTTAATAGACTGGCTTCAAGTTGTTGAAACTACTTCTGGTCAAGTAGTGAAATGTAAATTTTAAGAAATCACTACGGAGATTTGAAATCTCATAGGACGTCAAAGAAGCATCTACAAAATAAAAAGGTAAAGGACTGTTTTTTTATCTATTTCTGTTTTTATACGGTATATGCGTTTGGGGTAAGAGGAAGAGGTGCTACTGATGCTGGGCCGATTTTGATTGTTAATTCATTGTTGAGTTTTACATCTTTGACTAAGTAAGTTGTTATTTGTTACAGGTTATAACCATGCAACCTAAAAATCCGTTTAAAACAGAACCCATTGGAAGTAAAAAAGGAAGAAGCCAAACTTGCATTATTCACAGCCATGCATACTAGTATACGTGTAGTGGACCACTTGGGAGAGGTAATTAATCACAGTCATGAAAAAGATATCGAAAAAGTTCAACTGCACCGAACTAAGTGCACTTCGATTATAAAAAATGTGTTAGCATTGCATTTCTCTGAGGTTCTAAAACAAGCTTTTAAAGGTCAACTATTTAGCATATTAATTGATGAATGTACAGATATTGCTGTACATAAATACTTGGGTTTAATTATAATTTATTACAGTAAATTACACCAAAAAATAGTATCTACTTATCTAGACCTTGCTGAACTGCATGAGTGTAATGCTGAAGGTATTGTCTCTGCTATAAAGAAGACACTTAAGCAATTCGTTCTGCGACTTGAACATTTAATGGGTATTGGTACAGATAATGCTTCTGTGATGGTGGACTAAATAACAGAGTCTTCGCCAAATTAAAAGAAGAGGTACCACACCTGATTTTGGTGCGTTGCTTGTGCCATTCCTTACAACTGGCTGTTTCAGCTGCTGCAAAGGAATTTTTACCCAGAAATTTGGAATTTTTGATTAGAGAAACATATGATTGGTTTAGTCGCTCCTCATCAAGACAATCTCTTTATAAGGAGTTATACAAAACCATAAGCGATGTACAGAAACCGCTAAAAATAATGCAAGCATGCCAGACAAGGTGGTTGTCAATAGAGTCCGCTGTATCAAGAATATACACGCAATGGTTAGAGCTAAAAACACATTTTTCCATAGCTAAGGTGCATGAAAGGTATCACACGGCAGAGTTATTACACTCTATGTATGCGAACGAGATAGATTATGAATATATATCATTTTTATATCCAATTTTAATTGAAATAAACAGAGTCTATAAAATGTTCGAGTCAAAAGATACAGATCATACCAAATTGTGTGGTGAGTGGACCAACCTGATAGATATGCTTGTCAGCAAAGTTACGTTACCTACAAATAAAATTAATATTTTTACTCAAGATATTCGTAATTTCTGGGATCAAAGATGTTATCTGGTATTCCGATTTGAAAAAAAAAAATACTTGAAAAATGATTACCACGGCAAGAACAAGAAATGATGCGGAATCGGTGCATAACAATTATAGTAAATCTGATTGAAGAAATAAAATACAGGTTCCCGGAAAATTTGACATTGATGGAAAAGACTTCCCGAATAAGTGTTGAACAAGCACTTAATCACAGCAAAGAAAATCTAATTGACATAATGGTTCAGTTCAATAAAAGTGCAGAATTTATAGAAAGAGTTGATGCTGCCTCATTCTAATTCTGTTGTTGAGAGACTATGTAGCAGTATGAATGTTATAAAAAACAAGCAGAGGAACAGAATGAAGTTGAATCTTTTAATTGCTATATTAAGAATACGCTGTGGTTTAAGATTAGAAGGAAAATAACGCAATGATTATTAAATTCCAACGAAAGTTATAAAGCAAATCTGTACCAAAGAATCATACAAATGTGAGTCCGACGATGGTGCAGACAAAAATTCATCTGAAGAAAACGAATTTTAGAATATCACTTTTTTATATAGTTATTGAATAATTTTTATGTTCCCCATTTTGACTTGTTGATTTACTACCATAATACATCCATGTTTACTACTAATATTTCAAGTATGTTGATTTACTGATTTTAAATATTTTATTACGTAATAATAAAGAACATTTTTTACTAATATAATTTTTTCTCTTGTAAAAACCAAAAACTTGTTTAGTGGAAATTTTAGCGATTTTTACTCATTTTTGGAGTAGGACCGATTTTTTTTATTATTATATATATAATGCGCAGTATTTCACACTGGCAAATCTGATGAATTCCTCATGTATTTCTCACATATGTTTAAAAGCGTATGATGATTTGAATGTCGACACGGAAACACACAAAATTTGGGGAAGTTCTCTCAAACCTTGTGCTAGTAGCAGCGGAAGTTCTGCCAAGCCTCCTGCTGGTAGAAAAGATGACACTAATAATTGGTCAAACCAGGAGACCAAGCTTTTGATAAGCCTCTACACAAAGCCTAAACATAAATTTTTATCTCCAATGTACAACAAAAAGAATGTATGGAACATCATTAGTGAGAGATTGAAAGAGTTGGAAATAAATAAATCTGCAAAACTATGATAAGGTTCTTAAAGATAAGAAATTAACTGGAAACTCTAATTCTTATTGGAGATATTTTGACGATTTCCATGAAATATATTTTCATGACCTACATTTCAATCCACTATGTACTGTGGCCAGTACAGGGTCGATAAAAACTAGTATAGCTCCAATAATGTCTGAAGATACGCCAATAGAGTCTAGTTCAGAGGAACAACTTGCCAAGAAACGCAAGGTAGAGAAAGCTAGAGAAAGTTAACTTTGTCCCAAATTGAAGACAGAAGACAGAAACGGCATGAAGAAAAAATGGAAATGAAGGCCAAAATGTTCAGTTGGTTCAAAGAAATTTTCGGATCAAATAGGACAAAAGAAGGTAACAACTAAAGCAGAGTGCTACAAATCACCTGATGAACTGATCATAATTATATTTTATTTTTTCTTAGAGATATTCGCTTAATTTAGTTTTTAGAGTTGGTGAGAACATTGTTCCAAAGATCATTGTGATTTGTTTTCATTTTCTAGGAAATATGTTTTAGTTAGCGTTTAGAACATGCTATTCGTCAGATAATATTA
The DNA here is from genome assembly GCA_947563755.1 of Lochmaea crataegi. Classification (NCBI taxonomy): domain Eukaryota; kingdom Metazoa; phylum Arthropoda; class Insecta; order Coleoptera; family Chrysomelidae; genus Lochmaea; species Lochmaea crataegi. The sequence continues at coordinate 30,882,509 of OX387436.1, forward strand.
TGTTTAAGTATTATTTTATTAGAAATATCTGTTTTAGTTACCTTTGTAAACATGTTATTTTTTTCTTAAGACTAGACTGTTTATCATTTTATCAAGTAGGTTTGAAATGAAAGTATTGTTATTTTATTGAATATTTATTAAATCAGCCCATTCATTATATATTCTCGTTTTCTTACTCATATTCTCTGTAAAGCTGAATATACTGCTCCATTTATAGGATTATTATCATCATCTATATCTATTTCAACATTATTCACATTAATTATATCATTTTGATAAATACAAATATTGTGAAGAATACAACAAGCCATTACTTGTTATACATATACTTGCAGGTCCATTCCACACATTTCATTTCGAAAAATTTCGATCGTCGAAACCTTCTTTTGAGTAAGGCAAAAGCTCTTGCTATTGTGGATCTTGATTTCGAAAGATTATAGTTGAATCTTCTTTGGGTCACTGTGAGATGGCCATTATCTTTGAAAGGTACCATCAAAGTTTGTAGACATGGATAAGCTTTATCTCCAAGTAGATGTGAGCCATGTGGAAATTTTTCTTCTCTCAAAGTAGTTAAATACTCAAACACCTCGCTTCTCTTCAAAATAGAAATGAATTTAAAACCTCTCAACATATTCTCCACTTGGCCATTTGATATCACTTGGTGCTACCTCTAGAATTGCCATTGTTACTTTCCTCACTGTTCTTAAACCAGTGGCTTTACCTACATTCAGTGAATGAATGTGTTCTGATTGCAAAATCACTTCCACTTCAATCAGATAAGTTCCATCAGTTGAATCAGTACGAAAGAACATATTTCGATCCTATTCTCTAAGAAGTGGTTAACACAGTGGATAAATTAGTAATGTTGTTATTTACAACTTTCTTAACCACTATATATTTTCCACCATTAATTTATTCCCCGTTTCCGCTCAGTGGTAAATAAATGCTGTGAAGTTAGCAACTATTCTTCTTTTTAATTATAGTTTGTTTTTTTTTTCGGTTAACCTAACCTCATTTTTTTGGATTGTGACGATTGTTATAAAAGTATTTTACGACATCCGGAATTAATACATAGGTATATAGCTTTTGAGTTATTTTCTGGACTGCTAGATTGTTTTATTATAATAAGAATAATAATTATATATTTTTTGTTGAGTGCCAACTCATCTTGTAATGCTTATTACACAGATCTCTGATTTACCTATTTTGTCTTTTATTATGCTTCCCAAAACTACACGAAGTCCAAGAGTCACTTCAGACCAAATGGAATGTATGTTGGTGTATATTGCGGATAAAAAGCAACTGCTGTTATCTTCCTGACACAGCTTGGAATGAACTAGCAAAAAACCTTAATTCGATGAGTGGGCCCCTCAAAACAGTGGAAGAATGGAGGAGAGTCTTCATTGAATATAAATCCAAAACAAAAAAGAAAGCTAGAGAAATAACTGTGAATTTACAACACAGTAGAGGAGGAGGCAAGCCAAAGCAGCTCAGTGATATGGAAGAAAAACTTATGTCACTAATAGGCTGGGCAACCATAACTGGTTCAAATGAATTGCCAGAAGAAGTTAACTTGATATCAATCCCTGTTGCTGATGAAACCTATTCAAACTACGAGTTTCAAGAATTTGAGGATGGACCCTGAACCTATTGAGAATCAGCCTGGTACTTCAGAAGTAATGGGTAATGATGATATACTAATGTTTGTAGTTTAAATGTAGTCCAGTGTAGATACCTACAGTTGGAGCTAAATCTATAAAATTCAATTAGTTTGGAAGGAATCATTGAAATTATGTTAAGTTACTATGTATTTGTATTCAACCTTTTTTTAAATGAGAGGTTTCAAAAAGGTCACAAATCCTTTTTATATTACTTACATATTTCATTTTTTTATAGGAAATGATATGACTGAAGAAACTATAGTGGAAGATGTTCCTACAGAACCCATATCCAGAAAAAAAGGCCAAAACCAAAAAATTAAACCAGCAACATTTTACTGCAGTCTGCAAATGCATTCTCTGAAAGCTCCAGAGATTGAGTGATTCATCAAAATGTTTTTCCGAAAGCATTAGGATATTTGCATAAATGCCCTGGCTGATAGCATTCGTTTCCATGCAGAAACTAATCAAATATAAAAATGTAAGAATATAATTGTGATTTTGTTACGTTTCAATGAATGTTTGTTTATATTTTCACTTTTTTCATTAGACATTAGATACCTTTGAAGGGAATAAAACTGATTTATGTATAAATACCTTTTTAATTTTATACATATAAATGTGATTTTCTTATGTTTTAAATAATTTTTGTTTACTTCTATATAATTGTGATCTACACAAATATTATGTGAAACCGCAGATGAATAGAGGATAAGTCCAGACATTCTATGTCCATAGTGCAGAACTCGGTGACGCAACAAACTTCTAAATTTTTGTTTGAGGGATCCAAAACATCTTTCAATCACAAGTCGTGTTCCACAATGTTTTTTGGTATATCTCCATTCTGGAGTATTTTCCACAGCATCTGGGGTAGGTGTCATGAGCCAGGATGACAATGGATATCCTGAATCTCCAAGCAGCCATGACTCCTGATCAAAACACCTCCTCAAATATACATTTATATAACAGGCATTCCATATTGCAGCATCATGTACAGAACCTGGATATCTGGCATTTACTGCTAGCAATTCCATTCTCGAATCACATACCCACATATCACATACCCGGAAAATTTATATTAAATTCTGAATCAATCAATTCAGCATAAAGTGAATACAAAAGTTGTTTATTTGAAATATTTAACTAAGTTGTAAATGTTTAGGAATCAAATACTTACAGCTTGTACATTGATGATACTGTAAAAACCTTTTCGATTCAAATAGGCAATTCCCGGGTTGTTAACATCATCTATTATTGGACAGATTATCGCAATAAGGGCTCAATCATAGATACCAATACATTAGGAAATTGATACTTTTCCATGAATCTAAAATTATATGTTTGATCACAGTCAGTGTTCAATGTATGCATTTCATATGCTCTAGGACTCTAGGTATACTTACTTTCTTCTTATTTCTAGTTTTCCTTTTGGTACAGTTGGAAACTTTACTATACTATCAGGAAAAACATGTATGCCAAGATTTCAATAACTTCCTTAAGTGCCCTACTTACACTTGGCTGAGACATAGCTACATTACTATCACTGCCTAGTGAACCCTGATAGGACCCCTGTGCTAATAAGTGTAAGGTGGAAAGAACCTGAAAGTTGAATTTCAAAAATATTTTTGTGCTAAATATACAAGTACTTAACTTCAATTTACCTTTAGATGTAATGGTATAAAAGTAGCTCTTCTACCATGTTGAACCACATGAGGTTCCATCAAAGGTATCAAAACCTCTAGCACCAATATTTCAGGAATATGATAAATCTTTCTAAATTTTTGGTCACTAACGTGAAATGGGTTAGTAGAATTTCGTAACCTTCTATTATTAGATGCTATTTGTCTTCTTTATAAAGGTAAGGTATTTATAAAGATTATTCATTCAATAATAATATGAATTATCTTGCCATTGAATTATTTCCTGGGCTGCATATACTATGAAAATATGCAACAAATTTCCTGCAAATAATGCCATTTTATATCACTGCCACTGATTATTAACTTTTCCACTTCAAAATTCCACCAATAAAATCTGGTGGATAAATTAGTCACTTCATTTGTGGTAAACTAACAACTAACGACTAGTTGTTAAATTTTTCTCCATTTGGGCCTTAGAGAATTGAAAAATCTAAAATGTGACTGAAATAATTACTGACCTTCATATATACCACCCAAATGACAGTTGTTCTAATAACCACTTTCTTAGAGAATCGGACCGAGGTTCGTTCCAGCCACCAATTCTGTTACCGTACGTAACCAGTAATTGAACTGTTCAATTCGCATGCGTAAGAGAAATTAGTAAAGTTACCGGTAATCATTTACCAAACGGTTGGAACGTATTTTGAACTAGTACATGCACGCGGTGTACAGAATTCTGTGAATATATAACCTCAAAAAAAAACAAATTCTGTATCACAAATATCAAGATAATTGGAATTTCCGAGGACGGAAGTGGGTAATATGGATGAATATTTACTGAATTATATAGATGAGCATTCATCAGATGATGAGGACTTTGATAATATTGGAGATGTAGGAACAAGAAACGAAGATTACCTAGGTTTGTTTAGCATGATTTATTTTTACATAGGTGTATTTTTAATACCTACCTATATTTGATCTATTTGTTAGATTATTAATAAAATGAATTTCCAGATGCAAGTTGTGTGTGACAACAATCTCAAAATTAGAGATGTCTTTATTGGTTATCCTGGTTCTGTCCATGATAGCCGGGTATTTCGGAACTCACCACTTTGTCAATCGCTTCCACAAAAATATGGTCAATTTTTTCTACTGGGAGATAGTGGATACCCACTTGAAGCCAACTTATTAACCCCATTTAACTCAGAGGTCAATTGACTGAGAGACAAACTTACTATAATGTGCAATTGGCAAGAAATCGATATGTCATCGAGCAATGTTTTGGAGTGTTAAAACTGTGGTGTATGCTAAATGAATAGTAGGCTTAAGAAATTGTCAATGGTTGGCATCTGTCAACAGTGTCAATGACACACGTGTGGGGATCGGATTATTGCCGATACTTCCTTTGTTATATAATAGGGAGTTAAGGCTGCACATTACATACATACGTAAACGTATCTAGTGACAGCTATGCATGCGCCGTTAAAATTTTCGTTGGGTTACGAGTTACGTTGGACGTAAAGATACGGATTCCTACGTGCACCCAAGAACGCGGTATTATCGACCCGATACACGCCGACGATATCCGATAAGCTGCCAGATATTCCGAACTGCGAAATAAAGAAGACAAGAAAAGAAAACGAAGAAACATCATAACCTACAAATCCAGTTGTTTTTTTGTGAAAACCATAATGCAAGTAAATAATTAAATTCGTTTACCAGGACGCATATACTTCTCAAATGAGGACGATTTACATTTATTACGGGAGGTTGTGGGCCAAAACCCCTATGAAGACACTTCCAGATGGAACATTATTCAAACTAACTTGATGCAAATAATTGGGAAATTCATATCAAGTAGAACTTCGAAAGATAGGGTGAACAATTTAATGAAGAAATTTATAGAGAGGGATAGGACACTACAATTTCAGTAAGTTACCTATTGATATGTACCTACATAGTAAACGCATTAAATATTTCTCTCTTATAGATCTGGAATTGAGGAAGAAATCACTGAGGTAGATGATTTGCTGAGGCATATAGCAGACCTCAGAAATGAATTTAAAGATAAAAAATCTATCAAAAAGGCAGTTTGTAAGACACCATCAAAGACTTATAAACAAAGTGATAGCTCTTATCAGAAAGGACTTTTAGCAAGAGCTCATGCTACCGCGACAGTCTCTTGTTCACCATCAATAAACGGTCAGTCCAATGAACAAACATGTGGAATATCAAATATAGAAGAACCAAATGAAGAAATTGTGTATAATGAAAGTATGATTTTTTTTTGTTAATCACAGCATGTCAATTAATTAATGCTTGAGTTTTTTTTAGCTGAGACTGAAACCGAAACTATTATGTTAAACATCGTTGAATTTGATGAACCCGGATTAAATGAAACTAATACTAAAAACAATGATAAAGAAAACAAAAAGCCAAAGATACCCTCTTCTACTACAAAAAATGTTTTAAGTAAGTAGTGTGTGTATGGGCATTATGTGTCATATAAAAGAGTGGCAAATGCAATGGTTTTGTATAGGTGTATAGGGACTATTAGTTTGTTATTTCATTGTTTACCCTGTTATTCATGACCAATTTTTTGGCTTTGCTTTTCAAATCAAGGATATTAATAAACAATAATAAATGCACATAATTTAAAAATAAATCAAAACGTTTTTTGTGGCAGTACATTTTCAACTTTTTTCTACTGCCTTCAATAATAATTATTGATTGTTTTAGCCCCTACTAGAAAACGAGCAGCAAACTCTTTAAAGCAGGCAACTCTGGCTTTCCTAACAAAAAAAAATGATAGATGGCATGAAATTCGATGCAGAGAGCTTGCATTACAGGAAAGAGAAAAAGCACTGCAAGAGAAAAAACTCGAATTGGGCAAATATGAGAGAGAAAAAAGAATTGAAATTGAGGAAAAAAAACTTGAAATTGAATTGAATACACATAGAAATCAACAAAGATTATTAGAGATTGCATTTCAAAGAAATATGTAGAGGGACCTTTTTCATTGGGTGTTTTTGGAAAGTGGGTCACCCCTAGAACTATTTTATTTATCAAAATAAACAAATGAAAACAATTGTGGGCATATGACATAAATATGCTTTGATTGGCTCTATATAACTGATTTTCATCTGTTTACTTTGAAAAACAAAAGTTTAGGAGTGCCCACTATCCAAAAACACCCAATATATTTGTATATTTCATTTTGATTAGTTTGTAGGTACATATTATATGGTTTGTTAGATTTTATTTTGTGTTTTAATTATATTTTAATTAATTTATAATAAGTGATTTTATTTTTGTTCCTTTTGTTGCCAAAGAATTATTTTTAAGTTGTTAAATTATTTTTTTATCATTTTATTACTTAGACTTAGGTATATGTTCTTTTATTAAAGATAGTTGTTAAAATCAAATGTGTTAGTTTTTTGAAAAATTCATCAGTTCCTGCCTCATAACTTGACAATAATGCACACAAAAGATAATTTATAATAATAAATTTGTTTAAGAAACATAATAAATTCTTAATGTTGGTGAATCATAATATAAAAAAAAATTCCTTTATCAAATTAATTGGGGCAGGTTACTTTCATGAATAAAAAAACGATGGGAAATCTTAATTTTCAATTGTTTATCAAGCATTTAAGTAAACTTCCAAAACAGGAGGAACGATATTAAAATAAGTAGCTGTTTGACTTCCATACAAACATGTATGATAATTTGTCAAAAGTACACCGACTTTAAACATTGTCCCTACAACCTGCAACAATATTTTCTGTTTTTTTTTTAAAATCCAGAAATGCAAAATTTTGAATGATTTTACTAAATCCCCATTCAACAGATATACGTTGAATAGACATTAAATTATTGAACTGCTGGGCCTCTGGGCTGTTTACAATTTCATGTTGTGAGTAAGGTCTTAGTAATAGCTCTCTTAATCCATAAGCTTGATCCCCATATAAAACAAAATTCTATGGATTTTGCCCAGGAAATATCATATTGGTTTCTAATTCATTGTAAAGACCTGATTCTCTGAAAATGCCAGCATCATGTCTACGCCCTTCATAAGGGCCTTTAAGGCTAACAATAATTCCATCAGGGCAAATTACAGATTGAAATTTAAGACAGTGTGTTCTTTTATGTCCTGAATAATAATATTCCTGGTTTATACTAGGTCTACAAATGGGCAGAACAGTCCCATCTATAAAACCCCAACAGTTTTCTACAGGTGATCCATTTTGTGAGATACTCTAAAAAATATTTTAAGGTTTATATTCTTGATAAAGCATATTAATATTATTAAAACTACCTGTGCATATTCCTGAAGTTTCTGATAATTAATGTGTCTATTATGAATTAAATTTTCAAGTAAATATGATTTATTGTCTGAAATTAAACGAAGAATCAAATTAATTAAATTTGACAGAACAGTAGAAGAGAATCCAAATAGTGGCTCTAAATCTACGAGCCTATTTGGTAAGTCTTCTTAGTAGGATGCATAGCCCATCTATTCCTAAAAATATAATATTATTGTATTGTCATTATGGTTTATTTACTTTGGCAACAACTGCACAGGTACTTTCCACAATGCAATGAAATGAAGCTATGTATATATAATAAACATAATATTTTTTATTTACGTTTATAGGAACGTTAATAGTTTCCCTATGCATATAGGGTATGATGTATTTTTTTAAATCTACTTTCTTTCATTGTATTGGTAGTCATCCCATGGTGTGCCAGTGAAAAATCTTCCTCCAGATGCAGAACTAAAAACCAAGTGTGAAATGGACAACTTACCAGATACAGTAACTCGATCTATAGTGCTTACTGTTTCAGGAATGGCTAGGGCTCTGGCAAGCCTCCTTATATCTGCCTTATTGAATCGGAAGAGATTACAACATTCTTCTTCTAAAATATTATTGAATGTAAATCGCCCATATACAGCGGCCCTTGCTCCAAGTGTTGCCACATTATTAAGTATATGTTCCACAAAGAGATCATCAATATCATCATCATTATCACTTTCATAAATTCCTACATTTAGTATTTCTTCCATTTTTCATACACAGAAAACTGGATATCGTTTTTAATCAAGAACAAAAACACAAAATCTAACCAAAACCAGAGGCAACCCAAAGGCAAAAACCAAACAAAGATTTGACAGCTGACAAAAACAATACGTGACATTCAGATACGTTGCGTTACCTTTTGATCTGTGCCTTAACTGTTATATTTCTCATCCTGGTAACGACGCCGTAAAGCGGAATTGGTACGTTTACGCGAAAAACATACGTTTACGTACTCTGTGTGCCTTAACTCCCTAATATGTTGTACTGCTAATAAACGTATTAGGTAATAATTATCGTATTATTGAGAGACCTAATAATTGGCAACGAGCATGGGATAGTCCCAACAGTCAACAAAAGCTTAAGAAAGTCAAAGGTCAAACAAGGTCTTAGTAAACAGTCAAATTCTTGTTTTTATAAAATGGCGCTCCTAATCGGGAACATTGAAGTAAGAGATGTGAACAAACAGACATAGAAGCATACAAGCTAGTCAAAACGCTAAGTAAGCCACAGACGGTATCATCCAAAACGTATGAGGAGTTGAAACAGCTTTTAAAAGATAGATTGGCTCTGAAGAAATCCAGAATTTATGAATCATATAAGTTTTACAAACTAAACCAAGCTACGTTCACAATTGCTGAATATATAGCCAAACTGAAAGACCAAGCAGCACTGTGTTACTTTGAAAATGTAGCAAATTATCTAGGTAGAGCACTGAAAGATAAATTTGTTTGTGGAATCACAGAGAAGAGAATTCAAGACAGATTATTGACAGAAAAAGATCTCACATTTCAAAAAGCCTGTGAAATAGCATTATCTTTAGAAAGCATTTATTTGGAAAGTAAAGAACTACAACAAAATAAAAATGACAATTTCTTGGGCCTACCGTTCATTTAGCATACACCACATTTCTCCCTCCTTTAATTGTACCAACACCTGTTATAGGTTAAGCCTATCTGGAGGTTTAATAATTCTTGAAGATTTACGAGTAGGTGCAACTGAGCAACTGCCAGAGTTCTGTCGAATATTATCAGGCATGGAGTATATTTTCCGATAACGGTAGGTTGACGCTTCTTGGTTCTTGGTTACTTAGTGTTTCAGACTTGGACCTCAATGACGTTTCTTTATGGTCAAGTTCTACTTCGGATTCAATTCTTCAATATTTGCATCTTCTTGTGTATAGTTCCTTTGCTGTTCTGTTTTCCTTTCTAGAGCGTATGGAAATTGCTCTTCTAATCTCTTTTCTTCCTCCTTATTTTGTAAGTTTGATACTTTCAGACAGTCTGCATGTATAAACTTAATATTTCCATCTGCCCAGACCAAATATGTAACTCTACTATTGACTTTAACTACTTCATCCATTTCTTTTTCTTGCTCAAGTATACTAGTACATGTTGGCCTTCAACATAGCATCTTAAAGGTCTTCTCTTCCCTTTTTCTGATTCCACTTTTAATCTATTCCTTTCTACTTCTCGGTTTCTTATATTTGCCTGGGGTTTTAATAGAGTTAGCTTGGTTCGGGGTGGTTGACGAAACAACTCCTCACTTGGAGTCCTTTGGGTTACTGTTGTAGGTATATTCCTGTAACTAAACAAGAAATTTGATAACCTATGTTCCATGCTAATTGTATTCCCTGTTTGCTGTTCATCATGCACTATTTTCTTTAAAGCTGCTTTTACAGTTCCTACTGCTCTTTCTGCTTCACCATTAGAAGTAGGGTGGAGAGTGCACCAATCTGATACCATTAGAACTACAAAATAGCTGAAACATATTGCTAATAAACGGCGGTCCATTATCTGACACTATGACTTCTGGTAACCCAAATGTTGAAAATACCTGTCTGAGTTTCTCTACCGTTTTGTTTGAATTTGTCCCACTGGGCATTGAAAATATCTCTATCCATCTGGACGAAGTGTTTATTAAAATTAAGAAATAAATTTGGTTTATTTGATAGAAATCTAAATGTAACCTTTGCCAATGTCTAGTGGTAGGTACCCAAGGTGTGAACTCGACTTCTTGAGGTTTTCGGGCACTTAGTTGACATGACTCACATTTACCAATCATTTCTTCTATATCTGCATGTATGGCTGGCCACCAGACTGTACTTCGGGCCAACAGCTTGTTTTCACAATCCCAGGGTGTTGATCATGTAAAATCTGCAGTACTTCACTTCTGAATGCCCTAGGAATAACGACACGATTTCCCCAAGTTAATCAACCTCCTTCGATACTTAATTCGAATCTTTTTCTGAAGTAGGGGATTGAGGTTTCATCTTTCATCTGTGATGGCCACCCGAATTTTGTTAGTTCCATAATCTTTACTAAATTCCTATTTCTTTTGATCTCTCTGTTAATATCCTCTGCAGTTACGGGTAACTCTGAGCACAAGGTAAAGGCATGAATCTCCTCTTCATACGTTTTATTAGTAACAGGTAGTCTAGATAATCCATCCGCGTTTGCTATATCTCTACCTTTTTCAAACTTTATTGTATATTGATAGGCTGATAGAATCAAGGCATATCTTTGTAACCTGGAATGTGCTAGAGTTGGTATACCTGATTTTGGACCTAAAATTGTTTTTAATGCTTCAAGATCTGTGTGGAGTGTAAACTGTCTACCATAAATGTATTTGTGAAACCGCTTGACTGCAAAAATAATGGCTAACGCGTCTTTTTGGACTTAATAATAATAATAATGTTTATTTACGAAATATAAAAGTACAGTACAGTGTATAGATAAAAAGATGTAAACAAACAAACAAAATCACTGAAGTTGTAAGGAGCTGGACGCTTCTTACAGCTTGTACGTGATGTGCACATAGTTCTCCAACCGTCGACGTTGTGGCGACACTATTCTATGTTACAATAATTTTTTTTTATTATATTGTAATAAATATATAAACTTGCGATTGTAATATAAAACTTATACTAGGTGACAAAAAAATAACAGTAAGAAATATATAACTAATAAAATTCATACTATAATTAAAGATTAATAAAATAGAAATAGAAATTGATAGAAACATTATCAGTAATTATTTTCGGTAAGGTTGTGAATAGCGTGTCTATTTGTTTTGTTAATATATTCATGGAGTTTTAAAGTTAGTATTTTTACAGAAGATTCACATTTAATTTCCTGGGGTATAGCATTATATAGCTTAGGTCCAAGAAACAAAAAGCTTCTTTGTCCAGCTGTTTTTTTCATTGCTGGATTCAGGTAAGTATGTTTGTTTCTTGTCGTATAATTGTGAGTTTGAATTTGCAGATTTGATTTAAGTTTAAGTTGTTTTAATACTGCTTTTTTAAAATATAATTGTCTAACGTCTAATATTTTCGTTTCATTATATACAAGTTCACTGCTGTATCTTCTCGTTTTTCCAAGAAGGATTTTGAGGAATCTTTTTTGCGAAACCTGGAGAATGTTACAGTAAGTCTTCGCCAGTCCACCCCAGCTGACCAGGCCGTAAATTAGGTGAGATTCAACTTGGGCATAGTTCTGTTGATGTTTATTGAGAGTGCATGAGGCAAATAACAGTAGCCTTTCTTCACCATTAACAACCATGCTTAAAACTGCTCCCAACCTATATTGTGATGAATCACATGTTACAACTAGCTCCTTAGTTGTGTCATATATAGCTCTGGCTTTACTTGAAAACAAAAGCTCTTTGCTTTTCTCAAATTCCTTTTGTTGCTCATCTGTCCACTGAAACTTTTGATTTTTACCTAGAAGATTGTACAGACTGTGTAGTTCCATGGAAAGCATGGGTATGAACTTTGAATAATAATTTAACAGCCCTAGATATGCCCTTAATTCTGTTATGTTTTTAGGTTGAGGGGCATCCTGGATAGCTTTCAGCTTTCTATTCATCGGTTTAATTCCCTCCTGGTCCAGAATATGCCCTAGTTACTACTATAGGACTTGCAATATCTGCCTGAGTTGTACGAACTAATATGCCAGACTTTTCCATTCGACTGAGTAACTATTCCATATGGAGATATTCCAGTAGAAGTTGCAGATTTAAACCCTGCCATAGATGAGAAAGATCTGGATGGTGACAAAAATGCACAAAGAATTAGGGATGCTGTTGTAAATACTTTGCCATGAATAATTGAATTTCAATATCTTTGAGAAACATATATTGTATATGATAACCATTACTCAGAAAATAAAAGTATAAAAACAAGACATTTAAATTGTAATTTATTTCATTTATTATCTTGAAATATCACAGAAACATTACGTATGAGTTGAGATAAAGTTTAATATAAATACAGTCTAATCGGTAAAACTCACCATTATTAATTAGGCATAATCAAATAAAAAACTCTTTGGAGGTACTAAAATTTAGTCTTAGATGTTTGACATTCACAAAAACTTTGTATTCAGCAACATAACAATGAAAATCAACATTTAATACTTAACAACAAAAATAAAACAAATATAAACCCTTCAGGCCTGAAAATACATAATAAAATAAAATAAAAATAAATACTTCGAACTTATAAAAACAAAAATGGACACTTTCAACCTAAAAATATTAAATAAGTGGAAATGTATACTAATAATATTACCTATATCAAAATATCAGAACAATAGCAGTCTTTGTAGCCTTAATAATCATGTAGGTAAATGGCAAAACTAGATATTTATGTTCTATTTTGACCATTTTTCGATTATTTATACCATAAATAGAAGCAATTTAGCAGAATATTAAGTTTATGATATATATTCACAAAATAGCAAAAATTGTACATAAACTCTTTTCCTTGATGACATTTGACCTTCAGAAATATTTTCAATGTTTTCTTGATGTTGTTCTGCAGTGGCCGTGATATCACTGGGGATATTAGTGTCTCAGATCCAAGCAAAATTTCTGGTCTGATTGAAACAAATTAAATTGTTTTATTTCATCATTTAGTATAGATCTTCATCAGGTAAAAGCCTCATCTATTCAATATTTATTTTTTGTTCAAAACTTCAGTTTTTCAAATATTAATTTTTTAAATAAATAAAATCTATTTTCAATGTTGCTTCATTCGTAATAACATTCATGCCCAATATTTCGGATAAATGGTATTCAAACTTGAATAACCCATAAAATAGGTGAAAAGGTATGTATTTCAAATATCTACCGAAATCTACCGATTTTTTCCGAAATTTCTACCGAAACTGTAGGTGGCAACACTGTTTCAGGTGGTTGGAACGATTTTTTTTAACTGCGCATGTGTATTAGTGATGTTACTGTAAATTACTGGTGGTTGGAACGAAACTAATTATGCTATAATTATTCATTTGAGTTGTGATTGCGTTTCCTGTGTTTCCAGTAGGAAAAAAAATGTGCGAAGAACCTAAAAGGTTGCGATTTAAATATGAGGTCGATGTAATTACATTAAAGGAAGTGGTATCTCGGGATCCATTTACTAAAGGAAAAGACTGTTGGGAGGAAATCCAAAATAGTATTCGCCAACACATAATGCTCTTATTGGAACAATGGAAAAATAGAGAGAAAAAATGAGAAAATGTAAAAATGTAATTTTCTAGATATACAATGTACCTAGTATTCATTCAATGTCCTTTTAGTTCAGGAATAGAAGAACCCTACAGTGAACGAGACACTTCACTTCAAAAAATTAATGATTTGATTGAAGAGAGCAAATAGAAACTTGAAAAACCTAAAATTACCCCTAAAACCTATGCGAAAAAACAAATAGAAATTGCAAAAGAAATTAGAGAAAAATCAGCACGTAATTTCTTGGAAAATGTAGAAATATATGAAAATTATGAAAATCTTCATAAGGATGCTGGTAAGTTATTTGATAACTTGTCTTATATATTTTTTGTGGCTTCAATATGTATACACAAATTTTCTTCTAGAGCAATCTAAAGAGATTATAGAATTTGTAGTGGAAAATGAGATAGAAGAACCTTAGCCAGAAGTAGTAGCCCTAAAATATCAAAAACACACATTCTTGGAGGTAAGTTTTATTCTCACCTACACAACGACATAATGTAGTCGAGATATTCTAACATTTTGATACTAAAAATCAAGTTTCTTATCTAACATAGATATTTGTTTTTTTGCCTGATGAGCACTAGGTGTTGTTTCGACGTTTATAAAATTATAATTTTAAACCATTTGAGACTACATCCTTTCAAAAGCATTCACAGAGCCAGGGGTGGAAAACATAGAGAAAACTACTGCGAAGGCAAAATCCAAAACTCAAAGACGTATTCTGGGTAAGTTAGTATTATTAGTATTGAAAGATGTTGAACTTGTTTTGGTAGCTGTTAGCCTACTATATAGAGGTGATAGGTTTAAAGTGTGCTCTGCAGCGGTGATGAATATTGTAAACAAAATGTTATTTCTCACCATGAATCTAAAAAAGCAGTATATAGTATTTCCCCAAACAGAGGAGGAAATGATTGAAATATCTAGTAATTTCAAAACATATCCAAGTATGAGTAACAAATGAAAATTATACTGAAAGAATTGATTATTACTTGTATATCATTTAGTGGGTGTTATTGGTGCTCTGGATGGCACACACATATGTATCAAAGTCCAAATAAATCAACAGGATAGTTATGTAGATCGCTACTGACGGCATTCGATCAACATAATGCCTATCTGTACAATTTGTAGGCTTCCCTGGAACATGAAACAGTAACTATTGTTTCTTATATTGTTGTTAGAGTGGTAGCAGACATTTCCAGGGAATTATTGATTTTTACATGTGACCTGCGCTTCTGTGGTTCTGCGCTAAGACAGAGAGGAAGTTGTAAAAGCAGGCTGGGTTGTATCTCTGAATATGTCGCTAAGAAAGGGCGAAATAAAATTCCTTTGAAGCCGCAGAGATATTGAAGAATTATAATTTGTAAACAATAAATGGTTGTTAAATAAATGGTTTAAACGATAATTCTTATCTCTGGTAAGTTTTAATACATTAATTGAAGACATATAGATTAACTAAACTGTCGATGTGTTTAGATTTAAATGGTTTGGACTTAGGTCATATATTGTCTCAGTTGGACAAAATAGCTGGCAATGGTAATCTTATTAAATTAAAGCTATATACTAGCGATACCATTTTTAAAAAGTGGACTATAAAATAATTCAAAAGTAGTGGACTATAAAATAATTCAAAAGTAAAGGAAATAAGTTATGTAAAAGAGTTACTATTTATTTATGCGAATCACCTAGGTTCATAACAGAAAAGAAAGAGAAAAATGAACTTATGACAAAATATCACGATAATCCCCTCTTAGGAGGACATTGTGGTCAAAAAAGGCTACTTAAAAAATTTAAGTCGGCCTACGGATGGCGTAACATGTCACGGGATGTGGCTAATTACGTAAGAAAATGCCATAAATGCAAAATAAATAAAGCAAAAATCAAACATCGCGAACCATTATTACCCCAACCCCTCAACAAGCTTTCGATATTGTCTGCATAGATACCATCGGGCCTTTTCAGAAATCAAATCACGGCTACAGTTACGCAGTAACTATACAGTGTGAATTAACAAAATACGTTGTAATAATACCAATACTAAACAAAGAAGCAGTACCCGTGGCGAAATCAATGAAGGAAATTAGAACCGATATGGGACTAGAATACAAAAACGAATTAATTTCTAACATCTCTAAACTACTTTCAATAAAACATAGTATTTCAACTGCCTATCATAGTCAAACTATAGGGGGGTGTGAGCGTAATCATAGGGTTTTTAACGAATATGTTCGCATGTACATTAAGGAATCGCTAACCGATTGGGATTCTTGGACAGCTTACTATGCGTTTTGTTATAACACAACCCCAAGTAGTTACCATAATTACACGCCCTTCGAATTAGTCTTTGGGAGGTATGTAAATATTCCCGGAACTCTAATGGGTTCTTGCGTTGATCCTCTGTATAATTTGGACGCTTACGATCAAGAGGTACGCTACAGACTGCAAGTGGCTCACAAAAGGGCTAAAGAGCATCTAGAAAAATCCAAAAGGGAGCGTAAAGTAAAGTATGATGTCGATACCGATGAATTAATACTACAACGTGGTGATCTTGTTACTCTGACAAATGAAAACAGGAGTAAATTCGAAAAACTCTATAATGGTCCCTTTACGGTAATTTCCACAAATGGCCCAAATTGCGTTATTAGTAACTTTAAGGATAAAGAAGTGACTGTACACAAAAATCGATTACAAAAATACGCCTAAATAAACAATAATTGTATAGTTTTGTTATAAGGGAGCTCCTGAAAAAACATATATACTTTTAGCTTACACTGTATAATTAATTTTAATTTCATTTCAGTCAACTTGTACATATCCATTGTCAGCAAAATATTACATTTAATTATGGTTCACCAGTTGAATATTTTTAAATCTATTTTTGCGTTTATTGGAATTTACTTATTCTGCAAGTTTGTTGTTATTCAAAGGAATTTACAAGAATCAAGTTCTCTAGTGCTCTGTCATTTGTTTACTCGTGATGAATAGCTTCTTAGGACAATGCCCTTCACAACTGGCCATAGTGAAGGTCATTCTCCTCAAAGGAGGAAGGTGTAACGTCTTTTGTTTACATTAGGGTTCAATAATAGTTTTTACGCAACAGTTAAACAAAATGTATTAGTAATTTCGAGTTACATGTAAATCGCTGATTCTGACTAGCTTGCAGATTATAGTTATTGTTTTGTCTATCAAAATATATATGAATTGCTTTCACGACATTATTATTATTATTATGTTAGTATTCTACTTCGATTTGAAATAAACATGTAAAGAAATCGGTCTCTTGAGTTTTACTTTATAATACTTAATTATTATCTATATCCTGAACTTCCATTACACTATGCTGTCCCCGATCCCCACTACCCCAAACAGTCGACTCATCAGCTCAAACACCTTTTTCTCATCCCTACAATCTCCCTCAATCCGACAGATCAACTCCTCCGTCTTCACCCTTACCCCATTCCTTTCCGTAGTGCGTACCTCCTTGACCCACTCCATTTCCTCTCATTTTCCTCCTAGCATCGGGTACCTATCCCTAAACATCCTCTGTATTCCCTTCTCCATTCCACTGTCTTCCTTGGTCACCACCTTTACCTTTTAATCCCCTAATATTGGATTTTCCACCTTCACCTCTATTCCCTCCCCCTTTTTACCATCCCAGTCCCTATCTCTAACCTCCATCCATCCTTCCCAGTCTCTTTGCCCCACCTCACATCGTGTTTGCATTATCTCCTTTCTATCGTCCTCCCTCCTCAACCTCTCAAATTTATGGTAGATTAAAAGTCCTTTTGTACGTTTGTAACATGTCTATCGACCTGTTTCTATTTTACAGAATAAATCCTTTTAATTAGCGCTCGTCGTCACTAGCCACATCCAATTATAGTTCTGTGATCCCAAACTCTTCTACCCCGAACGTAAGACAATTGACGCCTGCCAACGGACGCTCCCATTTTTTTGTACACCGCCACGTTAAACACCCCTTTTTGTTAACGACCACCGAAGGGGACACATCTTTCGCTTTCTTTCATATCTCAAGTACCTATCTTATGAATTTTGCTGTGGTAAGTTCAAAATCATAATTTATAATTAATAAGCTTCTTCTACAGTACTGTCTGATATAATCATAAACTGTTCTTTTATACTAATATGGTAGTTTTAAGCCAAATATTCTTTTATAATTCACTGTTTTACTTTCATACAAACTTGAAAATGTTGCTTTTTCAGTTGCGAAATAACTCTTAATTATAAAATAACACTTTTATAAACCGTTAACCTATAAAATATTCTTTCGTAACGCCAGTGCCGGTTTCATATATTTCCTAGGCACGATATTTTTATAACTAAATAAATAACTTTTTGCTATCATAAGTTTCTTTCGGATCATTAGTATATTTTTTTATTTAGCCGATAATTGCTATTTTTACTGTTTTAACATGGGACATATAATGTTGGAAAGCTTTCAGTAAATTAATTCAATTTTTTGACTTTCAAATAACTGCCTTCCTTTTGTTTAACCTGAAAAGCTGACCAACATAATGTGCCATTACATTCAAGTTCCTACATATCCATGATCCACTTGTACTTCTAGGTAAGCACAGCCCCTAGGCTAGTATATAACCCAAGAATACAACCCTAGGCTAGTATATAACTCAAGAATACAACCCTAGGCTAGGATATAACCCAAGAATTTAACGCCGAGAATATAACCCTAGGCTAGAATATAACGCCGAGGATATAAACCGAAGAATATAACCCCAAGAATATAGCCAAGGATACAGCCCTAGCTCAAACTACCGCCCTAGAACAGAACTCATCAGTTCGGATCAAGACCTGACTTCTTCTCCAGGAAACCACTTCATCTAAGCTAAGTACCTATAAAAGTACAAATTCCTCTATTAAATTCCGTTGTTCATTTCCTGTGGCAGAATAAATTGTAAATTTGTTTTTAATTATTTTTTTATTAGAAATCCTCAACTATAAAAGTTGAGGGAGATCTGCCCGGGGTCACTTTAATATTAACTTATTTAAATTTTACAAGGCGTTTCTCCCTTTTCCGCCTTAGTTTTTTGTAGTTTTCATCATTAAAAAGGTAGTGGCGCCCTCAACTTTTACAACCTTCCTGTAGCACTTGTGCAGCATAAACTTGGGGTCGAATCACCCTTGAGAGGAGTCTCTAGCCGGAGCCCTTCGAGCTGGTGCCCTGTGAGGTACAGCATTTACCGTTACAAATTGGCGCCTTTACAGTTACAAATTGGCGCCCAGCTAAAAGCATACTTTTACAGTTGCACGTTTACTATTTATTTTTAAAACTCTCCTTGTAAAACCACACTTTTACAAATACCTTCATTAGTAATAAGAATGCAATGTCAGTTTGAATATATATTTTATCATAAACATCGAGTTGATGTTTAAGCACAAAGTTTAATTATATTTTTCCTATATTTTCGGAAGACCATCTATAAGTAATTTATTATAGTTTTTGAATAAAGTCACGTACCGATAATACTCGTGTCTATGTTTATTAAATAATCTAAATATATTTTAATTTAATTGTTAAGTCAGCTAACTATTGAAATTAGTACAATGATCTACAGGGTGTCTACATGCCCACCCTTTGAAAGACAAAATTACAGGGTGATCAAACCTGGAATTTCGTCTCTTAACTAACTAACGCTGAATTATCAATTTAAACACTATTAATGTAGGTAAGTGATTATTTGCTGACACAATGTGTCACATTGCGTAATAAGATACTATCTTGAATTTGACTCGAAAAAATGGTAAACAAATGATTAGGCAATTTAACTACTTATTACTTTTAGATGCTCTTTGCATTTAAAAAAAAGATTATAAATATATTGTATCTAAGTAAACCCCCTAAATAGATAAAAATAGGTGTATTATTACTACAGAGAAAAATATAAATATAAATACAAATATATAACATATGTTGATTTTTGGGTACTCAATAACCTATACCATAAATGAGAATTGTACATTAGCACTAATAAATAAAAATAAAGTTAATAAGTTATACATATATATTCACAGCTTTTTAAAATTTATTTAGGATAGTACTTTTGTAACCTATTTTTGTGAACGGTACTTTGTTTGCCATTCCTCGCTTGTATAATGCAATTAGAGCCTATTGTACCAAGTACGATGTACGGTCCACTATACCTAGCATCTAATTTATGAGCATTCTCATTTTTTAGAGTCACTCCGTCCCCTTTATTCATGTGAATTTGATTGATATTTGAATCCCATGACTTTTTTCTAATTTCTTTACTTTTTTCTAGGAATAATTTAGCACGTGTATGCGCTGTCTGTAACCTATACCTTATCTCTTTTTCGTAAGCGTCAATATTATAAATTGGTTCAATGTTCCCATTAACTAATTCCTCAGGAAGATTACATCGTCTCCCATATATAAGTTCAAAAGGTGTATAATTGTGATACGAACTTGGTGTTGTATTGTAACAAAAAGCATAATATTTACACCATACGTCCCAGTCTGTGTGTGTCTCGTTTATATAACTTCTGACATATTCATTGTAAACCCTATGATTTCTTTCACATCCACCTATAGTTTCGCTGTGATATGCTGTTGAAATATTATGTTTTATATTCAATAATTAAGAAATGTTTGTTAGTAATTCGTTCCAGCCCCATGTCAGTTCTGATTTCTTTCATCGGCCCGTATATTAAAATAAATTGTTCAAAAATTGCGTTGGCTACTGTCTTCGCTTCCTTATTAGGAATGACTACGAACTTCGTAAGTTCACATTGAATAGTCACCGCGTAAACATTATTGGAATTAGATTTCAAGAAAGGACCAATTGTATCTATACACACTATGTCAAATGCTTCTTGCGGAGTAGGAGTTATAACTAATGGCTCTAAATGAGTTATTCTGGATTTGTTAATTTGACATTTGTGGCATGATTTCACAAAATCAGCCACTGTTTTTGACATCTTTTTCCATCTATACAAGTTTTTATGTTTCTTAAGTAACCGTTTCTGTCCACAATGCCCTCCTAAGAGTGGATCATTGTGATATTTTGACAGTAAGTCATTTATTTCATCCTTACTTGTTACCTCTTTTGGTACTTCACAAATTACTATATGCAATTGTTTTAGTACTTTATTGCCCACACTTTTTAATATACTTTCGGTGCACCGTAAAATTATTTTATCATTAATAAATAATTTCACTTTACTCACGTTATTAATTACTGCCAGTTCGTCTAACTGAGACAACGTTTGACCCAAATCAAAGTTGTCATTTACAATATCAATACGTGTATTAATGAGCATTTTCTTTTTATGCCGTACGACTATCCTCAGTGATGTCGGCTTTAACTCAAAACGTAAGATAGGCAATCTTAATACGTCTAGGGAATTACTAGCTTTATAAATTTTAATGTTACTCTTATTACTTTCTACATGTTTACCCCTGACTTGTGTTAGGCTATCTTTTTTGTTGTTTTGCTTAGTCATTGATCTCGTGATCGCTAATATTTGTTCATTACTCTGATGGATTTGTTTAAGGTTAGTTATAGATATCCTTGAGAGCTAATCAGCCACATTGTCTGCACCCTTAATATATTCAATCTGAAAGTCATATTCCTCTAAATCTAATCTAATCCTAGTTAATTTTGAAGTTGGATCTTTCATTGAAAATAAATGTTGCAACGGTTTAGGGTCAGTTTTAACTAAGAATTTAGGCGCTCCATACAGATAACATCTGAAATGTTTAATACCCCGATGTATGGCTGTAAGCTCTTTCAGAATAATTGGTTTGTTAAATTCACTTTTTGAAAAGCCCCGTGATGCAAATGCTATAGGTAAATCTATCCCATTAAAATTTTGACTAAGTATGGCAGAACAAGCCGTATTAGAAGCGTCGGTTGTCAAAACAAACTGTTTAATAAAATCCGGATACTGCAAAATTGGGGGGTTAATTAATGAATTTCCAAGTTTTTAGAATGCAGTTTGACAATCATTTGTCCAATTAAACTTTACGTTCTTTCTCGTCAATGAATTTAGAGGTAAACGAATTTCTGCAAACTGCGGGATAAATCTTCTATAGTAATTACAAAACGCTACAAATCGCTTAACCTCATCAGCTGTTGTCGGTACCGGGTATCGTTGCACAACATCATACTTAGATTTGTCTGGCAAGACTCCCTCATCCGATAAAAGATGACCAAGATAAGTGACTTCCTTTCTAAAAAATTTACATTTTTGTGGGTTCATCCTATAACTATTAAGTCATCCATGTACAGAAAAGCTTTTCCTGGCGTTAACCCAGTAAATGCCATTGTCATCATCCTTTGAAAACTGTTTGGACTTATATTCAATCCAAAAGGTAATCTGGTAAACCTGTATGACCCATATTCAGTACTAAATGACGTAAGATCTCTTGAATCCTCGTCCAAAGGAATTTGATGAAACCCCGAAATTAAATCTAGCACAGAAAACCATTTGACCCTACCTAGATGATCTAATACAGAGACAATTCTTGGTAACGGAAATTTATCGGGTGTAATTTTCTTATTTAATTGCCTAAAATCTATACATAGTCTCCTGTTTGAGACTTTTTAGGCACTAGCAATACTGGACTGTTATATGGAGACGTGGATGGTTCTATTATACCATTTTTGATCATTTTTTGCACTTGTGAGTTAATTTCTGCGATATGGGCATGAGGTGTTCTATAATTTTTAATATAAACTGGTGAATTATTGTTTAATGCTATTTTCTGAGAATAAAAATTATTACACGTTAATATATCGTTTTTTAAAGCAAATACATCGGAAAATTGATCACACAATTTGAAAAAATCTGTTTTTACATAATCGGGCACATTTTGATCTAATGACTGAAACAATTCTTGACTTCTATTGTTAAAGAATGAATGAGAGAGAAAAGAATTTAAATGGTGAGGCTTGGTTCAGTAAGACGATCATCTGTCACCTTTAACATCTTAGAATCTTCGAGTGAAACACGAAGGACCACTTGAATTGAAGTTCAAGACCTAGTTACCCATGTCAGCTAAGCTTACAGAGGGATAACACAAATTGAGAATTTTATGAAATAGACTCCAACCTGTGAAAATAATAAATGGGAAGAAGTCGGACACTATAAATAAAACTAATAGATTCGAGTAGTACCTTATTTAATTTAGGTGTTACAACTAGTGTGACTTTGGAAAAGGCACTATAAAAACCATACACTCGAACAGGTGGAAAGTCGGACACACTAGAGGCTATTATTAAAGTCCAATACAATACTTTACAAATGTTCCACAACAAATTAAATAGTACATACAGTGTTAGATTAACAATAATTATTACGCGATTTAGCCTTAGCAAAGTCACTTGCGATAAAAAAGGTAAATAGGTAAATAGGTAAATAGGTAAATAGGTAAATAGGTAAATAGGTAAATAGGTAAATAGGTAAATAGGTAAATAGGTAAATAGGTAAATAGGTAAATAGGTAAATAGGTAAATAGGTAAATAGGTAAATAGGTAAATAGGTAAATAGGTAAATAGGTGGCAACTATACGTGAACCATAAAGAAAGCTTATGATATGAACGGCAACTCCGCTGCGATTATAATGGCGCCAGAATGGTTTACCGGCAGTGCTGCTATATTTCAGAGGTTAATTATTCAATAAAAGTACTTACAAGTTGACAAACACTAACAACTCACTATTAGAACTATACATGATACTTTGAATTAAAATTGCTATATTAATTCCCAAGAAAGGGACACTAAAAGAAAATAGGAGACATAGAACGTACTCCTCGGTTGATGATGAGCTCATGACTTACTTGGACCGACTGACTTTCGCGGCGGGAAAAAGCTTTAGATGGCTGCTCGCGACCGGTCTAAAATAATGTTGACTTACAGGGTTGGTTTTACTTACTTTTGTAAGAATTTTATCATTCGAAATTCTTACATACTGGGAGGGGGGAAAGAAGAAAAGGAAGTATCAGTATGGGTAGCAAAACAGAAACTCGAACCTTTCACTCGGTAAGAGGAAGAGGCGCCAGCTTGACGATAGGCCTTATATATTCACCCTCGGCCGTTTTCAAACGGGCAGCACGTACTTTACCATCCTTCCCGGTGAGTAATTCCATTATTCTGCCTAACGGCCAGCTTAAAGGAGGACGATCTTCTGACTGAACAAGGACTAATTGATTAACAGTAAGGTTCTCATTGGCACGTTGCCATTTAGGAAGGTGTTGCAATCGATGCAAATAATCCACCGACCATCTGGACCAGAACTCCTGTTGAAGCTTGGTACATATTTTCCAAAAGGAAAGGCGATTTTGAGCGACAGACGAAACATCTTTTTCAGGATAAGCTGTCAGGGGTGCTCCTACTAGGAAATGACCTGGAGTTAGAGGAAGAAGATCATTAGGATCCTCGGATAATGGGAACAAAGGACGACTGTTGAGGATCGCTTCTATTTGCGCTAGGACTGTGGACAGTTCCTCAAAAGTCAGGCATGTATTACCTAAGATTTTGGTGAGATGGGATTTGGCGCTTTTAACAGCCGCCTCCCAGATTCCTCCCCAATGCGGGGAGCGAGGGGGTATAAACCTCCATGATATCTCATTGGAGGATAAAAACGTACTAATTTTAGCGAAATTTTCAGAAGATTTAAAGAATAGAGATAGTTCTCGAAATTGATTTCGAGCTCCGACGAAATTCGTTCCATTGTCGGAAAAGATCAGTTTAGGATTACCTCTGCGACTTACGAAACGTTTAAGTGCAGCTATAAAGGCATCTGTAGTCAAGTCCGAGACCAGTTCAACGTGAACTGCCTTAGTGACCATACAAATGAATATTGCGATATATGATTTGAGAATCGGAGCCTTTCTCAATCGAGATGATCTAGTTAATATAGGTCCGGCAAAATCGACGCCGGTTCTAGTAAAAGGCCTACATTGTTGTACCCTGTCAATAGGCAAAGGTGCCATAATCTGTGATGCGAATTGAGCGTTGAATCGAAAACAGGCAGGGCACTTTTTAATTAGGTTTTTAATTTTTCTTGTACCGTTCAGTGGCCAGTACTTTTGTCTAAGATTGCCTAGCACATTTTGCGTGCCGGCATGACCCAACCGTCTATGTTCTAATTGTATGATTAAATTAACAACATGATTATCAGCAGGCAATAAAATAGGAAATTTTTTGTCGAACGGTAGGTCGGAAAATTCTAACCGTCCGCCTACGCGGAGCAGTCCATGGTTGTCTAAGAAAATATTTAAAGGGACAAGTTTTTTATCTGTAACAGGTTTCTTTGACTTTAGAAGACTAATTTCAATGGCAAAATGAGTGCTTTGTATTTGTTTGGTTATGAAATCGTGGGCGGCTACCAGCTCTTCAACTGACAGTAGTGTGGAGGTTTCGACAGATCTTTTAAGAAGTTTGTTAGAAAACCTGAGAATAAAGGCGACTGACCTTTGTAAAGATCTAAAATTGGAAAATCTAGAAAAATAAGAAACCCAAAAACTGAGTTCACCTGAAGTCACAGCTAAATTTACCTTTTTACATTCTGGTAAATTATCAACTAATTGAAATGAATCAATAGAATCGAAATCCTTTCCTTCGCATAGGAAAGGCGGTCCATCAAACCACAATAAACGGCAATCGGCAGAAAATATACCTCTAGACAAAAGGTCTGCAGGGTTCAGTTTAGATCTAATGTGTCTCCTCGTGAAACCTTTGCTGTACTCCTGAATAGTGAGGACGCGTTTGGCTACAAAGGGAGAGAAATTACTCGCTCTGTGCTTGACCCAGCTAAGCGACACGAGAGAGTCGGACCATAGATTGATAGAATCCAGGGAAACGGATTTGCAAAGAATTTGAGAAAGCCTAAACGCAAGTTTGGCTAAAAGTTCCATCGCACAGAGTTCCAGCTTCGGAATAGTGAGTTTATTCTTAAGTGGGTTTACTCGTGATTTGGCGGCAATCAGTCGAGGAGAAAAACTATTGTCCGCGTATGACGTAACAATATAAACACATCCGCCATAAGCTAGTTGTGAAGCATCACAAAAGCAGTGCATTGAAATTGATAAGATCTCTTTGTCTGTGAACAAATATCGAGGAATGGATAGATTAGAAATTTCTGCTAGGACTGAAAGAAACTTTTTCCAGCTAGAAAGAATATTAGGTTCAGTAATAGGCGCGTCCCAGGAAATTTGGGACTGCCAAAGAATTTGCATTATTAGTTTGCCAGAAACAATTAAGGGGTTGACAATACCTAAAGAGTCAAACACACTAGAAATAATAGAAAGAATCTTGCGTTTGGTTAGAGTTTTAATACTTTGCACATGAGACGTGCTGACAAGAAGACAATCAGAAACAGGGTTCCATCTGAGTCCTAGTATTTTGCTAGGCGCTTCGTCAAGATTTAAATCAAGATCACTATTATGGTTTGAGGCGATTGTACTTAAAAAGTCTGAGGAATTGGATTGCTACTTATGCAGTTGGAATCCATGTTTTCCCAATGCAGTATTTAATTCTGCGAAAATATATGCTAAATCACTATGGAAATTAGTACCAGTAAGTATATCATCCATATAAGTTTGATTCAAGAGAGCATGCTGTGCTCTTGGAAATTGATTACTGTTGAGCGCGATATCTTTTAAAACCCTCGTGGCTAAATATGGCGCGCAATTTTGGCCAAAACTGAGGCTGGAAAGCTGAATACACTTAAAGTTTTCGGACGGGTCGTCCCTCCAAAGAATGTTTTGAAAGTGTCTTTGTGATGGATTGATGTCAATGAACCGGTACATCATCTTGATGTCGGCACAAATTACGAATTTAAAACTACGGAATCTACAAAGGATATCAAACAGATTGTCCTGTACCTGGTATCCCTTAGAAGTAAGGTCATTCAAAGAAAGCCCAGAGTCGGTTCGAGCGGAAAAATCCATGACAACGCGAGTTTTAGTGGTCGCTGCGCCCTCGCGAAGCACGGCCCTATGAGGAACGAAATAATTAAATTGAGAAAATTGATGATTATAAAGTGAAAATGGAACAATTCGAGCATGATTCCGAGATAGATACTCTTTGATCACGGCTTTATAGTCAATAAAATAGTTAGCATTGGAATCAAATTTCTTCTCTAAATTCAGAAATCGTTGGCGAGCCATGCAATATGACTGGCCTAGTTTTTTATCGCTATTTTCATAAAAAGGCATGTCGACCTGATATCGACCCGATGGAAGTACAACAGTAGTATTTTTAAATGTTTTCTCGACGAATTGCTCGTCAGAAAATTTCCTCTTTAGATCGGGGACTTCTTCGAGCTCCCAGAATCTTTCAAGAGAACGGTGTAGATCAGCATCAATGTTTTCTTGCTCATCGCAAATGTTTAAAAATGTAGAAACGAAGTTATTATAACGAGTGTATAAATGTACAGATTTTCGCGGGACAGGACCGGCGACAACATGACCTAACTTGGTATCAACGAGTGTGGGCAAGTTTGGCCCTAAATTTATTATCAAAGATTTAAGTAAATTGAAATAGAGATCGGCTCCAATTAGTAAATCAACAGAGTCGCTTTTGAAGAATTTTGGATCAGCAAGTTGAATTGTTACTTGATCCGGTAATGTAAAAGCCCCAGGCGGGATAGAAAATTGAGGAAGATTATTGGTAATCTTATCAATAACCGAACAAGAAAGGTTAAAAGTCTCCATGGGAGAAACGAGAGATTTGAAGCGGATATTGATAATTTCGGCACTATTGGTACAAATATTATTGCCTAATCCAGAAATGTTTAAAGTTTGCCGTTTGCTTGGCAAGTTAAGAGTTTGCGCAAATGAGCGACTCACGAGACTCACTTGGCTAGCTGAGTCGAGTAGGGCTCGACCAACCACCCAACAATCATTAGGACATTCTATATTCACTAATGCCGTTGGTAAAAGAACAACATTATTTGCGGCGGACATGGCGGCCAATGAAGTTTGAGAAGAACTAGCGATATTTACATTATTTACATTATTTGCATTTGCAGGGGAATTGTTATTAACCGTAGGGTTGCTAGAGTTAGAAGAATTTATACAGTGAGAAGAGGTTTGGACATTCCTGAAAGAGTTAGAACTATTTTGCCTAACTTGATTATCGAAATGTAGAAGAGAATGATGTGACTTGTTACATGAAGAACATCTCTTTAATGATTTGCATTCAGAGAAACTATGATTTACATTAAGACAATTTAAACAGCATTTTTTCGATTTAGCCATTTGATACCTATCACGAGGTGTGAGAGAAATAAATTTGGGGCATCCATAAATAGAATGACTCCGCTCATTGCAACAGAAACAATTTAGTTTGTTAGAACTGGTACGAGAGTGATTAGAGTTTGTGTTAGCAGGCTGCGTAACACTGGATATAATAATAATAATAATAACGTGTATTCAGATTCAGTTCACAAAACAAAACTTAAAACTAATACATAAACTGAATAAACAGTAAAACCACAGAAGCATCAGATGTTGCTTGTATGTAGTAAAAAGAATATGATTCATGAATGTAAACAAAAAAATTTTTTTTAAGTTAACATATAAAATTTATAAAATTTGAATCGTAGAGAGATAATATAAAATACCAGAATAATAAATATAAATATAGCAGTAATTATATAAAAAACATTCAAACAAAATACAAATATATACATAAGAGGAAGTAGTTAAAATATTCAATATATAAAATCACTTGAATATAAAATTATTTTTTTACACTAGATTAAGGATAAATATTTTGAAAATAATAATAATAATAACTCCATTCGCAGCATGCATAACGAGTACTTCTTCCATTCTGGATACTTAATTAAATTACAATTATAAAATATGAGTACTGATAATATATAATTAAGAGATATAACATTGATTTGGAAATTATTGAAAATTAATGTTATACATAATTAAAAAAAAAACGATTGTACATATACATTTCGGAATTGAAAGTGAACAATACAGAGGAGGTACCTCTTTTCTCATCTACTCAAATAAACGTAAAAGTTCAAGTCTTTGACTATGGAGGATATGTTGTTTCAACTCTTTTTTGAAGCGACTGATATTTGTTATGGATTTTATAGTTTCAGGAATATGGTTGTAAAGCTTAGGAGCAAAGTAAATATATGATCTTTGAGCAACGACCCTGACCATTAAGGGTGTAGTATACTGATCTCTTTGGCGAGTGTTGTACTGATGTAAAGGAAGCAATGCTGTATGTTTATGTGAATGATATTTAATGCTAGAGCATAAGAAATACATCTGCCTTATGTCCAACATACGAGTTTCTATGTATAATTTATCAGAAGGATACATACTATTTTTAGAGAAAATTAACTTGAGAAAACGCCTTTGCATTATTTCAATTTGATGAATATGAGTATTCAATGCTCCTCCCCACACTGCTATTCCATAACGGATATGACTCTCCACAAGTGAGTAGTATAATGTTTTGAGATATTTCTGAGGTATTAGTTCTTTGAGTTTCCTAAATTTGAATAAAATGGTCCTCAATCTATTGACAGTATATTTAATATGAAGATCCCATTTCAAATGTGTATCTAGAATTATTCCTAAGTATTTTATTTTATTTTCAGGAAAAATGTGGAAGGGTATATCTGTTTTCATTGTTAGTTGATCGAATGGGGGTGTTCCAGCTGCATTACAACAAAATGGTATATAAGTGAGACTTTATTTTTTCTAATAAAAGATTCCTTATACTGAGACTTCGCGTGGTTTGGGTCGAAAAGATTTAAATTTTCTAGAACGGACTGGCGTTTTTTGAGGAATTCGAAAAACTCCTCAGTATTGGGAATTGACCCCGATTTTTTTTCATTCTCGAATTCTCTACGTGAATTGAAATCGAGCTTTTGCTCCAGCAAAAAAACTATGAGAGATTCAAAATTTTCCCTGTCAGTCAGAGCAAGATTACTAATAAGTTCAAAGGTCTTTTGAGATGATATGTAGAATTCTTTTAAATCCGCCGCGTTTCCTTTCGCAAGTGACCTTTGCCCTACTAAAGTTTGATACAGAGTATTTATTAACTTATACTTATCGTCATATGCCTCTTTTAATATTTTAAGCGCCACATCAAGATTTTGGTTCGTAAGGCTCAAGGAATCCACTAACTGTAACGGCTCATCACGAAGGAGAGACTTTAAATAATAGAACTTCTCCCCTTCAGATTTTAATTTGGAATTGTTTAAAACTACAGCAGAAAATAAATCAAAAAAAGATGCCCACTCTTGTGCTAAACCAGTGAACGGCTTTATATTTATTTTAGGCAGAACTACGTTAGAAAGGTCATTGTTCATTGAAGAATTCTTTTTCTGAGCAAGTGAAGTTAACTTAGCTATAGCGACTTCAAATCGGTCCGCAACTACGTCCTCGATTATACCGTCAGAGGATAAAATGTCTTCCTCGATTGCTGTAAGAGCAGAAATATCTAATTGTACCTTTTGATAATTATCATAATGAGAAGTTATGTTTCCTAACTTTACGTTAATGAGATAAATTTCTTCATCCCCGCTAAGGTCCTTAATGAACCTTTCAATACGGGCTAACTGGATTTTGCATCCGCGCCGCTTATTTCTCAAAGATGCAAGGGCCATTGTCAATGGATTCAATAAGCCACGAGCGAAATCAAATTTTCAAAGTAAAAATTTTAATAAGTAAAACAGTGAAAAGTTAAAACATTTTTTCACAGTGTAGAAGTAGAATATTTCCCATGAAAAATATTTAAACCGAGTAATCGAACATTGCTATTTTTTCAATATACAATAATCTACCAGAACGAATCGAATAAGCGATGAAATGAGTACCTAGAATATGTTTATTTTTTTAACTATAAACACAAATATTTCTTAATGAATAGAATATGTACATCAACGTATGAGAACGCACTAATATGAGAAAAAGTGCAGTTAATTATTTTATAAATGAGCTGAAATATAAATTTACCGATCAGATAATTCTTCCAAATAACAAAGTATTGTAAAACATTTAATAACAAGAAGATATGGCAAATTCAACCATAAGCATGAGGCAATGACCTTCATACGGTGTAAACTTGAGCGAAAGATACAATTAAAAGCTATACAAATAATGTTACAAAATTCGAAAAACATTTACCAACCTAACTCTCCTTTTTATATCAAAAATAAAATGGAAATGGCTTATAAATTGCGAAAGACAACAGTTAATCAATAATATACATAAATTATTTTATTAACTTCACCAAATATGTTGAATACACCCTCTCTATTGAAAGAAAGTGTCGTTGAATAATTGTTGAAACTTGTAGATACCGAGTTCCATTCGGTAAAATTCCAGTAAAAACATCGCAACACGAAAAAAAGTGTCTACAGCCTGGGTAGAATTATGCGCGGTTGCCACCTATTTTACAGTCTCGTCGAACACTAGGATTTTTGAAATAATAAAGTTCGTCAATCACTTTAAGTTTTTGTTTTAACAAGTTAAACGTTATTCCCGTTCATGGTTACTACCGGGGAAGAAAGATACATGCGAAAACGTGAGAACAATACTGAGATTTTCGTATTATTACGAATGAAAGAATGAGTATGGATATGTCAAATTGACAACTAAATCCGGATCGAAGGACCAATAAATGTTAAAGAATGAATGAGAGAGAAAAGAATTTAAATGGTGAGGCTTGGTTCAGTAAGACGATCATCTGTCACCTTTAACATCTTAGAATCTTCGAGTGAAACACGAAGGACCACTTGAATTGAGGTTCAAGACCTAGTTACCCATGTCAGCTAAGCTTACAGAGGGATAACACAAATTGAGAATTTTATGAAATAGACTCCAACCTGTGAAAATAATAAATGGGAAGAAGTCGGAGACTATAAATAAAACTAATAGATTCGAGTAGTACCTTATTTAATTTAGGTGTTACAACTAGTGTGACTTTGGAAAAGGCACTATAAAAACCATACACTCGAACAGGTGGAAAGTCGGACACACTAGAGGCTATCATTAAAGTCCAATACAATACTTTACAAATGTTCCACAACAAATTAAATAGTACATACAGTGTTAGATTAACAATAATTATTACGCGATTTATCCTTAGCAAAGTCACTTGCGATAAAAAAGGTAAATAGGTAAATAGGTGGCAACTATACGTGAACCATAAAGAAAGCTTATGATATGAACGGCAACTCCGCTGCGATTATAATGGCGCCAGAATGGTTTACCGGCAGTGCTGCTATATTTCAGAGGTTAATTATTCAATAAAAGTACCTACAAGTTGACACTAACAACTCACTATTAGAACTATACATGATACTTTGAATTAAAATTGTTATATTAATTCCCAAGAAAGGGACACTAAAAGAAAATAGGAGACATAAAACGTACTCCTCGGTTGATGATGAGCTCATGACTTACTTGGACCGACTGACTTTCGCGGCGGGAAAAAGCTTTAGATGGCTGCTCGCGACCGGTCTAAAATAATGTTGACTTACAGGGTTGGTTTTACTTACTTTTGTAAGAATTTTATTATTCGAAATTCTTACATCTATTATGCTTTTCTTCGTTAATATTGTATATATGAAATCTATCTAATTCTATTCTCTTTAATGTTTTTATTGAAGCTGATACACTTTCGTTTGTTGAATTAAGTATTCTTACATACGGATTTTCCCTTGAAACTATACCCCTAGCAACAAATATCCCCGTAGTTAATTCCTGTTGTTCAACTACAACATCTTGCCTTAAATTTTTAAATTTACCAATTAATCTTACTACCTCACATATTGGCGGTATTACTACTACATCATCGTCCGGTCTATTATATATAAGAATTGTTAATTTTTCACTACCCACATTTAATGATAACAACCATTGATAGTAATCTAAATTTCATTTGAAGTTTGAGGTGAAATATCTGCCTAAAATTGCGTTAGCAGGAATAGGGAAATTATCACGAACCACATGAAATGTATGTTGTACTGAATAGTCATTTATAAAAATTACTGTGTCAATTGTACCTAGAGATTGAAAAAAATTCCCTTTTCCTTAAATATTGAAATATCTGCCCCTGTATCTACAATAAAAGTACACATACAGTCCATTATATCAGTATAAAGAGTAACAAAATTCGAAAGCGATAGGTCAAAAGTAAATACATGTTTTAGGTTATTTTCTAAGCCCCCTACTCTTGCCGGGGGTCGGGAGAGTTTCCCGACTCCTCCATTGTATTACACATTCTTATGTTTCCTTGTCCAAAATCTCCACTTTACGGTTCCCTATTAGAATTACTATTCCCTCTTCTAAAATTATTATTCCCTCTGTTATGATAATTATTATTTCTAAAATTACCTTGATAACCATTATTTGACTGATTATTTGATCGATTGCTGTCATTATTAAATTGCCTGAAAAAATTGTTACCTTTTCTGTTAAAATTGTAACGCCCCCTGTTAAATTGATGCTGAAGCTGTCTATTGCCTCCATGAAATAGAACACTAGCTTGTGTTTGAGGTGTATCGACTGTAACAAATTTCGTAAGTGCTTCTTGCACCGTGCTAAAACTGCCTGCTGCCAATATTAGTTTTGTTTTTTCGTTTGCCGCATTATTTCCCAGAGTCTTAACAGTTGCTTCTGTAGTGTATTTTTCTGCCAACTCAGGTGGCATTCCTTCTCATAAATATGAAATTTTAAGTTTCTCAGCAAACTGTTCAACTTCTGTCGCAAAGTTGCCTGTATCCTTGTAATTTTGCCACAACTTATTCAGTTTGGCCACTATTAAAGTAGAAGGTTCACCTTTTATTCGTTTTCTTAAAGTTTCAATTATTTGTTCAACCGTGGTTTCGTTCGATAAAAACGTGCGAGCCTTCCGGGTTAATCTGGTCTTTTCGAAAGCTACCGCATTAGCACCTTGATCAGCCGCATTACTCTTTAGTAGATTCAATGCGTCTAATATTGTCTGAAGCTTATCCGGTGAGCCATCATACTCTGTTGGGATGATTTTGCTGGCTAAATTAAAAAATTCCACGGGTGTAAGAGGCATGTTGTTAGTTGCGTCTGTCGTGTCACTGTCAGATGTATCGTATTCGTCACTAGCTTCCTCCAAAATATTAATATCAATCAATTGTAAACAAGAGGTAGGTACTCTTACTTTATATTTCAAAACCTGAAATGATTGAACTACTTTATCCCTTATTATTTGGAATTTTACATTACAAGTTGATTTCTGAGTATTGTCTAAATTATTCCATCCAAGTGCTACAGTATGCGTAAAAGCATTAAATAACTTAGTTAGAATATTTCGTATATCTATCTTAGAACTTTCTCCTTTTGGAACTTCCTTTTTCATTGCCCTTTTTGCTTGACCTTTGATGTCTTCCGTCAAAATATTTAAGTTAATGATTAGTTGTTCCCATGAGGAAGACATTTACCGTACTGACACTACTGATTAGACCAAATTGCCGAACGATAAGGAGGACAAACATAATACAAAAATTTAATAGCTCAATAAACCAATATAAATGAATAAGTGGATAAATATAAGAGAGAAAAAAAAATGAGCATAAAATAATAATATGTCGGTTACAAAAATAAAATCTTACCCAAAATATTTCCACTCTCTACACAACACTTGTTCTGGATCTCACTATGTCTCTCCATGTGTTCCTTTTGATTACTCTCCGATGAGTCTTCCACAGTGAAACAGTAATTTTCAGGGTAATAACCATCACCAACACCTTTTCACTGTCTACACAACACTTGTTCTGGATCTTGCTATGTCTCTTCATATATTCCTTTTAATGACCCTTCGGTGAGTCTTCCACAGCGTAACACAAAATTTCAGGACAATAACTATTACTAGGAAATAAACCAAAATCCTTACGTCTCCAGAAATTGAGATAGCATTTTCTTGAACGATAAAGTTGGAATTCACCACTCCTGTTTCTTTCACTTGCTGATGTGTCGAGTCCGTTTGTCCCATTTCAATATACCACTCTTAGTCAGGATCGCCATATGGTGGATTAAAAGTCCTTTTGTACTTTTACTATTTATTTTTAAAACTCTTCTTGTAAAACCACACTTTTACAAATACCTTCATTAGTAATAAGAATGCAATGTCAGTATGAATATATATTTTATCATAAACATCGAGTTGATGTTTAAGCACAAAGTCTAATTATATTTTTCCTATATTTTCGGAAGACCTTCTATAAGTAATTTATTATAGTTTTTGAATGAAGTCACGTACCGATAATACTCGTGTCTATGTTTATTAAATAATTTAAATATATTTTAATTTAATTGTTAAGTCAGCTAACTATTGAAATTAGTACAATGATCTACAGGGTGTCTACACCTTGACACGCCCCTCTGCCGCTGCCTTCTCTTCCTCCAGCCTTTCCACCTTCTCCTTCAGTCGCCTTACCATATCCTTCAATCTCTCTACACTCTTCCTCTCTTCTTCCTTCCCATTCTCCACTTCCTTCTTTCCTTTCTCCGTCAGTTTCCTCTTCTGTTCCTTGCCCTCCAAAGGCGATACCTCCTTTCTCTTCACCCCAGTATCACTCCACCCGCTCGTCTTCCCCGCCTTATCAGGCGTTCGCTTTACTTTCCTCGATCTACCAAAAATTCCTTGCCTACCTTCATCCATCACCTCCTGTTCTCTATTGAATGTCCACCACCACAGAGCCCCGCTTGTGGTGGTAAGGCTGGTTACTCCGGGAGGTCATCAGGTATCCCGGAGGCACCGTTTCTGACTTACTTTCGCGCAGCCATTCATCCATTGCCACGGTAGCTAACAACGTAGATTACGGATTGTTTTATCGAGGTTTACTCCTCTATTCTTTTTCTCACGGTTGCCTCCGGACGCAGTGGCTTCCGTTGCCTACACTACACCACAACATAGCTGCCTACCCCTATGTTGCTGGTTTTTTATCGAGGTTTACTCCTCTAGATTCCTGGGAATCTAACTTATTAGTCGCCTTTTACGACAGGTGGGCTATCCCCTGCGGGTATTCTTCTGAGGGGTCCCGCCCCCTGACGAGCCAAGTCCTGGACTAGAAACTACGTTGATACCACACCAATAAAATAGCCTCAGTAAAGGAAATGCTAAGAGTGCGATATCAGCGACATCTCCACATCTAATCACAAACCAAAATTCTATATCGACAAAAAACCATCTCGGTTTTGTAGGTATTTACCTAATTACATTTACCTGTAAATAATTGTCATATTATTAAAGCGTGATCTATAGACGTCAAAAAACGCTTTACAAAATTAGAAAAATAAATTCCCAAAGAGCAGACCGTCCACTAAGAAGCAACAACTACTTCTCAGGCTACATGCCCCGACAGACATTGAATTACAGTTCTAAAGTAAACGGGGTTGGTATATCTGTTAAGATAGAACCAACCATTCTGGTTTGCGATTAGAAGGAATAACATCACTTTTGGACTGGTTTCGGCGTATTGCGCCTCATCAGTACAAGGTATATGTTATCGTCCAGAAGCTTTGAGAGCATAATCCTGGACTTTTTTTTTTCTACATGTTTTATATTTGAGTCGCACGTCGCATGTTGCCACGTCGCATTTTTGCAACGACACTCCAGTGTGAAACCGTTAATTTATTTGTATAGGTTTTAAAACAAGCAGCATGCTTCCTGCTTCCTGGCAGCAAGTCGCATGGTCTCTAGTCCAGGATTATGCTCTTAGAGCTTCTGGACGGATAGCATCTACCTTGTGCTGATGAGGCGCAAAACGCCGAAACCAGTCCACAAGTGATGTTATTCCTTCTAATCGCAAACCAGAATGGTTGGTTCTATCTTAACAGATATACCAACCCCGTTTACTTCAGAAGTGTAATCCGATGTCTGTCTGGGCATATAGCCCGAGAAGTAGTTGTTGCTTCTTATTGGACGATCTGCTCTTTGGAAATTCATTTTTATAATTTTGTAAAGCGCTTAATAGTATTGAACTATTATTTTTTGACGTCTATAGATCACGCTTTACTAATATGACAATTATTTACAGGTAACTGTAATTAAGTGAACAATTAACTGTTTATATTTCTAAATATAATAACTAGACTAGCTTTCTTTATAAAAATTATAATCGGAGTGTCCTCTTATCGTTTGTGTGGCTGTATTTATACAGTTGGGTTATCTCTATGATGATTCAAGGTCCAAGCTCCTTAATTTAGATAATATGTTGAGAAATGAAATCAAATTCTTCCTCACATAATAATGTTTGTAAATGCTTCAAAGTTTCATAGACGTGACTCCTTTCATTAATATCTTTCACCTTTGTCAAATTTTGTTGCCATGCCCTGTCAATATGCCAAGGGCAAAAATAATGAAGAGAAATTGAACCCATGGTTGATATCCAGCTATTATAATAAACATGACTAATATCCGTCATAAATAATATTAATCCTACCTGTAAATAACAAAGAAACAACATTCAATGTTATTATTCACCAGATTGTTCTTAAATTACTTCACAATATCTTATATAACTGTATTCGGCATGTCTTAATTAATCATACTCGTTGACATGTGCCAATTTAACGATATGACGTATACTAGGAGATCTGATTTACCGACTTAATAACGCGCGCAATTCAATTAGACTAAAGATATTCCTTACATCTCCCCCCTTAAGATTAAATTTTTTTGTACAAAAAATTTTGGTATAAAATACAATACAATACAAAATTATATAAAATAGCGCTTAAGTACATTCTGTGGTGTCCATCGCCGAAGTATTAGGAGTTAGTTTTGAAATATGAAATAAATTTGACATTGAGTTTGATATTTTCTTCAAAATTGTGTACGGTCCGATTCTTAACTCATCAAGTTTCTTTCGATTCATTCTATTACCATTCTCAATATATACTGAATCTCCAACATTAAAATTATATTTTTTTCTATTTTTGTCATACAGTTTCTTATTGTATTCATGATATTTTATACTGTTCTGGAATGCAGTTATTCTATCGTTTTCTAGTTGATTCATGTTTTTATTTTTTTTCAATTCAATAGGTAATACTGATGTATCTTCGCCATTTAATAAGTATTTTGGGCTAAATCTTGTCACCGTGTGCTCAGTTTCATTATACTGATTTATGCAGTTGTGAGCTACAGTTGTCCATGCATGTTTATTTTTCTCTTCATTTATTGCACATCTTATTTTATTTACTAAGGTTTGGTTGAGTCTTTTGTTTAAACCATTCGAAAATGGTGCATTAACTCCTGTAAAGATCATTGTGATTTCTTTTTCTATTAAAAATGTTTTGAAGTCCTTAGAGTTTATACCTGGGTATTGATCTGTTAACAGTATCTGAATATCGTGATCTTTTAGTACATTTTCTGTTAGTTTAACGAAATCATTTGCATTTTGTGTTTTCGATGTGATTATGTAAGCATATCTTGAAAAGTTGTCTACTAGGAGATGTAAATATTTTTTCGTGGATCTTGAGCCACCAAATCCACCTATTGTGTCTATGGAAACTATTTCGAATGGTTTTGTTGCGGGACCCAGATGTGACATTAAGCCAATTTTATCTTGCCCTCTTGATTTATTTTTTATACATATTTGGCAATGTCTACAAACTTTTTTTATGTTTTCTGCTATCTTTTCTGCTGTATAATACATCAGTATTTTATTTTTCATTTGATTAATTCCAATATGACCGAATTTCTTATGAGTGTCTTCTAACAGTTTTTTGCTAAATTCTTCCGATAGTAAGATTTTCTCTTTATTTCTTGCTTTTTTATAGTACAAGTTATTTTTAATGTCTAATCTCAGTCCATTTTTATCATTTTTTATATCTTTATTCTTCTTTTGGTCTTCTAAAATATCCTCTAGTTTTATTAGATTCACTACCTTTAATTTGTCTTCCTCTTCTTCTTTAGCCTCTAGCACCGGATTTCTGCTTAAGCAATCTGCTTCTAAGTTATCCTTGCCCGGGCGATACACTATTTCAAAGTCAAACTGCGACAAGTAATAAGTGAGATCCCCTAGTTCTTCGTCAGTTCTAGCTTTTATATTCATTTTTTCTAGAGGTTTGTGATCTGAAAATACCGTGAAATGTTTGCCTATAAGCCAATGTTGCCAATACTTTACCGATTTTTTTATTGCTATACATTCTAAATATATTGCTTTTTTCCTTTTCTGTGATTCGTTCAATTTCCTAGAAAAATATGCTACTGGTTTTTCTGTTTTAATATTTTCGTTCAATTGTGGTTGTTTTAAAACAGCACCTATGCCTTTCAAGCTTGCATCTGTATATATATGAATCGGTAAAAATCAAAAACAGCTAAAACTGGTTGTGTACAAAGAAAATTTTTCATATATTCAAATACTTTTTGACATTTTTCCGACCAAATGAATTCCTGTCCTTTTCTTAGTAAATTATGCAGTGGGTCTAAAGTTATTGAACTTTTTGGTATGTATTCGTTGTAAAAATTAATTTTACCCAAAAATTGTCCAACATTTTTTCTATTTTTTGGTACAGGAAAATTTCTTATCGATATTAAATTATCTTTCATTGGCGAGATTGAATTATGTTTTATTATGTGGCCTAAATATTGTACTGAGTCAAGTGCAAATGTGCATTTCGAGAGTTTTAATCGAAATCCTTCCTTCATGATTGCTTCTAATAACTGTGTCAAATGATCTATGTGTTCTCTAAAAGATTTTGAAAATATTAAGATATCGTCTATATAGTTAACTGTGAAACCTGATAATTTGTGTTTTCTTATTATATTACTAAGGATTCTTTGAAAAATAGCCGGTGATGTTTTTAATCCGAATGGTAGGCAAGTCCATTGGAAGTGACCTTCTTGGGTGACAAATCCCGTTTTTCTTCTATCTTCAATCCGTAAAGGAATGGACCAAAAAGCAGAATTAATGTCCAGCTTTGAAAAAAACTTGCATTCTCTTGTTTTTATTACTAAGTCTTCTATCAATGGAAACGGTTGTGATTGAGGTACTATTATTTTGTTCAAATCCCTAAAATCTATGCATAATCTTGATCTTCTATTGTCATCTTTTTTGAAGGCTAAAGTTACAGGGGCAGCAAAAGGGCTGTATGATTCTTCTATCAAGTTTCTTTCAAGTTATTGAGATATTTGTTCTTCTATTTCTTTCTTGTCATCAATCGTACATCTATAGGGCCTTTTACTACAATATTTATCTACTATAAGATCTATTCTTGCTTCATATACTTTTACGGTACCTATATCGTACTTATCTTCAGCAAAAATATTTTTATATTTATTTACTAAATCTGTTATGATTTTTTCTTCATTATTATTTAAATGATTTGTTAAAATATTAAAATTGTCTATCTCTACATGTTCATTAAAGTTAACTTGATACTCATTTATTAATTTATTAGATTCGGAATATTTTTGTTCTATCTATAATCTTTCATTTTGTATCAACTTAAATTTTTCTATACAATCTAGTCCTATGAGGAAATTATACTTGAAATTTTCATTATTAAAATTAAATAATTTGATTGTAATTATAACTTTTTAAAAACAACTTTTATTTAAAAATGAATACAATATCATAGAATGAACAATTAACTGTTTAGAATTTAAAATAGAGTAACTTTCTGCTTGAAAGTTATGATTGGAAGTGTCTCCTTATCTTTGGGTGGCTGTATTTATATCGTTGTATTATCTTGATGACGACTCAAGGTCCAAGTTCCTTAATTCTTCCCCTCTTAAGACTGAAGCTAGGAACTCCTTGGTGGGACGTGGCTTCAGGAACAGATTTTGAAGGCGTTTCCTTTTATAAATACAGAAACTGAAAATTACTAATATAATTAAACACAAAATTACGAAGGAACTCCATGAAACATAATGGTGGATCGTCATCATATTTTCTTCTTGCAGAGCTTCTAAGCTGTGTCCTTCTGGAATTGATATATTTTGGAGTTTTAATTTGTATTGGGCTTCAATTATTGTTTCTTTAAACTGGGGAATAGTAAATTCATGCGTCTGAAGGCAATTAACAGGCATGATATAGGTCTGGCACTTTTTGGGAGCGGGACAATGGTCTGCTTGTAGAGGTTTAGTACTTATGGTGGTTTGTTCCAGGGATGTGTAGACATATTCTTTTACTTCAGTTTTAGCAAACATACAGGTTTCGAGTTGTATTAGATTACAGCGATCATGTTTAGCGTCTCGACATATATATTTTTTGTCTTCTAAGTGCCAACAGTAGGAGTACCATTTCTCATTTGAATAGTAATTTGTAGGTGCTAAGAGCAGAGTTGCATTTTTATTTGGAATCGGAAATATCTGATACAATTTAAATTGAAATTTACTTAATATTGGAACCTTTAGGATCATTTTTAATTCTGAATGTTGGACATATGTAATTAATTCACAATATTCTAATAGTTTATAAGGATATTTATCTGAATGAATTATTTGTTTCTCATCATATTTACCCAACAATATCTCTTTGAGATAGTTTATTTGGTGAATATCAAATAGTTCAATGTTTATTATATTAGCTTTAGATAAAGTAATTGTCCTAACTATTTTCTTAATAAAATCTAAAATTAACTCTAATTGATTATTTAGTATTTGATAGTGGATAATAGAAATCTCAATATTTGTAATATTACATTTTTTATCTCATTGACATTATGATTAAAATCACGAACCGTTTGATGTAGTTGATTTTCTAGGTCTTGAGCAATGGTAATTATTTTCTTATTAAATTGTCTATTTTTGTTAATACTATCTTTTATTATATTCCAGTCATCGTTATCTGGATTTCCGGTTATGAATTTGATCACTGTTCCAAGTCCATTGATTAACCCACGTTTATTTCGGTTATAGTTAAGAATTGAAAATTGATTTTTAATTTCTTTCAGATAATTGGAATATTGTATTTGTAACATAGGGTGATTAATTTTGATGTCTAATTTATTTATTAGATTTTCTATACGTGTTAAATTAAGAGAAAGCATAAATCTATGTCTCTGGATTATTTCATTTTGTGTTCCTGTTTCTTCTTGAAAGAATCCGTTTGGATTGTGGAAACATTGTATTTGTGCCTTGGCAACATGTAGTAGGGAAGTTAGCAGGAATAGTCTGAAAAGTAAAAAGAAAATTTACTGTTTTCTTATTCTTTTGATATTTTCAATATCTGTGGTTATTTTTCTGTTAGCAGGAGTTAAACCTGTAATTTGAGTTTCATTTTGCTCAATAACTTTAATGTTTTCGTAAGGAATATTTTTATTTATTTGTTTTTTTGTTGTTTCGGGATTAATTTCGGGAATTGATTCCTGTCTATTTCGATTTGCGTTAGTTAAGTTACGAGTCATTTTGTCTTTAGTATTTTTATACACATATTCAAGGAAGGGCTGTAGTTCATTTTTTCTATGTTCATTGTAATTTTCGTATACTGTCAAATCGTTGTCGAAAAGTACTTCATCTTCATACGGGCCGTACAAGAGGGTAAAAGGTGTAAAATTAGTTGAGGAATGAATACTTTGATTATATATTGTGATTGCGGTAGTCATTAAATTATCGATTCTTTC
Source organism: Lochmaea crataegi (assembly GCA_947563755.1). Taxonomy (NCBI): domain Eukaryota; kingdom Metazoa; phylum Arthropoda; class Insecta; order Coleoptera; family Chrysomelidae; genus Lochmaea; species Lochmaea crataegi. The sequence continues at coordinate 30,924,991 of OX387436.1, forward strand.
GTTAGGATTTTGTATTTGCAGAATCTTCAATTTTTCTAATAGGGTAGAATGTAATCTTTCAACTGGGGAGTTGCTAGTGGAGTTTGCGGTGGTAGTAATGTGCTTCTCTACTTTATATAATTTTAAATATTCGGTAATTACATTTGATCCAAAGTTCGTTGCACTATCGAATATCATTCGCTTCGGGAAGTTATGATGTGAAAAAAAATAACTTAATTTATTTAAAATTGTTATTGAAGTTTGATCTTCAATTAGATATGCTTGTGCATATTTAGAAAAAGGGTCAATTATAGTTAAAAATTGATTTGCTTTAATATGAAATACATCTGCATGTAAGGTGTGCAATGGTTTTGTTGGTAACATAGGGCCTTGAAGGGGTATTTTATAAGGGTGCCTTTCATATTTAGCTTTTAAGCATATATCACATGAATTGATGTATTTTGTGATTATTTCTTTTATATTTGGAAAGTATATAGATTTCTTTAAGTGTAAATAAGTTTCATTAATTCCGTTATGGTTTAATTGATGATAATTCTTTATATAATTTATTTGTTCGTTTTTGTCTTCTAAATCGAGTAATTTTGTTAAACAAAGAGCAATATTCGTGGAGATAAAGTTTTCTTGTAGGAGTTTTTCTATAATCGGTCTTAAGATTCTTCTTTGTGTTAAGAAAATTCCATATTTTTTATTAGGATCGATTATTTCTATAAGATGGTTAGTTATTTGATTTTCCAAATTGTCTTTTCCTAAATAAATTAGGTAAATATTTTTGTCGAATCGTTTTATAAATTCGTAACGAGGAGTTTGTGTTATATTCAAGATTAGTTGATTTTTGAATATATTTACTGGTTTTTCAGAGATGGGAAGTCCCGAAGAAATATTTTCTTCTTGGGAGTGAATTGTATCACAACTTGAATGTCTTGGTGATTTAAATTTTAAATATTCTGATAGAAATTGATCAGGGTCGCCAGAGGAACTTTGAGCTTCTTGTTGTGGGTCATTATCAATTTCTATGTCTTCACTGAGATCAGTAACCATGGGGACCATTGAACTTGTTTCGTCATTTTCATCAACGTCGTTGTCATGTACATTTATTTCTATTCGTGATAATGCATCAGCGACATAGTTACTAGAACCCTTTAAATGTTTCATATCGAACTGATATTCATCTAATTTGATTTTCCAGCGTATTAAACGACCATTGGGAGTTTTAAGTTTTGCTAACCAAACAAGAGGATTATGGTCGGTTAATATGGTAAAATGTCTTCCATATAGATAAGGTCTAAAATGTTTTACAGAGTCTATAATGGACAACAATTCTTTCTCGATAGTCGAGTAGTTGCGTTCTGCGGAATTCAATGTTCTAGAGAAAAAGGCAATTGGTTTATTTTCTTGTGAAAGAACGGAACCTAAGGCTATATCAGATGCGTCGGTAGTTAAAGTGAAGGGTAGAGAAAAATCAGGATATACCAGAATTGGAGAGTTAATGATGAGTTCTTTACATTTTTCGAAGGCTTCTTCATATTCGGGAAGACAAATATCTATCTTTTCTTTCTTGCGAGTACACTTATTTAATGGGAACGTTATCTTCGCGAAATCTGGAATAAATCGTCTATAATAACCTATCAATCCAAGAAATGATTTAATCTCTTTAATGGTTTTAGGTATGGGGTATTTTTTAATTGCTTCAATTTTTGAAGGGTTTGGAGTTATTCCATGAGGAGTGACAGTATGCCCTAAGAATTCTACTTTTTTTGTGAGAAATTCACTTTTATCTATTTGTATTTTTAGATTTGCTATTGAAAGGGATTCGAATATTAGGTTTAGATCTATAAGGTGTTCATGTAAATTTTTTGAGAAAATTATGATATCATCCATATAGACAAAACATCTTTTATTTATATGAGGGGCTAAAACCTCATTCATTAAACGTTGAAACGTACTTGGGGCATTTTTGAGACCAAAGGGCATTCTTAAATACTCGTAATGTCCTTGGGGTACAGTGAATGCTGTTTTTTCGATAGAATCGGGATGCATCTTAATCTGATGGAAACCTTGAGATAAATCTAAACATGTAAAATATATGGCTTTTCCTAAGTTATCAAGTATTTCATCAACTCGTGGTAGTGGGAATTTGTCCTCCACAGTTTTTTCGTTCAACTTGCGAAAATCAATTACCATTCTATACTTTTTTTCACCGGAGGCGTCGGTTTTTTTTGGAACTATCCATACCGGGCTAGAGTAAGGGGAAATACTTGGACGTATAATTTTTTGATCCAATAATTTATCTATTTGTTTTTTTATTTCTTGTTGCAACATTTGGGGATGTCTAAAGCTTTTAGTGTATACTGGATTTTCGTCTTGTGTTCTAATATAATGTTTGGTATGCATGAAATAAATGAGAATACTTTTTGCAAACGGAAATGAGATTTTCTTTTTCCTCATTATTCAAGTGATTGGTACGAATTGTGTTAGCATCAAAACTACGTCTATTTTTAACATTTAAAGAAGTTTGGACATTGAAATTATTCAAGTTTTGTACTTCCAGTGGCTTTTCGAGGGGTGTGGTTAAAGGTACATCCGGTATTTCTATATGGCCGTTTATGACTTTATGTATCGACGGTGGTACGATTAAATTTTCCTGTATTTTTGTTTCAGGGAGATAAGCATACCCATCTTGTTGGTTAACTGGTATTAAATTACTTTTATTTTCTCCTAATTGAAAAGGGATAATAATATTATTTAACTTAATAATATTATCTTTGTAGTTTATTTGTGCATTAAGCTTATCGAGATCTTTGGAACCAATTAAGGCATCAAATTTATCGTGCCATTTAAATATACGAAATTTTACGTAATTATCAACGTTATATTCTTCAAATATTGGAATTTTTATATTTTGATCGCTATTAAATGTTGTAAATACCGATTTTATTGTAAAGTTTTCCTTGAAGAGAAGTTCTTTTGGAAAATTACTTACAAGTTCAGGATTAATAATAGAGTCGGATGCTCCGGAATCTATTAAGATTGTAATTTTTAATTTTGGCAAGAATATATAAGGTAGGTTAATATTATTCAAATTATTAAACTCAATTATGGGGGACCGTTTGGGAAGGCTTGTGGCTGAAAATTTGCCTGACTATTTTGTTGAGAATTCTTCCAAGCTTGAAATTCACGATATTCGGAATTGTCTTGTGGGTAGTCCTCTGTCTTAGGAGGTGATTCATTGTGATAATTAGCATCATAATTATTAGCCATTGAATCATCATTAGGATTATAAGTATTAGCAAAGTGATGATCTGATAAGTCATATTCTAAATTATGGAGATTTTGACGAATATTTTGTCTATTAGAAGTCGTTCTTGTGGACATTGGTTCCCAATGTTGATTATTTCTTATTTGTTGTATTGCGTCACGTTGGGGCGGTGTCAACTGTCGCGGAGGAAAATTTCTTTGATAATTATTCGAGTTTTGATTAAAATTATCGTTTCTATAATTATGTGGATTGAAATTAGGTCGAAATCTTTGTTGATTATTATTGAAATTATTAAACGGTCTGATCTGATTATTAAATTTATTAGATGGTCTAGAATTGTTTCGAACAAATTGTCTGTTTTGTGACGAACGAGACATAAGATTAGAATAGCGTTCACATTGTTCTAGACATTCATGTAACGTTCGAGGATTTGTATAATATACTGTTTCCCTATAAGGTGATTGTAATCCTGAAATAAAGGTTTTTAAAGCCTCAGTGATAAATGCCTTTTAAGGTAGCTATTTTCTGTGGGTCGCTATGTATAAGCTGAATATGTTTTATAAGAATATTGTATTTTGTATTAATGCGTAAGTGAAAATCTCTATAATGTTCATTCTGTCTTTGTCTTTCATTTTGTAGTTCATTAAATAATGTGTCTTCTGATTTTGTTTGACCAAATTGTTCTAAAAGAGCTTTCCGTATATTTTTCCATGTATTAAAAGAATCAGGAATAAAATCATGATAATTATTAGAAGTAATATACGTATGAGCTGTACCTTTTAGTTTACTCACTATGTGGAGATTTAACAAATGGACCTGTACATTTGAGCACATTGAAAACATACCCGATTCGAAAAGTTTAATTATATCATCAACTGTTATAATAAATGTAGATAAGGTATCATTTTCTTCTGGTGAAAAAATTGGAATAGTTTGACAAAAACTTTTTAATTGTTCATCCGTAATAACCGGAGGAGCCATTTCTAAATTTTCTCTATTTGATGATTGACTAGTTAGTTCAATATTTTTTTTAGAAATCGCAATTAGACTAAATTCAAGCAGTAATTGTTCTATATCACTATTCATATATAGTTATAGTTTAAACAAGAAATTAATTCCAACACTCAATTATTATGACCAAAGGGAAGTAAAAAGGAGATTCAGATTTTCCTAACAACCAAATAAAATATGCAACTTACCCAAATAGTAGCTTCATATCAGGCAGTAGGCAGGAACTTCTTATTACTTCTCCTTAGGATCTTCAAAATAGTCAGCAAAGTATTGAGATACACGGTGATAAACTGATCACCTCTGACTATCCTGTTCGCAGCGCCAATTAAATAATTTGATTGTAATTATAACTTTTTAAAAACAACTTTTATTTAAAAATGAATACAATATCATAGAATGAACAATTAACTGTTTAGAATTTAAAATAGAGTAACTTTCTGCTTGAAAGTTATGATTGGAAGTGTCTCCTTATCTTTGGGTGGCTGTATTTATATCGTTGTATTATCTTGATGACGACTCAAGGTCCAAGTTCCTTAATTTTAATTATGAACACATTTACATATTTTTCCATATTTAATATTTTTATTTTTAATTTTACCATGCCATCTGTTTTATGAACACCATTAATTGTTCTCAAATTAGTTTTCTTTATATAATCATTCTTCGTTTTTACATTAATTAGTTTGGCATTTATTAATGATATATTGGAGCCTGGATCATAAATCGCAGGTATTTCCAAAATATCATTTAACCTAATTTTGAGTTCAATCAATGGTGGCACTATTAGTTTTTTGGGTCATCGGTACTTAAATCTACATCTAAAGTTAAGTTATTTACTTGTTTCGTTTTGTAATTTTTATTTTCTGGATCTTTAAACCAGCATTCTGTTTCGGGGTGAAATATTGTTCCTTTGTTATTATCTTTGCATATTTTGCAAGGTGTTTTTTCTGTTTTTATCTTGAAGTCCGGTTTAATCTTTTTCGCTTCAAAATTTTTCTTCATGGTTAAATATTCTAATTTATTCAATTCATTATGTAAATCTTCAGATTTTCCTAAGTTTTCTCTATCAATTCTGTCCAATATGTAGTTGGGTAAACCCATAGCGATAAGATCCACAAGCGTATCACTATCCATAGTCTTCCTTACTTGTAATAAGAGTTTTTCTTTTTTTAGAGAATATTCTAGTAATGAACCTGTTTGGTATTTAAATGCTAAAGCATATTTTATTGGAGACCAACCTTTACTTGCAAATGTATTACGAAAATTGTCTCTCCATTCTTCCCATTCTGCTTTGATTGTAAGCTTAAAAAGTGTACAACTATAACAATCTACAGCACTTTTGTCCATGAATGACTTTAAAATAAATATATAAAAATTTTTTTCTCATCTTTTATTAATTCAAAGCGTTCACATTCTTTTTCAAAATTATTAATCCATTGATCCGCGTTTGAATTTTTACCATCAAATTTTTCAATAACAAATTCTTTAGCTAAATTCCCAATATTTATTTTTTTAGATTTTTCTTCATTTTTTTCTAATAGTTTTTCTAATAATTGTATCAATGGTTGTTCTGAGGTACTAGCCGTTACGTCACTATCTTCTTGTTTTTCAATTAACTCTTCCAAATACTCATCCTCAAATAGCACATTCCCTTCTTTATCATAATAACGGCCGTTTTCATAACAAATGCTTAAAGTTCACTTTAGCTAAAGTGACTTTATCACTTTAACTTCACTTAAAGTTGAATTATTTTCATAACATTTCTGTTCTGTTCCTTTAAGTAAAGTGTGATTTTACGTTTATCAAGAGAAGTTGGTATCAGTGACTATGACAGTTTCGAGATTGTTTCAATTGAAGTTGGGTTATGTTTATGTTTGTATTTTATTTTCATATTCGTGTTTATGCTTTCTTCTGATTTTCAACTTGAAATAAGTGTTATGGGTGAAGTAAATAGAAAAAGAGTTAGGGGTACAAATTTTACAACAGAAGAAGAATTGAATTTGGTAAAAATAACTGAAAAATATAAATCGATTATTGAGTGCAAAACTACGAACAACATTACGCCCAGCCAAAAGGTAAAGTAAACATTACACATAAGAAAGACATTGAGGATTTTTTCTAAATATGTTATTTTCATCAGGAACAGACATGGGTGACCATACAGAACGAATTTAATAGCTGCAATCCACCAAGAGCTCTTGCCCAATTAAAAAGTAAGTACGACAATATAAAGACCGGCACAAGAAAATATGCCGCAGCCCAAAGGCAAAACATCTATGTAACGGGTGGGGGCCCACCCGATCCAAACTTAAAAAAAAATGTGGTTTTTGAAGCAATGCTCAACATATTAAACATTAAAACTGTGTATGGACTTCAAAATGATGTTGACGATGATGGAATTTCTATACAAAAGGAACACTTACATCTTGATAATGAGAGTACCACAGAAAATGAGGTAACATTTTCTTGGGATATGGATGAACAGCCTGGTACATCAGTCTTATCTAGTCAAAATGTGAACGGTAGGTACTTGTTTGGGCTTTTTGACGTAACATACTTTTTCATGCTTTCCAAATAATATGCCTAAATTAGAAAAATTTTTAACTTTCAGTTGTGGAGGTGGATATTATACCAACTGTTGGGCAGAGTAGTCAGCAAAGCCAAATGCACGAAAGCAAAGAAGTGATTGATTGGTCATCTTACACTCCCAAAATGCTTGGAACAAAAAAGAACCGAAAACTATCGGTGATAGGCAAGCCTTCACCAGCAGCAAAAAAACAGGCAACCCTTTATAAAGCCAAAGAAGAATATTTAGCAGCTAAACTGAAATTTTTAGAAAATGATGACCTTAGGCGGGCTGAAGCACATAGAAATGATGAAAAAAGAAAGGTCAAAGCTTTTGAAAACGAGCAACGACGAAAGGAAGAAATTCATGCAGCAGAATTACAGCTACTGCAGAAAAAAATTAATTCTTTTATTAATGTACAAAAATAGGTAAATATTAAAATATAAAAAGTAAACAGTGTTATTATTGAGTAGAAAGATGTACATAACGATATATATTTTTTTATAGATTAAAATGTTGTTGAATAAATAGAGCTCTGTACTGATGACCGCTATTATTATTAACATTGTTATGTCCATTATTTTCTGGGGCGTTATTATCTTCATTAATAGGCTCTTCATCCATTAAAGGTTCATTCATTTCGATAGCCATATTATGGAGAACCGCTGTTGCTACAATTATTGTCATTGCTGTATCAAGGTTAACCCTTATACCTAGGGAAAGTACAGGAAAGCGTCTTTTCCATACACCATACTGTCTTTCTACTGTATTTCTAGTTCTTATTAATGACTCATTGTAAAGTCTTTCAGCCTCTGTATTTGTTTCCTGCAGAGGAGTCAAGAGATATGTTTGAACTCCATATCCAGAGTCTCCAATTAAATGGAACCTCCTAAATTGGCCTCCTTCAAAATTATTTTTCAATCGACTATTATTGAAAATAGTCTGATCATGAGCACTCCCTGGCCATCTCGCCACTATATTTCTTATTTTCAGATGACTGTCAGATACTGTCTGTACATTGAGGGAAAAATAGCCTTTCCTATTTCTAAAAATTTCGTTGTCTTCACCACCTGTAAAGAGTCTCAGGATAGATATCTACAAATATATTGGAATTTACAGATGTACTTACCTGGAGCTAATATTTTGATGTGGGTACAATCAATGGCACCACATAATTTGGGAAAATGGGCTATATCAAAAAAACCTAGAGCAGTTTCCTCAATTTCAGCTAAGGTGTGTGGCATTTTTATAAAATCTGGTTTCAGAGAAGCAATTATTCTGCTCACTTTGGCAACAATCCTAGATGCAGAAGCTGTTGAAACACCCATAAAATCTGCAACACTTATAAGCATGTTTCCTGTTGCATAGAATCGAAGTGTAAGCAGCAGTTGTGTTTCGGACCTAATAGCACCACCTCTACAAAACAATCATGAATAAGATTAATACGTATTGATGACAATTATTGAAACTGAACTTACTGAGTACACAAACTTTCAATTTGTTGTCTTATATGATGTAACAATTGTTGAACAGCAGGTTTGCTTAACCTGAATCTTTGGTAAAATTCTTCATCTGACCAATTATCAAAATCTGTTATTCTCCGTTTATATATTTTTGGTCTCCTAAAGATGAATATTTCCTCATCACTGTCGCTCTCGTTGCTGCTATCCTCAAAGGCTGATGACTCGGTATCTATTTCCATCTCAAGAGAATTTGTCCACAATACTGACACAACGAACTGAAAACTGTCTTAAATTTTGAGGTTAAAGTCGTCTAAAGTCGCGATTGTGTCCACTTCAACTTAAAGTCGACTTGAAGTTATAAAGTCTGTTATGAAATAGACTTTTATTTAAAGCTTACTTTAAAACTTAAAGTAGTGTTAAATTTTGTTATGAAAACGGCCGTAAGTTTCTTTCCATTCTTTATGTAAACTTACCCACACTTTTCTCACTTGATTTCTCAGTTTTAATGCTTTCTTTACCTTAGTGAATGCAGGAGTTTTCATAAACTCTTCATGGTTTTGTATACCAAAGTGGTCAAATGGAATTCTATATGTATGACCATCCTCTGTGGTAATTCTTGTGACACACAACACATTGGATTTTATATCTGATGCTTCTAGTAATTTGAAGTGAAACTGTAGCTTTTCCATCGTGGTATACAACGAGAATGTTGTTTTATAATGTTGATTATTTTTATTTTTAGGTTGGAATAATACACGAACTGTTTCTCTGTAAATAACAAAGATTTTTATTATTATATACAATATTTACAATCTATAATCTAGAATATTAATCCTACCTGTAAATGACAAAGAAACAACATTCAATGTTATTATTCACCAGATTGTTCTTAAATTACTTCACAATATCTTATATAACTGTATTCGGCATGTCTTAATTAATCATACTCGTTGACATGTGCCAATTTAACGATATGACGTATATTAGGAGATCTGATTTACCGACTTAATAACGCGCGCAATTCAATTAGACTAAAGATATTCCTTACATGTATTAATATTTACATCTGTCAGGTATACAGGATCTTTCACGTGCTTAAAAAAAATTGATAAATTAATTGATCTTTTCTATTAGAAAATAAGAAGGCCACTGGGAACCCCTCTCGGAATTCATCTAGTACTAAGATGGTAGTCATTTCAAAATCGTATGAGTTCAAACCATGTATTCCATTTACACATACAATATTCTCTGTAAATTTTTTAAACAATTCTTTTTGTACAGAGTTCATTATAATCAGACATATATCATTTTTATCCAAATTGTCAAGACAGTCTCCTTGTCTTTTGTAAAAAAGTACAGGATTATGGGCGCCTAATTGAATACATTCACTAACATACAATTTTACACTTGCAAAATCATTTTTATGCCTTTGTCCATCTTTTAAGGAAATATTGAAAGAAGTTTTTATGTCGTTTAATGTCTTTCATAGTTAACAGGCCATCTCTTTTTAGTGAAGTGTGTCCAATTTGTTGTCTAACTGTAAATGAAATACGGAAAAAAAATAAAGAAAGATAATGTAAAAAATTACATCCCTTCATTAGAACCAAGTATGATTTTTTTATTATATGATATTCATTTGAAATTTATATATTCCACAATTATTTACAAAAAATAGCAAATTTTTGTATTTCTCTTAATACATAGTAACATTTTCCTTTCAAAAATTGAATAGATGAGGCTTTTACTTGATGAAGATCCATTCTAAATGATGAAATAAAACAATTTAATTTGTTTAAATCTTCATTTTATTTTGAACTGACGTTCAAATTAAATTAGTGGCGCGTTTCGCTACACAGTAGCTTTTTTAAACTAGTGAAGATACAATGAAAAACTTTTAATTTATATAGTGCCTTAATACGGAATTCTAAGATATTGACAAAAGTAGTATAATATGTTTAAATGGGGATAAAGTACAAAAAGTGTCTAAATACGGAATTCTATGAATATTACAAAGGTATTGAAAAAGAGTACCTGGAAAATTTACCCACAACCATCACATCTTCTAGGTAAAAAGGTTGATTAAGGGAGAATGATTGATATCTATTTGGTCGTTAAGCAGATTACCTCAATATTTGTTTTTGTTAATCTCGAGGGCTTCTAAAAGATTTAATTTAAAGGATTTGGGTTCTACATGCAAAATTTCAAAATTTGAGTCGAAATTGTATTGGTTTGTTAATAGATGATTTGAATAGTTGGAATCTAATTTGTTGTTGTCATAGCTGCGTTTGAGTTCTGAAATTCTAGTTTAAAAGTTCCTAAAATTTCTACCTATATAAATTTTGTCACAGTTGTCGTTACCACATTTTACTTTATAAACACCTGATTTGTTTAATTTTGAGGATTTAGATTTGTTATTTTTAATGAATTTAGACAAATTGTAATCGGTTTTAAAGCAAATATTCATATTTAAAGATTCTAAAAATGATTTGATGTTTATGGATGGTGTTCCAAAGTATGTTAAGCTTTTAAATTGATTATTTTTATTTTAATCTGAATGATATGCTTGTTCTAAAGTGCGTTTCTTTATCTTTTTATTTATGATATTGTCAATTAAGTTTGGATCGTAATTATTATTAACTGTTATTTGTTTTATGATATTTAGTTCTTTGTTGAAATTATTAGTGTTTAATGGGACTGTTAAAAGTCTGTGTATCATACTATTGAAAGCTGCTAATTTATGACTGAATGGGAGGACCGAACTATTATGAATTGTGATGTATGTATGTGATGGTTTGCGAAATATAGAAAAATCATGTTTACTGTTTATATTTGAAATTGTAAATTAAATCTTTTAGAAGCCCCCGAGATTAACAAAAACAAATATTCAGGTAATCTGCTTAACGACCAAATAGATATCAATCATTCTCCCTTATTAAACCTTTTTACCTTTGTAATATTCGTAGAATTCCGTATTTAGCCACTTTTTGTACTTTATCCCCATTTAAACAATATTATAATACTTTTTTCTACGCCCATGTCCGTAAACGTCGAAAATCGCACTGTCAACATTCCTTATAAGTGACATTTAACAATAACATGCACGTAAAGAGATCTCATAACACACACGTGCGTTTGGATAAGAAAACTTAAATTTCTTTGTTTAATCAAATTGCAATGAAATTTTTATCTACGTACTACTTTATTTGGCCTATTTACATAAATTAAGTCAATTGGAAAACATAAAAGCTTTTAGCATTAGTGAAATATATTTTAGATTAAAAAAGTAATGGCCCTAAATGTCGGCAACACATTATACAATTTCTCAAAAAATAAGTTGCGTTTTTTTAGCAAGTTATGGAAATAAACGTCATGTCATTTATGCTGTCAATTTTTGTAACAAAATATAGTATCTACAGTGGCGGGTGGCTATGTGAATCACTCTCATAAAAATATAAATGACAACGCTTAACGAATATCGGAAGCGATTACCAATTATCAATCTTCATTTTCTGATATATCGTGCAGTTGCGATTTCCTTTATTTCATAGAAGAAAATAGATGGGCGTAGAAAAAGTATAGTACGTTACACGAGTTGTAATCCCATTAAGCACTCGTGAAATTTACGCACGAGCCGCGTAGCGGCGAGTAAACTTTTTCACTTTGTGCGTAATGGGTTACTTACAACTCTTGTTACGTAATATACTATTGTCAATATCTTAGAATTCCGTATTAAGCACTATATAAATTAAAAGTTTTTCATTGTATCTTCACTAGTTTGAAAAAGCTACTGTGTAGCGAAACGCGTCACTAATTTAATATGAACGTCAGTTCAAAATAAAATGAAGATTTAAACAAATTAAATTGTTTTATTTCATCATTTTCCTTTTACTTACTGTTGAGGTGTAACTCCTTGTATTAGTTGGGAAGCTACATTTTCAGGACAATTCTTGGACAAAGCAATGTGCTTTAAATCAATATCATGCCCATAATGTTCTCTAAAATATTGCGCAATAAATTGACCTGATTCAGTTTTTTTTTAACTATTTGGCTAGTGCAACCCAAATTTAATTTTGCTGTACCCTGAACTTTCTCATCACGCTTTCGAAGTTCTCGTGGCACTGATCTTGACTTGCCTGTAAAAAATGAAGTTTATTGTAGATACAAACAATTATTACCTATAAGCTTCTGAAATTGTGATCTATTATATAAAAAAATATTTATGCATACCGAAATTAAAATCTATAGTATATATTAACTCCATCACCTGATCTACTACAATTATAGTAAAACAATTGTGAGTTGTCCAAATTCTTTTTACCACCCATTTCCTTTGCATACTTTGAATTGTTTTCCATTTCTATGTTTTTTAACCATTCATGAAATTCTAAAAATAAAATATATGACAAAAATAAAATTCTACTTCTTAAATGCCATTCCTCTCTAAAGAAAAATGCGTAAACTAAAAAAATTAAGATATACCAATTTATTGAAAATTGAAAATTGTGCTGGTATTGCAAATGATTTCTTAGATCTTTATTATACAGGGTTAGTATAAAGTATGGAACCCCCTAAGTATCTCCTCAACGGTTTAATATTTTTGAATGAAATTGCTCATCCCCTTCTAAGAAGATCCAAGGAATTCAAAAATGCTATCAAATTGGATGTACCATTTCCGGTTAAACCGGAAATGCATATCAACTTTGTTATTTTAAATAGAACACCCTGTATATTTTTACATTTTTGAATTCCTGGTGAAATTCTGCATACAGTAAAACTTTCCATTCATATTTTTATTGAATAATTGAGGCTTTAATCAATAATTTATCGTTTTTGACTTAGTTAGCCATGGATGAAATGTCAAATGGTGAGTTAGGCAAACTTAATTTATGGAAACATCCTAAAAACTTGGCAACATAACAATTTATTTATTTTAACAAAAAATAACACAAATTAAGAAAATTATAATCAATGTTCAAAATTACGCCCTTCTGCTATTTGACAATATCCTAAACGGTCTTCAAATTCTCGTAAAGAATTTTGCAAAAATTCGTTCGCCACTTGCAGCAATAAGTTTCGTATGCGTAACTCTAAGTCATTTAAATTTGTGGGTCTACTTTTGTATACTTTATTTTTTAGATAAGCCCACAGAAAAAAATCGAGAGGAGTTAGATCAGGACTACGAGGTGTCCATTCGATAGCACCCCTACCCAAGCAGCAGAACCACGTTGAATAGACGTAGAATATACGTTTTGTCGATTATCGCGTGGAAAAAACGTCGATACCACGTAACAATGTCTTAGTGAAAGTGACGTCGAATCGTCACGTTGGATCAACGTCGAATCTTCACGTTGAATTAACGTCCAATCTTCACGTTGTTGAATTAACGTCGAATGCTCACTCGACATTTTTATTGTAGTTTTTTCAGAACCGTTCCAAAACATCTGCAGCAAAATTAAATTATATGCACACTAGTTCTGCTTATCGCTATTGCTTTGAAAGTTTTGAAACTGTTCTGAAACGAACCGAAACTACAATTGCTAAAGTTACACAGGTTTAATCAATAAATGATAATACATATACACGATACAAAAGATATATTTTTTTTTATTCAATACTAAATGAAACAAAATAATTCTAACAATCAGCTGTTATGTATGAAGCAGTGGGAACGATAGCCAGGATGAACTTGTTAGTGGAAATATCATACATTTAGCATCTACCTTATTAATGTGACAGAAAAAATTATTATTGCTCAAATTCTTTAAGCGAAATATGTTCAAGTATGTAGATCTGTAAGGATAAGAATAAAAAGATTCATACTGCTCAAACTTTCTTCCAATAAATAACCCATTTTTATTATCTACTATTATATTGTTTATTTTAACCCGGCGTTAGTCCTAGTAGCATTTTTTTGCCATTTTTCGGGCGGGAGCAATTTTCTCACAGCACAAAGAAGTGCATTTTTATAATATATTCTGAAATTTTAGGTAAAAAAAACACCTTATTTTATTAAATTCTTTATTAATAGAACAACAGTAATGTAAATTAAACAACTTTGTTAGTGTTCCTGAAGTCCATTTCCGGCACAAATATTACAAGTATAGGTGTGTTCTGTGCAAATAGCTCGTTCACAAGCAGTACAAGATTTCTTGGTGCGTCTATTTTTACGGCGAGGACATAATTGACAGAATCTTTCTTCATTTGGCTCTCTTGCTCTTTGCTGCAAAAATGGCAATCCAGCTACTTTGTGTATGGAGGCACGTAGGGGCAGACTCAAGTTTGGTATATTAGCACGTCCAGCATTTCGTTAATAGTGACATATTCTCCCACTTGATAGTTGGCTTTGCATCGTTCCACGAAATCATCAAATACCGTTCTGATGGGAGCCAGATTATCAGTTTTTAGGCGGTCTTTTCAGTCATCCTTATTATCAAACCGTAAAGCTTGTAAAAATTGATAAAATCTTCCTTTACTCATTGTAGCACTAAAGCAATCGGGTGAAGTACCATCGTTGGTCCATAGTTCATCAATATTGATATGGTGAGATTTCTTAATTCCAGCCAAATAAAGTAAACCCAGTAGAGCATTTATCTCGTCAAAATTAGTATCCTTACAGTCACGTTCACGGGAAAAACGATCACGTTTTAAACGTAGGTGATTATTGGTATATTGTACCATTCCTTGTATATCATGGTCGGGGAAAAAAAGCTTCCAACATTCTAAAGGAGTTTTTGAATTTCTAGCTACATTTTTTACACCAGGTAAATGTGTAACCAAGTTTCGACGTCTTGTGCTTTATCTTTCCCATAGTACATAGGAATGCCCTGTAAATTATTCTGTGGTACCTGTGCTACAACTGGAACTAGTTCTTCTAAATTTCCTTCATTGCCAGATTGCTCGTTGTCTGTATTGTGGCTACTGTGTTCACTGTTTACGTCACTTTCGGGGTCGTCTGCTCGTTGATTGTCATTTAGGTCTAAGAATATTTCATTTTCTTAAGGATCTATAGGAAAAAAAATTTTATTTACTAAAAAATGGCGATTCCGCAAACAACGATGTTTTTCTTACCTCGGTTATTTGCCTGATCAGCATGCAAAAGAGCTAATTCAAGTATGCGTCTAGCACGGTTCATAGTGACGCGGTTAGTCGCGCGATGAGAGAAATGCTCACTTAACGAGAACGTCGGAGAAAATTATCTTGTAAAAATCTAATGCGATGCACTCCGTAACACGCCTGCTGTCGTACTAAAGATAAAGGTTATTTAGGAGACTAGACGAGTCTACCCGTGATCCCCTCTACTATTTCATAAAATATCTGCGTTTTACCGAAAGCGTGAGCAGAAAGCTCATTTAGCGACTAACGCCGGGTTAATGACATCATTACTGGACGTAAGACAATAGCAATTTTTTTCGCGATATGATTCTATTGTATACATTACACTATCATAGATAATTTTTTTGAATTGTTTAAAATTATTGTACCTTTCATACTGCTCAACAAGTGGACCATCCCAATGTTGTACAAAGTATTGTTGTGCACAATTTGTGACTTCTTTAAGAGGCGCAGCACTGAAATAAGCTTCTTGAAGCCTTGAGTAAAGTTGTTCCAAGGGCTTATTAGAGGAACGTATGTATTTCTTGATTTCACCAAGAAAGTTTTCAAATGGAAAAGAGGAGATATTATCTAATAGGCCATACATTTCTGCTTCTTCACATAAATGAATAAGGGCATGAACATTATAGATCATGTATTTTAAACCATATATATGTCTACAATGCATTACAAAGTTGTCCATTATATGTTTCACATCGTTAATTTTTTGGAGATTCTTTTTAGATAATAAAACAGAAGAAGCAAAATGCAGTAAAAGGAAATGTTCATATATGGCAACATCAACAACATCTTTTAGTACAAGTGGACCAAAGTATAATAGAAACGACCTGAATTCAGTAGCTTTAAAACAAGCCACTTCTGATAAACTTCTGGGTTTTCTGTTAAATTCTGAAGTTACAAAAGAACCTATAGAAATTAAATGTTGTCATATTGTTGTAACCGATCTGCTTTGCAAACGAACGTTTAAATCTTCGGCTATCCAGCTCATTATTAATTTTCGCATAACTCCCAAGCACAGACAATGCATATAATCAATAGGGAATTGTGAAACCATACCAATACCTATTTCCAATAAAGGAGAGATTCCTGAATGATGATCTTCGTCGCTCTGGGCGACAAATGATCTATCAGTTCTTCTAACAGCTGAAGTAGATGGATAAATAACCCTTCTATCAGTGTATTCCCCTTCCTCCTCACACTTATCATAGGATGAATATCCTTCATGTGAATTGACACATTTTATATAAGCACGTGCCGGTGCATCGCATGTGAACTTTCATTTTGTATGTATTTGAATTAAAAATGAAGCCTCCAAAATTGACAACGGTGATGGTTTTGATTTACCACAAAAAACTCCAATTACAAAGGGTTTGCATTTTTCCTTGGCATTAACAATTAAACCTAGAATGGGCCAAAACTGAAAGGAAGAACTTTTAAATAATGGTAATCCGTCAATATTCAAAGATAAATATATACAGTTAGAAGTAAATGACAAGACAGTTGAAAGGCCTAGTCTTAAATAATTTTCCAAACCAAAATGAATATATTCGTATGTCTCTAGGTGCGTTCGGATGTCCATGCTAAGTTGAGGAATCTGTAATAATGTTTTTGAGGATAATGGTGAAATGGGATTTAATGGACATAGAATATGCAATAATTCTGATAATGCTGTATGTGTAACTTTGTTTTTAAAGCCCACTTTTTAAGTTTTTCCTTCAAATTACCAACTGGCTGGTTTGAGTTATTGAATTGATTTAATGATTTAATTCCATAGTTACAGAATCTGTAAGATCTAAGTCAGAGTCAGTACTTGAATAATTATGGTCACATCGTCCCCTTAGTGCAACAACTAGATAACTTCAAATTCATAGTTTTGAGGAAATCCAGTTTGAATATTCGAAACCCAAAAAAATACAACTGTCAAGTAATCAAAAATATTTTATATCTGTACAGATATGTTGTATATCAAAATCATGATTTGTCAATTTTGGGGAAAATTAGGATTATTATTTTTCCAGAATTTTATAAAACACTTGAGTTATCTAGTTGTTGCTGAAAAGATAGAAAAGTTATCTATTTTTAACCACTAGCAATTAAACGCAAATCATCTATTAAATAAAACTTTATTTGGAGAAAAAAACAATACTAGTTTTAATAAACTCCCAAAAGATTTAACTCAACTTAAATCTCAATATCACTGATGTCACTTTCGGAATCCGCTATGTTTTGAGGCCTTCTCCCTTGGTCTCCTTGGAATGGAAGACCTTCAAAAAATGCTTTATATTCGCTAGGCAGCGCCGGAGGATTTATTTTGAACAGAGACAAGTAGACATTAAATAAGAGAGCTCCTGAGCAGGACCCATGAGAGGGCACCTGAGCAGGACCCATGAGAGGGCACCTGAGCAAGACCCATGGGAGGGCACCTGAGCAGAACTGGTTGACCTACTTTCATTCTGTATATAATGAGATAGCCCCTGTCTGACCGCATATGACCTCTAAGATATTAATGAGCCAGTTGAACTTTTATGTAACAGGAGGGGGACAAGTATATTATACGGGGGCAAGTCAATTATGTTTTTGTATCAAAATGGAAGAATTGAAAGAAGCAGTGCAAACTTTAGTATATGCGTTTAACAAACAACAACAAATGTTTGATCGGGAGCAGATATATGGTAGGGGGAGAATATACACAGAGGAAGATTGTATGCAGCAGGTAAAGATGTATAGAAAGGAGCTGACGCTTGCAAAAAGTTTCTAAAAGGATTAATTTGCATTGTATGTTTAGTGCAGTTATTAAAACCCTTAGATTTGGAAAGATGGGTATATGAATACAATCACTTACTTCCTGAGGAACTCCGCTTCAAGAATGAGGATGAAGAATATGAAAAATATTATCATGAGATAAAAAAATCAGTGAAATATTGTGTTTTATTTTAGTTATGAAAGATGAATCGGCTATAGATATTTCAAATATCCATGTATATGTGAATTACAAGTCGTAAAAAATGATTGTGAATTATCATTAGGCCTTGTCTGGATGCAAAATAATAATAGGAATGTAACTGTGTAGATAAAATCATATAAAAGATTAAACAAGTTATTATTTTAACCAATTTAAAAAGTTCGCCATTTAATAATAATTCGTTTTCATTCATCAGTATGCTGGAGCAATTGAAATGTTTTAATTCGCGGTGAAAATAAAATTCTGATGTGAGACTAGTCTGCAAAGAAAGCAAGTTACCATTTTTGGAATAACACGGAAGATTCGATGAGATTTAAATTTATGTATGTCCTTTCAGAAGAAATGGATTGTTCAAGGATGGATAAGTAGTACCCGTATGTACTTGGAAAAACACACTGGGAACATGTAATCATTGAACTTAATTGAAATGAAATTCTGATGTTGGACTATTCTGCAAAGAAAGCAAGTTACCATTTTTGGAATAACACAGAAGATTTCGATGAGATTTAAATTTATGTATGTCATTTCAGAAGAAATGGATTGTTTCAAGGATGAATAAGTACCAAGTACCTGCATGTATTTGGAAGAACACACTGGGAACATGTTCTCATTAAAATAAATTGAAATGGTAATGCCGGGGTGACAGAACCCATCTTGAAAATAACTTGTTTACATTGCAGTATTGTAGATATATAAGAGCTAAAATTCAACTTGGAAGTATAGTTTATTTTATGTCGTGAAATGAGAAGTCGTATTAAAGTAAATATATTGAGTGATTACAGAAAAACAAGTGAACAAACAGAATTTGAAAAGATGAATACAATTAAAAAAAAGTATACCTATGATTATTAGAAGAGGACCTTCTGAGACAAAGTATCATATTAAAACAATAGATGATGACTGTTCATCACCAAATTCGATGATAATAATATCAGGAGAGAGTGAGGAATCTGAAGAAATCCAAAATCGGCCAGTGGAGGATATAAAAAACCAGCCATTGCAAAATTCTGAATATGATAATATTTCTATGGACGGAATTTTGGAAAATGAAATAGATCAACTCTTCCAACCACAAGGCTGGAATAGTGATTTAACAACTACAGAAGAAGCGTTGGATGAAACTCAATCGAATGTGAAAACAATGATAACGAACCATAGTGATAACGTGACCAAGTTCTTCGAATCTAATAAAATCTTTTTGAGTGAAAGTCAAGAACAGAAAATAAGTTTGAAATTGAAGATTGAAAAATACAAAAGAAAATATATAACAACAAAGCACCTCTTGGAAAAGTTAAATCATAATATAAAATTAGCGGAATCAATCAATCGTTTAAACCTATAAATTAAGTACAAAATATATTTTATCGTTTGGAATTTTTGAAAATGAAATAGATCAACTCCTCGAACCAGAAGACTGGACAACTACTGAAAATGCGTTGGATGAAACTCAATTGAATGTGAAAACAATGAAAAAAGATAAATAAATTTGAAATTGTTTAAACCTATAAATTATGTACCTATTTTCATTTCACGAGATAAAATAAGCTATCATATTATAACTAAATGTGGTTGATTTACCCTGTACATCCATTTAAAGTATATTTTTACAATATCGATATTTATAATTCGCTCTTTTTAACCAGTAACAAATCTATAAAATTAAGATATTTTATATATGTGAAAGAATCTTCAAGCGTTTCTTTTTATCAGCCTACAACTCTCGAATCCAATTCAATCGATATAACTTGTTTGTAACTGTATAATTAGTAGACACATTGCAATAACAGGGTCGGACTGACTTTTATGTAATATTGGAGTGGAAATTAAAGACGACATGAAATAAAGTATTTTATTCGATCAAACCCAAAAGTGTAGTGAAATAAAATCCACAGTTCTGGATATGTGACTAATGTCAAAAATTCATAAATTTTTATGTTGAAAATATAAAAAGACACAATTGAATAGATATTAAAATAAATTAAATATTAAGTTGCATTAAGAATAAAATGAAGTCAAAATAAAATCAGCATTACTGGATGTGTTACTAAATTTCAAAAATTTTAAATTTTTGAACAATACAAAAAGATACAATTGATTTAAAACAAATTTATGGCGCAATAATGTTAAAATGTTTGTTGTTGCACAAAAAACAATAATCAATTAAGCAGTATAAAAATAGTTCTTTTTCACAAATAGAACATCTAAAACATGATTCCGGTAAAGTTCCTGCGCTACCGGTAAAATGTTCACTAATATGTTGTGATTCTATGCTTTCACCATGAAATTCAAATCGAAAAAACAACAGGTACATAATCGATATTCACTTGTCGAATAATAGTATTGTAGGATACATATTGGTTTACCAAAACTGGCATTCATCCATTTCAGTGTTTACTGATTCAATATGGAACGATTTTCTATCAATATTTGAAGTTTCATATTCTTGTTCTGAATTACCGGAACTGATAACTGAATCAACTTCACTGTCTTCATCATCTGCTTCAAGGCCATTGTCGGCATTATCTTGGTTGTCTAACAAAACCGCAAAATCGATACTCTCATTATCACTACCCATAGTTTCTTCTTTTATTGCAATACAGTTTTGGGTTTGATACGTTTTGCGGCGATTAAACGTATTATATATAGAAATTCAGACATGCGCAAACAAGAGTAGTTAGGGCATGCGCAAAGGAAAGCACAATTCACAACAAAATCATTGATTTATTGGTAGATTTGTATTAAATATTTGTAGAGTATTCCAACGTCTTGTGTTATCTGTCTTGTTGTTGTTTTCTTTTTTGATTGATGGCTCAACATCCTTGGCATTTTTTCGCTTTATAGGTTCAGCCCAAACGAATTTACTAAAAGTATTGATTATTACAAGTATATATCCAAAACCTTTGTTAACGCTTTTATAATTATTCAGAATCGCCAAGTCAGCCTGAAGAAGATCGTGCAAACCTTTGACAATCACATGTCGTCTCTTGTAATTTTTACGAGCCGGACTATGCAATTCATTAACTACATCTCGCTTCACATTACTCATATTTTTGTAGAGCACACTGAATTACAAATTCAACGTGAAATTGATTGTAATTAGGGTTTAAAACAAACTGTAAAGTATCACCTTTTTCAACAAATTTATCAACCATACCGGATTGGTCAGATATTTTATTGTTATAGCGAATATATAGTCCATCAAAAGTGCATTTAAAATGTTCAACTTTTCCTGATACTGGTATCGTAAAAGTGCTTGTATTACAGTCTAAGACGTAAAAAAACTTGTCTTTTCCTTGACTACCATTTATCTTGAAAAAAATTTTGGTATGGAATTTATAGGGATCCCCAATATAAAAATTATCACTGAGGAGTGGTGCTGCTACAATTTCGTCAGAGGGTTTTAACGCTTGACTGCGAAGAAAGTGTTTATTGAACCTGTTAATCGGCATATTAAGATTGAATGGGCCATTTTTATCAAGGGGGTGCTATTTATTAAACTGTTTGCAACGGGCAAAGTAGGGTAAAATCAGCACACATATTATTTACAGAACCTACTTTAAATTCAATTTTATCGCCCTTTTTTATTTTCATGTTGGATAACTCATTATATTTATAAACCTTGCCATTTATCAAAACATCACCGTCACTCGAGTAGTGCTTACAGCTTTCGATAGAACCTTCAACAGGAAAAACGAAAGCAGTCCCTCCATTCTCTAAAACATACAAGGGATTTTTTGGTTTTTTTACCCCCATTAATCGAATGAAGCATGTACTAAAATATTCTTTTGGTGTGCAAATGTAAAAGGGTGTTTTAAGTATCGGTTCAGCGGTAGAAGGAACGTCTACACATTCTGAGGTGGAAAGGTAATGTTGGTTGAAATGATTTAACGGCATGTTAACGACTAAACAATTTATAAAGTAATCAAAGTATTTATGCAATTATACCACCCTCTCGCAATTCTTCAATGATAGATATAATTTCATTGTGATGACCTGTATTGCCTGCTGCTTGAGAAGCTACAAGTAATCGTAACCTATCAACTATTTCATTAAAATCATCAAAATATTTATAATCAATGGGTTTGTTATTGTAATCCATCATAGTCATCTACCCCCCAAGTTTTGACATTTTACGTGTCAGTACACCAGTTAATAGAGACCGAGGGGCCGTACCAGCCCTCGGTCTAATCGGATTTGGTTTTAGTTCAGGCTTAATGATGAATGTATATTTATCTTTAATATCATTAGGGAATGTTCTGATGGGTAAATCGGGATTATGTTCTCGACGAATAGCATTTGTTCGTTTAATAATATCTACATAATTATCCACATCTCGTTTAGTATATACAATAGGGTTTTTTTTTAAAAAGCAACTCGTACAACCCAGGTGTACCCAAATATGTTATATGCTTAACGACAATATCTTTGCCTTTAAAGTCCAGTTCAGAGTCACCAATGTAAAACTTTTCTTCGTTGGGATTATGAAAAACACCCAAAATATGATCATATACCCCTTCCGTATCTCGTATCATTCCCTCGATAAACTCTCTAGGAAGAGGTGTGTCAAACTCTTCAAAATTCTCTCTCAAAACGTTGGGGTGGGTGATTGTACGATAAAAATCACTTATGCTGTCATCGATAAATTGGTCTTGTCTGGTTCTATCTGGAATCTCCCCCGAATCATTTCGAGATTCATAAGTTGTTTCATCTGTTAAAAATCTCGTGTTGTCCTGGAAATTACTGTGAAAATCTGGATCATTATCGGACTCAAAAAATGCTATTTGATCGTAACGAGTTGTCGGTGATTTTTTAATGGTAATGTTACCTTTTGTCGGTGATATTTCTTGCTTAACAGGTTTCCCCAAAAACAAATTCTTCAAGAGGTTGGTATGATTTTTCCAATTTACTTTGAGACTCATGTCTCTGCTGTTTGAGAAGTTTATATTTCTTTTTAATATCTTGACGTGATTTTATGAGCTGTTTCCCTAATCGTTCATTCATTGTGACTAATAGATTTCACATTTTTGAGGACTTATATATACATCAAACCCTTTTAGATATTTTCCAGAGGATAATGCACAGTCCTTATCAATAACTAAAAATCCAAACTTATCTTTCCAACAAAACGATCCCATGTCTTTAAATTGTTGAAAACTCATGTCGATATTTGCATGGTCGTCAAAAATATGTTTCAGATTAGTGAAATCTTGGGGGAATACAATTAACAGATTAGCATTATCCCGAATTAGTTGTTTTGGAATCGCTGAATATGTTTGACATAAATAAAAACAATCGGTCTCTTTATGTCGACCAAAACAAAAATAATTTTTGATAATATTTTGGTCACAAGACGCCACATCGTCAAATATAACTATCTGTTTAATATTTTCGGGGAGCGGAAAATCTTCATCTTTTACTAAATTCTTGGTAACCGATCTCTCGTATGGGTTGTAGTAATAATCGCAGATATTGATATTTTGGTTGCTGCAGTGATTTCGAATATGAATAAACATTTTCATATTTCATACCATTAGGATGTTCCAACAAAGACGTTGATTTTACCACTTCCACTAGGTCCTACTATAAGTGTTCGTTTAGAAGTACCTCCAAATAAGACACCGTGACTAATTTCATTATTTCTAATGTCATAGTTTTTAACTGGTAAGGAAACTTGTTGTTTTACAAGCTTCATGTTGAAGACTGCTAGTATATAAAAAGAAACATACATATATAGGTGTTAGTATGAAAAATAAAGCAGTACCACTTGAACGTCGTAGGACGAGAGGTAAAGGGCTTGTTAATACATTAATAAATAAGCTCCCCTTTGAACTGCACGCCCCTGGGGGGTATCGGTATTTAGGTCCTGGAACGAAGATAGCAAAGAGATTAGCTCGAGGGGATAAACCAATAAATCCTTTAGACGAAGCAGCACTACAACACGATATAGCATATTCTCAGAGCAACGATCTAAGTGAACGCCACGTGGCTGATAAAATTATAGAAAACAAAGCTTGGGATCGTGTTAAATCTAAGGACGCTAAATTAGGTGAAAAAGTAGCTGCCTGGTTGACAACAACAGTTATGAAAGGAAAACGCAAAGTTGGAATGGGTCTCCGACGAAAACGTAAAACTAAGAAGCGTGTTATTAAACCACCTAAAATTGGAGGATTTTTAATCCCTTTGATTGGGGCTTCAGCTGCTGCCGGCGGCGGAGCTGCTGGTATCGCAAAAGCCGTGAACGACGCTAAAGCTAATAGAGAGCAATTAGCCGAGCAGCAGTGACATAATCTTGAAATGGAGCAAGCTGCTAAAGGTGGTAAAGGGTTATATTTAAGACCATATAAAGGATATGGAATGAGGCAAAGAAAACAAAAAATATGCAAAAAGGGGCGGGGTTTTTATTTAAACCCATATTCAAGAAACTCCCGATAAAATTACCTCAGCATATAATGACAGACTTTGAACTTGAAAAATATATAACGTTATTGAAAATTCCTTATTTTCGTGGTATATACATGCGTAATTCCTTACCTACAAAAATTAACAAATACGAGTCTGGTATTATCAACTTGGATACACAGCAAGGTGATGGAACACATTGGACAGCATATACAAAGAAGAGTAAAGATATTACAAATTTTGATAGCTATGGTAATTTACCACCACCATTAGAAGTCGTAATGTATTTTACAAGTAATGGAAAAGTAGACATCCACTTCAATTACGAAACAGTACAAAGATTAGGTTACCACTGTGGACAGTATTGTCTTAGATTTTTATATAGTCAGTATAACTGAGCAGGCAACTCATTTCATAACCAACTGTCCAAGATGTCGTATACTTTTACGTTAAGTGGGGAGTCATCAATTCTAAGTGGTGACTTTAACCCACCCATTTACTTAGATGAAAATTCCGAGTATGAGATAGGATTAGCTAATTTTGATACATTCAATAGTATTCCAAACGTAACTCAAACCAATAACGTATTAGTGTGGGGTCAGAAAAGTCAATACAGCTATATCATCCCTATAGGCTCCTATGAACTGGATAATATTATAGAATTAATTGAAAAAGAAATGTTAAATATAGCGGGTACTACAACCCACATTGTGTCAGATAGTCGAACAGGGTCTCTATCAATGAAAAGCACTAAAACTATAAATTTTACAGTTGATAATTAAATAGGGGATCTGTTGGGTTTCTCAAAAGTCTTTCTTGAACCGAATAAGGTAAATACCTCAACAAAAAAGATAAATATTTTAAAAGATAATACTATATGTATTGACTGCAACATTGCAGTCGAATCATTTTTAAATGGAGAACCAGTACACATTATACATCAGTTTTTCCCCCAAGTTCCCAGTGGGTATAAAATAGTGGAGCAACCTTTAACCATACTGTATTACCCTGTAAGCATTAAAACCATAAACAACATTACTGTTAGGGTTCTCGATCAAAGCGGTGATTCAATTGATTTTCAAAAAGAAACTATTACTGTTCGCTTACATCTTCGAAAAACTAATTGAAATGGTTTGGCAGTTTAATCGGATACATCCATATAAAAGCACATTTATTCACAATACTATCAGAAGAGTGAAAACCACAGCATTGTTAACGTCTACAAATCGAAAATTTTTACATTCTTTGGGTTTCAAAGTGTTGGTATAATGGAAGTTTTACATTTAACGGGTGAACCTTTTAGCGACACTACCATTGAAGACTATCAATTCCATACATACCAACCGTATTCTTCTGCTAACCTCAACTATAATGATGAAATAAGAATTCCAATTCAAGATCTAGAAGCTCATACTCTCCCCAGTAATTCAGTTCTGTACATAGAAGGGAAATTGCTGACTGATAAAAATACTGTTCCAACAAAATTTAATTTTATTAATAACGCTATTGCGTTTTTATTTAGAGAAATCAGATACGAGTTGAATGGTGTGATTATTGATGCTGTCCGACAAGTCGGAATAGCCACCACACTCAAAAATTATCTATCGTTAAGCGAAAATGAGAGTAAGCTGATGAATAATGGGGGGTGGTATCCAAACAATGGAAAAATTCTAACAGATTCCAATGGTAATTTTAATATATGTATTCCTCTAGAACTACTTATGGGTTTTTTGAGGATTTCAAGGAAATTATAATTAATATGAGACAAGAGTTGATTATAATTCGAGACAAAGACGACATTGATGTTGTAGTTGCTTCTGACGAGTCTGAGAAACCAAGATTGAGCTATTGTAAGTTTATTGGAATGTACCTCACATAGCTCCAAGCCTTAAAGAGCAATTAAAATTAAATAAAATTATTCATAGCAATATTGATCTACCAATTAAATTTCGGAGCTGGGAACTGATTGAATATCCTGCTCTTACTGATTCTTCAAGACATACATGGCAGGTCAAAACTACAACGAGAATAGAAACGCCCCGACATATTGTGGTAACATTCCAAAAGGGTAGAAAGGGCAAACTTTTGAAAGATATGAGTAAATTTGATCACAGTAACTTGACTTGACTAATTTACGTGTGTTTTTAAATTCTGAGTGTTATCCTTATCATGATTGACATCTAGATTTTGATAGTAATCATTTTGCCACTTTATATGAGATGTTTGCCAATTTTCAAGAAAGTTATTACCACATTCAAACTAATCAACCTATATTTAATCCAGAAGAATTTAAAAACAATTCTTCGATCGTTCATATCGACTGTTCTCGTCAAAAAGAGGTTTTACAGAGTGGTTCTATTGTTCTTAGAATGGAATTTGAAACCAGTAAAAATGTGGGTAATGATGTATCAGCATACTGTTTGATTATACATGAAAAAGAATTTTATTACAATCCCTTGACAAAAATTGTTAGACAAGTTTAATGCGCATGCGGTTATATTGTGTTAAAAGTCAACTACCACATGTAGTTTATTTATGTCCACTATGAGTTTTCGTCAACGACTCGAGCAGTATTTTATTAACTTGGCTAAACTCAAAGCCGATATTGAGTGGTATAAAAAGAAAAAGCATCTAGTTGAGCAATTTCAAAATTTACAAATATGAGTTTAGTGATGGATGTTCAGGGTTTTAGGATTGAAAACAATAAATTTATTGTGAAGGAATTTGCCGCATATAACGGAAATCAAGTTTGTCAATATGTGTTTAAACCACCATTACCTTTACGAATGCTGTCCCCCGATTTGCATAGACAGGCTGTTTGGCTCATGAAAAAGCATCACTCGATTGACTGGAATGTTGGTTTCACGCCAATACATCTGTTTGGTAGTATAGTAGCTGAATTAACAAAGGATGTTGACATGGTTTACGTTAAATGAAAAGAGAAAGCTGACTATATCAAAAAATATTCAACGACTCCAGTTTACAAATTTGAAGAACATCCCCCAGTTAATTCCTCTGAACCAAAATGTTTTTACCATAGTAACATTATTTGTATTTGCGCATTATCGAATGTATTTTTTTTATATGAAAACTTTATAATGAAATACTAAATAAAAAGAAAATAATATATCGACTTTCAATTAACCTTCAGACCTATTGCGCAAGCGTTTTCTTGTATATAAATGTAAAAACAGAGCTGGTTTTTCGTTAGTTTCATAATGCAGTGTATCAAGTGTGGTAAGCACTTTTCTAGAGCTTACAATCTTCGTCGACATCAGTTAGGTGGTTGTGAACGTGATGGTCTATCTTTTATTCCGAAGAAAAGACTTAGACCTATGAATATGGAAGTGTTGGAGACGGGCGTTACCAAGTAACATCACGCGTTCAAAACTAGAATAGCTTCCTATCGGTTCTCTATTCCAGATAAAAAGTCAAATTATACTGATTTTCGCAATGAGGTGAAACCTAAAGTTATATATGAAATACACGGATACTTGCAACAACATTATTCGTTAAAAAAATTTTTTGAGATATTCAGCATATACATAATACCAGAGAAGGAGATTTCAGATATAAAGTCCATGAATACTGCCAACAAAGTTGTGACTACATCAACCGATTTGAATAGTCAATATGATGAATTTAAAGATGAAATTACGAACCAGGCTTCAGAGTTTCAAGAAAAAGATAGTGGGTGGGCATTACAAGAAATAATGTTTTTAGATGTAAACATAAACCGATTTTCTGCAATTTCCGCTTCTTCTTACATCAGGTTGCCAATGACGATAATTAGAAAACAGGCTGTTTTGAATATTCGGAATAATGATAATGCATGTTTCGCTTGGTCTGTGAATGCAGCAGTATTTCAACCCGAAGGAGATCCAACGAAACCAGAATCTTACCCCCATTTTGATACCTTGCTAGATTTTACAGGAGTAGAGTTTCCAGTTACGCTGAAAGACATTACAAAATTCGAGAAATTGAATAATATATCTGTGAATGTTTATGGTTTGAAGATGGTAAAAGAACACATGAAGTTGTTGGACCCCTACATTTTACTTCAGAGCGGAAACCAACTCATGTTAACCTTTTATTGATATCTGATAGAGATGGAAACAATCATTATACTCTCATCAGGAATTTATCTAAATTACTGAGGAGCCAAAAAACATCACACAATGGGAGAACTTTCTTTTGTGATGGATGTCTACAAAGTTTTTCAAAAGAATTCAAATTACAACACCACCAAGAAAATGATTGTACTCACATATATACTAAGCTACCCATTGCTGACATTAAAATAAACAAGTGTGGAGAGTGGTTGCCAGAAAATACATTGAAATTTATCAACTTTGAAAAACAACTACAAGTGCCTTTTGTTATATACGCGGACTTTGAAAGTTTATTAAAGCCGAAAAATCACACAGAACCCCACGATGGTAAATCCTTCACAATTAAAGTGTGTGAACATGAGCCTTACTCGTTTGCTTTTTATGTAAAGTGTACATTTGATGATAGTTTATCCAAATTTGAAATTTATGAAGGTGCCGATGCAGCTCAAGTCTTCATACAAAAATTGGATTCAACAGTTCATGATTTATACAATAACCATCTTAAACATATTACACCAATGCTAACACTAACACAAGAAGAGCAACAAAGATATGACTCGGCTACCATTTGTCACATTTGTGAGAAGCCATTTGATGTGTTTGATAAAAAGGTTAGGGATCATTGTCATGTTACCGGAAAATTTACTAATTCGGCCCATAACTCTTGCAATTTAAATTATAAACTTCCAAAATGCATTAGCGAGTTTATGCATAATTTAAAAAACTACGATTGTCATTTATTTGTGAAAGAATTAACCACCAAAGGAGAAAACATCAACGTTTTACCCCAAACAAAGGAGAAGTATATATGCTTCTCAAAATCTATTTTAGTGGAAAAGTTTAGTGATCCAAAGATACGAAATGTGTATATGACAATGAAATTTGTTGACTCCTTTAGTTTCCTAGCTAGTTCCTTAGAAAAACTGGCTTCTACATTAAATCCTGAACAGTGTAATGAGGTACAAAAGTTTTTCCCACAACATTTTAATTTAATGAGACAAAAAGGTGTGTTGCCGTATTCGTATGTGTCATCATTTGATAACTACGTGAGCAGCAACTACCTTCTAAGGAACAGTTTTTTGATACCTTGAAAGGTGTCGATATTTCGGATGAGGAATATGCACGAGCTCTGCTAGTATGGGATACTTTCAACTGCACGACTATTAGCGATTATGCAAAGTTATATTTAAAAACAGATGTGTTGCTTCTTGCCGACGTCTTTGAGAATTTTTGCAAAGTTTGTCTTAAAGAATATAAATTGGATCCAGCTCACTACCTTACTGCTTCTTCCCTGAGTTGGGATGCGATGTGGATATGCTACATTTTTTCAAAAAAGGAATTCGAAGCGGAGTAGCTCAATGCTGCAAATGGAAAGCTGTAGCAAACAATAGATACATGGAAACCTTTGATGTAAACAAACCAGAAAGCTACATAATGTTTTTAGATGCCACAAACCTCTATGGTGCTGCAATGAAGGAATATCTACCATATGGCAACTTTAGGTGGTTAACTGAATCTAAAATTGAATTATTCGAGGTCGATACTATTGAAGATGATTCACCTAAAAGATATGTTTTGGAAGTTGACTTGGAGTATCCTACCTATCTGCATGATGCGCATAACGATCTTCCTTTCTGCCCGGAAAGTATCATCCCTCCAAAATCCAAATATTCGAAGCTAATACCGAACTTGTACGATAAAACCAAATATATCATACACTATCGTAACCTTAAACAGTGTTTAAGAAATGGTTTGAAATTAAAAAAGATTCACAGAGTTATCGAGTTTTCACAGTTTGCATGGTTAAAGACGTATATTGAACTTAACACCAATCTACGCAACAACGCCAAAAATGCCTTTGAAAAAGATTTGTTTAACTTTTAATCAATGCAATCTTTGGAAAAACAATGGAGAACGTGGAAAAACGAAAACGTATAATTCTGTCAAGTCATTGGGAAAACACCAGAGGATCCATAGGAGCAAAAACTTTAATTGCGAAACCGGAATTCAAATCTTGTACTGTGTTTAGTGATAATTTGGTGGCTATTCATCTAAATAAAATTAAAGTAGTGTATGATAAACCGTTGTATGTAGGATTTTCCGTTTTGGATATTTCAAAGAGTATAATATACGATTTTTATTATGATTATGTTAAACAAAAGTATGGTGATTCTGTTCAGTTGTGTTATACGGATACTGATTCTTTAGTGTTGGAAGTACGTACTGAAAACTTTTACAAAGACATGAAGGAAAATATTGAATATTTCGATACGTCCAATTATCAGAAAGATAATATTTATGACATTCCTAAAACAATATCTGTTGTCGGTAAAATGAAAGACGAGTTTGCTGGTGCTAAAGCCTATTGCGTTAAGTTATCAGAACGATTCAACAAGTCTGATATTTTAAAAAAAGCCAAAGGTATTTCTAAACATATCATTCAAACTCGACTCCATCTTAATGACTATAAACAAATTGTTGAAACTGGTGGGGTTGTATATAGAAAAATGTATGTTTTCATTTCCAACCTGCATACCATCCACACAGAATTGAAGAATAAGGTTACTATTTCTTCAAAGGATGATAAGAGGTATGTAATACCACATGACACAAATACTCTAGCATGGGGTCATTTTCTAATAAATCTATCTTCCAATTCTGGCACATTAGATGATCTTATACAAGGATTAGAAGAAGAAAAAGCGGTGGAGAATTTTTTCAGTGATGTAAATATAGAAGAATACTAAGATTCTACAGATTTTGATTCTTTGTATGATTTAGATGTTTAACAAAAAAATAAATGCTATTTATATACTTATTTCTTTTATTTCAACAAACGAAGGACAATTTTATAAAATATTGAAACAGTTACAATTGTAGAACATGTAGCTATATAATATATAAGTATGCGTATTTTTGTGCGTGCTTGAGATAACCTGGTGAGCTCCATACAACTGCAACCATTCGGAATCTTGGTAGTTTCCATTACCTTTGAAAAGACGCACTTCATATGTTGTACTATTGGTGGGTATATCAGCCTTTAGGGTTACCGCATTGTTTGGTGTATAAGATTCCTTTCGTATCCATTTTTCAGGCCAACTATCATTTTTTGTACCATTACAATCAAAACATACAAACACTTGTCTAATATTAGACGGATGTTGTATTAAAAGGTAGTTGCCAATAATAGCTTGCAATATTATAAACGTTGGAGTAAGCATATCGACTAATACTAAATAAATGATAACATGTTTAATCTTTTATATGATTTATATTTCTTGTATATTACATTCCTATGTCAGGCTGTGTTGGATAATAGCATGGGTTATATATTGTTGTATCAATCAACCCCTCTCCTACCAATTCACCAGAGTCATCCTTTTGTACATCACTATTTTTCACGATTTGCTGTTTTAATTCGCGGATACAGTTCACATTTATTATGTGTCTTTTATTTGTGTCTTTGATACACCAATATACCACATTTGCAGCGATACTAGCTAATCTTTGAGCACTGTAGTATAAACAGTCTGAATTAAAAATAAGCTCTGGTGTAACACACCTACTAGCTTCCATTTCTTTATTCACACTTTTTCTTTCTAATAATAATTTAATAACGCTGTGGATTCGTTACTTATATAATTAAATTTTCTGCTCTGCCACTCATATATACTAAACCTCAGCACATAATTGACTTGCCCCCGTATAATATACTTGTCCCCCTCCTGTTACAAAAAAAGTTCAACTGGCTCATTAATATCTTAGAGGTCATATGCGGTCAGACAGGTGCTCTCTCATTATATACAGAATGAAAGTAGGTTAACCAGTTCTGCTCAGGTGCCCTCCCATGGGTCTTGCTCAGGTGCCCTCTCATGGGTCCTGCTCAGGAGCTCTCTTATTTAATGTCTACTGAGACATAAGGTCGTCATACTTTTCTTTTTTAAGGGGCAGTTGACTTTGATACAAAGGCTCTATGTTATTATTTGATGAGGATATACGTGTTTTACGATTGCAATTAAGTCGTCTAAATTCCCCATCTTTGAACTTAATAATAAATGGCGTCGATTTTGAAAAGTTCAACCAGCACTTTTTCTGCCAACTGACCGACTTACGACTTCCATCTTCTTTTCTAAATATTAATTTCCGATCTGCATAGGTTTTCCAGTCAAGAATTTGATTATGTTTAACATCGTGAACCAAATAAGGTTTATCACCCCCTCTTCTGGCAGAGCGTGCTATAGTTTTCCAATCTGCAGGCCAGTTTGCTTTCCCAACTCTTTTTAATTCCGTAGATATAGCCGAGTGCATGGAATCACATTCCATCTCACTATGACCAACGACAAGAAATTTTAGTTCGATGGTTTTTCAAATGTGGAATTTCCTGAACCGCATTCAAGCACATAGCTGCCACATATTTGTGGAGATTTTGTCCTCCACATCTATCACTATAACAAATTATGTGTTCAAAGTTATCAGGTAATGACTTGAAATAGCTAAAAAGGCAACTAGCGATTTCACAACTGCCACGTTTACCTTCAACTTTACTCCACATGTAGCAGTCCCCTTGTTTAGAAACAACATTGTAAATAGTAAAATTGAACGATTTCAAACGATGTTTATAAAATAAGGCATTGTTCGACGGGACATTATGGTATTTTTACCCTGGTTTTTATTTAGACTAAACTCCAATAATCTGCTTTTAACAAGTTCTTATGGCAGTTACCATATTCTCAATTCAGCTGGCATGGACAGCAGGAAGAAGCATGACATATCTGACTCGTCAAAATTGCTTCCTACATTTTTTAGTTCTCGAATCACATTTTGAAAAATGCTCCTGCAAGTCCATGTTACTACTGTATTTAATAGAGATCAATTCTTTCAGCAAGTAGAATTTTTGAGCACGTGCATTTCTTATTAAAGATTCCTTCTAGTTTACTTATCATCTCAAATGCTATCTCATAATCCTTGATATACTCTAAATGGGTATCAGACACACCCTGTATAACAATAAAGCGTGTATGGTGATAATACACGCTTTATTGTTTACTTTTTGCCAAACTTCATTTCTTTCTGAGACATCTTTTAGGGCATATTTCAAATCCAACGCCTTCAGCACCGATGTTAATCTAAACCTCCAGTTTAAGATGGGATCAACATATTGTGTATCTTCTAAAGAAGTTAAGGGTTATACTATTTAAATTCAAGCGAATATGTAGTGTACTCAACTTTAAACAAAAAATAATAGTTTATAAGAATCTAGATGAATCTCACTTAAATTACGGTATTATAGGATGGGGTGGTTTAGCAAAAGGATATCTAACCCATCTAGAAATATTTCCAAAAAGGTTCTTAAGAACAATACCCGTTAGGGGTTATGATTGTTCCAGCAATGCACTCTATTCAGAAACAGGTATGTATGATATAAGATATAAGGTATTTTCTAAATGTAAGTATTGATCAATATACACATAACAACGAAATACAAGTATTAGGGCATGCATATGCCACACGAAACAAATCCACATATATTCCTCCACATATGAAAAAAACAATTGGTCAAAGAAGCTGTGCGTTCCTAAGACCCAGAATATATAACTTCTTACCTGTTGATATCAGAGATGAGACAACATTTTTTACATACAAAAGTAAAGTTAAAACCTTTTTGTCAAACACACCACGCGATTCAGTGCGTGAACTATTTGACAGGGCGTCGGCCCAGCTTTGTAGTGGAACGCTTCTAATGCGATAATTGCAACCAAGCCAGGTCGAGCGAGGTTAGTACCTGGATGGGTGACCACTGGGGAAACACAGTCGTAGAGCCCGTATAGCCTGCAGCGAAACACTTTAGATTACTAGGGTCAGTAGCATATCACAGCTCGCAGGCATTATACCAATGAGCACGAGGTATAATGTAGATATGCCGTCTTTCGGATGAGACGTAAAACCGAGGTCCCGAGTCCAAGATCCCTACCACTGGTTGGAACACTAGTGGATTCGGTAAAATTTCCGGTTAAGGGTAGAGTGCTCCCGGCGTCAGTGATTAGCCTGAGTTGCAGAAATAGACCGACGTTAAACAACCGAATAAAAAAAAACTATCAATGTTAAATCTCAAATCATAGAGAAACGATTTATATAATATGAAAGGTGTATATAAACTTGTACCTGTTTCTGTATTTGTATTTTAGTAAGTAGAATTTATGTCTATGTGTTATGTTTGATTTTAAATCGTAATTATCGCTGTATTTTCTAGAAATTTAAGTAACTTGTTTTATTTCGTGGTTTGCTAGGGTTTATTTGTATATTTGTAAAAAAAATTATTTATACAAAATTCTTGTATTATATCTTGTACAAATAAACATTATTATTATTAGTTATCAAATCCGGTTCCACAGAATGGAATTATTCCATGCTTATTTTCCGTTGCTGTACTACCACTTGCCATTTTAATAGGTGTACGTACAATCACTCACGTGTATACTTATAAACTTATATTTTACTTTACTCCACTCGCACTTCTATCAACACATTATTCTTCCTCTGCTAGCTTGCTGCTTGAGCCCATAACCATTTTTAGATTTAAATAAAAGATAGGCGAGATTGTGTGTTTTTAATATATTAAATAGAACTCAAATCCACATATGCTTTTACATTGTACACTCAACCTCATCACCTTGTAACCTCTTCAAAAAGAAGAACAGCCTCACAAAACTAGATTGACATTAGAGATGGGCGATATCAGTGATAATATTAACACATACAATGATTTAAACAGATTCAACAATAGTGTGTTTATATTTTTTAATATTCATTTCTTAATTCTTTTTAAATATATTTTATTGGCTTTGTAATTTAATTCTATTATTACCTGCATATATCTTAGTTTTCCCTTGTAAAATTTTATTCACATTTTTACACCAATTATGCAACAATGTTCTAATGGTAAATTTTATAATAAGTGTAATTATTTTTTCTTTATGAATGCTATAAGAATCTAAAAATTGAAAATTTACTGATTTGTAAATACATTAAGAGTATGAACCAAACATCTAGATTGTGGTTGTTGATCTAAGCAACAATTAATAATTTTAAAAATATCATAAAAACATAGCACAAAAGATGGAGTAGGATGAAGTAATCTTCTGGCCCATCCACTGCCATATTCTCTAGATGAAATTAAGTTATTTTCAGCCAAATCCTAGTTTTTGGAAAACATTGCCTCTTTACAAATGGAACAAGAAATACTTTTTTTATTTTTTTCAAAATGAATCCAGCTACTTAATTTGTTGATATTTGGTGTAATTTTTCAGAAAGTGAAATTTCCATACGTTCAGAGGATTTTAGAATAGTTGAACAATCAATGTTTTCAACATAAACATTGGTTAAGTTGTTATCAAAAAGTTTTTTTTAACGAAACAAACATATTCCTACAATTGTCATTTTCACAATTGAAAGATTTTTTATAGAATGAAAGTGCTGTATTGAAAAACAGTGTTTTGAAGATTCCTGTAAACTGTGATGCTGAAGGATTTGTGTTCAAAGTCCCTAAGCTTCTTAATTGGCCAAAAGTATTTTCTAAGGGATCCTGATTCAGACACCTCATTAAAAGGTAATTAAAACCTCCACATTTCAAAATTTTCCAAATGCTTAAAACATTTTTAATTACCAATGTCCAATTTCCTAAACTTGGAGGTCTTGCTTGATCCTTCTTATTTTTTTTTTGAAACATCATTGTTTGAAGAAGTGGTAAGGCTTCATTATTCCAAAAATTAATATGTTTGGAATTATCATCAAGGCCACATGTTCAATTTTAACGCCAAATTATTTAATTTTAATCAGTAATTGAAAAGTCACCAACTACTGGTCTACACAATGGATTTTGGTGACAGTACGCATCAAAATGGTATTTATTTTGCCGATATTTCAAATCGCGCATGGATTGATAGGTGTTGCCAAATTAGGTTGACACAAAATATTTTAATATTGCTTATTTAAAGTACTTAATAATATCTATTTACTTGCCATTATAATTAGGGAAGAAATAAAGCTATAATAGAAGTATTTTCCACGTGGTGTACTAATTTTGTTGTATTGTAATAATGATTTTTATCATTTCCGTTTCCACCATTTTTCATTTGGAATAGTGTTCTGACCTATAGTCTTTTTAGAAGGGTCTTAAGAATAGTTTATCGAGAAGGAGTACCTCGAGGCTCGGCCATTTTGGTAACTAGAAGAATCACCAGGTGCGTAAGGAACTTTTGATTTCTTTTGGAATTTTGTGCCCATCCTTAGTTGGGATAATTTCAAAAGTTGCACATAATAGTTTAGGAAAAATCCACATTTGGTAGTGTACATTGGTAGTGGTTTTCCCAAGAACATCTCTTTGGCGGATTTTATTTGCCGCTGGT
Organism: Lochmaea crataegi; assembly: GCA_947563755.1. Classification (NCBI taxonomy): domain Eukaryota; kingdom Metazoa; phylum Arthropoda; class Insecta; order Coleoptera; family Chrysomelidae; genus Lochmaea; species Lochmaea crataegi. The sequence continues at coordinate 30,962,278 of OX387436.1, forward strand.
GAAATTGCAGCTATAGATTTGATTCATATTCCAACTGGATATTAGGTCTTAAATTACTTACTCAGCTGATTGGACAATAAAAACCCCTAGGATCTCTGACCAGAAAGGGATTTTCCCCTTTTCAATCTATATTCTGCAATACATATAAGTTCAGCTAGTACTAATACCACATCGAGTCTCAGTCTTGGTTGGTTATGCAGATTCTACATTAGTCGACGTTGGCAGTTTGGTCCATTGCAGAGTTATTTAAATGCACTGGAGTATCTACAGGATGTCCCTCTGTTGTAAATTACAGACTTTACTGGATATCTCCGCAATTGGATACACGCAAGTTTAGTTTAATTTTTTTTGTGTTTTTTTACATACTAATGTTTATCGATCTATTCTGTTTATTTGTATTTTTTTTATTTCGTATGTTTACGGCATGGATAAAATACATTAGAGTAGTGACGCCTTGGTTTAACAGTCATTACTGTCGATCGGAATGATAACTTATTTTTTTAGGTATACTATGTAATATTTATTCGGATATAGCTATTAGCCAGCTTTACAACATTGTAAACGTTTACTAAGGTTGCGTATTTACAATCTAGTTTTCTCATCCTTAATTACAATAGCCGCGGCTGAGCTCATGCGTCGTCGCCTATCGGTTTCATACGAATTTTTGTAGTTCATCTGCCAACCATAGGTGTCGTATTTAACCAATAAAATACCGAGATTTAGTTTGTTAGGTTATGATACTTTTTCCATACTTATTGTTTTTTTTATATTTATAGTATTGCTAAGATAAGTTTACGCAGATACTGGATGAATACGCTGATATCTAATATTTATTTTTTTATTAAAATAATTCAGATTAAGTCAGCATTTTCTTATTTATATGGTAAACAATATCGAGTGGATTTGTAGTGGAAAGGGACTAGTCTTTTGATGAATTGATGACTAGTCCATTGTGCATTGGGTATTCGCTGCAATTTATCTGGCGCCCTTAAGATCCTATAGTTTACCGGACCACCCCTTCTCCGGCTTAAGAGTTACCGGTGCGAGTACCCCAACTGTCCTGGAAGCAGTTGGTCATTCAAGCCCCCATAATTCATAGATTTGTTATTTTTGCATATATTGGGAATTGTCGGTGGCACATGTTAATATTTTTCCTCGATTTGCATATTTAATGAGTCAAATAATCGATCAAAGAAAAATAGTAGCTCTGCTGTATCTTCGACATCATTCCCAATTATTTTCTCTGCATCTGCAAAAGATATAACTTCAAATATTATGATATACCAAGAACACAAAATCTTTAAAAAATATGTTGTATAAAAACTAACCTATTTGACTAGCCAACTGAAGTGTTGCAGCATACCTCTGACTGAAGATTTGAGCTGCATTCCTTACTATCATTTTTTTAATTTTATTCTCATATATATGCTCATCAGTTATATGAGGAAGAACTTATAAACCATCTATTGGCCCGTTATCATTTTCATATAACCTTTGAATATGTTCCCATTTTGCTGTTTTCTTTACACAGTTCTTCACATAAATCAAATTCTTTTTAATAAAGTTATTTCTCATTCCTTTTAATAGATGAGGAGGGTCTAATATTGAGAATATGAAATTGTCAACCTCAAAAGACCCATATTTATAATTATTTATGTTATTATTTTGTAAATAGTCATTTTTGGTATCCTTGATTAAACTATCAATGACACCCATATTATTTTGATCACAAATAACTGTTATGGGTTTCAAATTTATTTTTATCAGTTCCCTAATAACTTTGGTTAACAAATCTTTTATTTCAATGGTTTCTGCACCTCCTCTGCTAGAAAAGTGATAGGATATTGGAGATTTCCATTGCTTTTTTATTCCTCTAACCATGAACATCAACACATGATCTGCCATATAATTGTCCCTTATATTTTCTCCCATATCCTGAAAGCCTTCAATATATCCATGATATTCATTAAAATGAAGACCTGGGAAAATTGACATTTCATCAAATAACACAGCTACATATTTTTCAGGCGAGTCCATTGATTCTGTTGTTTCTTGAAGCGAGTCAAAAATTAATTTATTTATGCCTGGACCTCCAACAATTTTAGCCAAAAGCCGAGTCAGGGTAGATTTGCTGAGCAATATAAATATTTTTGAGAGAACTCCATAAGATTTTGCACTTTGCTTGTACAGTGACAATGCTTAAAACTTTTCATCCAGAGTAAAGCGTCTCAATTTTTTTGATTTGTTGGCTTCTCGAAATTGGCAACAAATTAACATGGCTGCCATGAGATTTGGATGTTCCATATTGGTTTCAAGATGATTTTGTTTTTGAAATTTCTCTGCATCGAAAAGCCTACGTTTGAATGATTTTCTAAGAGCTCTTTCTGAATTACATGATTTATGTAATTGTTTCACTGCAGCATACAATTTATTTTTTCTTGGAGTAATTGTCTGTTTAAAAATCCCGGATTTTTTCAAAATTTGCAATGGTGACAAAAATGTATCAGCAGGACAATCTTAAATTATTTATTCATTTAGATTCAAATGTTGCCACTTCAAGGTTATTATACAAGTAATATTAAACTTATCCTTACATTGGGCTATTTCTGAAGAACTTTCAGTACTCTCAGTGTTCATTTCAACATACATTAAGCTCATTTCAGATTTATTTGGCACATTAGCTTTCGCATAATTATGTTCTTGAAACAAAAGAGAAAATAAGTTTGTATAAATCAGTATCACAATTACATTTAATACATACCATTCCATAATGATGATAAAAATTATGGCACAGCTGATGAAACTTCCATAATTGGTACTAAATTAAACTCATCTAAAAAATAATACAAACTAGGTATAACATTTATGTGTATTAAACTTAAATAGTGATCTTACCATTCAAATATAATGTTGGGATAGCATTGGGGTGTAGTCTGTTAGATCTAGTTGAAATGTAGATGGGTTCAAAATGTTTATGGCAAATTCTTTTTGAATGGTACACTAATGAGGGGCATTTAATTCAGCATTGTCTATAGCCATCAGCCATCTTTTGAAACGTTCGAAATCTTTATGAGGATTTGGGAATAAATGCATTACATTGATGGATTCGCATTGTAAAACACCACATTTATTAAAAGGCATTCTCAAAACTTCACCAAACAAATATAACAAACTAAAACTGTAATTGGTAGAATTATCAAAAAAGCACAAATTACAAAAAGACAGTTTGTTCACATTCCAACCATAGGTAACTAAACTAAAATAGGCTAGGTACCAACATAAAAATATTTACTTTTGTATCTTTTACCTACTTAATTTCTATGTATGCTAACAAAGCCATCTAGGGCCCTTAGCGGATATTAAAAAATTGATTTGTCCTTGAGTCATCTGCGTGAACCGTCTATAGAATAGGTGATTTGTGATCTCGATAACTTTTTCTGAATTAGGCAATTCAAACCACGTGACCCAATATGGCGGTTGATGGCACACAAAACGACAATCGCCATAAGAACTCCATTGTCCGTTTGTTCGTTCGACAGTAAAAGTGTATTTTTGACAATTTTTTGAGCTTTACAGTCTTATTTTGTAATTGTGTCGTTCTCCAACGACATCGTTAACAAAGGATCGTCGCCAATGGTTTTGGTAACGTGAATTTTAACGATTATACCAAAAAAAGTCATTCTGTTGCGACTTCGTGACAAGTGACCTTGAAATATGCAAAGCGATAGGAAAATATACGTTTTTCAAAAAGCTAGTAGCACAAGGTCCCGATGTTTGAGAGGTAGACGAGCATTTCGTGTGAGAAAATGTACCACGTGATCCCTCCTTACTCTGTCAATATGCGTGAATTGGTATGCTTGAAATCAAGAGAATGTCATATACATTCTCATAGGAGCATTCTCTTGGATGATACCAATAGAGTAGGAGAGTAAACATGCGCAGATTACTTATATCGGCTTTACACATGCGTCGTTTGGAATAAATAAATAAATAAATAATTATCAGTTTCAGTCACCACGTTTCGGCAGAGACAGTTTTAATTTATGCTTGGATCTTGAATGAACAATTTTAATTTAAGAAGTATAAAATTCTTGTGAAGAAGATGAGTGACGACGAAATTATGTTTGATGTTTTAATTAATGATGTAATAGATGCTGAAGAACAAGTGGATGTCTATCATGGAAGAAATCATTTTCAACATGTAGTTTTATCAAACAATCTTTTTGTAAAGCATTTTAGGCTTAATAAAAATACATTTCAAAATTTATTACAGGATTTGACTGAATTACTTCAGCCACTTCAACGTAGAAGAGGAGCTTTGGACTTAAAAACAAAGGTTAATGAATAGAAATATAATTGTTATCCGTGAAACCTATTTATTTAATATATTATTGATATTATTTGGATTTAAATTGTATTCCAGCTGCTAGTTTCTTTGCTTTTTTATGCTCAAGGCAGTTACAAATCTGTTACTGGTTCAAATTTCTTTACCGGCATGCATCAATCAACGGTCAGTAGATGCATAAATGGAATAACAAATGCCTTAAACCATCAAAACATTGTTAGAAGATGGGTACAAAATATACGAGAAATGACTGTACGAAGAACAAGGTATAGTACCTATATATATATATATATATAGCTTTTAACATGTCTTCTCAAGATTATTTTTGTTGAAACAGTATACAATAGATTGTGTTTGCTGCATAATATGCAAGAATTAAACTCACTTGGTTGTAATGTTTATTAGATTTTTGAATATAACCTAATCTGATTTTTGTTTAATTTAATTTTTCAGATTTTACAACAATACACATATGCCAGGGGTTGTCGAAATCATCGATTGTACCCACGTGGCAATAGCTATGCCAGAGAATGATGAAAATATATTTGTTAATAGGAAGAATTACCATTCCTTAAATGTTCAGTTGGTAAGGCAAATATGAAAATATTGGTTGTCTCACGATTAACCCTAATCAAATTAATTTTTTTTACAGATATGTGACCAAAATTCTCAATGTAGATGCGAGTTTTCCAGGTAGCACTCATGATGCTTATATTTGGTCAGAGTCCAGAAACAACTTTTTTCTTTTGGCAGATTCAGGTTAAAAACAATACTTAAATCTATTTCTGTTAATTTAACTAATTTTTTTTTTCACTTGTAGGATGTGCACTTCGGCCATGGTTATTGACACCTCTCCGAGTGACTGAACCAGGTACACCAGAGGAAAGGTTTAATGTACAATTTAAATCTATAGGAAGCAAAATTGTACAATGCAATGGACTATTAAAAAATAATTGAATTTACTGTTTGGTCCCTTACTTTGTGGAATCTACTCAATATCGAAATAATTATCAATATCTTAGAGTTTTCATAATTGTTTCATTAAATAGTGGAATTAATTAGAAACACTTAGTCTCATTTAAAAAAGTATTTAAAAAAAGGTTTAGATGTTTGTTAAATCACAGGGTTCTGCATTATAAACCAAAGAATGCATCAAAAATAATTCTTGCATGTGTTGTCCTGAACTAGAAGAAGAGATTAATCAAAATCTGGATATAATGGATAATAATGGTTCAATTGTAGATAATGCTGTGGGCAATTTATACTTAATTGCTGACAGACAGTTAAGGGAAAATATTATTAATAATCATTTTAATTAACTTTGCCAAGTGCATGAACAATATTCATAAATTAGTTATTAGTGAAATAAAAATTGTTTTCTGAAACAAAATATTACTCTTATTAGGAACATACCACTGTCTTCATAGATAGGAACCCACATAAATAAAAAACAAATTTATTTATCAAATATTTTACTGTAACTCAATCGATAACTTGGACAAATGCATGAACAAATACTGTTAAAATTGGCAACCGTATATAACAACAAATTATTTTTATGAAACTAAAATTGTGGACTAAAACTAAGAAAATTTATATTAGGTACCTACATGTAAACTTAACTTAATTACTCTTTTCAAATTAAACTAAATGTTTCTAATTATTTCCACTATTGAATGAAAATTCTAAAATATTATTGATAATTAGTTCGATATTTGCATATCATCAAAATAATTATCAATAATATCTTAATATCTTAGAATTTCCATTAGTTTTTTCATTAAATAGTGGAATTAATTAGAAACGGTTAGTTTCATTTAAAAAAAGTGATATGAGTAGATTTCACAAAGTAAGGGTGTAAACAGTGAATTCAATTAACTTAATTATATCTAAAATTAAACTACCACATGCTATCTTAAATTAATTCAATGTTCCAAATGCCTCCACCAGGCATTTACATTTTTGTGTCCCTGATTTTTCTTCTCAGGTTTAGGTTAGAATTTACTAATGTTTGGCTATTATACATAGTTTGGATTTCATTTTTTTGGCTACCTGATTGAGATGTTTTTGAGTCAACTGTATCGATGACTCCAATCTAGTTGATTTTGCTGTTCTTTTCGTATGAAGAAATTTCATGTTGAAATCATGTTCAGTTTGCTACAAAAAATATATCCATTAAATCTTATTTCAAGAGAAAAAATGTATTATATATATGTTGTGAATAATTAAAATTATTTACAGTTCCAGTTACTTTCACTTCAGTTGACTTTTGTGTCAGTATATTTGGGGGGTTGTCTATTATATTTTCAGTGATGAATGTCTACAAATAAAATTTGATGCTACTGTTTACAAATTAAGATTAAGACGAAACAATACTTACCTCACAAATATTTTCTTCATTCTCAAATGAAAATTCAACTACAGATTTTCCCACACCCAAACCTTCAATCTGTTGTCGAGAAGTTAGGTCCAAAATATTGGTTTCTAGTTCAGACAGTACCTTTGGAGCTGAACCGCCTCCTGCTCCTTCCATGAATTTTTTCACTGTTGCATTTTTTCCTTTGGCATTTTTTTCATATCTTGCCAGGTCTACAAATATAACAATAGAGCATTTCATATATCATAATCTACTTTTAAATAGTGAATAATAAATGTGATAACAAAGATTTTCAGTTTTACCTGATTTTATTATTATAATGTAGGTTCACTACCTAAACGATGTAATATTCTATGGTATTTGTTTTACCTTTCTCCATTTTCTCCAATCCTTTTCTGCTCCGTTTGGAACTTTATTGAATGTCTTGCTTATATCCTCCCACAATAATTGTGCTTTTTTTACTGAGAATTGTGTGGTGAATTTACCACTTCTCAATTCTGGATGAATGCTCATAAATTCAACCAGCATGTGTTTTTGAGCATCATTAATATGAGATATTTACGAAAGGAAAAAAAAAATTAAACTTCCACAGAGACGAACCAAGCAGAGATAGGTAACTAAAATAAGACTAAAGGCCATTTGCACCACCTTCAGGTAAAACTTGAGTGACACTTAAATAGCTAAAGGGAAACTTGACCCTTTGCACCAAACGGTAAGTGTCACTTATCTGACACTAAGTTTCCCTTAATTTAAGCTGTAGTTAGACCGGCCCTCAAAGGTATTTAAGTGACACTTACATTTTTGGAAAATGCAAGCGAAGAGCTGAGTTAAAGAGAGAGGTAATAAAGCAAAGTATGTGCCAGTATGGAGTTATTACGATTAATACGTGACTTTGACGCGGTTGATGACGATATTGAGGTCCTCGAAATAATTGCATATGGACTACCTCGTCAAATTCGGACACGTTTTGACCATTTTCATGATTTTGACGATCTGTCGTTTTATAAAAGATTCCGTCTCACGAAACCTACTGTTTTACATTTATTAATATTGATTGAAGACCAATTAGAATATCCATATGATCGGTAAGGAGAATCTAACGACTACACATTGATGTTTATAATAATTTGTAGGAACAACTGCGTTTCCCCAATGAATCAGCTATTGATGACACTCAGATTTTATTCAGATTTGCAGTGTATTGTTGATTTTGGTGGTGTAGATGTATCGACTGCTTGTAAAATAATTCAAAGAGTCTTAGAAAGTATTGCTGCACTACGACCAGATTATATCAAATTTCCATTAACCATTGAGGAAGTGCATAAAGCTCAAAATGATTTCTACAATATCGCAAGATTTCCAAGAGTTATTGGTGCTATTGATGGCACTCACGTAAGAATTCAGTAACCTGGTATAACATTTTTCAAGTTATATATGTAAGTATCATATAACAGGTTGCTTATTAGGAGGTAATTATGCAGAAGTTTTCCGTAACATGAAAAACTACTTCTCTTTAAATGTGCAAGCGACATGTAATGCAGTAATGAAGATAATCGATTTAGTTTCAAGATGGCCAGGATCAACTCACGATGCAACAATATTCAATAATTGCAATAAAAAACTTGATTTTGAGGAAAATATGTATCCAAATTGTTTGATCTTAGGTTATATTTCAGGCCAACTACTTGTGAACAATTTATGAGACCATATTTATTTACCCCTCTTCATAATCCAGCAAGGGACGGAGAACGTTTATATAATGAATCCCACATCCGCACTCGTAGAATTATTGAAAAAACTTTTGGAGTTTGGAAAAGAAGGTTTCCTATACTGGCATACGGTTGCAGATTACGTGTTCCCAAATTATTAACAATTATTCTGGCTACAGCTGTACTTCACAATATAGCATGAATTATGGGAGAAGATGAACCACCTCTACCACCAGATGTTGGAGAACACATTTTACAACAATTAATAGAGAATGGTCAATTGGTTTCAATAAATATAATGAAAATGCAGGACCTGATCTGAGAAAAATATTGATAAATAATTACTTTGCTCAGTTATAGATAATATAATATATGTATGTTTTGAAATAAAAAAAATCCTACATAATTATTTTTTATTCAAAATTTCAGAACCTACATAATTAAATATATCCTTTGGAGGCAATGCTTTAATTTTTTCCAAAATTTCTTCCTTAACCTTTAACTACTCGCACCCCCATTTTTTAACATAAGTACTCGCTTGGTGTATAAAGTACACCACATGCAAAATGCCATTATGAGGTCACATATTCTTAATAAAAAATTATATATGACACTTAAACGTGTACTAAACATAGACGACAACAAAAACTCAAGAAAAAATTTTAAAATAAAAATATAATTAGACATAAGACAAAATTTTGGTATAAATCATAAAATGACAGAGTAGAAAAAGTTACTATTCACTTGACTCGCTATTATTGCTGTTCTTACAAGCATTACACGTAATTAACCTTTCCATGTGTTCCTTACATACTGGCCGGTGACAATTGTTACTCATGATCAGTGGCGGCTCCTCCATTAGGTCATTGGGCCATTAAAAAATAATTTTAAAAAATAATTGAATAAACATTTAAAAAAATAAAATATACCTACCTACTAAACATAAAAATTTACCTAAAACGTTATAAGACCCCCGTGTAAACGTTTTTCAAGACCCCCGTGTAAACGTATTCCGCGAAGTACTCGGCGAAAACCAAAATTGAAAAGCGGGCACGGATGACCTCAAAGCGTTATATGGGAACGGAATTTGCCGATCGCTGACGATCTTCGCGGCGTGAGAGAAACACGCCCGAAGGTTACATGTGTTGGGTCAAAAGCCCTGTTTGATATTGACTATGAATCGACTTAAAGAGATGAGTAGAGGGGTTGGCAGGCTATATTTTGATTTAAAGGAGAGCATTTGAAGCGAGAGTTTTAACGTAATAAGATGTTAATGTTTTTTTGATTACTTTTTTAAGGCTGTTTTTACACTTGTGTTTTAATTATTTGGTGTTATTTTATTCTACGCCTTTTATCATGTCTGTGGTGCAAATGGTTCAAAATTTGAGAACTAAAAGTGAACTAAATTTTGAAAAACTATTAAAACTAAAAGAAAGTGGTCGTCCTCTTCCAGAATTAAAAATTAAACAGACTAGCAAGGACAAGAACAAAGAAGTTCATCGCAATTTTCGCAGGTCTATGTATGATTTGTCTAATTGGATTTGCGGATGTGAAGTAAGTGATGCATTTTACTGTTTCGTTTGTCTGCTTTTTTTCTAATAATTCTCTGTGGTGTAAAAACGGTGTCCAAGACTTTAAACATTTAAAAGAGAAAATAGAAAAACATAGTTTATCGGCAGACCACATGAAATGTGCCGTGAGTTTTGCTACAATCGGTACTGTGGATATTCGTTCTCAATTAGACAATGCTTATAAACAATCCGTAAGAGTTTTTAATGAAAATGTGTCGAAAAACAGATATATTATAAATAAAATAATTGACTGTGTGAAATTTTGTGGGGCGTTTGAACTTGCTTTGCGAGGGCATGACGAGACAGAATCTTCTATAAACCCGGAACCCCGCTACGGCGGATAGGCCTCCGGAGGGCTGGTCAGTGTCGTTCCGTATTTTAAGATCTTGGTCACATCACCTATGACCCCCCTATCAAATTAACCACGAGCCGCCACTGCTCATGATTGTAGTCACCCTATTCTTTTTTCTCGCACAAAAAGAGCATCTCTCTCTAACTTTCCTGAGGTGGTTCCCCGTCCGTATCTTCTTCGATTCTATATCTGGCTAAGAACAGCTTCAATTCAGTAGACACATTTTGTAATGTAGAACGATGCATGAATTGTGGTTTCATCAAAGCCAGAGCTAATTTTTCTAGAAAAATTCGTCTATGTTTTTGTGCGGATAGGGTGTTTGTAGAATTTTACAAAATTTGGCTATTGATACCTGCTATATTCAACAATTGAAAAAATATTCCCAAAGGCCATCTCCTAGTTCTTCGGTTTACGGAGTATGTACAACACATCTTGTCGCCTGTATCAACTCCCCATTTTGTAGCATGTGTAATCCATTATAATTTCAGGTTTTTTGGTTTGTGGATTTATGGCAGAATCATTGTGCATTGTGGATATCAAAATCACCGATTTGTTTTTTAGGGACGTAGGAGACTATACACGTATCTTGTTGGAAACCAAAAACGGATGATTCTACCACTCTCGTGTTATTGGGCAAAAATTCCGTTGGTAGCTCTCGCTTGTTCTTCTTCAATGTACCTAGCATTGTTATCTTATCTTGTAAGAGTTCGCTGGCTGAGGGATAACTGGTATACCAATTATCACACGCTAGATTTCTATTGCTTCCTTTCACATCTTGAAGTAAGTGATGTACTATTGCTGTGGGTGTGTTTGGTAACTTGCACTTTCCTTCGGGTTGGGTACCACAATACACTTCCATGTTACTAACGTAAAAAGTTGTAGCATCACAAAGTATAAATGCTTTCAACCCATATTTGGAAGGTTTATTAGGGATGTAGTGAAGAAAGTTACAACGGCATCTGAATGCTATCAACATTTCATCAATCGTCACATATTCCCCCAACGTATAATGTTTTTTACAATTGTCTACAAAACTATCAAGAATATATCTAATAGCTGCTAACTATTATTGTTGATAAAAAGAATCGCTGATAATTCATACACGCTCGGAATATTTGTGATCCTGTACCATCTTTGGTCCATAGTTCTAAGAAGTGAGTATGGTTGCGTTTCTTACATCCAGATAAAAACAGCAAACCAATAAAAGCTAAAAGTTCTGTTTTCGTAATGTCCTTTGCATCTCTTTCTCGAGAATATCTTGTTCGACGTTTCGCAATTTACATGTTTGTAAACTGGACAATATGATCGATCATTTCGACATTGAAAAATTTCATGAACGAGCAAAGTTCATTATAAATATTTATTGAATTGCGACTTGGGCCTCGAACTATATTTATCAAATTTTTTGAAGAAGTTTTATTGTATTTACTTACTAGTTGCCTTTTCTTCCAAATGGTTTGCTTATCTTTTCCCACAAACAATTCAGTACTTTCAGATTCATCTGCCGAATCTTCCGTATAGCTTCCCTCTTGTTCGGAATCAGTCCAATGGCCACTTTCTTCTATATGTTCGTTATCTGAAATATCACTATTATCTGGTTCAGAATTTTGACATTCTCTTCTGAATCTGTGTCACAAATCACTTGACCAATATCTTCTAGCTCCTCAGCTGTTAGATTCCGTGGATTTCGAATCTTTTCACGATTCCTGCAGTAAAATATTCAATTATTTCAAGTGAATTTAGTAAATTTCGATTAGTAAATATTGTAAAAATAATCAAAAGTTGTAATAAATTAATGTAAAATTAAAAAAAACAAAGTTACTCACATAACTGCTCGCTTGGTGTATTTTGTACACACAAAAAAATTGATATAACTTCCTAACTGCTGAACGCCTGACGTAAAACTGATCGGTGTGCCGTCCCAAGATGTTAACCCAAGGATGCCTGAAGCGGCGCGAGCTGGGGTGCGCCCTGAAATAGATGGCATCAAATTTTGTGAAAGTGGTGAATTTCATACACCGTAGCGAGTAGTTAAAGGTTAATTTATATATCTAGCTCCAAAGAACGTTTTCGGAGTAAAAACTCCACTTCTTCTCTCTCCTCCTTGTTGTTGGTTCTCTTTTTCAAAGCCTGTAACTCCAGGTTGGCAACTTCCAACTTTGTTTGTGATAAATCATTGTATTGTTTTGTAATTATGCTGCTTGGGAGAGCACTTGATGTGGGTCTTCTTCGAGAAGTCCACTTTCTGAATGAAGCGTTTGGTGATTTCAGAAAGTCATTAGTACTCATAAAACCAGCTCCAGATGTTTCTACATGAGGGGGGACTGGGTTTACCACTTGCAACATAGAAAGTACTGGCCTCTTCAGCATCGATGGTGTGTAAGTTGCCCATGATTTGTCAATGTGATGCTAAAAATAATCAGTCAGTTAGATTCATACCACAAAAAATCAATTTTATTACCTCTGTTTCTTCACATGGTTCTCCAACCTCAATTATTATTCTTTCAGGTTCACATGTTTCTTCGGTTTGAGGTGGAACAATATTTGATTGAATATATTCTGGGGTTTCAAGTGGGACATTTGATTGAGCATCACAGTCAAAACTGTTTTCCAACCCGAGTACCGTTTTTTCATTCATGATGTCTAACGTTAACTCTATTGAGGGATCTTTCACAACATTTTTTTTTTTTTTTTTATTCGGTTATTTAACGTCGGTCTATTTCTGCAACTTAGGCTAATCACCGACGCCGGGAGCACTCTACCCCTAACCGGAAATTTTGCCGAATCCACTAGTGTTCCAACCAGTGGTAGGGATCTTTATCGAGCCCAACATCCATGGACTCGGGACCTCGGTTTTACGTCTCATCCGAAAGACGGCATATCTCCATTATACCTCGTGCTCATTGGTATAATGCCTGCGAGCTGTGATATGCTACTGACCCTAGTAATCTACGGTGCTTCGCTGCAGGCTGTACGGGCTCTACGACGGTGTTTCCCCAGCGGTCACCCATCCAAGTACTAACCGTGCTCGACCTTGCTTGGTTGTCATTATCGCTTCAGAAGCGTTCCACTACAAAGCTGGGCCGACGCCCCTTTCACAACATACCCCTCACCACCTCCTGTTCGGGTAAAGGAAGCTTTTTCTTTTGCAACATTCTTTCGCACTTCTTTCTTCAGATTCTTATACAGTTTTTTAGAGAATCCATATTGCGAAGATTTTGATTTGGGGTTATGGAATTAAAAGAAGACGTGATTCTCTTCCAGCTTGCTTCCTTTTCTCTCCACGTCACCGCATCAGTTTTCTTGCATTCAATTATATGCTTTTCTTGAAAAACTAAATTGAGCAGCAGTTGTTTTTCCTGCTCACTGTAATTAACACCTCGCTTCCTCTTTGCAGAATGGACTCCACGTGGTTCATCTTAAATATTTACAGTTATTTTAAGAATAGAAGAATTAATTATAGCTAAGTACTTACTATTTTCCATATCTATTTTTTTAATAGCATGTTTCTTTGTTTCTAGTGCCTTTTATAATTGTATTGTAATTCATAGAATCTACACTTATAATAATAAAAAAAGGGAAACTATAAACTAACCTAACTTTAAACTTAGATTGACAAATGCGACAAGCGACACTAATAAAAATGATCTTCGAAACATGGCCAGTGCCAATACAATAATGGAAAAATAACTATAAAATTCCAACGATGCCACATCTTCTTTAGTTTAAGTATTACTTAGTTAAACCAGGTCAAAATCTGATGCCCGTTTGCACCGCATTTTTAAGTATCACTTAAAGTTAAGTAGAACTTGAGATTATCATTTTGTTTGCACCGGCCGTTAATCTATGCTTAACATAGCAAAGCAACTTTAAGTCCTTCTCGGTCGGGTACTTAAGTAGTTTTTGGCGATAAATCGAGAATATATCCTTGAAATAACCTCAATTTTTTTTATGTTTGTGTGCAACTTGCAATATTTTGTTGGGTGGAATATTATCAGTGACTTGTTAATAATGGATTTGAGAATAAACGATATTTTTGGGGACGATTTAGATATTTTAGATATAATTGACCATGTATTTCCTAGATTAAGATATACACGGTCAGATTATTTTCACGAAATGGACGAATTTGATTTTTATAAACGGTTTAGGTTAACAAAACAGTTTTACAAGTATTAATTCAAATTGAAGAACGTTTGGAATTTGATAATGATGTGTAAGTTGATGTAAATTTCTGTTAAATATTGATAAACATAACAGTGTGGTTACATTATTTTTAGTGTGTCTCCTATAAACCAACTGCTAGTGACACTGTGTTTCTATGCTTCATCTGGTCATATTGTATCTATTGCTGACTTTGGAGGGATGCACTCATCAATGGCTTCAAGGATTATTGAATAGATGAGGCTTTTACTTGATGAAGATCCATACTAAATGATGAAATAAAACAATTTAATTTGTTTAAATCTCCATTTTATTTTAATACTGGTTTATTATATAATAGTGACTTTAATTTACGTTTTTGAACTTGGTACTTTTTGTGAATTAATGATCTAATTTTATCTCTTATCTCACGATCTAAAATGTCAAACTCTATGGGGTATATGTGATTGCTGTGAATGAATCACCTTAACATAAATACTAAAAATGTATCTCTTACTGTACTGATTGTTCTTGTCTTCTTTTAACCATTTTTTTTTGCCATGGATACTTGCTTTGATATATGAACTGCTGTTGTTGTCGGTCTTCAATTCAATATATTTCGGGAATACATGATTTCTGGAACACTGGCCGAGGAACCATAAATTTTGTGTACACACTGCACTCTTTAAAAGTAATTTAAAGTACCATATAGCCAAATAAAATGGAGATTTAAACAAATTAAATTGTTTTATTTCATCATCAAGGATTATTGTCAGAGTATCTGCTGCGCTTGCAGGATTGAGCCCTCAACACATAAAAATGCCCGAAACCCTTGAGGAGATACAGCAAGTGCAGAACAATTTTTTTGCTGTTGCTTCGTTCCCTAGAGTTATAGGAGCAATCGATTGTACACATGTTAAAATACAATCACCTGGTGGAGACGATGCTGAAGTTTTCAGGAACCGTAAAGGCTACTTTCCCTTGAATGTTCAAATCATATCAGATGCGAGGCTGCACAGTTTGGATCTTGTGGCCGGATGGCCTGGTTCAGCTCATGATGCTACAGTTGTTAATAATAGCAGAGTACTAGCTGGAGTAGAGAATGGTGAATTTCAAAATTCATTCTTATTAGTTAATTTTTTACAATTACAATTTAATTACAAAAATACAAGTGTAATTTTTTTAGGTGATAGTGGCTACCCACAAAGACCGTATCTCTTAACTCCATTACCCAATACTGTTACACGAGATTTATACAATTAATCCCATATAAGAACTCGAAATTCCGTTGAACGTCTATTTGGTAATTGGAAACGGAGATTTCCTGTGTTGGCATATGGAATGCGTCTGAAAATGAGTACCATCGTGTCTGTAATATGTGTAACTGGCGTTCTTCAAAATATTGCAAGAAAAATTAATGAAATGCAACCTTCATTACCGGATGACATAAATGTAAATGAGCTTGAAGCTTTAATTGGGCAGGGAAATATTATGGTGGCTCAGAATGAAAATGATAATAACGTAATAGTTAGAAATGTTTTGATAAATGATTATTTTGATAATTTATAGATAATTTATAGAATATATGGGATACTTGATATTTCACTACTCACTTGTGAAATCACCATTATCTACCTGAATATATCTAGCGACATTCTATTTTACTACCTATATTTGAGTATATAGGGTAGATATTCGAATAGTTTAGGTAGTGAAATTCAATTTCATCACCAAAGACAATATGAAAATACTGCATGCGCACTTTCATCTGAAAATTTTTATTTTCTCAACAAAAAACATAATATTCCTCTATTTGGACGTCACTAGCAGATATTTCTAATTGTACGTTAATAATTTCACTGACTAACCACTTATCGATTTTCTTTGATTGTAGCCTCATTTTTATTCTATTGATACCAATTTGACATTTAAAATTTTCATTTCAACTTTGGTGCCTCGTTAAAAAAGCTTGCTTTATAATAGCAATTGTCTCAGCCTGGGTATATAGTATACTATTATTTCCATTTATTACATTTTTTTTATTTGCATATTTTACATTAATTAAAACACTATTGATTATTGATTTATTTACTATTTACATAATATATACAAAATTAATTAATACTATAACACATAATAAATGAACAACTAAAATTATTAACTACAATCTATTTAATAAAAATAATTTTATTGTTGCTCTCTACGCATTTGTTTAAATTTCTTTTTTTTTATTTCTATGTCTAATAGTAGTGACTGTCGCATCAAATCTTGTTGCTCTTTCTGCCACTCTAATTGGTTTTTCCAATGCTGCCTTTCCACCTCTGCTATTGCAGCACGACGTGCAAGGAGGTCATCATACTTTTCTGCAAGAGCAGAAGACGTCAAGGAGCGGACAATTGTAGGTCGTCTTCTACTTGAGGACATCTTCTAAAAATGTTACAAACAATTATTTTTTATGTGTAAAAAAACAACTACCTGAGAAGTGGTAGTCTCAGAATCTTGAAGGCCTTTGCTCAAAGGCGTTGCTAACTGACTAGCTTTAGGGTGACTCCAATTTATCTCTTCGTCCTGTTCCTAAAAATTGAAAAAATATTAGTATCGATTTAATCCTATAAAAACTTATGTAGCTACAACATACATAATGATTTTCGGAAAAATAGTCATGTTCATCTAGTTTTCGTCTTTTGGCTGTACTCAATCCACCTGGTAATGGTTGCTCCTGTTAATGAAAAGTATTTTTAAAGAACTAATATGCAGTATTGTGATAACTACATTAGTGTGATTGTATTTTAATGAAACATTTTTGAAAAATTATACAAAAAGGACTTACATTAAAAATTTGAACAAATATACTCACACTATCATGTAATGTACAGTTTTGATTTTCATCGTCAACCACCTGTAAAAAAAATAAAATTGTTTTTCATGTAACAAGTAACATTTTTAAGTCAAGCAAGTTTTATTTATGTTTAATTAGTTTTATAAAAGCAGAATTATATACTCTTGTCTTAAAAAGGTTATGATATGTACTTTTATGACTTAAAGGCAATATTGTTTTATAGTATAGCTTTAACAAGAACTTTAAAGTATAGTCTTAACGGCCATTTTCATAATAAACTCCTGAAAGTCACTTTAGCTAAAGTTACTTCAAGAACTCAATAGTCACCCTTTTTCATAGGGCCATTCGCACCGATTATCCTTAAATGTCATACTTAACTAAGTGACACTTATAATTTAAGTGCAACGTCGTTCGCGCCGTACCACCCTTAGTTAAGTGGGAGATACCATTTGACAACGCTGCAATTTTTAAAATTCCCTTTTGAAAAAGAAGATCTTGACTGATCTTGTCAAGAATTAACGGCAATCGTTTGACACAACACGTGGTCGTTTGATATTGGTGTAATCTTTGGTTTTGATAAATATTTTTTCTTCGAGTTCCATTTAAGTACTGGTTTAAATATGAGCGGAGAAAAACGTTTTCGTGGAATAAATTTCACAACACGCAAAAATGATTATTGTTAGATATTATTAGCAAGTATAAGAATGTAATAGAAAATAAATAAAGTGATGCGGTATCCTGGAAAGATAAGCAGTTGAAGTGGGACAAAATATGCAATCAATTTAATGCCATGCTTCCGGAAAACGCATACCGAACGAAGGAATCATTAAAAAAATTCTACGAAAACATAAAAAAAAGTGATGAAAGACGTAGCTGACGAAAAATTAGAAATTTGTAAAACAGGTGGAGGTGTTAATAAAAAGATGACCCAGTTTATGATCCTTTCGACGGAGACAGTGAAGTAGTTATTTCATTTGAGAAAATATTTAATTTAAAGCATTTTAATAATTCACTTATTTTTTAGAATATGGTATGTGGTACAATCCAAAGTGGCCCCAGTACTTCAACATCGGGTTTTGGAGAAACACCTAAAAGGATGAGACCTGAAATTGAACATTTCCCTAATGAAAAAAATATTTAACTTATTTATAATATGGACAATAATTCATCGCAATCTACCTCAATGGTAAGATTATAATTGTGAAATAATTCTTTTTATTCTTAACTATGGGAGTAATCCTATTTTATTGGAATATTTCATTGTAGTGTCAAGAAACTAGTCGCTGTGATGAAAAAGAAAAAGTACAGGTAGATTGGGGTAACGTAACACCAGGAACCCATTTAAGAAAACCAACAGCACCAGTATTAGCAAATAATAATCGGTGGTCTAACAGAAGAAGTCCTGCATTAAAAAGTTTGTCTTCATCACAACTGACAGAGGAATATTCCAAGCTGGGAGCAGTGAAAAACGAGGTTTGGAATTTTGAAAAAGAGACCAAAATTATTGAACGGCAGCAAAAACAGGAACTATTTGAGTTACAAAAGAAAAATTTATGTAAATGAACTGAAAGAGCTACAAATAAAAAAAAAAAAATATGATATGACATTGTGAATTGAAATTTTCTTAAATCACGTTTAAAATGTTGGTTGTTGGTTAGGACGTAATAAAATATTCATTACATATGAAATGTATTTTTAATTATATGCCATGTCCATCTCACACAAAAATATTCTATAAAAATATATATATGTACTATATTGAATTTATCATCTCAAATGTGCAAAATAATTTACTGAACTGTCTCTGACGGTTAATCCAATATCCAGACGATTATTGACATGGTTTCCATTGGGTATATCTGGAACATTATTAGCTTCTAATGCTAATAAAAAATCCATAATATTTTCTGGAGGGGGTAGATCTTCGTTTAATCTCCTGCAAATATTGTTCAAAATACATGTGGCAACAATTATGGCCATTGTAGTATCTATTTTCAACCTTGAGCCATATGCAAGAATCGGAAATCTACGTTTTAAAACCCCAAAGTAACGTTATATCCAATTTCTGGTTCTAATTAGAGATTGGTTGTAAAGCTGTTCACCATTTGTAATAGGTTGATCTATGGGTGTCATAAGATATTTTTTGGTGTAGTATCCTCCATCACCTAAAATTATTTGTTATTAAATAGAGCCAAATAAGGTTTGATTCAGAAATAGAACTAACCAATTAGAATTAAATTAGGATAATTATTCAGTTCAAATTGTCTTCGCAGGCTATATAATCATGACAAGATCCAGGCCATCTCGCTACAACATCTGTAGCCTCTAGATTAGAACTACAAACCACTCGTACATTTATAGAAAAGAAATTTTTTCTGTTCAGAAAAACCTCTGCATCTTGTCCTCCTAAAAATCATAAAAATTGTAATATTCAGATTATTACAAATATATTAAAAATTACCAGGTGATTCAATTTTTACATGTGTGCAATCAATTGCTCCAATAGCACGTGGGAACCTGGCGATCTCATAAAATCCTGTTTGTGTTGTCAACTTTTCTTCATCTGTTTGAGGGAATTTTATAAATTGACGATAGCGAGAAGCTATAACTCTTGCTACTCTTTCAATAATGCGCCCTGCAGTCGCAGTATGCACCCCGCCAAAATCAGCTATTCCGGCCTGGTTTCTTGCAGTGGCACAAAATCGTGGAAATATTAGAAATTGATTCATGGGGGATTCGCAGTTATTCCTAAAAATGAATAGGTATCATCTTTATAAAGCTGGGATAAAATATAATTTTACTTACAAATCATGAGGATATTCTAATTCTGCTTCAATTTCCCCAAGAAAATTGTGAGTAGTTTCCTTCGCCATTCTAAATCTGAGAAAAAACATTCTAGGATCCAATGTATTAAAATAATCATTCCTTATATATAACTGTCTGGGTATGCCGTATTCAATTATATCAATGATTTCTAAATCGTCATCATCTTCTAACATTTCCATTTCGACAAGACAAATTACAAATACAAAGACGATGACAATATTCTCAAATCTAAACTGTCATAAATAAACTGAAATAAAATTCAAAATTAGTATTTCGAGGTTGAGTGGAACTTTAAGCCGAGGATATTCCGAGCTTTGTTAAGGTACCCTTAACGCCGCGTTAAGGATACCTATAAAAACGGTACGAACGACTAAGTGACACTTAACGTTTGAGTGTAACCGGTGCGAATGGCCCATAATCACCTTGTTTGGTTACTTTAAGTAAAGTTATGTGTTTACTTTTTGTGATGCATGATGGCAAACCTGATTGTCTAAATTTTAACAACTGGCTATCTTCACGTTAAAAGTTCTGTCATTTTTTTAAAGAAAATTACAGGTTAGAAGTGAAAACGTCTATATTGTTTACCATATTAAAAATATAAGCAACGATTAAAATGCAATCCTGTGCAATGAGTGTACCGAAAGTTCCTCAAAACGTTTAAGGGGGTCAAACTTCACTAAACAATAAGAATTATCGTTAGTTTCTTCGTCCGAGCTTGTTGCCATCATGGAGTCAGTTGAAATATCTGAATCTGTCGTGCCCATTACACTTTTTCAAATATTTCAATATTTATGTTATTCCAAAACACATGGATGACAAAACATAAAAATTTCATAGGTTAAAGTAGTTCTAAAGTGACGTGGAACCTCACTTTATAGTAAAAGTGACTTTAACGACTAAAGTGGTTTTATGGAAGTCACTGGACTGGTTTACAGTCGTAAAGTATTTTTAAAGTGCATTATGAAAATGGGCATAAATCCAAATTATCTCAAAAATATTGTATTCTTATTACTCTCCTATTAGTATCTTACAATTTGCAGTGATAGGGCAGTTTACTCTTATAATACTCCTAGAAATCATCTTGTTTTAATATTAGATTTATTGTAATTCCCTTAGGAAAGTTTTAAAGAGTGCAATATGCTTAGTTTTCTAGATAATAAACACTTGAAAGTTGTAATCTTAAAACTGATATAAATAAGTAAATTATAAGAGGTGAATAAGGCAGTATGGTTTTAAAAAGTACTCTTCAATAGGTAACCCAAGTTTTTAAGTAATCGAATAAGTGAATACATTTTTATATATACCATATCACAAAATGGCAACGTTTTTAGATAAATGGCTGAAAACTAACAAAAGTGGTAACTTTCACCGTAAGTGGAAAGAAAATAAACTAAAAAACAGTTTTAAATCTAAACGAGTCGTAAATACGTTTGTAAATACAATTTGTGATCTGTCTACTGATAATTTAAATAACGATTTTGAACCAGTGATTGTATTTGATTCAATTTCGAATTGTGAAGGAGAAAACTGGTCAATAGAACTGGAACATTGTAAAAACATAGGATCGGATGAGGATGAAGAATTTAATGAAGGTAAAAATAAAATTTTCATAACAGAATTAAGAACATGGGCAAATACAAAAATATTTCAATAAATTTGAATATTGATGGTTTGCCTCTTGGAAAGAGTACAAAAGACGAATTTTGGCCAATTCTTTTTAATATAAACGAAATGCCTCAATTAAAACCGATGATAATTGGTATTTATTGGGGTAAAGAAAAACCATCGGATCTTAATGGATTCTTTAATCAGTTTGTTGAGGAAATGATGGAAATGTTTAATTCTGGAATGACCATAAATGACCGGCTAATAAATATAAAAATTAGATGTTTTATTTGCGACTCTTCAGCTAGAGCTTTTATAAAAGGTAAGCAACTTATTTTCAAGATAAGGGTTTTTTGTAATAAGTATATGTTATTGGTTTTTAGGTGTGGCAAACTTTAATTCACAGAACGGTTGCCTGAAGCAATAATCGGTCAATATTCGTATATATCTCGTACAAATTATTATCCCCGTAGAATTTGTGAATAACGAACAAATAAAAAATTTCAAGAACAGAAGTACGGTGCACATCATAAGTGTAATTCGCCTTTACTACAATTACCTATCGATATGGTTCAAGATTTTCCTGTAGGAGATTCGCTTCACTTGTTGGATTTAGGAATTATGAAAAGATTGTTATATGGTTGGAGAGATGGAAATTTTGGAAATTATGGAAGTAAGTGGCCTGCGAGAACCACTCAAGAAATGTCATCATACTGTAACATGTCTATCGACCTGTTTCGATTTTACAGAATAAATCCTTTTAATTAGCGCTTCCAATTATAGTTCTGTGATCCCAAATTCTTCAACCCTGACCACCATAAGACAATTGACGTCTGCCAACGGACGCTTCCATTTTTTCCAACGCCACGTGAAACACCCCTTTCCGTTATCGACCGCCTACGGGGAAAGATCATCTTTCGCTATCTTTCATCTCTTGAGTACCTATCTTATGAATTTTGCTGTGGTAAGTTCTAAATCATAATTTATAATTGATAAGTTTCTTCTAAAGTACTGTCTGATATAATTTTCGTATGCATTCTTTATTTGTTTACAGAGATAGACGAAATTAAATTCAACACGTGGTCATAAACTGTTCTTTTATACTAATATGGTAGTTTTAAACCAAATATTCTTTTATAATTCACTGTTTTACTTTTATACAAACATTTTCAAGCTTTTTCAGTTGCGAAGTAACTCTTTTAATTATAAAATAACATTTTTATAATCTGTTAACCTATAAAATATTCTTTCGTAACGCCAGTGCCGGTTTCATATATTTCCTAAGCACGATATTTTTTCATATAACTAAATAAATAACTTTTTGCTATCATTAGTTTCTTTCGGATCATTAGTATATTTTTTTTAATTTAGCCGATAATTGCTATTTTTACTGTTTTAACATGGGACATATAATGTTGGAAAGCTTTCAGTAAATTAAATCAATTTTTTTGACTTTCAAATAACTGCCTTCTTTTCTTTAACCTGAAAAGCTGACCAACATAATGTGCCATTACATTCAAGTTCCTATAAATCCCTGATCCACCTGTACTTCTAGGTAAGCACAACCCCAAGAATATAACCCAAGGATATAACCCAAGAATATAACCCAAAGATATAACCCAAAGATATAACCCAAGAATATAACCCAAGAATATAACCCCAAGGATACAGCCCTAGATCAAAATACCGCCCTAGAACAGAACACATCAGTTCAGATCAATACCTGCCTACCTACTAAGTACCTAACAAATTCCAGAGTTCATTTCCTGTGGCAGAATAAATTTGTGTTAATTGTTTTTTATTTAATTATAAATCCTCAACTATATAAAAGTTGAGGGAGATTCCGCCCGGGGTAATTTTTAGTAAAGTTTTTATTATTAACTTTTATTTAAATTTTACAAGGCGTTTCTACCTTTTCCGCCTTAGTTTTTTCATTAGTATTTTTATCGTCAAAAAGGTAGTGGCGCCCTCAACTTTTACAACCTTCCTGTAACACTTGTGCAGCATAAACTTGGGGTCGAATCACCCTTGAGAGGAGTCTCTAGCCGGAGCCCTTCGAGCTGGTGCCCTTTAAGGTTACAGCCATTTACCGTTACAATAACTTATTACGATAAAACTTCCTTCAGAATTTCATCGAAAAGTTAGAAGACTTGATATGTTAGCATTTTGAAAAGGCGTGGAATTTAGAACATTTTTTCACTATATTGGAATAGTTGTTTTAAAACACTACTTACCGAAAGAAGTATATGAACATTTTTTGGTATTATTCTGTGCTATTACGATTTGTTCTTCTGAAAGATATAATAGTATTATAAATGTAGCTCGAATATTTTGTAGAATATTTTGGTGATTTATAGGGTGAAGATTATATTACTAGCAATGTTCACAATTTAAGCCATTTCCTGGACGAACTGAAAAAATTTGGGGTTTTGTCAACATTTACAACATATCCATTTGAAAATAAATTGTATACAATTAAAAATATTATTCGCTCGGGTCATAGACCTTTAGCTCAGATTGCTAAAAGATTGGGATAATTAAATGAGATTCCTTGTTTCAAAACACAGTGTTCAAAAAGTTCTCCTTTATTAAAAAAAACCAATAGAGAGAGTTTCTGACGAATGTAAAGAAAATGTTATGCACTTCACTTTTATATCGTTCAACGAATTTATATTAGAATGTAAGTATGAAAATCAGTGGTTTCTATCTAAAAACAATGAAATAGTGTGTTTAGAATCTGTTTTAAAACGTAGGTAATGATTCAGACATTGTTATATTTGGACGTACTTTAACTCACTCTGAAGATTTTTTTGTGACTCCAATTCATTCTTCAATTTTAAATATTTATAAGTGTTATTGTATTGAAAGTAGAATTAAGGAATTTTTCATTGACATTAAATGTAAATTAGTGGCAGTTGAAGATCATAAGTTACATTTCACTGTATTTATACATCTTCTACATAGTATGTAGAGCGGTACTAAGAGCGGTCAAAAACATCACTAGGAAAGACAAAATAAGAAACGACGCAGTGAGGCAAGAATTAAAAGTCGAGCCATTAATAACACACATAGAAAGACAACAACTGCGATGGTTCGGACACCTAGTTAGAATGGAAAGTAGCAGACAAACCAAAAGAATATGGCAAGCAAAAGCGTCTCAAAAGAGGACCAGAGGTAGACGCCATAGCTGAAAACTTGAAGAAGAGAAACAAAAGTTGGAAAGTAGCGAGAAGATTAGCACAAAACAAGAAAGAGTGGGCAGATGGAATCGTATTTTAAAAAACGAAATGTCAGTTTTTACAATTGTAGATAGGAACTAGTACCACACTTTCAGTTAAAATAGATTTATAATTTAGTTGTCATAATGAATTCATAACACCAACTTTAAATATTGTTTTAAAAATGAATTGTTTTCTTGTATTTTTGGGTTACTTTAGTTTTAGTTTATAATCTCACTTACAAGTAAGTTATAAAATTTGTCTAATGAAATTTAAAAAAAATTTTTGACCCGGTTTTCCTTTTTTGTAATATTTTAGCCTTGAAAATGGAAGCAAAGATTTCCGAAAGCTTGGTAATGTATAAAAGAGTTCACTTTAGTAAGTAATATATTTTGTGTTTTTGGCTGCTTTCCCCGTGAATGATAGAAAGAATTTTTTTTACTTAAAAAGATTTCTTTCTTAATTTTATTTTTTGACTAGTCAGCCGTGACTATTTGCCAGTTTTGGTATATATATATATATATATATATATATATATATATATCAGTACCCCAAAACCAAAGTATTCCAAGTCCAATTATTCATTTACGAGAAATTCCACTTTGAAGAATTTTTAAGTACATTTTATCTTCTGTAAAGTTTGAAATTCGCTAAGGCAGTTGGCAACTTTTTTTAGTTGTTCTGTTTTTTTTGTTGGTGTTGGACATGTAAAGTTAAAATTTGTACCATTTAATGTTTTTTTTGTATAACGGACTTGGAATAGTCTGGCTAAGAGAAAAATTTCAATTCATGGACTTGTCCTAATACCAAGTCCGGTTTATGGACTTGTCTTTATCCCAAGTCCGGTTTGTGGACACTGGTCCTTACGCCAAGTCCCGTTTATGAACTGGTCCTCATGCCAAGGCTGCAATATCAATAACGGTATTTGACTATTTGATTATTCAGGAAAGGTTGTTTCACTAAAGCATAGTCACGTTAGTTTTGAGTATTTTATAATTGAGTCATTATTAATAGAATTGAAGACGGGAGCAGGTAGTATTTGTTCAGATAAACTGATAGTTTAGTTTGTATAATATATTATTATTTATTAAAAGTCAGCTAAGTACTTACTTTCAACATGTTACATGCCATCATTAGAACTTCCTAAAATTGGTGACATATAAGATGTCACAAGTACTTGCTAATTTTTAATAAATAATAATATATACAAACTATCTGTTCATCTGAACAAATACTACCTGTTCCCGTCTTCAATTTTATAAAGTGTGAATAAGTCATACAGTAATATTTAATATTAGATAAAGACAAGTCTAAGTTGTAACAAAATCTTAAGAATTTCCTGATTCGTCGTGAGAATTTTCTTTTTCTTGTTTCAAACTGTTATAAAAGTTGTGAAATCGTGATGGTACCCATTGTAACAATTTTTGTAGGTGTTGATACTTTTTTGAAGATACAGGCCTTGATTCATTTCGTGGACAAGGAAGTTCATTTGGCATGTTCAAAGATCTCCTTGTTTTTCTGTTTAAGTCGACGACAAAATATTATTCGTTGAAATTATCTGTTTTATAATATAGCATGCCAGGACTTTCTCTTCGTATCTGCAATTGTACAGCATTTGAGATCAAAAAATTCGTACCACATTCGGTTTTTTTCCTCAATACATAAACTGCATTGGGTCCTTCATACATACATCCAAAATTTCTGAAATCTTCAGTTTCCATGGACACAACATTCAGTTGTGTTTTGGAGCCACATAATCGCACAAGTTGTTGCCAATCCCACGGTGTTATTATTTGGAATTGCGGACTCTTCTTTCTTTCACGCTCGATTACAGAATGTACTGTGTCAGCTCCCATGTGCGTATGTCCCCTGGCTAAGAATTTGTGAGTTATCATCTGAAGATTTGGTTTAAGATTCATTATCCAAAAATAACACATTACTACCAACATATTCCTATTTTGACTGGGGCAATTGTCAGACCATAATGTAAGATGATTAATGTTGTCACCCACATTCTCAAGAGCCCACTTTACAATGCATGACGCCACTTCGTTTCCTCCCCTTCCAGAAATGCTTTCATCCCACATCATACAGAATGAATTTTGCAAAGTGGCGTCGTGAATTGTCAGATTATAGGTCCATCGTTTCAACGAATAAAAGCTTTGACTGTTGTGGAGGTCTGGAGTTGGCAAACACTTCTGTAAATCAATCATTACCACTTTTTGATTTATATTATCCCTAGACTTTTTTTTGTCTTCACTTTTTAGTTTGTATCTGTTGGACGCATCAGTCAAATGTTTATCATATTCCGTTTGAATATTTTGTCTTGTTTCTGGCAACGATTCCTGAAGCTGAAGCTTGAAATTGTCACATATATCACATGTGTCTGTATCAGGGCTCTTGAAGGAATAATTGAATTCATAATTAAAAATTTCAGAGTATAGCCATTCTTTTGCAATCATCCCTTGTGGCACTCCCTTTTCTTGGCATTCTTCAAAATAAACGTTATTCATTCTTGATAAATTCAAATGATTACCCAAGTACTGTTTCTTTGTTTTTCACGAGAATAATGGGATTCATATGCCGGAAATTTGCAAATATGGTCTCTTACAGTGTTTCTAACCTCCTCTGGAATTTTATTTGAGGGGGGGTGTTTTCCTCTTTTGTCAGGTGTGAGAATTCCACCTTCCTTTTGCTTTTTTACAGCTGTCTCAACAGTTTGTTTTGAGATGCTTAAGGTATTCAAAAAAAATGTCTTGCAAATTTTTACTTTCCGACCGTCTATTTCGAAATGGTACCCGTTCATATACTGTCGCTGGCTTCTTCTCTCACCAGTTCGTTCTCTACATCTCTGTAATGGCACTTGTTCTACATTTGATGCAATAAATTGACGCCTTGTCTCAAGTGACTATTGTGAACTCCAAAACTGACTGTGAATATCTTGTCTTTTTTGCTCACTTATCTTAGATTTGCATCTTAGTTTGCAGCTGTCACTACAAGGCGGCTGAATTGTTTTTGCAACTATTACTTTTTTTTGGTGCTATACTCTAATCCACAATGTTTTCTCATTTTTTGAACGTTTTTCTTCCACATTTTAGGATTTGCTTTTCGTTTTCGAGATTTTCGTTCTTCAGCGTCGTTGTTAGAAGCAGAAGACTCGCTATCAGTTACCTCTACGGTTTCGGTATTATAGGAAGGGTCAGCAATATCATCATCGCTATCGAAATCAGATGATGTTGGAGTTATGTGTACAGGTTCTTTTATATCGCCAGTGACACATTCAACAGATTCGCCCATTATTGCATCTGCAGTAATATGTGAGGGCTTCTCATTAATATGCTCGTTTTCATAAGATCTAAGGTCAAAATTTCCATTTTTATTTGCGGAAACTTTTAATTCTTCTGTTTTGTCAGTGAGAGACGTTAAGGATTGATGTTCAGTTTCATCAGATTTTTGGACAGATACTTTTTCTGTTCCGATATTGTTATAGGTAATAACATCAACATCTGAAGGCAGAACCGACAAAGCAGGAGCTGAATGAGTTGGATTCTCACTAATTTCTGAAAAATGAAAAATCGGCATATATAAAAATGCGTCGGAAAACCAAATAAGTTTTAAACAGTGTGTTTTTACATAAAAACAAATATTATTTCAAAGTTTGAGTCACCACGTATACTTAATAATGAATTCAGCCTCAGTTCAAGAGTAATTTATTAAAAAAAATTACGATCCTTTAAGAAAGCAGAAAATGTACAAATTATTAAATATTCCATTTCCATGCTAAAGCTGTGGTAAAATATTTCAAGTCCACAACCAACAGGTTAGAGGACTTAATAAAGTAAAAACACAAAAATATTGACAACAACCATTAATCTGGATTAGGAGTATACATATAATTATGTCATATAAGTAGTGAATAACAAACTAAACATACCTTGTTTTCCTTTTGGAAAAAGCCTGTCCATTACTAAACCATCTTCTTTTTTCTTTGCCATATCTAATATTTTTTGTGCCCTGTTAGACATTTTTAATTTTTACACTTGAAATTGAAATAAATTATAATATATCACGGTTTTTATAACTCAACTCTACCTACAGTCCGTACACATTGAAGAATAAACTTGGAATGGACTTAGCACATAAACAAGATTCAGCTTGTCTGAGATAAAAAAGGTTAACTGGACTTGACCTAGTTTAGATCTATGTATCAACTGGACTTAGACATATTTCATAAATGTCTAAAATTCAAACCTAAGGATATATTTCAAATTTGAAAACAGGATTATATTCCTTATGAATTTATTGAGGACTTGGCATAAATATCTCATTTTGGGCAAATTTGGACTTGGAATACTTTGGCTCGGACATACAGATATATATATATGTATAAATATACAAGGACAGGAATATTGGGGAAGCGGCAAAATTGTACTCTTTACACTATTTTCCAAGCTTTCGGAATATCTTTATTTCCATTCTCAAGGACAGCATTCGAGATTGTATTACAAGTTGTTTTAAATGGTAAATACATCTAATAATAATTTGGATTTGAATTTAAAAATAAATAAATGTCAAAATCGTTTGCTTATAGAATAAGAAATAGTATACAATTATAACTAACCTATATCTAAAAATATCAAGATTGGCTAGGTTCGTCTTCTTTTTTTTTATTTGTTTGATGTTATTTTAACCTCAAATGTTTGAAATAGAAGAATTTGAAATTTGATGACACTCATGCTCCCTATCAATAGCCAAAAGGTAGTAATAAATATCACTCAAATTTTTATGATCACTCTTTCTATTGATGATATTTTGTTCTTGAGATATGTGAGCCATTTCCAAGAAAAGTCTTTTTTTGATATTTGATTGTATATCTAAAATACTGACAGAATCAAAATCCATAATATGGTCTTTATCAATTATATGTTTGGCCAAAGCACATCTATCGGGATATAATCTGGAATCACTTTTATGGAGAGAAATTCGGTTTTTTAATTTTTGGCTAGTGTGATCAATATATTTATTCTCGCAATTTCTACAAGGGATACAGTATACTACATTTGAAAGATTAAGAATATCAGTTTTATCTTTAACTCTTGTATAAATTGATTTGATCGTTAAACATGTTTTATTTGCAATTGTTATGTTAGTAAGTGGTTCGAAAGTTCTAATTAATATCTAATAGGGAATTTCAGCATGTTCTGAAATAATGTCCAAATTTGGAGAGTTATTATAAAATATGTTTTTTGTCAACTTGTTTGGATATCCATTATCTAAAAATAATTGATGAAGGATTTTTGAGTTTTTTTCATGAAATACGGGATCTGAAATATTATTTACTCTATTTTTAATTTGCCTTATCAAATTAATTTTCATAGAATACTTATGATATGACCAAAAGTTCATGAATCTTCCAGAACTCATTGGTTTCCTATACCAATCAATAGATAAAGTGTTATTAGAATTGCTTATCATTCTAGTATCTAAAAAAGGTATACTTTGTAATTCGTCTTCCTTCTCTATTGTAAACTGAGTGTGTTGATCATAGTTGTTAAATATGGAAAGAACTTCATCTACTTTATTATCTGGTAAAGCTAGAATAATATCGTCAACATACTTTTTTATGAAGATTGAATTGAAAGGCAATATTTGTATAACTGAGTCTAACAAATTATCCATAACGTAACATGCTGTAATTGGCGAGATTGTTGCTCCCATTGGAGTACCAAAAGTTTTTTCAAATAGAAATGTTATGATATCTTGGAAATATTTCTTATTTATTTGACATTGTTGACTTATTTTTTCCCAATTTTTATCGATTGCCTTCAGAGCTGAATCTAAATATACATTACTAAACAAAGATACAACATCTAAACTACAAATAACATGGTTGTTTGGTAATTGAAAGGACTATGCTTCCATCTTATGGAAAATAAAAGACCACTCAAATGCGGATATTTTGATACCAACTTATTCGTCTTGAAAAATAGAACATTTGATAACATTGCGCCAATGTTATAATTTAATTAATAAACCCACAAAATCAGTTCAATAGGACAACCAATAGGACTCCACCTGCTGCGGTGAAACAGAGTCGGACTTGTGAATATAGTTGCACATACGATGAATACCAGTTTCGTTGAAACAAAATAATAGGATTATATTTTTCAGTTTTTAAAGATATGATAGATTGCAATCAAATTATATAAAAAAGGTACATCTCTCAATTGACAATCTAACATCTTTACATAAGTTTGTCATTTTGTAATAGCAGTTTATTATAACGTTTTCTATATTATAATAGTAAAATTATAATAGGTACATTTAATAACTGACCGACACGTATTTCGTAAACAATTCCGGTGCAAACGAATTCCCGTCAGGATTCTTAAATGACTATAAAATACACATGAGTTCCCGTCCGACACTTGCAGGTATCTTGATCGCGCACTCGAATTGCCGTCCAGTTTATTTAATCCGCTTACAGGTAAACTAAATAGTTTTGAAATTTCCAGTAAATCGTAATATTCGTAATCCTGAATTCTAATGAAAAAGTTGAATAACCTATTGGGGTGGCTAGGGGGTCTGTCAGTACTAATTGCTATGAATATATTTTTCTATTATATTAAGTTGTCATTTTCGAAACGGCAGTTTATTAATATACATATTTGCGAACGTTTGTTGTCGTACGCTATAGTAATACACAAAATGCTTGAAGTAATACTAATTGAAAAGGGTAAACCCTTTCTGGTTAGGTTATATGTATGTTAGGTTAGCTTCTTTACATGTATGTATTTATGACTCAGTTCAGTAGTAGTACGCAATAAAATTGTAGAATTAAAATTCCGTATTTTATTCCAATAATGATATCATATAAAATAATATCGTGTAATAGTGCCAGACATAAGACATTTACAACTATTTCTTATTTCATACATCTGAAAACGGACCTCCCTTAAAACTTTTACTGTTCACTTATTACAATATGCAATAAATACATAGCTAGATATCAGATGATTCAGAGAATTTACCGTAATTACCATAAACACCTTTTAGACAGGTCAGTTTTCACCCTGACGGGAACTCGAGTGACGGCTTAACGTATCCTAATTATGGAACAGGTAGACTGGTTGACTGTAGTTGACGCTGCTGATCGAACTATACCTAATCATGAAGAAATATAATGATGCAATACGGAATTCTTTTTCAATACCTTTGTAACATTCTTAGAATTCCGTATTTCGACACTTTTTGTACTTATCCCTATTTAAATATATTATAATACTTTTGTCAATATCTTAGAATTTCGTATTTAGGCACTTTTTGTACTTATCCCCATTTAAATATTATAATACTTTTGTCAATATCTTAGAATTCCGTATTAAGGCACTATATAAATTAAAAGTTTTTCATTGTATCTTCACTAGTTTGAAAATGCTACTGTGTAGCGAAACGCGTCACTAATTTTAATTTGAACGTTAGTTCAAAATAAAAATGAAGATTTAAACAAATTAAATTGTTTTATTTCATCATTGTATTATTTAATGAATAATCTAAAACTATTGGTTCAAACGAGTGGAGTGTCAGAGTAGCTTTTGTTTATTTCAAATTTCTATAAATGCCATCCTTACAATTAGCTAATCTTCATTAGCTCTTATATCTTACTACAATTATTATATTCGATTGCCATCTTGCAAAAATAAAAATCGCGATTGAAAAATAGGGGTTGATCGTATAAAGGTGAAAAAAGAGTAATATTAGAAAGTCATGACAAAATTAAAGTTTATAATTAACAAATAAAAAATAGGGATTGATCGTAGAAGGGTGAAAATTGAGGATTGTATGTATTTTTGAATGATGTATCATAAAAAAATGAAAACAAAAAATTTTGTCTAAAAAATAAAAAATAAATTAAGGGATGGACCACCCTCAACATTTAGGGGGATGAAAAATAGATGTTGACCGATTCGCAGACCTACCCGATATGCACACAAAATGTCATAAGAATCGGTCGAGCCATTTCGGATAATTAACAAATAAAAAATAGGGGTTGATCGTGGAAGGGTGAAAATTTAGGGTTGTATGTATTTTTGAATGCTGTATCATAAAAAAATAAAAACAAAAAATGTTGTCTAAAAAATAAAAAATAAAATTAAGGGGTGGACCACCCTTAACATTTAGGGGGATGAAAAATAGATGCCGTCCGATTCGCAGACCTACCCGATATGCACACAAAATTTCATGAGAATCGGTTGAGCCATTTCGGAGGAGACAAACACCGTGACACGAGAATGTTATATATTAGATAATAGTCCTCGGGTCCATGC
This sequence comes from Lochmaea crataegi, assembly GCA_947563755.1. Lineage (NCBI taxonomy): Eukaryota > Metazoa > Arthropoda > Insecta > Coleoptera > Chrysomelidae > Lochmaea > Lochmaea crataegi. The sequence goes on from OX387436.1 coordinate 30,995,590, forward strand.
CTTGTAAAAATATTTGTATTACCTACCGTTGAAACTGTGTAAATGTATTTTTTTTCATATGCCGGGTCGAATTGTACTACAAGACAATTTTTGGTAGGGGGGCGGCTTTTAGGGGTGTCGGAATGTGGGCATGACCGAATATATTTTTCGACATTTTTTTTATTGTAATTGTCTCCAAGCTAGTGCAAGTCATAATGGTATTGTGCGACTATTTGCAAAGAAATACTTAAAAAAAATGCAAAAAATACTTTAACAACTTGTGTTAACTAAGAGTTTTTGTTAAATGCAGCAAATAATAATTGCACAAATACTAAAAATTGGAATTTTAATTAGAAAATTGTTATTTGGGCTTGACTTTATATTATAAATAATTTGTAAAAAATGATAAATAATTATAGTTTTTTGTCGCCTGAAACATTTTTATGTTTTCATAATTTACTAACACCCTGTACATCACCCAATCCAAGATTTTTTTGAATAAGCAGAATTTTTTATAAAGAATCACTTTTTGTCGTAAAATTAAAAGTAAAAGGCCGCTTTCCTCCTCTCGTCAACCCCATCTGTGAACACACTGTATATCATTTATTTGACTAATGTGGTAAGAGCTAACGTATTATTAAATATATTAAAAAGATATTTATTATTACCTATCTTCTCTTAGTTTTAACGACCATTGACAATTATTTATAGTTCCGTCAGATTTCTCATGATTTACTAGCCACTATTAATAATTTCTTCAGTAAAAAATATTTCAACTTTCTATCAATTTAGATTGAAGAAAACAACAAAAATAGTCTTGTAACGTAAATTAGTTGTAAACATACATATAATATAATAAACATAAGTAAATAAATAGAAATACTTGCAGAAATAGTAGTAAAAAAATGTTAATGCGGAAACTTTTTTTAAATTTTATAAAAATCAATATTTCACCGGGCGCATCAAAATATATGTCCCATCAAAGTAAGTTTTAACAGAAATGTAGTGTTCGTTTAAAAATTTATGGAACCAGTAAGCTTTTTGGAAATAATTTTAGCAGCTATTTATGTTATCGAATACATTCTTCAAATAATTTGTTAATGTTTAGGACATCTTTGAGAATAAACTGGAGATAAGAGTACTATAAAACCGAATAATATTATGAAAGATTTTTTTAAACTATTTTAAGAGCAAACTCATTTATAATTTATAAATTTAGTCTTATGATGCTCTTATCGTTCAGCTTTATCATAATCCTAAAGCAGTTCTGGGATTTGGTTTAAAAAATTGTGATATGATGGAAACTGTTATTTTTTATATCTTTTAGCAGCTTCTATGGGTTTCTACAGGCTTCTATTGTTCTACGGTTTTCTAAGAAGTTTTTTTTATGGTTTCCTAAGAAGTTTTCCGTAAGGCTTTCAGGAAGGTTTACCATGAGTTTTCAATGAGGTTTGTGAAGCTTAGTTCATAGCTTGCCGGAATAGATTTAGCAGTTGTCGAAAGACTTATCTATGAGCAGAGGACTTGACACTTGCTTGGAGATTCATCTGACCTGGCACTTACTGCTGGTTACCCATCATCCATCGAGGGACCTCACCTACCAGCGTCAAGAATCGCTACAGATAAGTAGATTAAGAGATTTGTGCGGCATTCATCTTGCTTTTATATATTCCCTAATGTTAAAAATATCCAACACTAACTAACTAACCCTAACAAAAAGCAGTCAAGATTGTATTTTTTTTTTGTATAACTATTGTATTTTTTTTTATATAACTATTCACTGATTTTCATTAGACTTAGTAATCATTGAGACTGTCTTTTATTTTCAACTTCAACTACCTACCTCTAGTAAACAAGTAAACTTCAAAATAGCTACTACCTAGAGTCTTTGTAGGACTTTTCAAAGTTTTTGAGAAAACTTTGTGGCGCCCAAGGTCTTTACTTACAAGATATTATTACAATAGCTCTAAATCATGTTATCCGATTAGACTATTCTCTGCAATTTACTCTAGGTTCATAAGAACCCACGTTCATAAATTCAACCCTGAGAAGTGAATAAATTTATTTTTCTTAATGTCTCATATTTTTGGCACGCAAAGTTAAGTTAATCTTTTTGAGGGTCTCATATATTGGTGCTAAAGATCATTTAGTGGCTCAATTGACAGAAGCAGATCTTTATCAGGACAGTCGATAATTTTTGGAATTCCTCCGCCTGCAAAATATTGTTGTACCATCATTTTTATACTTACAATACCAGTTATAACTCAAATTATGCAAACGTTTCAAATGTACCTGTTAAAAAATTTTCATTTCTTTCCTCTACCACAGCCTTTGGGACTTCCATTTTTTTATTATTGTATTATTAAATTTTATTATTGTATTGTATTTTTTGAATGATTGCACGTTCCTGTGTCTACTTTCCGGACAGGCAGAGTTAAATTCACTGGCAACTCTATTCCAGCAAGCATTTTTTTCCTCATTGGAACAAGAGTCCGTCTTCTTGTTCTCAAGAACATGCTTATATTTCTCCACCAAACTAAAAAGAAGTTGCTTCTCTGTGGCAGAGAAGTTCGCAGTTCTGGTTGAATTTATATTCAAAACCATTTTGTCTCAATATACCCCAGATTGCCTTACAATTTCGAATATTAAATCCCCAGTTTTTCAGACTTGGGGGAAGCTGCAAGTCCCTGGCTGACTTTTTGGTGAATTTCATTTCGCTGAGCAGTGGTAAAGCCTCCTTATTCCAGAAGCGAAAGTGATCCGACGAATCGCTCAACCCACACCGCAGAATTTTGCCCTGCTCATGATGTTTGTTCGACCCATTGAAAGAGTCAAACAAACGGTCAAAGAATGCTAGCAATTCTGCAGTGTCTTCTGATCTATATATTCTGTAAATAAATGTCAATGTTTTAAAAAGCTTTGGTGAACAATATGTGAATATAAGCAATACAAATATCAAATTAAAATAAAGTGCAGTGCCAACAATAATAAAAATAATCTTACCAATTCTGCTCACTAACTGAAGACTAGCAGCAACTCGTTGGCTAAAAATTTGGACAGCATTTCTAACTTTCATTTTATTTTGATAGATATGTTCATCATTGATATGGGGCAAAACTCTCAAACCATCAGAGGCAAGACTATCATATTCATATAATTTTTGAATGTGCTCCCACTTAGCAGTCTTCTTTACATAGGTTAGATCCATGTTCAAGAGGTTGTTTCTCATTCATTTTATTAATGAGGAGGATCAAAAATGGGATATATTCTCCAATCATCAATTTCAAATGATCCTTCTCTGTAATTAATTTTACCGCCCCTTGTATATCCTTCTCTTGTTTCTGCCAATAACCCATTTATGACAGCTGCATTATTCTGGTCACAAATAACACTCACAGGTTCCAAGTTTATCCTCAAAATTTCAGTGATCACCTGCCGTAATAGCTGTTTAATTTGTGCAGTTTTTGCACCACCTCTACTTGGTAGATGGAAAGATATGGGAGCTTCCCATGGTTTTTTAATCCATCTTGCCATAAACACCAAAGCATGGTCTGCAAGATGGCTCTCCCTTATACCATCTCTCATATCTTCAAATCCTTCTATAAGGCCAAGATGTTCATTTAAATGTAGCCCAGGCATTTCGCCATTTCGTCAAACAATATAGCAACATATTTTTCACTGTCATCCATGGTATTCGTCAATTCTTGCAATGAATCAAAAATAATTTTATGAATTCCTGGACCACCTACAATTTGTTAAAGCAGTCTTGTCAATGTTGTCCTGCTTGGCAATACAAAGAATGTTGCAAGAAAAGAAAATGATTTGGGTCTCGTGTTTATATAGGGTCAGTGACAAAAGCTTCTCCTCTAAAGTAAACCTTCGTAAGTTTTTGAGCTTTCCTGACTCCCTCAGTTGACAGTTAATCAGGACAGCTGCCATATGAGAGATTAGTGATTTGTGGGTTTAACAGTAACCTATAAAAGCGGCCAATATACGAACTTTTACGACCGGCCGGTTGCACCAACTCTACATAGAACGCATCCCAGACCTAGGTCCGACTTAGAATACGAATGCGTCGTACACCGTTGCACCAACCAAAAATCCGCGTTCTAGGATGGATCGATGTTCCAACTTCTAGGTCGTCGATTTTCGTGACCAAGGATAGGTATTCTAACCTTAAACATTGTGTCGTTTGTCATTTGTTTTCTGATCTATTTGCAAACAGTTTATTGCATTTTATTTTTTGATAATTTTAATCGTAGTCAGAAATCAGTAGGTGTTTGTTTTATACTTTGAGTCATTTCATTTATTTGATGTTTTTCCTCATTTGCTTTCGAAGTGATTTTATTCTTTCGTATTTTATTTAATATGAATGTAGGTGTAGATAACAACGTAGATATAGTGGACAATTTTCCAACACCTCGTCGAGTGTTCGAAAGAACAAACTATTGTGAGTCATATTCTAGGTTATCTGAATATCTACATTAATATTACTTTTTTTTTAAATTACCTTTTTATTTTATTATTTTTTGTTTATTATTATTTATTTATTATTATCCATTTATTTTATTTTATTTTTTTTTCTATTCTTTTTAATTTTTTTTTTCCTTTTTTTTTAATATTTAAAATTTTTTTTTTTCAATCACTCAGGTGTACATATTTTATTTTATAGGTAGCGCTGCTACTCACAGAGTTGTGTTAGTAGTTTTTATATAATGGTATAAGATATTATAGATTGAATTATCCTCTTGTGTCAGTAGATTTATTAAATTTATAGGAAACTGTAATTGTTGCATACTTAAGTTTTGATAAAGTGTATTAATTTCTAAATTTTTAAGTGGGCATTCCAATATGATATGTTGCGAATCAGCAATTTCATCACATAAACAATATTCGCTATCTAATAAACTATTTTTTTTCCTGTAAGCTGGATAGAGGGCATGATTACTTCTCAGTCGACAGATTGTTCTTATCAATTGTCTATTTGTACTATTAATAAACCATGGCTTTCTTCGCACTTTTGGTTGGATGGCCATATATTTTCCTTTTTCACTTTGTGAGTAACGTTGTTGCCAATTACGTGCTAGATTTTCCTTCAATATTGAGTACATATCAGTCACAGGGGTTTTCGTTTCTATATTACGTCCAGATTATGTAGCTTTTTTTGCTAAACGGTCTACTTCGTTTTGAGGTATTCCAACGTGTGCCGTAACCCATGTTAAATGAATGTGTTTTCCAATGATAACGGCTTTAAGATTAAGTTCAAGGATTTCTAAAATTAAGTAATGGGACTTGACATTGATTTTAAAGTTTTTTAGCGATTCTAAAGCACTTTTGCTATCCGTAAAAATAACAAAATTATTTTCTGTTTGCTCTAAACATAATATGATTGCTTGTTTGATAGCCAATAACTCAGCAGTATAAATTGACATGAATGCAGCTGTGGCGTAAAAAATTGAACCATAATCTATTATTGATCGAATCGGGCTTCTATAAAACAGCAATATAATATTTGGATCAGAGCCCCAGTTATGTTTACTGAAGGTCTTTAATAAATTTACAGCATTTTCCGTTCTTGCTTGTTCATAATGTATATGTTCTTTCCAATTTAACTTACTGTCTAAGATTACACCTAAATATTTAAAACTGGTTTTATGAGGTATCGCATATTGTGAGAAATGAATGATGTTAGGGTGGGTATACCTTTTTCTTGTATATGTCACAGCTGTAGATTTAGATTCAGATATCGACATTCCATTTTTTTCTGACCAACTATGTATTGCTTTCATGACTGAAGAGAGTTGTGTATGAAAATTTGAGATGTTTTGGTTTTGTGAATATAGAACGATATCATCCGCGTATTGGAGAATATTTATTTCCTTGGGTATTAATGTTTGCAAGTCGTATGTATACATAATGTACAATAAAGGGCTTAAGATACTTCCTTGTGGGAGCCCAATCGATGTTTCTCTGGGACATGATAACTCATTGTTAATTTTTATAATTAACTTTCTATTAGAATAGAGATTAAATATGTGTTTAGATAATGTTACTGGAAGTTCTAGACGGCACATTTTTTTACATAATATTTCCAAGTTAACGTTGTCGTAGGCTCCTTTAAAATCCAAAAATAAGGCCGTAGTCGATTTGTTGAAGGTAAATGCAATTTATATGTCTGTTACCAAATTCGCTATATTCTCTTGTGTAGAGCTGCACCCAAATTGTGATATTGGAATTAATGAGTTCTTTTCTAAATAATATTCAAGACGGTGTTTAATCAGTCTTTCATAAGTTTTAAAAACACAAGATGCGAGAGATATTGCCCTATACGATTCTGCCTTATTAGGATCTTTTCCTGGTTTGATAATAGGTATAATTAGATACCGTTTCCACATTTTTGGCATTTCAGCCTGATGACACCAAATACTATTTATAATTCTAAGAAGGCTACTCTTTGCGTTTAAATGTAAATGGCTAAGTATAGAATAGTGTATATCATCATCTCCAGGAGCAGAGTTATTGTTACTTTTTAGAACCATTTGTAGTTCATTCATAGAAAATGGAAGCGATTAAAATTCGGTGGTCACAGTAGATATTACTTCCGGTATTGTGTCTAAAATGGAAGTATCAAAGTGTACGCTTGGAGGTGTTATACTTTCGTGAAATTTTGATACCCATTCGCTATCCAGATTTATAGGCTGCTTGTTTTGGAATTTTCTGTTTTTGAAATGGTTTACCTTCTTCCATATTTCTTTTAGGGGCATTGATCTATTGAGGCTAGAGCAATATTTTTTCCAACTTTCTCTTTTAATTGTTTTTAAGGTTTTATTTGCTATTGCATTATTTTTTTTATATTCCAGCAGATTTTGTAAATTTGGATCATTCAAATACTTGTACATACTTATTTTTCTAACTGTTACTACTTGTTGGCATACGTCATTCCACCAAGGTTCATGTTTTTGAGTGGTCTGATTTATTTTTGATTTTGGGATAGATTGGTCTGATGCAGTTTCAATTTTTTCAATGAATTCTTCGTATTCTAGAGTTTCTGTTCTTAGAAACTGATCTCCAGTTTGTAGATAGTAGCAGTCCCATTTTGCTTTTTTCAAGTTCCATTCACGATAAGTGTACAAATTGCAGGTGTTTGCACCAATGGATAGTTGAGTAATTGACGGTAAATGATCAGATCCGTATAAATCTTCAAGTACTGACCAGTTGAGTAGATGAACAATGTCTGAGGAACAAATAGTGAGGTCGATTGCTGAAGGTGTTTGTATAGAACTGCCAATAAAAGTTGGTGACCCATCATTTAGATAAATGAAGTTATGCTCGTCCAATGCCTTCAGCAAAACCTTTCCATTAGTATCTGTATTCGGTCCACCCCATGCGATGTTATGTGAATTAAAATCTCCCGTAATTATTAATGGTTTAGGATAACTTTCAAATAACTTTTCCCATTGTTTATCAGTGATTGTTGTTTTCGGTGGGATGTATACAGATACTAACGTTAAATATGTTTTATTATTACATTTGATTTCTATTGCCTTTTGATTTACGTTTACTATATTATATTTATTGGTTAATTCTTTGTAAATAATATTTGTTCTAATTAAAATTGCAGTACCACCTCCTGATCTATCAGGCCTATCATCTCTTACTATATTATATCCACTAAAATTAATGTATTTATTTGATGGAAATCGTGTTTCCGAAAGGCATGCGATATCTACGTTCTGTTCATCTAGTAAATATATTATATTGTGTCTGTTTGAAATAGCTGATTTGCAATTCCACTGACACAGAGTTATATTTTTATACATTTGATTTAAATTGATTGAAATTAAAATTAGTTTTTATCATTGCTTCAATGTCAGATTCTTGTATTTCAAAATTTTTATTTTTTATGGTATTAACAACCGATAATATAATGTTTAATATTGTACTGAGAAAATCATTTGATTCCCTAGCATCGTCAGATTGATGAGTTTTATTATCGATGTTTGATTGATACTGATGATTTGTTAAAATTCCACCCTTTTGGGAGGGAATATTAGTAGGTGATAATATTTGATTACGTTGTTGTATGGTGGGATCCGGAGAGGTGGATCTTATTCTTTTATATCCTTGCTGAATTGTTTGTTGTGTTACCAATGATTTCTTCAGTGCCGCATTATAATTAGCTGGTATCGGTAATATGGTTGATTGAGAAGGGGGTAGAAAGTATGAGTTCTGGGATAGAGTTGACGAATTTAGTGGAGGAAAATTATGACTCGTTATATTTTGATTACTCATTGTTGTTAGGTTAGACACCGACGATGCGGGTCTTGACGCTACTAAATCTGAATACCTTGTTTCTGCAATTTGGAGACTAGCATCTCTAAATGAGCAATTTGTGTTTGTCATGATATTTTTTATTTCTTTCTGCCTAGTAAATTCCCTACATTCTTTTAAATTATTTGCATAATGGTTTCCTTTGCATGTCAAGCATTTTACCTCAGTTTCCGTGCAAGTGTGCTCATGAATAGATGATTATTGGTGATTATTGAATAATTAGTAGGTATCTACGAAATGAACTTTACAGATTTCAAATTTTGTGTGAACACGATATGGCAATAACGAATGGCACGCGAGTTTTGTCTTATATAAGACAATAGCAATTTATGTATATCATTAGTCTTATCATAATTAACTTTTTTAGTTGTTTAATTTTTATTGTATTAAATATAGTGTTTGTATTTGCTACACAAAATTCTTCTAGTTTAATAGTGACAAAAACCTTTGAATTATTATAAAGGCAGGTATTTTTATTATACTTAAAAATAAGATGTCTGGAAATAAATGTGTATATTACAATTGTGGAATGACAAGAAGATTAGATTCTTCGTTAAGGTTGTTCAGATTCCCGGTGACCAGACCTGAAGTTTGCAGAAAATGGATTATTAATTCAGGTAAACCATTAGAATAATAATAAGATAATATTATTAGAATAATGAAATAAATATGCATAACCCAAATTGGACAACAAATGACATTAGTATCATTTATATACCTAGTATAAAACATTCTGTTAATTTTCAATTCATAATTTGATAAAAGTTTCACAAACGAAGCATTTCCGATGTAAATCCCCAAACATATACATGAAGAACTTTACATTAAACTTAATGACGCTTTTGGTTACAAACGAAGTATTTTGCAGGTAATGCAGAACTTGCAGTATTGGAACCATTTTGATGATAATTGTTTATTGGGCAAAAGGTTGCCAATTACTGCAGTTCCTAAGCCGTATACAGAATTACTGGAGACAAAGGCCAATGAAAGCTGTTCATCAAACCATGATATTAACCAAAGAGAACGTGCCATAACAGTAGAAGATTATGATGGTAATGCGGAAAAATATTTGGACCGTTTAGTATTACTTCCGGACTCTCCGAAGTTGAAAAAAAAACAAACAAAGCGTATACGTTGATGGAAATGATGGATTGCGTAATAAACTTAAACTTGCTACCAAGAAAATCAACAACCTCAAGACCCAAGTTCGGACATTGAAAAAAAAATTAACAAAAATCAATATGACAGCACATTATCAATCACCTCGATACCACAAAACGGAATTTACACGGTCCTTTATTAACATGCAGCTACGTCACAGAAAACATAATGAATGGATACCGTCAGAAAAGAAAAGGGCGTTGAGTCTGTTTTACAAAGGGCCAAGTACATACAAGTTTCTTCTCAGAAAAGGTGTGAAACTTCCCGCTGTTTCGACAATTAAGTACTGGATTAGAAATTTCACCTGTAATCCAGGATTTAATCAAAATATTTTCAAAAACCTTCAGCTCAAGGCAGAAACCATGTCTTCGACAGAGAAAAAATGTATACTTATGTTCGACGAAATGGCAATTAAGAAAAATGTGGTGTATAACAACAAACTAGATATAATTGAAGGTTTTGAGGATCTTGGAAATTTTGACAGAAGATCCGTACCGGCTACTCAAAGCCTTGTATTAATGGTGAGAGGCATCTTTGCAAGATGGAAAATACCAATAGCTTATTTTTTAACAGAAAAGGGAGTAAATGCAGTGTGCTTGAAATCAATACCTTGCTATTTAGTGTAGGACTTCAACCAGTTGCCATCGTATGTGACCTTTCCACAGTTAACCAAAAGTTGTTTAAGCTGCTAGGAATTAATATAAAACATCCTTATTTTTATTTAGACACGCATAAAATTTTTACATTCTATGACGTACCCCATCTTTTTAAATGTATACGAAACAACTTATTAGGTAACAATTTCATATATAATGGAAAATTTATATGTTTTTCGGATATAATAAATATTTACGAACTTGAAAAACAAAGTAAGACTGGAAAAGCCCTTTTGAAGTTAACAAATAAACATTTATATCCGAATGCATTTAAAAAAATGAGTGTGAAATTAGCAACTTAACTTTTAAGCCATAGCGTTGCAGCTGCCATTAAGACAGCGTTATCAACGGGACAGTTGAAATCAAAAACCGCCGAGAATACTGCTTTTTTATAGAAACCATGAATAACAACCTATTTGATGGTTTGAATAGTACTCATGTAAAGACGTCAAATCCCTTCAATCGAGTATATTGAGATAAAAATAAAAATGTTATTAATGCCGTAACGCAGGTTACCGGCTATTGATGTACATATACAAACAAAACAGAAAAGGAAACTTAAGTAGACCAGAAAGCTTCAATGCATTTTTGTTAACAATCAATGCAGTTAAACAGTTTTGGAAAATGGCAAAAAACGAAGGTTTTTCTTATATATTCACTGGTCGCCTCATTCAAGATCCTTTAGAAAATCAGTTCTCTGTGTATAGGCAGAAGGGAGGTTACAATCGCAACCCCACAGCACAAGGTTTTAGAGCCGCGTTTAAAATTAATATTGTTAATAATTTCTTGCAGCCTCCTTCTTCTGCGAACTGCGGTTCTAAGCCCGATGATGACGAAAATATATTTGAAGATCCTACAACAGATATATTAAACATAATGAATGATACTGGAGAAGAAAGCGATTATAATAACATAGATGAACGCAATGTAGAAATGGAGAATATCGATGTAGATAATTATACGAGCGTACACCCAAGAACAAATACCAATTCGCACAAAAGTTTAGAAGATTGCTGTGTTGTTTATTTCGCTGGATATTTAGCAAAAAAAGTTATTTCTAAATTTAATTGTGAATATTGTAAAGAACTGCTGGAAGGTCTTGATAACATTGAAGAAAGTGATGAACTTTTCATATTTTTCAAAAATTATAAATTAGATGAAATTAATGGCTTAAAAACACCTTCTAAACTTATAAAAAGTTTTACAAAAGCATGTTTAGACATATTTGCCTTGGATATTGAACGATACTCCACTACAAAAATTATGAGCAATTTAAAGAAACTTATGATCCAGTTGTTACCTTCTCGTATTCCGGAGTGGTTTCAATCTAATAATAAAAATTGTGAAGACCATGGTTATTATATATTGGAATTATTAATAAGAATACAAATATATCAATATTGTAACAATTTATCTAAAAACTGGACAACCTCCAAAGAATGTAACAATAGGAATCCTAAGAAACAAACAAAATTGTCAATTCTTCAAAACCAGTAAATCCTAATATATTGTTATTGATGTTGTTTACGGCAAACGATAAAAGTTTTGCCACAAAAAAATACACAGTAACAGCATTTATTTTATGCATTCTTCAATAAATTAAACAATGGTTTAGGTAAACATACTGTTGCCGTTTTCAAGTTCAATAGAATTATGGTTATAATCAGTTTAAATAAAATATTAATCTAATAATAGTTTTTTCTTTCTCAAGAAATAAAACTAAGTGAATTTTAAAATAAATTTTTGCAACCATTTTTCAAAAAATTGGTTTATAAGATAAAAAAACTTGGATATTACTCATACAATGACTTGGAATCTTCAACAAATGAATTTTTTAATATTTCAACAAACGGAACTACAATATGATAATCAAGTTATAGAGCAAAAACAGAAAAAGAACGGATTACACTGTTCATAATAAAATCCGTAAATAAAAAAAACTACATGTACAAGAAAATCAGTTAAATAAAACACGTAGAAAATGAAATTTTTTTTGAAAAATTCATCAAGATAACAAAAAATAAACATTATTAAAATAAAATTGAGCTAAACAAAAATAACAGCAAATGTATGTGAAATACAATAAATGAAGTTTTAACAAAGCCAGTGGAGAAAAAAATTTAAAAAAATTCAGAATTCGAAATATTGGGTTTTTAGTTAATATCGGAAAAAACTCATTTTCAAGGTTTGAAATCGGTTAATCCTCACTCGATGTTTCTATCTCCGACTGATCCTATAGAAATAATAAAAATCATATTCACTACTTCTATGCATATCATTTTATTTTATATGATGAATAAAATCATTATTATTGTGGTATGGATCAGATATTTCGCATTCCATATTCAACAATATTTTCACTAACATCAATCTCCATTTCTGAAATTAACTTGTTTTTTCCATTTGATATTTTTGGCAACATCATTTCTAATTGCCCTCGTAATGTAACTTGTCTGTTTATTTTTCTCGTGCCACCGTATTCGGATTCAAGATGGCAATTTTCAAGATCTACGAGATTCGTCTAGTTTCCGCTAGATACCGTCACCTCCTTAAACCATTACACTATTAGTGGGGAGAGAAGGGACGTAAAATAAGATTTCTACAGCGTTTGACTAACTATCTCTATATTATTGAACAATGATAAGAATAAACTGTACGAACCTGTTTTTGTCCGAATTCTTGTTGAACTTGAATGTTTTTGGGACTGGATGAGGGATTATTATTTTTTGTACTTACCGGTTCATTAGTATTTTTTAAATTACTTTTTGCCTTTTCCATGTTTTTACAAAGCGTGTTTACATCCATTATTAAGTTTAAAGGGTTAATGCTAGGTTGCGGCGGTATAATTCCGTTGTCATCTTCGATGTCAGGGGGATCGCCCCCGCTATCCACGTCCATTTTTAAATGAACAAAACTAGTGTTTTAATTAACTATAATTAATATAATAAATAACTATCACTTAATCAACTTTATCATACACAGCGAGACCGGTATCAATAGGAACAGTTGTAGTTGTAGTTTGTAGTTTGGAGTTTGTAGTTTGTAGTTTGTAGTTTGTAGTTTGTAGTTTGTAGTTTGTAGTTTGTAGTTTGTAGTTTGGAGTTTGGAGTTTGGAGTTTGGAGTTTGGAGTTTGGAGTTTGGAGTTTGGAGTTTGGAGTTTGGAGTTTGGAGTTTGGAGTTTGGAGTTTGGAGTTTGGAGTTTGGAGTTTGGAGTTTGGAGTTTGGAGTTTGGAGTTTGGAGTTTGGAGTTTGGAGTTTGGAGTTTGGAGTTTGGAGTTTGGAGTTTGGAGTTTGGAGTTTGGAGTTTGGAGTTTGGAGTTTGGAGTTTGGAGTTTGGAGTTTGGAGTTTGGAGTTTGGAGGTTGTAGTTGTAGTTGTAGTTGGTAGTTGTAGTTTGGAGTTTGGAGGTTGGAGGTTGGAGGTTGGAGGTTGGAGGTTGGAGGTTGTAGTTGTAGTTTGTAGTTGTAGTTGTAGTTGTAGTAGTGTTTATTCATTACTTTTAAAAATACATCAATTTAAAAACATGTATAACAAAATCGAATAAACACCTGAACAAACCACGAAGTAATTAAATTACTTGTAACTGGTACACATAAAAAGACTAATAAGACTAATCTAAGATCTGAAGACTGAAATTGTATACAACTACATTACATTTACATGGATAAAAAATTTAAAAACTCCTAAAGAGTGCATAACACTTGTTAAAAAATTACTAGAGGATAAAAATATCAATTAAACAAATAGCCACATCCAACGGTTATCCATTACATATAATAAATAAATTAATTAATAAAAAAGAGGAAAAAGTGGCATTACAATTAATATTTCCTGAAAAAACTAGGGAAATACAAAATTACAAAACCATCACATATGCTGGTAATATTTCTAATAATATTTCAAAAATAATATCTTGTTCAACAAATACAGCAATTTCTTTTAAAACAGAAAACAATGTGAGTAAAAAATTGTTAAATGTAAAAACAAAAATACCCCCATTAAAAAAGTCTGGAATATATAAACTTAAATGTCCAGAATGTAATGCTGTCTATATTGGTCAAACAATTCGAAATTTTGAAATTAGATACAATGAACACTCACGAGCATACAGATTAAAACAGCCAGATAAATCACATTACGCAAAACACCTTCTTGACACAAAACATTCATTAACACCTAACACAGAACTAGAAGTACTGCATATTTGTAATAAGAAACAAGAACTAGATTTCCTTGAAGAACTAGAAATAAGAAGACACTTAAGAGACCCACAATATGAAGTTGTCAATGAACAGATAAATCTAGGGAGCTCTCCACTAATAAATTGTCTTCTTAAGTAACTATTGTAAAGATCAGCAGATATAGTTTTCCTTGGTTTTCTATATCATTGCACAGTTATACTGATCTTAAGTGGGAAAAAGATATCCAGGATATCCCCATAGGGCTAATAATACCTAAGCTTTAATATTTGTAAAATCATATCTTCCCTTTTTTCTATTCATATATATTAAGTCAATCAAAAGATAGGTCACTTACTATTTGGTCTAGCCAAAATATTAAACATCAAGTAGGTATCACATAAAATGTAACTTCTGTCATTCTGACGATGATATGTCAATATCGAAATAATTATCAATATCCTTTAATAATTTTCATAAATTTTTCAATTAAATAGTGGAATTAATTAGAAACAGTTAGTTTCATTTATAACATTAATATGAGTAGATTCCACAAAGTAAGGGTCCAAACAGTAAATTCATATTCTAGTAATCAATAAAATGCTTAAAACATATAAATATATTCGAATACAATATGGATATCATCTTCAAATTTCAATAAGTTCTCGCACGATATCGAAAACTTCAAGAGGTGAAAGGAAAATTTTGGATATGCCACCCCATCCTATTATTCCATAATTTAGGTGAGGTTCCACTAAACTCTTATAAACCATTATTCTTTGTTTAAGATTCAGAATATTACAAATGCATTTAAATTTAAATAAAATATATCTCAACTTTTTTAAAAGGTATTTTACGTGTTGATCCCATTTTAAATTAGAGTCTACCATAATGCCAAGATACTTAGTTTGATTTTTAGGCGGGATAGTGGTTTCTGTATTTACATGAAGATCATAGTTTGGTAGAGCATTCCAATAAGAGCTGAAATGTATGTAAATAGTTTTTTTGAAATTAATGGATAAAAGCCTATAATCAAACCACTTCTTCATTATTCGTAGGTCTTCTTCTAATTTTAATTTTAATTCGTACCAATTCCTATCCTCGCAGAACAACACTGTATCATCTGCGAAGCTGATTATTTTGGAATTAGTATCTAGTAGGAATAAATTATTTAGATATATATTAAATCTGTAACGGTTGAATTTGTCACTACGTCTATTGTATATATTAAGTATTTGTATATAGTAATTACCTGACCGATATTGTCTCTATATTTCTAATATCATTTGATCACTACAAAAGAACTTCAGTAGTTAAATAGTTTCTGTCAGCCCAGAGTTTTAGGGACTACTCTGCCATCATCCTTCCGGTGAAGTGGTGCAGGCTGTAACCATACCTGTCTTCACATCTTGACAACAATTTTATATTTTGTCGCTAGGTAAGGTAAAGATTAAAACTAGCGCCTACTTGGTAAACGTCCGTATAGATATATTCATGTTAGTTGTTTCTTTTTGTTTGTTATATTATAATTCATAATTAAGGGTAGTAAGGGGTTTTCTCTCTTGTGGATTTTACTTTAGTTTTTAGTTACCGTGGGACTACTGATTTTGTTTCCGGCTTTGATTATATCACCTTTGGGGTGTAGCCACAGTAGTCCAAATACTTTGTCCGCTTCAGCTTGATAAACGCTAAAGTTTATTAGGGTTCAGTTATAAATTATTACTGACTCCTTGACTTGAGTTCTAAAACATTTAAAGTAGTAATTAGGTTTCATAAAACTTACTGATCTATAAAGACATACTTTACTTTTGAGTTAAAGGTATATTTTCTTCATTTATCTACCATATTTTGGCTTAAGCAAATACATTCTAGCTAGAAATCTTCTGTGTAGGTTGGCAATCGAATATATTCTGAACATCTATTTATAATATAGTAGCTGTTATCGCCATGTGTTTTGTATGTTAAATCCGAGTGTTTGATCTTGCTTTGTTTACGTTGGTTTGGTATTGTGGTACTATGTTTACTCAAATTTATTTGAATAAGTTTTAATACATCATTTATCTCCAATGTTTACAAGTGTTTATTTGTTGGATGACAATTACAATTGGCGTTGACAGCCGTGTCTTGGAGAAAAGCGTTCGTTCGTCATGCCGCTGAGTGTAGTCGTACTTGATGTTAGGCGTTGCTCTGTGACTTTACGAGTCCACAGACAACTAAGTTTGTCGCGCTGATGTTGTCGGTATAGGTAGAGCGTTTGCTCTGTGACTTTACGAGTCCACAGACAACTAAGTTTGTCGCGCTGATGTTGTCGGCATAGATAGAGCAATGCTCTGTGACTTTACGAGTCCACAGACAACTAAGTTTGTCGCGCTGATGTTGTCAGCATAGATAGAGCAATGCTCTGTGACTTTAAGAGTCCACAGACAACTTAGTTTGTCGCGCCGATGTCAGCATAGATAGAGCAATGCTCTGTGACCTTAAGAGTCCACAGACAACTTAGTTTGTCGCGCCGAGGTTGGCGGCAGAGATAGAGCGTTTGCTCTGTGACGTTATGAGTCCAAAGACAAATGTTGTCGCTCCGTTTTACGGAATTGTTAGAGCGTTTATTCGATGCTACTCAGGAGTGTAGGCTGTTTTACTCGCGAATGCATATTGACTTACATGGAGGGAAGTGTAGCACTTTATGACTTGATCTGTGCGGAACACGCTCGGTGTAGTGAGCAGTGTAGTTCGGATGTATGTTTCGGGTAGGTTTCTTTATGGTAGTATTCTGTATTGACGTTGAGGAAGTGTCAGTCACCTTTCTTTCCGGTGTGTGCTACTACTTGATAGTTGGTTTCGAAAAATGCATGAACTTGAATCTGAATTTTATGATTGACTGCAAAGTCATCTCCTGCTGGGATTTATAGGTTCTCGTTCTGAATGAGTTGTGGAATATACGGCTAGTATTTTGGTTCTACGGGAGTTCGTATTGTTGAAGAATTCCGTCCTGTTCTGGAAGCCGTTTTCACAAACCCTTATAGGGGATATATTGCACTAAAACTATTGTAAGTATTTTCTCTACTTACTGATTTCGCATCACTATGTATTACCACTATTTAAAGGAAATCGCCAACGTGAAGTTTTGAAATTGAAGGCGTGCCACATGCTGTTGTTGGTTCGTTATTTGTTGGTAGCCGCCCAATAAGAGGAAAATTTTGAGTATTGGACCCTTTTTGGAAAAGGTATGTCTCATAGATTTGTAGTTTTTGTAGATAAAACAGTTGGTGGTAAAATACCACCTGTTGATTGTAAATTTTTGATTAAGACAGTCTATTCTGTTACCCTGTGTATATTTTGTTTTCTTTGCCCGTTTTAGTCTAACGAATACTATAATTCGTGGGTGGTTCTTCAAACTTACCCTGGTTACGACCAAAAACAGTTTATTTTAGATGCTTATCGCATTCTTATTATTTGATTTAAATTCAGTGTGGTATACTGTTACTGACACTGTTGATTGTAAGTAGACCTTATGACTACTTTGTGGGTTTGATTAAGTTAATTTGGGGTTGATTTTGACTTGTACGTTACTTCTGGCATAGGCCGAGACAAGCTTAACTTGTCGAGGTGTTTGATTGGTTCCTGTATAGGCTCAGTTTGTAGCTGATACCTGTTTTAATTTTTAAGGGTTCACCGGTGGGGCCAGGGTATACTTACCACCCTCAAGATACACACTTCACCTGTGGGGCCAGATTATACACACTTCACCTGTGGGGCCAGATTATACACACTTCACCTGTGGGGCCAGATACACACTTCGGGTTATTTGGAGTTTACCTGGTAGATCGATGGTGATGTCTTCTGCAGTTTGCTGCTACTCGTCAACAACTTCTTGAAGAAGACCACATTGAGGGTAACCTGGTATCGGGGGTCTTTCTGGTTTATTTACTTATTTTTACTTTAGGCTTTACGCCAATATGTATATGCATTAGCTAGGTAGTTTCTACTGATTTATTTTATTATGCAATTGTAATGGTGGAAATTAATATTTTGCGGTAAATTTTCACAATTTAATTTTCATAATTTTATCCACTTGCGCATGCGTCTCTGCCTTGGTACCAACGCCTTGACTACGGTGTCGCCTTATATGGAATTGTTTTTTTCATAAACTTTACACTACTTTTCAGCTAACATATAATTGAAAGTTTTTTTGAATCTGTAGTGGTACACTCGAACAGCCATATTAATTTCACACTAAGTAGGTCAAATTAACAGGTATAGTTTGGAATTTTAGTGTTAATAGTTTGACTATTGGGGTGTAATAGATGTTCACACTACTTTTCTTCTTTTTTTAAGTGGGGGCTTTTACTAGGGTTTTCAAGTAGCTATTAATTGTAAAACACCCCTTAAGGGTATTAAATGTTTTTTTTTATTTAGTTATTATAAGGAACATAAGCTGCGGTTTGCCTTTTATTTTCATCCCTTGTTTTACTGGGTTATCGGGGGAAATTCGTCGTGCTAGGCCAAAGTGGAAAACTCAGTTGGCGCCCACACAAGTTGTCTACTATTTTGTCCGGAAGATCAATAAGAGGGATCCACCCCTACCTCCGTTCTGAGCGACGTCGAAGGCCTAAGGTTGTCACCGGAGCAACCGAAACTTATGTAACCAAGCAGACAAATTAATTCACAATCTTGCACTTTTTTTAATCAATTCAATTTTACGACTTTATTCTTATTTGGGCTTGAGCTCAATTTTAAGGTTACATTTTTGGCGCCCAACGTGGGGCACTTTTTTATTTAGTGGGGGCATGTTTTTGTTCATAAGCTAGACTTGCTATAGTTTTTTTGGTAGTTATATGGCTGTTCTTCGTGAAACCAGGTATATTGAGTATATGTTTACCATTTTGATAAATTAATTATTGCATAGTAGTCGTAGTGTATTAAGTGTACTATATATTATATTATTTTACCTAACACTGTTGTATTGCTCGTCATAGCTTGTAAATATCGTTTTTTTTTATAACTGAGGGTGATTATATTGTTGATATTTTTTTCTCGTATCCTTGACTCGTTGTTGATATTGACACCAAGATGGCTCGAAAAATGTTTATTAATAGGTTGGAGAAAGAGGAGCTTGAGTGGGAGCTTAAGTTTAGGGGTCTTAAGATCGGAACTGCGGAGGAGATGCGTACTCAGCTTTCTATGGCTCTTCGTATGGAGAAATCTGGTGACAGTTTCAGGTATCCCAAATACTCATTTCCATTTGAGGAAGATGAGGCTGCTCTTATTAGGAGATGTACAGAGATCGAAACTTTGTTGGCTAGTTACAGTGGCAGTTCCAATATCAGTGAAACACAGAAGTTGCAGACGAAGGTATCTCACGCGTTGAATAGGTTTGATCAATTGGACGCTGCAGGGGATGCTGAGAAGGAAACAAAGAGGTCGGAGTTGCTAACTAAGTTGATAGGTCTCTATGATAGATTTAACGCCATATCCACTCGTGTTACTGCTGAAGTTGTTGTGCCAGCAGCTTTAGATGTCATTACTGGCAATCTGACAGGTCAATTTTTGGCAGGTGTGCAGTATGTCGCTAGTTCGTCTCCCGTTGCAAATCACCCACCGATTAATACCACACACGGTAACGTATCAAACAGCTTCCTTTCAAAGATGATACCACCACATAAGTGGGGTTTGGAGAAGTTTTCTGGTTCGTCTAGATCTTTGTCCATTACAGCTTTTCTTGAACGAGTAGAAGAACTTAAAATGGCTCGTCATGTTCCAGACGATGTGTTGTTGGGTTCTGGGGTAGATCCTTTTTCGGACAAGGCATACCAATTCTATAAGGATGTCAGACTGCGAGTGCATTCTTGGAACGAGTTGAAGGATGAATTCAGGAGAGAGTATTTGACCGCTCATCATACAGATGATTTGTTCGACGAGCTTAGGAAGAGGACTCAGCACTCGTCAGAATCAATAGGAGTTTATCTTGCGATCATGTCAAGTTATTTTAGTAGGTTAGGTTGTTTTGTTCCTGAAGGGGCCAAGATGGCGATTATTGTAAAGAATTTGCACCCATTTTATCAAGACCGTTTAAGAGATCCACTACCTACTACTATTGAGGAGTTGAGGCATGTATGTCGTCGTATGGAGGATAGGCGCGATGCTATCAATAGTTATGTCGAGCCCAGTGTTCGTAGAGGTAATGTCTTGGAGAAGGATCTGGCTTTTGTCGAGGTTGATTCATCTCAGCCCGTAGATCGCTTGGATGTAGAGAATTTGTCGAGCGATAAAAAGTCTTCAGTTATTTGCTTTCGTTGTAAGAAGCCTGGCCATCGAGCCATTGGATGTGTTCTTCCCAAGCAATTGAAATGTTTTAAGTGTCAGCGAGAAGGTTATACTGTGAGGACCTGTCCCAAGTGTAGCCAGGGAAACGAGAACAGGCGCTCTTAACTGGTCGAAGAGGTAGCGCTGTAAGACGTTCGACCGAAGTTCAACCTATTCTTGATTTTATATTAGATCATGCTGTGAACGATGAGAGGCCGTATCTTAAGGTGAATGTTTTGGGGTCTGAGGTATTAGGACTTTTGGATTCGGGAGCTACGAGAACGATTTTGGGTAGTACTGGTTGGAAACTGTTGCAGACTTTAGGCTTAGAGGTGGACGCCACTAAGAGAACTAGTTGCAGAGTTGCGAATGGACAGATGTGTGAGTCTATTGGTGAGTGTTTAGTTTCATTTTCTCTCCGCGGTCAATTGAAGATCATCTCTGTCTTGGTGGTATTGGACGTCCCTCATACGCTTATCTTGGGAGCAGACTTTTGGAAAATAATGGGAGTTGTCCCAGATTTGAGACACAATGAATGGCATTTTTCAGAGTCACCTGTTGGGATTGCAACTGTAGATCATCTTCGTAGTAGATTTTTGCTAAGCGACTTACAGAAGTCTCGTTTGGATGCAGTGATTGAGCATAATAAGGTTATATTGGGAACTAGTCTTGGTTGTACGAATGTTGCGGAACATACTATAGTTTGCCATTCCCCGCCCATTAAACAACGATATTATCCAGTTTCCCCAGTGATGCAGGGGCATATTGATAAGGAGTTAGAGGAAATGCTTCGTCTTGGTGTAGTTGAGAGGTCGAACAGTCCGTGGAGTTCTCCCATTTTATTAGTTAAAAAGAAGGACGGTACTTTCCGCTTCTGCGTGGATTATCGCAAATTAAACGCTGTCACTGAACGGGATAGTTACCCTCTCCCCTACATATCTAACACTTTGGACAAGCTCCGGAATGCTCATTATATTTCTACCCTGGATATTAAGTCTGCTTATTGGCAGGTGAGGGTGGCGGAGTCTTCAAGGCCTTATACCGCTTTTACTGTTCCGGGACGTGGTCTATTTCAATTTAAACGGATGCCTTTTGGTCTCCATAATGCTCCAGCTACTTGGCAACGACTTATCGATCAAGTTCTTGGACCCGACTTGGAACCCAACGTTTTTACCTATCTCGATGATGTGGTTATTGTTACTCAAACCTTTGAAGAACACCTTGCCGTTTTGGAGGAAGTTTTTAGGCGGATTGGTAAAGCCAGTTTGACCGTCAGCTGGGATAAGTGTTTTTTCTGTCGACCTCAGTTGAAGTACTTGGGTTATGTTGTAGATAGTACTGGACTTCATGTGGATCCTGATAAGGTCGAGGCTATGTTGATGTTGCGATGTGGTTGCAGAATCTGAAGGATCCTGCAGGTCGTCTAGCGAGGTGGAGCGTAAGATTACAGCAATACGACTTTAAGATCATACACCGTAAGGGCAAAGAGCACGTCGTACCTGACACGTTGTCTAGGGCTATACCGGAGATTCAGATCAGTGAGGTTTCAGTCGTTAAGGATCGTTGGTATGTCGGAATGATTCAGAAAGTCTCGAAGTATCCGATCAAGTATTCACAGTGGCGAGTTCTCGAGGGTAAGTTGTATAAGCACGTTCGCACAAATTCTGGATCCTTAGGCGATGCTGCCGATGATTGGAAGGAGGTTGTTCCGAAGGCTGATAGATGGAGAGTGATGCAACAACTGCACGATCCGCCTTTAGCAGGACACATGGGTGTACTAAAAACCTTCAAACGTATCAGTGCTAGGTGTTATTGGCCTAAGCTTAGGTCGGATTTAGCTTCTTTTGTTAGGAATTGTGTAGTGTGCGCGGCGCACAAGGTTGATCAAAGTGGACCGAAGGGGCAGATGACACCTCAGCCCAGAGCTACCCGACCATGGGAGATTATTTCTACTGACTTGATAGGACCATTACCTCGTTCTATGGCTGGACATAAGTTCATTTTGGTTGTGGTTGATTTGTTCACTAAATTTACTCTTACTTTTCCTTTGAGGTCTTCTACCACACAATTAGTAGGGAAAAGAATCGAGGAGGGCGTATTCTTGTTGTTTGGCGTGCCACGTTTGTTGATTTGCGACAATGGTCCTCAATTTACTTCGAGAGTGTTCTCGGCTTTGATGAAGGAGTATGGAGTGTCGGTACGTTTCAACGCCCATTACCATCCTCAGGCGAATCCCACGGAAAGGTATAATAGAACTTTGAAGACTATGTTAGCCATGTATGTTTCGGATAATCATCGGAAATGGGACGTTGATCTGGCTAAAGTTACTTGTGCGTTACGAACAGCTTTTAATGAGTCCACTAAACAGACTCCCTATTATCTCAATTTTGGTAGGAATATGGTTCTGAAAGGTGATGAATTTGCTTTAAAGGATAGGCTTAGGGATTGTTCTTCGGATAGGAGTTCTGCTGTTGACGAGGCAGGGAAGAGTAAAGCTTTTGACGCGTTGTTTAAGGAAGTTAGGGCTCGCTTGGACAAGGCTTCGCAGAAAAATGAGAGAACGTATAATCTCCGGCGGCGACGAGAGGAGTTGCTTCCTCACCAACTTGTTTGGCGTAAGAATTTTGTTTTGTCTGACGCGGCGCAGTTTTACACCAAGAAATTGGCACCCCGTTGGGTAGGTCCTTACTTAGTTAAAAAAAGAGTTTCACCATGGACATATGTACTGATGGATGACAAGGGTAACGACCGTGGTACCTGGAATATCAAGGACTTGAAGCCAGCTAGCGCTGGTGAGAATTCACCTGAGTGAATTCTCTTGAAGTAAGGGGGGAATCTGTAACGGTTGAATTTGTCACTACGTCTATTGTATATATTAAGTATTTGTATATAGTAATTACCTGACCGATATTGTCTCTATATTTCTAATATCATTTGATCACTACAAAAGAACTTCAGTAGTTAAATAGTTTCTGTCAGCCCAGAGTTTTAGGGACTACTCTGCCATCATCCTTCCGGTGAAGTGGTGCAGGCTGTAACCATACCTGTCTTCACATCTTGACAACAATTTTATATTTTGTCGCTAGGTAAGGTAAAGATTAAAACTAGCGCCTACTTGGTAAACGTCCGTATAGATATATTCATGTTAGTTGTTTCTTTTTGTTTGTTATATTATAATTCATAATTAAGGGTAGTAAGGGGTTTTCTCTCTTGTGGATTTTACTTTAGTTTTTAGTTACCGTGGGACTACTGATTTTGTTTCCGGCTTTGATTATATCACCTTTGGGGTGTAGCCACAGTAGTCCAAATACTTTGTCCGCTTCAGCTTGATAAACGCTAAAGTTTATTAGGGTTCAGTTATAAATTATTACTGACTCCTTGACTTGAGTTCTAAAACATTTAAAGTAGTAATTAGGTTTCATAAAACTTACTGATCTATAAAGACATACTTTACTTTTGAGTTAAAGGTATATTTTCTTCATTTATCTACCATATTTTGGCTTAGGCAAATACATTCTAGCTAGAAATCTTCTGTGTAGGTTGGCAATCGAATATATTCTGAACATCTATTTATAATATAGTAGCTGTTATCGCCATGTGTTTTGTATGTTAAATCCGAGTGTTTGATCTTGCTTTGTTTACGTTGGTTTGGTATTGTGGTACTATGTTTACTTAAATTTATTTGAATAAGTTTTAATACATCATTTATCTCCAATGTTTACAAGTGTTTATTTGTTGGATGACAATTACAATTGGCGTTGACAGCCGTGTCTTGGAGAAAAGCGTTCGTTCGTCATGCCGCTGAGTGTAGTCGTACTTGATGTTAGGCGTTGCTCTGTGACTTTACGAGTCCACAGACAACTAAGTTTGTCGCGCTGATGTTGTCGGTATAGGTAGAGCGTTTGCTCTGTGACTTTACGAGTCCACAGACAACTAAGTTTGTCGCGCTGATGTTGTCGGCATAGATAGAGCAATGCTCTGTGACTTTACGAGTCCACAGACAACTAAGTTTGTCGCGCTGATGTTGTCAGCATAGATAGAGCAATGCTCTGTGACTTTAAGAGTCCACAGACAACTTAGTTTGTCGCGCCGATGTCAGCATAGATAGAGCAATGCTCTGTGACCTTAAGAGTCCACAGACAACTTAGTTTGTCGCGCCGAGGTTGGCGGCAGAGATAGAGCGTTTGCTCTGTGACGTTATGAGTCCAAAGACAAATGTTGTCGCTCCGTTTTACGGAATTGTTAGAGCGTTTATTCGATGCTACTCAGGAGTGTAGGCTGTTTTACTCGCGAATGCATATTGACTTACATGGAGGGAAGTGTAGCACTTTATGACTTGATCTGTGCGGAACACGCTCGGTGTAGTGAGCAGTGTAGTTCGGATGTATGTTTCGGGTAGGTTTCTTTATGGTAGTATTCTGTATTGACGTTGAGGAAGTGTCAGTCACCTTTCTTTCCGGTGTGTGCTACTACTTGATAGTTGGTTTCGAAAAATGCATGAACTTGAATCTGAATTTTATGATTGACTGCAAAGTCATCTCCTGCTGGGATTTATAGGTTCTCGTTCTGAATGAGTTGTGGAATATACGGCTAGTATTTTGGTTCTACGGGAGTTCGTATTGTTGAAGAATTCCGTCCTGTTCTGGAAGCCGTTTTCACAAACCCTTATAGGGGATATATTGCACTAAAACTATTGTAAGTATTTTCTCTACTTACTGATTTCGCATCACTATGTATTACCACTATTTAAAGGAAATCGCCAACGTGAAGTTTTGAAATTGAAGGCGTGCCACATGCTGTTGTTGGTTCGTTATTTGTTGGTAGCCGCCCAATAAGAGGAAAATTTTGAGTATTGGACCCTTTTTGGAAAAGGTATGTCTCATAGATTTGTAGTTTTTGTAGATAAAACAGTTGGTGGTAAAATACCACCTGTTGATTGTAAATTTTTGATTAAGACAGTCTATTCTGTTACCCTGTGTATATTTTGTTTTCTTTGCCCGTTTTAGTCTAACGAATACTATAATTCGTGGGTGGTTCTTCAAACTTACCCTGGTTACGACCAAAAACAGTTTATTTTAGATGCTTATCGCATTCTTATTATTTGATTTAAATTCAGTGTGGTATACTGTTACTGACACTGTTGATTGTAAGTAGACCTTATGACTACTTTGTGGGTTTGATTAAGTTAATTTGGGGTTGATTTTGACTTGTACGTTACTTCTGGCATAGGCCGAGACAAGCTTAACTTGTCGAGGTGTTTGATTGGTTCCTGTATAGGCTCAGTTTGTAGCTGATACCTGTTTTAATTTTTAAGGGTTCACCGGTGGGGCCAGGGTATACTTACCACCCTCAAGATACACACTTCACCTGTGGGGCCAGATTATACACACTTCACCTGTGGGGCCAGATTATACACACTTCACCTGTGGGGCCAGATACACACTTCGGGTTATTTGGAGTTTACCTGGTTGATCGATGGTGATGTCTTCTGCAGTTTGCTGCTACTCGTCAACAACTTCTTGAAGAAGACCACATTGAGGGTAACCTGGTATCGGGGGTCTTTCTGGTTTATTTACTTATTTTTACTTTAGGCTTTACGCCAATATGTATATGCATTAGCTAGGTAGTTTCTACTGATTTATTTTATTATGCAATTGTAATGGTGGAAATTAATATTTTGCGGTAAATTTTCACAATTTAATTTTCATAATTTTATCCACTTGCGCATGCGTCTCTGCCTTGGTACCAACGCCTTGACTACGGTGTCGCCTTATATGGAATTGTTTTTTTCATAAACTTTACACTACTTTTCAGCTAACATATAATTGAAAGTTTTTTTGAATCTGTAGTGGTACACTCGAACAGCCATATTAATTTCACACTAAGTAGGTCAAATTAACAGGTATAGTTTGGAATTTTAGTGTTAATAGTTTGACTATTGGGGTGTAATAGATGTTCACACTACTTTTCTTCTTTTTTTAAGTGGGGGCTTTTACTAGGGTTTTCAAGTAGCTATTAATTGTAAAACACCCCTTAAGGGTATTAAATGTTTTTTTTTTATTTAGTTATTATAAGGAACATAAGCTGAGGTTTGCCTTTTATTTTCATCCCTTGTTTTACTGGGTTATCGGGGGAAATTCGTCGTGCTAGGCCAAAGTGGAAAACTCAGTTGGCGCCCACACAAGTTGTCTACTATTTTGTCCGGAAGATCAATAAGAGGGATCCACCCCTACCTCCATTCTGAGCGACGTCGAAGGCCTAAGGTTGTCACCGGAGCAACCGAAACTTATGTAACCAAGCAGACAAATTAATTCACAATCTTGCATTTTTTTTAATCAATTCAATTTAACGACTTTATTCTTATTTGGGCTTGAGCTCAATTTTAAGGTTACAAATAGTATGGGCCCTAATACCGTTCCTTGAGGTAGTCCACAAGAGATTCTTTTCATTCACTCACAAAATCCCCTACTTTCACTGTTTGTTGTCTGTTGGTTAGATAACTTTTAAATAGTGTATTTGAAGTTCCTCGTATACCTGTCCCTTGACATATTTTCTAGAAATAGACCGATACCAAGAGTCGTATCCCAATATATTATAAGTTTTGGAAACTTGTTCAGGGAACCGATGGCAATATGAATTGCTATAAGAGTTTTCATTTCATGTTGATTAGTTAGCTTGAAAGAAGCTATTCCTTTTTGCAGCGCATACATATTGGTGTACTGAGCCATTTCTTGAAATACATCATCTCCAATATATCGTAAAAAATACTTCAATGGTGAAACTTTGTGGAGGACTGCAATTATTTGAATCCTGCAAAAATGTAGTATCTGGAGTAATAATCGCCTCTCGCATCCAAAAAATTGTTGACTTTGTTTTTTTCTTCGTAGTGATTGCTTGAGTTGATGACTTATTCATGGTTTCTTCAAGTTCTGGTTGATTTTTATCAGATTCAGACTCGCTGGAGTATTCTGATGATACGATTTCAGCGGTTTCTTTTTGTCCAATTCTCTTGGTTTGTTGTGGAACATAGTCATCATCGCTGCTATAATCCGACCAAATATCTATATCTGAGTGTCATCTTGAATAAATTCTAAATGATCTTGAATATCTGCATCATTTTTTAGGTTATAACGCTCTCTTCTTAGCCTTTTTTGTGGAGGTGCTCTTGATGGACCTTGAATATATCAAATTCGAATGTCAACATAGCGTTCGTTCAAGACCTAATGTGCAGTATAATGTACATTCCAAATGATACACAAGTTATTACGAGCACCTAATGTACATGATACTGTACATTTAATCAAAACGTAGATTTGAGCATCAAATATAGTATTTCATGCTTTGTAGACTTATCTGAGAGTACATATTCATCAATTAGTAACTTATTATACAAAAATTCCAATGAAATTACTCAAAGTTTTGGCAAAAAAATACAATAAATGATCTTAATGCAAAAAATTTGGCTTATTAAAGTTAAATGGGATGAAGAAATATCTGATTCCAGCATTATTTGTGGCTGGGGCAAATTCCTTGAAATTTTACATCAATTGAAGAATATACAAATACCTAGATATTTATTTTTAAGCACAGAAATAGCTTATTTAGAATTACATGGTTTCTCAGACAGTTCGAAACAATGTTATTGTTGCTGCTTGTACATCAGAGCAATTTATAAAAATAATACTACCAGCTGTTCCTTAATAGCAGCAAAATCTAGGGTTGCGCCTATTAAAAATCAATTAACAATACCCAGATAGGAGCTGTGTGGCATGCTCTTATTGACACAATTTATACAAAGAATTCTATTAATATTTTCCAACAAATTTAATTTTAAATCAGTAAATTTATGGTCAGACTCTCAGGCTGCACTGTTCTATATTAAAGGTCACCCTACAAAATGGAGTACATTTGTTGCCAATAGGGTCTCACAAATACAGGATGGTTCAAAAAGTTTTCATTGGAGATATATTAAATCTAAACAAAACCCAGCTGATCCCCTGTCCAGAGGGATACTTTCAGAAAACGTTCAAGGAATGTGGTTTGGGGGACCTGAGTTTCTTTCAGATGCTTTTTTAAATTTTAATGATTTCAGTAATTTCAAAGAAATTTCTCCTTTACCCGAAATCAGAAAAGTTTCAGTAAACATTACTACTCAAACTGTTGAATTTTGGTCAGAACTAATTTCCAAATATTCTTCCTTCAACAGATTAGTTAGAACAGTAGCGTACTTGTTCAGATTTGTCAACAATTCAAAATCCAATCAACTCAAAAAGACAGGACCGTTGTCAGTCGAAGAAATTGATTCTTCACTAATATTTTTAATAAAACAAGTTCAAAATAATTACTTTTCTCGAGCAATTAAAGCTTTGTCAAATTTAAAACCAATTTCAAACAAGTCTTTATTACCTTTAAAAATTTTCTTAGATTCAAATGGTCTTCTAAGAGTCGGAGGTCGTTTGACACATGCTCCAATCCCTTTTGATCATAAGTACCCAATTATTTTACCTTCTAAGGTATATTTTGTCTCACTTTTTCTGAAATCTGAACACATTCGTTTGGGACTCAGTGGTCCCCAAAATGTTTCATCCAGTGTTCGATCAAAATTTTGGCCTCTTAATGCATTAAGAGAAATTAAGCGAATAATTCATAATTGTATTACGTGTCACAGATTTAATGCTCAGTCTGCACAGCAAATAATGGCAGATTTGCCAACGGAAAGAATTTCTTTAGCAAAACCCTTCCAAAATGTTGGAATTGACTTTGGGGGTCCTTTCTTAGTAAAAGCTTCCACCCTGAGAAAAGCTACTCTTCAAAAGTGTTATTTATCACTTTTTATTTGTATGACCACCAAAGCAGTGCACTTAAAACTAGTTTCAGATTTGACAACTGATGCCTTTTTAGCATCCCTAAAAAGGTTTATTTCAAGAAGAGGCAACCCTAGCATAATTTACAGTGATAATGCCAGTAATTATCAAGGAGCAAACAACCATTTAAAAGAAGTTTACAAATTTCTTAAATCACAAAACAATTAATTATCAGATTTTTTAAGTACTCTGCAAATAAAATGGAGATTCTTACCCCAAGAGCAGCAAATTGGCAACAACAAATTTACCTTTGAACAATTTAATACAATTCTTGTTCAGATAGAGGCAATACTTAATTCTAGACCTCTCTATCAAATTTCAAATGATCCCTCGGATCTCAATCCATTGACCCCTGGTCATTTTCTGATAGGTACAGCTCTCACTGCTTTCCCGGAAAAAGACATTTCAAATATTAGTGTAGATTAAAATTTTGGCAATTGTGTAGCTTTGTTCAACAAAATTTTTAGAAGAGATGGTCTACTGATTACCTAAATCGGTTACAGAATAGACCCAAATGGATGACTGTAAAAGAAAATATTAAAGTTAATGATTTAGTCTTAGTAAAAGATGAGAACTCTCCACCCTTGTTGTAGCCTTTGGCTAGAGTGGTAGAGTTGTTACCTGGTAAGGATAATAAAATCAGAGCTGTTATAATAGTAACAAAAAATGGTACAAGGCCTATTACAAAAATATGTTCCTTACCTTGTAATGATATTCAAAATTAAAATGTTTAAGTAAAAATTTGTATTATCCTACAATAGGAATAATCAAATATTTCGAATTTCAGAATTTAACTTTCAATACTTCAATACTTTAAAACATCCATTCAATTATTTGTATTTTTATATACAGAGAAAGATACTTGATTGCTTACGGCACTGTTTGCTGACATCATATCTTGGCAATTTTCATTCAAGTTTTAGGATAAGTAAGTATGATATGCTTAAGTTTGGTCTCGTATTTCATGTAAAGTACACGAGGACTAGTTAATAATTAAAAGTAATTTTTATTTTATTTTTTTTTTTGCTTTTGGTCCTTCGCACAATATTTTTAATATTTCAGTTTTTGAATTCTTATCCTTCATTCTTTGTTTTGTCTTTCAATAAAGACAAGACCGTTTATTATATTCTTAATTTGCTTATTACCTAAGAATACAGCTTTTTACTTTGTTGGGGGGGAGTATGTTCAATAAACAATGTTTATTTTACAGATTTAATCCCCTCTTAAAAAATACCTGCGCCGCTTATGGCTGCACTAGCATATGTTAGGTATTTGAAGTGTCGCTTTGATAGGATATTTAACTCCCTTAACCTTGAGTTACAGCAACACAGATCTCGCACGTATTTTGATACTTGGTACATCCCTCATGCACCCACTGCTGGAAATGAATGCATTGAATCCAATCTTCAACTTTGGTTGTCTTCGTATACTCTTCGCCACATCCAGTTCAGGTTGCGTCATCATGATTTTCCAAATCTGAACTGCTATCATGAAGAGACAAGCTTGAATCTTCGTCACTGGACTCCTCTACCTGCAGTTTTGGGGTCTTCTGTTTTCCTTTTGGCACCGTTTTCGCAGTAAATTTCTCCTTTTTAGATACCACAGGTGTTTCAGCTGCCTTTGAGCCACGTTTCGTTTTGTTGAGATTCACCAGTTTGTGCTCCTGAATGCTTTGCGCCTTTCTATGGCTTCTGCATTATTTACAATCTCTGCGAATTTCCCTCCTTTTCTTTTAGCGTCTAGCACAGCAGCAGCTGCAATAGGAGATACAATATCCAAGGCTTTTCCAGGCGTAATTTTTGGAGTACTAGATGTTTGGGTTTGAACTATAGGCTGATCAGCTAAATCGGCAGCACGTTAAGTTGAAGGTTGGGGTTTGGTAATCCGTTCGTCCTCTTGGCACAGCATTTTCGCAGACGTTTCTTGTATTCCCACATCGGTACCTCCATAGGCGTAGTCCGGGATACTTTGCGGATTAAACGGGTGAATTCCAGCCGCCTTAAAACCCGATGTTGCATTTTGAACACTTACAGCGTTTCCCCAAGCAACACCTAGGAGTCGTCCGAACTGTAGCCTTCCGATTTTTCTATCAGCATTGGATTCAACCCAAGTATCGCAAGCTTGATAAAATGCTGCCTTCAACGACTTAAAAAAGGATCTATCGAGAGGTTGGAGATAGTGGGTAGTATGTGGGGGAAGGCAAAGCAGGATTATGTCATTCTTATCAGCGTATGTCAGAGCTTCCACTGAGCTGCAGTGAGATCCGTGGCCATCAAGAATTAGGAGCACTTTTCCCGCAGTTTTTCTTGGGACGAAATGAAACTTGAGCCATTCGAGAAAAATCTCTGTGTTGATGTAGGCTGACTTCTGATTCATGTACACAATAGATCCGGGTGGTATTCCATCCTCGAATTCTGGTTCCTTATTTTTACCTTTGAGAATGCACGCAGGCGGCAAGAAAATGCCTTCCGCGTTGCAACAGCTTATAACTGTTATTTTTCGCCCCGTTCCGCAGCCGTCAAAGTAGACACAACTTTAGAGCCTTTTTTGGCAATGACTTCGCCTGGGCGGTTGTTTAGCTGGAGCCCCGTCTCGTCCATGTTGTAAACACAAGCGGGTTTGTCGAACAACTGGTGTTCCTCCATTGTAGAAGCCAGCAGTTCAAAGTAGTTTGTAACTATATTTTTATCCATGCCGAAGCTTCTACTGCGGGATAAGGCTTGAGCTTTTCTCATGGCCAGTTCAGGATGTCTTCGTAAAAAGGACGTAAGCCAGTCGTAACCTACGAGTTCAGCTGTCAAATTTATGGCGTATTTTCAACTGCTCGGCCAGGTGAAAAGCCATGCGCCTAACTTCAGTTCTCGTTGGTGTAAATCCTCTTACTTGCAGTTTATTTATGTGAACAACCATTTTTATTTCAGCTTCTTCACCAAGTAAACTGTCAGGTCCTATTCGTCCTTTTTTGGAATTGCCGGATGTAACTCTACGTTTTAAAGTTCTTGGTGGAATGCTAAACTCCCTAGAAGCTTCATTTACATCCATTCCTTCTGCCACGCTTCTTATAGCCGCTTGCAAACTTTCTTCGCTCCATTTACCCCTATTGGGACACCTTCTTTCGTATTTGCTTGGCATTGCTGCAATTAAATAGTTTTAAATTAGCAAGGCATCTCACCCATACTTAAATCGACATCTATCCTGATTTTCCGGGAGAGATGCCGACATCCGTATCACAGTTGAAATTGATGCAAATAGTGCACGAATACAAAGACGTATAACCTCTTTACATGCTCTTTCACCACGAGCAATTAAAATTTTCACCAGGGCAATAATTAGGTATATAAGATCTACTTACTTTATGCTCCGAAAAACTTTTGACTGTACCAAAATAAACAATATTAGGCTAAATCGAAATGCTTCAAGATTGCGCAATAGCGACGACCGGCTGTGACAAGCGTTGGTACATGACTGCCGCAGATCGCGGCTTCGGCCTTGTAGGCGAGTACAGTCCGAGATATAAGCAATCGGCATCTCTCCCATACCGGCATCTCTACCGGAATTACCCTATTATTATTATTAATGCAATTGGCAACTCCGTGCCACCGTTTCTAATATTCCCGCGAAAATTTTTCAAAGAGTCAATGCTGAAAGGTGCCCCTCCGGTAACCTTTTGGGCAGCAAACCCTTCTGGTTGGATCAATAAAGAGATATTTTTTGTTTGGCTGAAACATTTTATCAAATATACTAGACTTTCAGCGGAAAATCCTATTTTACTGTAACGCGTTTACCTCCTACGCGTGGCTCCTGCCACAC
This sequence comes from Lochmaea crataegi, assembly GCA_947563755.1. NCBI lineage: Eukaryota > Metazoa > Arthropoda > Insecta > Coleoptera > Chrysomelidae > Lochmaea > Lochmaea crataegi. The sequence continues at coordinate 31,028,872 of OX387436.1, forward strand.
GAATACGTCACTATGACACCCTTGAAGCAAAATTTTCGGTTCAAATCTCGGGCGCCAGATTTTTAACGTGGTTTGCTCCACGGCCCCTTGACTCCTAGCGTCAAGAGTTCCAGATAGCCTCAGATGGAGGTTACGGATAATTCCAGGGGTCTTGTTGAATTAAATTTAACTAACTAGTAACAATCCGGAAAAGCCAAATCTTGGTTCTCCAATCAATAAATTGCGGTTAATAATGAAAATAATAGGAATTCAAAACTTTAGTCTATTAATACTCTGTGGTCTATTTAGTTTGAATAACGGTAAAAAAAAATTGGTATTTACTCCATATACCTGGTACTATAACAGACGTAACAGGCAGAGCCGGTCAGGTTATCAAAATTACGATTTAAATCGGCCGGGTAAACGAACAAGTTGTAACGGAGCTACTTCCAAGTTCGAGAAACCCTTAGGATTTAAATTGAACCGGCAAACTACTTTAAACAAAAAAAACTGACATAAAAATTTTATTCAAAATAGACACGAGTTCCGACACACAGAGTAAGAATAAATGACCCGAAAAAAATTAAGATATCACAATCCTCACAAGTGTTGATTGTATATAAACGACCTGTGAAGAAAAAAAACTCAAGTAGTAAATTCAATTGAGAACCGGCGAATAACTAAAATCAATTAATTTAGGAATATAATAAAAAACTCACTTCTAATACAACAAATCAACATTTATTTTCCACACTTCGTGGTTAAGAGAGAAAGAAAGAAACAAAAAACTATACCATCGGGTTTTCCTTTGGGAAGGAAAAAACAAACAAAACGGCAGAAAACAAATCCAAAGCAAAATTTACAAAATATTTCTACTTTCTCGGAGGTACGAATTTCGAAAATACGGTGAATTATAAAACGAAATCTTTACCTTTTAAATAAGGCCTCGGTATCGGACGGTAGGCACACAGTTGCTAGCAGCACAAACAATTGTCTTTTTCTTCCGGTTTTCACTCCCGGAATTTTTCGCACAAGACCGGATAATCTTAACTTTTCGGATGTAGAGCGCAGAACGGTTGTAGAGATATGTTACCGATCGAAGAAGAAGATCTCGAAGAAATCGTTTTCCTATTTATAATGTAATTAACGGTCGTAAAATTCATTTAGCTTGAACAAAAAATTTTTGTTATACTGTCTGTCCTTCGGAATTAATTAAAATTTATATATACTGAACGGCCCATTAGTTGGAAATTTTGAACATCGGAACGGATAAATTTTATACGATGGAATTTGAATTTGCGTACCTCCGGATTAATAATAAAATACATTTTAGCAGAAAAAAAAATACAATTCCAATACGGTAACGGAAAGGGGTCGGAAAGTAAGTAACGAGTTATATAAAACAGCGGTAAAAATAAAATACGACGGAAAAATAAAAGTAAACATCGATTCGGTGCAAAAAAAAATAAGTCGTTACATTACTGGTGATTGATAACCACGAGAGCCACATCACCCTTGATGTAATAAAACTTGCCCGAGAAAAAAACGTCTAAATCGTGACCCTCCCACCACACACTAGTCACAAGATGCAACCCTTGGATAGGAGCGTTTATGGGCCTTTGAAAAGGTGCTAGAGCAATGAGTGCAGCAACTGGCTTTTGAATAATCCTGGTATAAGGATTACAATTAACGAAATTAGTGAGTTATTAGGAAAATCGTACGCCAAAGCATTCTACACGAACAATATTATTTCTGGGTTTAAATCAAGTGGCATATTTCCCTTTGATAATAACATCTTCAGAGATGATGAGTTTCTACCTTCATCGGTAACAGATCGTCCTTTTGTAGTTGATGAACCAATTGCTGGTCCATATTCAAAATCAGATAAATTACTTATTGCTCAGCCTTCAACTTCAAGTGGTGCCCATCAAAACGACCCAAAGAATATAGAGAAGTGTTATTTTAACCCAGAAGAAGTAAAGTGATTGAGAGAACTTCTCAAGGTAAGAGAAAAAGATAGTCAACTGAAATATTGACTGGAACACCATTTCTCCAACAGTTTCAGGAGAAAATAAAAGTTCCTTTACAGACAAAAAGAAAATTTTTTGAACAAGAACAGCAAGAAAAAAATAGCTCCACAAGTTCGGAAAGCGACGATGAAATATCCATATTTTTTCCACTGCTACTCATTTTTTTTTCATTTCGTAATTTTGTAATTTTATTATAAAAAAATCTTCTGGGAAATATAATTCCAATTTTTATGATCCAGGTGATATTTACGAATTTAATTCAGAAGATTCAGATCCGTATGCTACGGACGAAACTGATTCATATAGTTCATCAAATTCTGAGAATAGTGACTCCAGTTACCATACAGTAAGTTATTTTTTGTTTGGTCTTATTTTTACTGTGAACATAAGTATTGTTTCGTCAACTCAGGTAGACAAATTGGAAGAAAAAAAAGTAAAATCTGAGGCGAGAAGATTAGGAAACGAGAACATTATTATTTCACAAAACATAACAATTCCAGCTAAGGTTAGTAATTTTCATATGATTTGATTTGGCGTTTTTTAAGATAACGCCAATGTACCATTGATGAAAAAGTGACAGTTGGGAGCACATAATAACTTTTTTTAAAAACAGAAATTGTCCGCTTTTGCCACGAGATTATCAAATTGTATAGAATGGTAGTATAGGTTTTGCACTGAGATAATCATATAACAGCTTAGGTTATCCTAGACAACTATATCATTGCGCCTACAGCTGAAATGTTCAACGGAAGACTTGACGGGAATGAAGGACTTTCTGCATTATTTCTGTCAAGTTGTCCGTTAAATTATTCATTTTTAATTGTAGGGAATATAATGGACATACTATAAAGATCAATACATTAACACGCAAGGATGTTAGCTTATTTATTCATTTCTTATAAACTAGGAATCAGGTTGTTACGACCGCCATACGATTGCCTCAGAGTAAAACCGCATTTTGTTCAGAACTGGTTCATTTAATTTCTGAATAATCTATATTTGTTGATCATAATATTTTTAGTGTGACTTTTTAATCAGCGACAATATTATTGCCAGGCAATCGAATTTTTTAACAAATGTCGAAGAAAAATCTTTCGACAAAAAAGAAGTTGAAAAAAAGGTACACATTGACTTGACATATTTGACACTTAATAGGCTTACTCGAAAATGAATTGATGCTCATTCTTCAAATTCTACTTCCATCCATCTCTACAGACAATTTCACTTTACTTTGTATTATTCTAGCTCATGTAATAATTCCCGTTTAACGAAAATTGTACAATAATAATTGTTGAATTAACTATATTTTCTTCACGAATAATACTAGAAGTGGAATAGTAGACTTTTGTAAGTATTTCGCAATATTTCTTATCATTATTCAACAGCAATCACTTTGGTTAATGTTTTGATTGTGTACGTTTCAGAGAGCTGCAATTTATGAATCACCATTTCTTATGAAAAATAAATATAAAAAACAACTTGTAAATTCTGTGAATCGCTAGTGGTGTCTAGATACTTTTCAAGACATCTCGAACGACACCACAGCAATGAGCGGGAAGTTAAAGAACTTTCCAGCTTTAAAGCAGGAAGTCGTGAAAAAAAACGTTTACTAGAAATTTTGAGAAACGAAGGAAATTTAGAAAACGCTATTAGAGGGCAGATAAATCCAAAAAAGCGTAATTTTCATAAAATTGAAATTGAAGAGAAGGATTTTGCAGTCTGTCCGCAGTGTAAGGGATTCTACCGAAGATTGGCACTAAGTCGCCATATGAAAAATAAATGTGTGGCAAAGAATAATGACGCAGATGAGCCCCGTCCACTAGTCCAATCACTAATATTTTCTGCATGTTCAAAGAAATTTGGTGAATGTCTAAGCAAATCCGCTGTAAAAGAAGAAATTTTCAGTAGAATGCAACCAGACGAAGTAACCGCCGAAGCTATTCAAGATGTATTGGTGGTACATTTTGGAGAAGACATGTTAAAGAAAACAAAACTTAAACGTAAGAGATATCACATCTCAAATAAGATGAGAGAATGTGGAAGATTTTTAATAGAGATGAAGAAATATCAGTCTCACCATGGAATGATTTCCATTTTGAGACCAGAAAATTTCGACAACTGTCTTGCTGCTGTAAAATCAATCTCCAAATTTGATTATTCTGCTAGAACTTTTGGTGCAGCATCTCTGGCACTTCATTTTAGGACAACTTTAACAGCTCTTTGCGATTTGGCAACAAAATTGGTATTGAGAAAAAAATAATTCCACCGGAAGAAAGTTTGGAAAACAGCCTGACGGATTTGGAAAGATTTAGGAAGTTAGTAGACACTCAGTGGGCTATAGAAATTGGTAGTTTAGCACTCAAAGATCTTAATGAGAAGGGATCAACCAAGTCTAAAATTATCCCGTTGTCAGAAGATATAATTAAATTAATAAATCTTATAAATAAAAAAGCAGAGGAGGCGAAAAACTTAAACTATCCAAAGATATCGGAGCATACAAAACATTAGCAGAAACTACTCCGGTAGCAACAATACTTCACAATAGAAAACTTGTGGGAGATGTTCAATATTTGGAAAGGAGATCGTGTGAGGAGCAAATTGACAAAGTCCACCATTTGAACCAAACCGAATTTACTGCCTCTCTTACAGAGAATGAAAAAATACTTACTCAAAGCTATTCCAGAATTACTGCGATTGTGAAAGGAAGTCGTCCAGTTACAATATTATTACCCAAACACATTCGAAAATATTTTTCGATGATAGCCAAATTGAGGAAGGAAAAATGGTTTCCTGAAGAAAACATTTATTTCTTTACTTATCCAAAGTCCAAGTTTTGGATTGATGGATGTTCAGTGATGAGAAAATATGCCGCAATATGTGGAGCAAAACATCCCGAATTACTGACATCAAACAGATTACGGAAACATATTGCCACTGTCACGCAACTATTGGGCCTGAAGGGAAATGAAGTTGATCAGCTGGCAAAGTTCATGGGACACACAAATAGAACCCACGAATCATTTTATAAGTATGTTTAATTGATAAATATCACTTCTCCAATTTTAAAAAGATTTTGGAGCTGCCTGATAATACATTAATGTATTGTTATTTATTTTTCATTTTTAGACTACCTGAGGACGCATATCAAGTGCAAAAGTTTCTAAAATATTACAAATTATGGAAGAAGGAAATGCTGACAAGTTTAAGAATAAGTCCTTAGATGAATTTGATATTAATTTAGAAGAAATAATATATTCAGATCCAGAAAAGAGTCAAGATGTACTAGCTGACAGTAATAAACAAACTTCTAGTCACAAACTTTTTTTTAATCAATATTCTATCTTTTGTAGATCAAAGTGAAATAGAAACTTTCACATATAACACTAAAGGCGAAAATGGGAATCCACATATTTCCACTCCTGTGCAAAAATCACGTATGTACTTTTTTAAACGTCCGAGATAATTATGTCCATAATAAATGATAACACAGTATAGTTTATCCAATATCAATGTGAAAACTAAAACAAATAATTTCAGAGGACCGCTTGTCGGCCTCCAAAAGCACCCGCAAGGGTAGTTTCATTTTAATTTTTTTTTGGTACTCACACTGAGATTGGTTAAACTATGCCAATGCTTTTTCCTTTACTTTGCGAGATGTTTTTTTATTAATGAAATGAGTTAAGGTTAAAATTTCTCTATATTCGAAATAATCTACAATTGTTTAAAGAGATAATTTCAATGAGTTTTTTTTTCACATTAGGTACCGGGTATTCAGTTAAGGGCAGCGAGCGGCCATATCTCATAAGATATTGGTCGTATAGATTTAGAGAAAAAAAAATTCATGATAAAAGTCGCCAAGAGAAATTGCTGGAAATTGTTTTCGAGTTTGTCAAACGTCCGCTAGAGGGCGTAACAACCAACACTAAGTAGAAAAATGGGATTTTTATAGAATTTTGCCTAATGAAAGTATATCGATGATATCATTTTCATATTTACTGACTATTCACCTTCACTTTTTGACTAAAATGTTTTGTTCTATCTATCAAAATAAAGCGGTGGGGGAAGTTCAATTGTTTTTTTAAACAAACCAAGATTTCTCCCGTTTCGCTTGACCGATTTTAACAAATTTGGGCTCATATGAAAGAGCATAATTTACACTATAAAACGCTTACTTGGTTTTGACTTTTTTACTTTCGTCTTCGCCGCTAGATGGCGTTAACTGAAATGGTAGCAAATTTTTGAGTTTGAGTACTGGAGATAATGGGGGCAAGAGCAAGCTATTTGAAGAGCTTAGATCTCATCCGAACACAGAGCTGAGAGACCTGACGAGTTATACAAGAGAAGACTATAGGAATTATAAAAGACCTATGAAACAATTAGAGGACAACCCATAGGAGGCAAATCACTAGAAAAACCCCACCAAAAAAAACACAAAAACCATGCACGCGGGTGCGTGTGCGCACGTTAAGGCGGGCACACGCGCACTCGCTGGCATACCAAAACCAAAAACAGGAAAAACCGCGAGTGTGGGTGAGCAGGGGGTGTCTGTAAAAGGGCAAACACTGCTTACCCACATAAGCACCAAAAAGATAAAAAAAACAAAAAAACCCAAAAAACACCGGGGTGGACAAGAAAGAACACTGCGAAGAGGAACCCCCCATACGGAGGCCCCGCACTTCTGTTAAAGGAAGCTCGGGGATTCCCGAGGGGTCAGCTCTAAAGAAGGCGAAGGACCGCTCGGGCTAAGGCCCGTTTCTCCAGGGCGGGTGAGACGGATTTTGGCACGAGGCAGCGAAAGCACACACACACACAAACCGAATCGACAATACAAAATCAAGAGGACAAGGGAACACAGCCACCAGAGCTACCCCTTAACAAAAGGAGACATCCCTGACGCCCCCCGCAGTAGAAAGGGGGGAAAGGGATACGCGATCGCGAATGTACGAGTGAGGTCCTGTCGGAAGTGACAGGGGGTGGTGGAAGGTTCTACTTAGCATCAACCCGGGGGTGGATGCTTTGTGGGACGGACTTACTCACGCGCACGTGTGTGTATGTGAGTGGAAAATTTTCGCGGGAATATTAGAAATAGCTGACCAATAGACGAACAGACAATTGTGCAACGGTACCTAATGGTAACCTTATGGGTAAAGGTAAATTGACCCGAGGAGTGAACCCGATATTGTGAAACCGGCCGTAAGTGACAATGTTTAAGAGTAACCGGTGCGAATGGCCCATAGGTACCTATCTAAGAAGAACTTAATAAACTGTTAAATAAAGATTAATAAGTGTTCGAGAACTATGTTCTCAACCAGTAGATGATCCTCCAATTCTTAGAATCGACATTCATTCACTATTAACCAGCAAACTAGCCAACTGCCAACCTGACTTTTCGAGAAACGTCAGAGAGTTGTCAGTACATTTCTAAAAACGAATGTGAAAAATTTCTTTTAGCGGAATTAAATTCAAAAAAAACAGTGCTAAGATGGTAATAATCGTATTTCTAATACCATTAGTCAACAAAGTCTGTTCGTGAGTGTTCCTTTTGTTTGTAATCAATTTTAATTAACATTTACTGTGTTTGGGCGCAGAACAAGTTTTGGGACTAGCATTGTAGTCTAGTGTTTTTTAATATTTTATTTTTTTATAACCATTGTAATCTGTAAGTGTCTATTTCATTGCGACAGAAGTCGTTAAGGCATCAATTACTGTAGCTTTTCGACCTATAGTAGTTGATAAATTAAAGATTTTTTATAGTGGCGAAAGTCTTTTAGCCTTATAATCCAATACCCTTTTGAGCTATCAAACATCAGCAACTGCTACAGTCTAAGTGCTGTAACGTCAACGAGTTCGTGCAGCGCTCCTTACGCTTAGACATAAATAGGCGTGTGGGTGAAGTGGTTGGAGAACACGGTCATTTTCCAACCATCTTTGTGGTCCTTCGAACCGGATAGCAAAAAGGGCATTTACAGAAAATTAATTCAACTTCCTACAAGATCTTCAAGTTCCTGTGTTCCTAGGCAGCAGTAAGTTCCAGTATTCAAGGTAGGATCAAATCATTAATCTTTCCAAGTGTATTGTGTGTGTAAAAAGTCAATATAGTGCTAGCTCATTCAAGATTTCTATATATTCAAAAAACTCAATTTTGTATACTTACACGAACTTATAATCCTTAAATTCCAATTTTTCTATTTCGTACAATTGCAAGAAAAATGTCCATTCAAAAATGTCTCTTGAAACTTTGAAAACACAGAGAAAATCTGTGAAATTGAAATAGTTATTGAAAACTCCCAAGATGAATTATCAGATAACGAAGACATAGACTTAGTTGAGAAAAAATATTTCACAACTAATTCTAAACTTTCTAGAGTAATTGATGAATTAACATCGAATAAAAATTCAAACTCTCAGATTCAAACTGATAATTGTAATATCGACATTAAGTTACCTGATATTTCCTTGCCCAAATTCAAAGGCCAGATGTCAGAGTGACCGTCATTCATTCAACTCTTTGAAAGTCTGATTATTTCTAACAACAGCGTAACAAATATCAAAAAGTTATTATATTTAAAAGCTTCTCTGTTTAACGAACCCTTGCAATTGATAGACGATCTAGAACTTTGTGATGTTAACTTTCAAATAGCTATAGATATTTTAAAACAAAGGTATGATGATCAAAGTATTTTACTGTATAACTCAATTGATCACATATACCAACAAAAACCTGTGAGCAAAACTTGCCCTACGCTTTTACGTGAAATAATGGCTAAAATGTTTAAAATTATACAATCAATGTCCAAACTCAATTTAGATCCAAAACACTTACTTGATTACACTCTGATTTTCTGGATAGGTAACAAACTAGATCTTCCAACTCGTAAATTATTTGAACAAAGTAAAAAACAGGGTGAAATCCCGTCCCTTGAGAATTTTTTCGATTTTTTGAAACAACGTAGTGGTATTCTAGAACGCACTCAAAATATTCAGCCTTCTACTTCTAATTCAAATGATACTAAACAAAAGTTTAGTCCCAAATATCCAAAAACAGCTGCTCACGTGAATTCTATGATTTCTTCAAACAGTCAATCAGACTGTTATTATTGTGAAAATGGTTTACAGCGTATCTATACGTATGAATCTATCAGTGATAAATATAACTTTATAAATTCAAATCACCTCTGTAAAAACTCTCTAGGAGGTCGTCACGTCACAAGGGATTGTAAGTCTCTAAAATCTTGTTCAATACGTCAAAAAAGACATCATACTTATCTCCATTCTGACTCTTTCCGTGCAAATGATAATGCACATAATAATAATAATGGTTTTAATTCCTAAAACCGTTATAACAACTCACAACCTAATCACTCCCTTGTACATTCGACAAATGGTCGAGATTCTAACTCCAATTCGATAAATAATCGAAATTATAACTCAAATCGCCAAATTGATGAAAATTCACATTCTTACCAGGCTACTGCAAACCGACAAAATTCCTCTAGACCACAGAACAATAATGCTAATTCTGAAACCAACGAAATCTATCTAACGCATCTTCTGTACAAACACAATCCTTATCTGCTGTATCTACTGAAAGCCACGTGCTTCTAGCTACGGCTAAAATAATTCTCTATGACTCTCACAATAACCCAATTAAAACTACCATTCTGCTAGACAACGGTTCCCAAAATTCATTTGTTTCACAAGAACTGGTGAATAAACTGCAATTAAAAACGTTTGAAAAAACACTGCAAATTTCCGGTATATCGCAAACTGTATCAACCACAAATAAAATGGTTCATTTAAAATTCTTTCCACATTACAATCCGATCAAACACTTTGAAATTCCTTGCGCAGTATTGCCAAAAATTACTTGTCAATTATCACAAGTAAAAATAAACCCAAGTCAGCTACGTGTGCCTACTGATATTATTTTAGCCAATCCAGAATTTAACATACCATCGAGTATTCACATTCTAGTTGGGGCCGATTCATATTACAAACTCCTTACACCAGGTATCATGGATCTCGCTAAAAAATTACCTAGTTTACAAAATACTAGCCTAGGCTGGATAATCGCTGGAGCTATTCCAAACAGTGCTTCTTTTAATTCCGTGAATATTCAAAATAATGATTCCCTGTTTACAAGCTGTAATCACATTTCTATATCAAACAACGAACTAAGTTCATCTCTTTCTAAATTTTGGGAACAGGAGGAAATTCCTTCTAAGAATATTCTCTCGTTTGACGATGAATTAGCGGAAACTATTTTCCAAAATTCTACACAAATTCTGGAAAACGGCAGGTTCCAAGTCAACTTCCCGTTAAAATCTGAAAAAGAGCATCATAAGCTCGGTGAATCATTTCTGATCGCTAAAAGGCGCTTTCTCTCTCTTGAAAATAGAATCCATAAAAATCCAGAATTATTTTCTGAATATAATAAGTTCATTTCTGAATATGTAAACTTGGGACATGCAAAATATGTCCCTCTTAACCTCACTAATTCGATAAACGAATTTTTTTTTTTTTTTTTTTTCGGGCCGAGATGGGAAACTCATGTTCGAATGGGTCCAGGACCCAAACAGTGTTGGACTCATCCCCAAGGAGATGCCTACCAACCAAACCCACCTCAAACTCGCCGTTACCCCCGCCTCGGAATCACTACCCTAGCATACTTCGAGACAGGCGGCGGTCCCTCGCACACTCTCCGCTCACACTGTCATCTTCTCCCTCCTATCACTCCTGCCTCTCATGCCATATCGAGTCCTTCTCTCCCCCTTACCATGCTCTCTACTACACCACTCACCTCCACCTCTACCGTCCTACCAATTACCCTCCTCTTCCACTCTCCCGGCCCTTTCACATTACACATCAATCTCCCCAGCCATGCTGCCCTCACTTTACCCTTCTCTGCCGCCTTTACCATATGGGTTTTGAAGGATAATTGGCTATCCAACCACACCCCTAGGTATTTCACAGACTCCTCCATGCGAATTATCCTTCCCTTAACCATCACCCCCACTTCCCTTGCCCTGCTCCGTCCCTTCACTAGCAACCCCACCGTCTTCTCTTCCGCCACTTCCAGTCCGCACCGCTCTATCTTCTCCACAATCTTCCTGCACATTCTCTCCGCCTTTCTTTCTATCTCCGCCTCTCCCTTTGCCGTACATACCAGACACACATCATCCGCATACACCGTAATCTCACATCCCTCTTCACATACTATCCCACAAACCTCATCAAACACACACTTCCAGAGTGTCGGTCCAAGAACCGAGCCCTGAGGCACTCCAGCCTCCATCTCATATCTCCTCCCTCTGGAGTCTACAATCACACGCCCCGTCAGGTAGTCCTCCACCAGGTTAACCAACCCCTGCTCCACTCCAAGCCTCAGCAACGCGCTCAACACTGCCCGTTTGCTGACACTGTTGAACGCGTTCCCGACGTCGAAGAACACGAGTAGGGCCAATTTCTTCTTCCTCCAGCTGCCCTCCCTAGCTCTTTCCACCAAACCCATCACCTTGCTCAGTGCCGAGATGCAAGATTTCCCCTTCGTGAACCCATGCTGGTTTACCCTAAAACCCCCATTCCTACCAACTTCCTCCTCAATCCTATCCCTTATTATCCCCTCCATCAATTTACCCATACCACACAGCAGGCTGATAGGCCTATAGTCCCCCGCCCGCTTCCCCTCTCTACCCGCCTTCTTCATCAGTATCACCCTGGCTACCTTCCATCCTTCCGGGAACTCCTCCTCCCTCAGCACCCTGTTGAATAGTTCCCAGAAGTACTCCCTATTGTCATCCAACAGCCTCTTCACCATATCACCCCTCAGGCCATCTATCCCTGGGGCTTTTCTCACTTTAATATCTCTCCCCCAATCTTCTACCTCCCACTTCTCTACCGGCCTTATCCCCCTCATTTTCACTACCCCCCTTGTATCTTGGATTTCCTGAATTCTGCCACCCACTCCTCCTTCTCCCCCTTTGAACAATTTCTCTAAGATCTCCTTCTCCCAATCCTCCTCTAGAACCTCGTTTCTATTTCCACCCATCCTCTTCACCGCTATCTCATACGCCTTTCCCCATGGATTGTTTTCCAATTCCCCCAGTAACTCTTCCCACTTCCCTCTTTTTTCCCTCTCCACTCTACGCTCCAGTTCCTTCTTCTTTTCTTTATATCTCCCTCTTCCCTCTATCCTTCCTCTTCCTCTCAGCATCCGTCTTCGTTCTTTCTTACACTCCCTCCACAGCTCCTCTATTTTCTCATTCCACCAGTAATTGGCCCTCCGCTCACGCCTATTGCCCCTCTTTCCCTCTCTTTTGCAGCCCTGTATCACATTGTACAATTCATCTGCATCATGTCCAAGTCCCCTTCCTATCTCTTCTCTTACTTTCTTCCTCATTCTCTCTGCCTCGGCTCTCGTCCACTTCCATTCCCACTCTTCCACTAAATCCTTTCTCTCTTTCCTTATATCCGTCTCCACATACCTATGTAAGCTCAAGCTTTCCTCATGCTCCAGCACCCCCCAACTAAACACTCTTTCCCACAGCCATTCATCACATGCTGTTATATCAATGAATGATGAACCCCCGTCACCCCTCACGAAGGTGGGCAGTAGTCCATCATTCAGCACCACCAACCCGTTGGATGTTAACACTTCCTCAAGGATCTCCCCTCTCCTGTCCGTTTTCTTCCCCCCCCCCATATAGTATTTTTCGCATTGAAGTCCCCTGCCACCATTCTCCTTATGATCCTCCTTTTTCCTTTTGACACCCTCAGATCGTCCTCTAATCCTGTCATGCTCCTCTCATATTCTTCCAGGCTGACATTTGGGCTTATATACACACTATACACCACCATGTCTCCCATTCGCACTACCACCCATCCATTTCCCTTCCTCACTTCATCCGCCCTCAATCCATCCCCCACCACTCTTATTCCTGCTTCTCCTGTATCGTCCATAATCCATCCCTGCTTCCCCACATATCTAGCATTCACCTCGGATCCACACACTACATCCACTTATCTCCTAAAAATCACTTCATCCAATATATCATGCGCTATCCTGCATTTCCCTAAATTTATCTGTAACACTCTCCATACATCCCCTACATTCCTCCTTCCCGCGCAATGCTGTCCCCTTCCTCCTATTTGACCAGACTCGTCCCCTCTGAGGGGTCCAGAGGGCCCCTCCCATTTTTTCCTTCACCTTTTCCATCGTTTCCTTCCACTTCTTCCCTTCCCCTACTACATTCCATCTCCCCTGGCCTGTGTCCCCTTTCCCCACATACCCTACAAAGGAAAGCCTGCCGACAGTCTCTCACCATGTGATCCTCGCTCTTACAAAGCCAACACTTACTCCTCTCCTTGACTACCTTCACCTTACACCCTGTTACTTTATGGCCATTTATCCCACATCCAAAGCATCTGTCATCCTCTCTACCCTCTATAATATTTACCCTGTTCCACCCCAATCTAATCTCCTTTTTTTTCAAAAAGGCTACCGCTTTTTCCCATTCCGCCCTCACCACCGCCATTTTCATCCCGTTCCTCTCCCTTACCACTTTAATCACCGTTGTCCCTTTCCCAATCAAATTCTCTATTTTCCCCCTCACCTTTTCATCTTCCATCCACGGTTCTATCCCTACCATTTTAATGGTTTTTGTTCCCCTCCCCGCTTCGACCACCCTAGCTCCTGTTCCCTTCCTACCTCCCCCAGAATTCCCCTCACCTCAACCCCTTTCTTTGCCTCTATTACCACCTCCCTATTTCTTGAGACTCTGAGTCTATCCACCCACTCCCCTGTCATCTCCCTCAACCCCTTCTTAATCCTCTCGATCCCCTCCTGATCGACTTCCCCGATATCCTTCAGGATTATCGCCCCATTTCTACCCTCCTTTTCCTTCTCCCCATCTGTATAGATTGTTACCTCCGCCACCTCTCCGCCACCTCTCACCCACGCCACCATCTTCTTCAGCACTTCCACCTCTACCTGCTCAAGCCTGTGGAGTCCAATGCTGTCCCCGCTCCCCACTACCCCAAACAGTCGACTCATCAGCTCAAACACCTTTTTCTCATCCCTACAATCTCCCTCCATCCGACAGATCAACTCCTCCGTCTTCACCCTTACCCCATTCCTTTCCGTAGTGCGTACCTCCTTGACCCACTCCATTTCCTCTCCTTTTCCGCCTAGCATCGGGTACCTATCCCTAAACATCCTCTGTATTCCCTTCTCCATTCCACTGTCTTCCTTGGTCACCCATACCACCTTCACCTTTTCATCCCCTAATATTGGATTTCCCACCTTCACCTCTATTCCCTCCCCCTTTTTACCATCCCAGTCCCTATCTCTAACCTCCAGCCATCCTTCCCAGTCTCTTTGTCCCACCTCCCATCGTGTTTGCATTATCCCGTTGCTATCGTCCTCCCCCCTCAACCTCTCCAATTCCTTGACCCGCCCCTCTGCCGCTGCCTTCTCTTCCTCCAGCCTTTCCACCTTCTCCTCCAGTCGCCTTACCATTCGATAAACGAATTGAAATATTTTATCCCACACTTGTTCGTACTTCGCGAACAGAGTATATCTACAAAACTTCGTGTTGTCTTTGATTCTAGTTGCCCTACCTCAACAGGCGTTTCTTTAAATGACATCACTTTGAAAGGGTACCAGGTGCAACCAGATCTATTCGATATTCTTTGACGTTTCAGGTTAAATAAATTCGCGATAACTTCTGATGTACAAAAAATGTTTCTTCAAATTTCCATAAACCCAGAATACCTTTTCTTACAAAATATATTGTGGCGTGAAAATACTCAACAGCCCCTGCAGTGTATTGAGTTAACAACCCTAACTTATGGTTGCAATTTCTCTCCGTTCATAGCGACACGAAAATTGCAAGAAATTGCAGATAACCATAGTTCCAATTTCCCTTTAGCGGCAAACGCCCTAACATCCGAAACCTACATGGATGATGTAATTTCAGGTTCAAATTCTGAACAGGAATTAATAAAATTAATTCAAGAATTAAAAATTATATTAGGATATCACGGCTTCAATTTACACAAGTGGGCCTCAAATAACTCAAACGTTCTTGCTGAAATTTCTGATTTTTGCAATTCTCCTTCCTTACAAAATCCCGAAAAATGTATTAGTCTTGACTTAGACAATTCTCAAAATAAAGTCCTAGGCCTAAATTGGATCCCAGCTTCTGATAATTTGAACATTTATGTCCCCACCACCTTTTCTATATCGCCCGTTACCAAGAGAAAGATTATCTCTACGATAGTGCGATGTTTTGATCCCCTTGGGCTTTATAATCCTATAATATTGTCTGAAAAACTTTTAGTCAAGCAATTATGGCAAGCTAAACTTGACTGGGATACGGAGATATCAGATCCAGTCATACTGGAAAAATTGCATATATTCGTAAACAATCTTCCCAAACTATCTCAATTAACTATCCCAAGATTCATGTTCTCGGACAAATCTATTATTCTCATCGAAATGCACGGTTTCTCAGACGCGAGTCTAAAAGCCTTTGGCGCATGTGTGTATTTACGAACCATTCATTCTGACAATTCTGTTTCCTGTAATTCAATTTCGGCAAAATCGCGTGTATCACCCGTTTCTACCACAATTACACTACCTCGACTGGAATTATCAGCCATGCTACTACTGTCTAATCTAGTAGACAAAATTTATAAAAACTTAAAAATTAATATTATTTCTGTAAATCTCTGGTCCGACAGCCAGATCGCTTTGTGCTGGCGTAATGGAGAACCTACCCGTTGGACAGTATTTGTAGGCAACAGGGTTGCTAAAATTCAAGCTCTAACTAAAGATCATCCATGGAGGTATGTAAATACTATCGATAATCCCGCTGATTTGGTGTTACGTGGCGCTAGCGCAAATAATTTAATTTCCAATAAACTTTGGTGGCATGGGCCGAAATTTCTAACAAATCCCAATCTCGACTTATCAAAATTTGATAATTTTGCAAACCCAAAATTTCAACTTTCTGACATTCCCGAAACTAAAACTGTCGTCGTGACAGCCTCAACGGAAGGAATTTTTTTTTAACTTTATTTTCAAAATTTTCCTGCTATACCAAGTTGCAAAGAACAATGGCGTACGTACATAGGTTCAACAGAAATTGTAAAAATTCAAACAAAAATTCTGGTCCCTTAACAGTATCCGAATTGAGCAATTCTGAAATCTTTATAATTAAGACTCTACAGCAAACTCATTTTCAAAAGGAAATTAATGAGATTAAACAGAATAAAATTCTCTCTGATAAGCAAATAAATAAG
Organism: Lochmaea crataegi; assembly: GCA_947563755.1. Taxonomy (NCBI): domain Eukaryota; kingdom Metazoa; phylum Arthropoda; class Insecta; order Coleoptera; family Chrysomelidae; genus Lochmaea; species Lochmaea crataegi. The sequence continues at coordinate 31,045,185 of OX387436.1, forward strand.
CTGAAACCTTTATTAGACGATAATGGAATGCTTCGAGTTGGCGGACGTCTTGCTAACGCTGACATTTCTTTTAACCAAAAATATCCATTACTTCTACCGTCAAACAATATAACAGTGAATTCAATGATTAAAGCTGAACATATCAGGCTTGGACACGCTGGAGCTCAAACAGTATTGTACAATTTTCGACAAAATTTCAGGCCATTAAATGGCTTAAAAATTACCAAAAAGCTCATTCGAAACTGTCATAAGTATTTTCGTTATTCAACTAAGCCATGTACACAAGACCTTCCGCGAGATAGAGTTACCCCTGCTCGACCGTTTCAAATAACAGGACTGGACTTTGGAGGACCATTCCTCATAAAATCTTCCAAACTACGTGAAGCTCCTTCGATGAAATGCTATATAGCGCTTTTTGTATGTTTTGTCACCAAAGCCATACACATCGAAGCTGTAACTTCTTTATCCACTGAAGCGTTTATCTTGACCCTTAAACGGTTCATTTCCCGCCGTGGTAAACCCACTAAAATTTATTCCGACAACGCCACTAATTTCCAAGGCGCTGATAACACTTTCAAAAATTTAGAAATATTTTTCAAAAATCAAAATAATATTGATTCCATTCAAAATTTCTTAGCGCATTCGAAGATCGAAGAAGATCGAAATTAGCATATATGAAGAGTTCTTTACAATTCTAGCCCAAATAGACGCAATTTTAAACAGCAGACCTATATCACCATTATCTAATGATCCTTCTGACTCGGAATGTTTGACCGCAAGTCATTTTCTTATCGGCGCTAGTCCAACTTCCTTCCCGGAAAAAAATTATATTTCCATCCCCGAAAATCGGTTGTCACTATGGCAATACTGTACAAAGTTACAACAACAATTCTGGCGTCGCTGGTCGACTGAATACTTAAATCAATTACAAAACCGACCTAAGTGGCTTAAATCTCTCCCTAATCTGATAATTTATTCTCTAGTTCTTCTGAAAGAAGATATGCTACCCCCCCTAATGTGGTCTACAGGAAGAATCGTCGAAACTATGCCGGGGCCTGATGAGAATGTGAGGGTAGTAAAAGTTAAAACGGCCACTGGTATATACACCAGTGACCATGACTTTCCCAATAATTTGCTTGTTAGTTGTCGAGAGCCTATTATATTGGGAAACGAATAGATCCTCGTCTTCAAACAAAAACAGAATTAAATAAGAAGCGGAAAACAGGACTGGCCACCCTGGACCTAGAAAAAGCTTATGATACAGTGAGGGAGAAAGCACTGATTTTTAAAATGAACACAGCCAAAATTACAATTAAACTTATTAGATTAACACATAGCTACCTTACTGGAAGAATGTATGAAGTTACTACTAATCAAAGAAAATCAAACAAATATGTGATGCCAGAAGGACTACCACAAGAAAGTGTACTATCTCCCACGCTATTTGATATATTTATGAATGACATCCCCACTAATGAAAAAACAGAACTAGCGCTATATGCAGATGATACTGCAATATTTACAACATCAAAACATCGTGAAATTGTAATTAATAACCTGGAGACTCATATCAAACAAATTAACACGTATTGTGATGAATGGAAGATCCAAATTAATAACCAAAAAACCCAACTAATAATTTTCGCAAACGACTTTCCTAAAACAAAATCAATAATAAACATAAACAATAATATAACGGAAGAAGAAAAAGAACTCAAATATATAAGAGTATACCTAGATAAACGACTAAATTTCAACAAACATATAAATACGACCAGGAAAAAAGCGCTAGGTAGTAAAAGAATAATACAACCATACATATATAAAACTAGCCAACTTAAAGAAAAATTAAAAGTAGCATTGTATAAAACCTATGTAAGATCAATTTTATTATACGGATGTACAGTATGGTGTTCCACAAACAAATCCAATTTAGATAAGCTTCAAGCAACTGAAAATGCCTGCTATAGATTAATAGCAAGTAAGAACAGATTATATATATATTAATCACGAATGCGGAATTACATAGTAAATTTGACTTAATAAACATCAGAGAGACCATAGAAATAAGAAAGAAGCAGTTCTATGAAAAAAAAGTCAGGAAAAATAAATTAACGGAGCACATAGGACAAAATCCTATAAATAAAAGTTATCGTTTCAGAGAGATTCACCACCTCCCTGAATAAACACAATAACACAAATTCAAGAAAATCCCGGCTAATGTCGAAAAATAGACGGGATAAGAAATTATATAGCCGAAAAATCAAGATTTAAAAAAAAAGAAAAAAACTCTGGTGCGATAGCGGTACAGAGGAAGAAATACGAATCCTACAAAGGAAAAAAGTGATGCAAAAAAGGAAACCTTAAATAATAATAATAATAATAAGAAGCCACTCCGGAACATCTATACTTGTCTCGACCAATCACAACGAGTGAGACGAGTATAAATATAGGTGCCAGAACAACATACGGACAGTATCAAATTAGATGTGACACAGTTCACATCGCCTTTGAATACGTACTGTCAGTTTGACATTTTGACAAATTAATTTGATTGTAATTTAAAATTTTTACAATTTATGCTTTAAAAGAAACGTGAGTGATCATATTATTGTTTGTATTGTTGAGCCAGACCGTGAGGTACAGCGAGGGATACAAAAAACACAAGAACAGAGTGAGTACTAACATCAAAATCAAATATTACTAATATACTAACCTGACAACTTCTTAGAAAAATTAAACATATTACAAAAATGGATCCTCAGAATAATATATAAAAAAATAAGACCTCTAGTGACGAACTATTTAAAATCAGTAATGTTTTTGATATTAGTCAGCTATATGTTCAAAAAATTCTAGTAAACGTATATAAAAATAATATTAAATTGGAACCTTTTAGTCATAATTATAACACTAGACAAAAATTAAATAACGTAAGAATTCCAAAATGCGAAAAAACTATTAAACAGCGCAGAATTGAATTCTTAGCTGCCAAAATTTATAATTTTCTTTCCCCAGAAATAAAGATCATTAATTCAGTAAATATGTTCAAGAAAAAAACTGAACTTTGGATTGAAGGAACTGATAGATCTACTTTAAATAATATTATCAATAACTGTAATTGAAAAAGTATGTTCTAAATGATCGATCTTCCTTCTAAAAAGAAGAATTTAGAATTCTAAAAGGTCTTAAATATTATTAGGTTTTTACCTAATATGACTAATTCACCCATCTAAATATAACCTATAAATTACCTTCTTAGTATGATTTGCCCTATTGTGACCTTATTTATTGCCAAATTGCGACTTATTTTCTGATTAAGGAAACACTTCATATCACATTATGTATTATATATTTTTGGTATTGTGTATTATGTATTTTCTCACGTACGAGCAGATCCGCTGCTTCTTTGAGTAAATTATGTTTATTCGTATTTGTAACTATTTATTGTAAATGTATGTACTTTTATTTTATCTGTTTTCTCTATTGCAAATAAGCATTATTATTATTATTATAATTGTGCTTAAGTTATGAGTGTTAAACGGAAGCGTCTCTTTTGCGGAAAAGGGGACGACCTTCACCTTCTGAGGGAACCCCTTCGAAGACCCGTCTCGATGGTCTGAAATTTCTGAGATCCTAGCAAAGGCAAATGGTGCCTGATTCTTGACTAAGGGAGTAGGGCTTCTCTAGAGAACACATAGTTTGTCTTTATTTTTCTTGGTTACTTTGTCAAGGCAGTGACAAAGACAAAATATCTGTTTTCTCGGGAAGCTTCACTCCCTCAGTCAAGAATACGGCCTCTGGGAAGCAATTTAGTACCAGAAGTCTACGAGAAAGGGTGAACCTGCTTGTTTCCAAATATGAAGAAAAAACAAACAAGGACCAATACAAGTAAGCTTTTCGTAATTTGCTGCAATTAAGTAATAGAACTAAAAAAAATCAGTTGACATGAAACTGGTGATGACCAAAATTTTATTAAGTTGACTTTGCGCACTGTGTGCAGGAAAAATTCTTTCCCGCACAAAAATCATATTGTGAACTTGTGCACAGTGTGCGGGAAATTGCTACTTTGCGTATGCAAAAGTGTGCGCAAAGTACCTTCTTTCTGGCCACTCATAGAAAAAATTGTTAATGTAATGAATAATCCTGTAAATAAAATATAGATTAAAGGTCTGGAGTTGGAGAAGAAGTTTCAGAAATGGACGATCTTCTGAACTCAATTTCGCTACTAATTAAAGAATTTAAAAGAAAAGAAAAACTAGATCAAAAATCTTCATATCAAAAAGGGTTTGAGAAAAGAGAAGTAGCTTCCGAGGCTGCTGCAACATGGTCAAGTGGTGAGTATATTTAAAAATATCTGGAAAAGTCAGAGTTTCCAGGTGATTCTTAGGGCTACCTAAAAATTGGGTTGACGTTTTTCTACTTAAAACCATTTATAGGAAATTAATTTAAAAAAATAGCTAAAAAACAGTTGCACTGTAATAATTTTTTTGGGTTGTAAAATTTAGCATTGTTGTTATTCTAATAAACCATTTTCATAAAATTTATTTAAACCTCAATTATAATTTAAATGCAGTAAACAATAATTATTGCTTTAGCCAATGCCGACCAAATAGAATATTATTATATTGAAGAGGTCGAACAACCAACTAAAACTACAGAAGAGAGTGTATCTAATCTAATCCCTCAACCTCAACTATTAATATTATAGACAATTTTAAGGCTGAACCAAGGGTTGAATTGGTAGAAAATCCTGTGGCAGAAGTAACCCAAAGTACCCCAATTTGTAAAATAGGTGACAGCCATGCAGATAGAGATGGTGGTACACAAAGGATCCGTAGAGTTTCAGTAAAATACAATGAGTTATTAATGCTTTATTTTAGACGATTTTAAAAGAAGAGATACACCTTGGCAAATAGTGTATTAAGAGGTAAATAATTAGGTATTAGGTAGTGCCCAGTTTGTACATTCTAACAAAGCAAATAATTATGCTTTACTTTTACTGCTTTACTGCATAATTTTCATAATTTTTTCATTAAATAGTGGAATCAATTAGAAACAGTTAGTTTCATTTATAACATAACATTAATATGAGTAGATTCCACAAAGTAAGGGTCCAAACAGTAAATTCAATGTGCTTTTTTGTTTAATGAGTTATGGGGTAAATCTTAGGATTTGGGAATTTGATACAGTGTTACATTTATTTTATTACAACCTAAAAATGATTTAAAATTTTTAAAATTAGTATCATTTTTAGGTTCAGCAAGTGAAAAGTGGGATTAAGCATCCCTCACTTAAGTTTTTGGAAACCCAAAATGATCTCTGGTTCCAAATACGAAACAGGGAATTAGCATTGGAAGGAAAGATAATGGAAACAGAAGCCCAAGAGAGAAAAAAGGTTAGAAATAGAGTCAATGAGACTAGAAATGGAGCAAAATTACATTTTAAGGCTGAAATGAATATTTTTAAGTATCAGCAAAAACTGATGGAAATTGCACTCCAGGCAAGATGTGACTGCAATAAACACTAGTTTTGTGTTTTTCTAGTTTTTATTTAACTTACTAGAGTGTATTAAGTATTGCGTAAAAGCATTTTACTGATATAGAGAGATATCCAAATAAAAGTGAACAGGCCTTACTTTTAAAGATGGAAAAAATGTTAAATATGAAAGTTCTCAGGATTTTTATGGTTAATTCAAATATTTGATTAGCAAAACAATCGAGCATGGAATCCAAAAGATATAGACATAGATTTTCTCGCTTATTTTAAATTGGATGGTATGGTTTTTACCACATTTTTGGATTCTACATCAAGTTATAGACATACTTTATATCATGGTGTAAATATAGTATTAGGTGTGTTATCGCGCACGACCCATTAAGAAAAACGCCGCCAAATTGAAAAATGAGCCAATCAGTAAATAATGCGCGAAATCAAATGGTTCATGTTAGGAAAGAAGAATTTTGCCTTTCAAATTTCATTTTTCACCGCAGAAAATTAAGTATATCAAGTTTTTCAGTTCCTTGATGAAATTAATAAATTATTCAACTGAAAATTTCAATTACACTTTTGTGCAAATGTAAAATTTACGATGCGAATGACTATGATTAATATCTAAAGTAGTTTTCACGACAAGATAAATTTTCAATCCAAGTGTTTGGGCAGAAATTCTACAATTTTATTGAGATTGTATTATTAGTAAGTGTTTTAATTTAAAATTTGTAAAGGCAAATAGCCGGTTGCATGCCGTGGCCTTACAACCCATTGTTTGTAATAAGAATAGATACTCTTTATTCAATTGAGTATTATTTCACCCTATCCACCCTATTCACTTATTAATTAAAATCTTATTATCGTACTTATATGTATCATATTTATTCAAATTTACATCAAAATAAGGGAATTTGAAAGAGGGGCGAAGAAGACTTTATTAAGTATAAGCATGATGCTTATTTTCAAAGGTAGCATTTCTCCAAATAATGGTGTGTGGTAAAGTATGGGTAGGGGTTGAAAAATTGCAAAAAAGTTTTAAATCGAAAAACGCCTCGGAAAAATTTGAAGTTGTGTGAGTTTTCAATAGAAAAAAATATGAAAGTCTTCGAAAGTGATTATTGTTAAATTGTCAAACTGAAAATGGCAAAATTTCCAGTTTGGATAAATTGGAGAAATCTGTGCACAAAAATTTAGAAAAACTGCAATTCTCCACAGAAATACAGTTCCATTTCTCCAGTCAAAAATGGGGGTTTTCAAGGGTGAGAATTCCTTTTATTTCCAAACAACAAGTTTTAAAATTTTTAGATACAAATTTTCTGAGAAATTTGATGGCAAAAAATGTTTTAATTCTTCCGAGTAAAAAAAGAATACGAGACATTTTGTATAATAGATGCTGTGGAAGTTCGAAACACAATGACTGTGAGAGTCGTTGAATTGGAAAATTTGGAAATGTTTAGAGCAAACCGTAAAATTTTTGAATAAAGAAATAATGTAAAATTTTTTGATCACATTCGCTGTAAATTTGAGTTTTTTCTTAATATATCATAGGAGATAAGAAGAAACATCACACTTTTTTTCCAAATTTTGGGACAGTTTCCAGCGAGTTGTAATGATTCAAAAACTTATAGCTACAAGTTGGTGAACAAAAAAAATAAAAAGGAGGAAGAGTTAAAGTCCACCCTCCGTCATGTCTTAGGAAGTCACGTCACATTTTCCACAATATTCTAGTTGAAAGTTCAGCGTTTATGGGATTGTGCTTTTTACCCTGACGTAACATAGATTCACTGGTCTGCATTAAAATCGTCCTTTAAAAAATTATGTCATAGATATGAAGATTTTGATGCTCTGAATCTGTTCTCGGTGGCCGATTTTTTCTATCACGTCTAAATTTTTCAAACTGATTTTTTTTCCAAAATATCATAAAGTCAGGTTTTTTTAATTCGTTTTATGTGTTAACATTATAAACAATGTATATATATATACGAAATAAGTTTTTGCTAGTCGTAAGATAAAGAAGGAAAGTGTCGAAAGTGATTTATATGGTAGTACATGTGCGCCTGCGCAGTATTTATTGAGACTTTGCAACAGTTAGTTGAAAACTTGTCTGATAATTGTTTACGTTCTATATCAAATACTTTAGTAAGTTTTGCACATCAGGATATTATACATATGAAAGACGCTACAATGGAAAATGGTCAGCAGCAATGCTTGCTGATTTTTGTTGGTCGGTTCGCCGAGAAACTTCGATGGAAACGATGAAAATAAAAAAAAACTACAAAATAACTTGAATTATATTACCACATTGAGATAAATATAGTGATATTCCTAACTTGTGACTGTAAAATTAGCATATTTCATTGTGAAACCTAGACCGTAGTCTTTTTTTCAATTTTTTGTAATTGTTGTTACTTTGATAATATCATCTTTTAACTAAATACATATTATATTTAAAATCTATCTGCTGTACTTATTTGCATGTTAAATTCCGTGTTTAGAGCACCAAATATGATGTTATGAAATATGAAAACATTAAGGAGAAAAAAATATTTTTTTTGCAGACCAGTCTGAAAATTATACGAATCATACAAACTCTAATATTTGAACCCTCTATCTTTAAAAGGGTGGCTAGCATTTCTCCAGCCCCCCAATGGTACCCCGTAACAGTGGGTAGCACTAACGAAAATATATACAGCACTAACCGACACTAACCTCACACCAATTCTAAGCACCCTACCTTCAATTGGGGGGTTGGGGAAATAGACCTCTCCAATTCCTCAAATTGGAGAAATTCCTTCGTCAGGCACCGAAATTACGGAAACTTAAATGATTTTCGTAATGCTACGGCAAACCGAAACGGTTCTTCCAGACCAAATACCAACAATAATATTCCAGGAAATCAGATAGAAAATTCTCATGTCCCTAATGCTGAATCCAACACATCGATCCCCTCTCAATCGATGTCCGCTCTTTCCACAACTTCACATGTATTGCTAGCCACTGCGAAAGTAATCGTATATGATCACTGCAAAAATTCAGTAAAAATTACGATTCTCTTAGATAATGGTTCCCAAAACTCCTTTGTATCGCAGGAGCTAGTCGATAGATTGCAATTAATCCCATATAATAGAACTTTGAAAATTGCTGGTATCTCTAATTCCGTACAAACTATCAGCAAAATAGTTAATTCAAAGTTGTTCCCGCATTCTGACCCTAGAAGCGCTGTCCTTCCGACGATATGCAAATCCCGATTTTCACCTACCGTCGCCCATTGATGTACTCGTGGGGGCGGACTTATATTACACTCTCCTCATGAATCCTAAACTTAGGTAAAAAATTGCCTACACTGCAAAAAACTGGTTTGGGATGGGTTTTGCTCGTAATATTCAAAATAATGTCTCCTTCAGTTCAGTAAATGTTGGGAATAATGAATCTGATGTTACAATTTGTAATCATATCTCGACATCAACTGATAATATAATGATTTAAATTCAGCTCTTTCTAAATTCTGGACTCATGAGGATAAAAGATAATGCGGAAACTATTTTCCGGAACACTACGAAAATTCTTGAAAATAGAAGATTTCAAGTCAACTTTCCGCTAAAATCTGAGAAAGAACACCTAAAACTTGGTAATTCATTTCCTATCGTTAAAAACGCTTTATTTCTCTTGAAAAAAGCCTTCACAAAAATCCGTAATTATTTTCTGACTACAGCAAATTTATTGATGAATATGTACACTTAAAACATGCAAAGTTTATACCGCTTTCTCTCACTAATTCTAAAAAAGAATTAAAATATTTTATTTCGCATTTGTGCATAGTGCGTGAACAAGCTATTTCGACAAAACTAAGAGTTGTTTTTGACTCTCGTTGCCCCACTACTTCTGGAAAAAGTCTGAATGACATAACTCTGAGAGTTATAAGCCCTGAACACTGCTTTCTACAAAATATATTGTGGAGGAGAAGTCCTGACCTGCCCGTACAATGTCTAGAACTGACAAACCTGACCTATGGATGCAATTTCTCCCCATTCATCGCTCAACGTGTCTTGCAAGAAATCGCAAGCTCTAATCACTCCAAATTTCCTTTTGCTTAAAATTTTGGGCGATATAATCTCTGGCGCAAATTCCGAATCTGACTTAACTTAATTAATTCATAAGCTTCACACTCTATTAGGTACCCACGGTTTTGAACTACATAAGTGGGCCTCAAATAATTCTAAAGTTCTTTTTAAAATATCGAATTCTAACGACAGTAAATTTTCTCGAAATTCTGAACAAACTATTGATCTCAGTCTAGATCATTCTCAAAACAAAGACATGGGACTACATTGGTTCCCAAACTCTGATAACTTGAGTATTTCTGTTCCCACTACCATTTCTATGTTCTCCGTAACAAAAAGAAAAATTCTTCCAACCATAGCACATTGCTATGATCCGCTTGGGCACTACAATACTATCATCTTATTAGGAAAACTTCTAGGCAAACAATTGTGGCTAGCTAAAATCGACTGGGACGATGAAATCACCGATACAAACATATTGAATGACTGGCAAGCTTTTATTAGCGATTTACCGCACCTATCTCAACTAAAAATTCCCAGATACATTTTTTTAGATAAAACGATTATTCAGACAAAAATGCATGGCTTAGGCGATGCCAGCTTAAAAGCATACGGGACCTGGGTTTACAGAAGGACCATTTATTCAGATACATACAGTTTCATGTAACCTAATTTCTGCGAAAACGCGTGTATTCCCCATTTCTAACACCATAACACTCCCTCGGCTAGAATTGTCCGCCATGTTACTCCTGTCTAACCTAGTAGAAAAAATGTATAAAAACTTTCAATCAAAAATACAAATAGATAGTGTAAACTTATGGTCGGATAGCCAAATGGCGCTCTGCTGGATCAAAGGCGAACCATGTCGTTGGTCCATATTTGTAGGCAACCGAGTCGCCAAAATACAAGCAATAACAAAAGACTACTCCTGGGTGCCGATTCTCCGGCTTCGTAGAAGCGATCAAAATATCGGCGATTCTCCCTCCCTGATTTTCTGGGGTAGCTCCCTGGAGCTATTCTTGAAGGATACGATTCAGCCTCAATCGAGACTCCCCGTAGAATAAATTTTGCCGATGTTGCCAGTATTATTTGGAGCAATGGCCACATAAAAATTGGTCCAAAACAAGAAAAGAAGAATAATAATGTCTACAACCATTAATAATAGTTGCGCAGTGCTGTCTTTGTTTTGTTTCGGTTATATTTTGGTTTTGGATTTATAATAATTCGTTGTCGATATTTCAATTTGCAATATAAAACTCAGAAAAGTAAATTATATATAGTGTTATTCTTGAATTATTATTATTATTATTATTATTATTTATCCTAAATAATTTGTTTTAAAAAATGTTCTTTCTTTACTCATTTAGCATGAAGAAACAAAAACTTGCCCCAATTAATGTTGAACAAGTAAATAATTCGTCTATATCGTAATTTTATAGGCTTTTTTTTTTCTCTCCGATTTATTGTCGCATCAACCGCTGAGGGTTATTAGCGACAGGAACCTTTCAATTTACATTATATAGATGCATGAATTACAAAACATTATACAACTTTGTTGACTTAAGAAATTGACACAGGTTATTTTCGTATTTTCTATCAAAAATTGATGGTAGTGCATGTGGTACATTTGCATTTTTTCTCTGAATATCGTATTTTTTACAGTCTAGCAATATGTGTTTTACCGTGATAATAACATTACATGTATCACAAATCGGGCTCTCTTCTTTTTTCATTAGGTAGTCGTGCGTAAATCTTGTGTGACCTAAACGCATTCTTGACATTTTGACTTGACACGACCGACTGATCGAAGAGCACTGCCACTTGTGAAACATCGGCTTAGTTTCTTGCAATTTAGATACGACGTTATTCCACTCCGATTGCCAAAATTCAATCATTTTGTTTTTGACAAACACCTTAAAATCCGCACTAATAACCCTATTTACACTCGTAGAGTTACAGTTGGCAATTGCGTCGCGAGCACACTTATCTGCTTCTTCGTTGCCGATGATACCAATATGGGATGGAATCCAGATGAAAATTACTGTTTTATTTTGATTTCCAGCAATGGCCAATTCGAATTTTATGTCAATTACAGTTTGGTGATTCGGGTATAATTGCTCTGTTTCTTTGAGTTATGAAAGGTTACAAATAGTTATAATAATAACCAAATAAAATATTATGCAAGCAAATCGCCCAAGATGGTATTCTTACCTGAAGGTCTCGGATGATCTGCGGCGGGGTTGCAACCCTTCTTGACAATGATATAGTGGACTGTATCAGGGGTTCAATGGGGTTTTTCTTAAGGTTTCCGGCACTAGCGCGTAGGTCTTAACTGTTCACTTCAGTTCACTTCGACAACTTTTATCATTCTGCCTTCGTCGCTCGAAGAGCTGGTTTTGAATCGAAAATAATGTTTGTATACCGGAGGTCCGTTGAGTGTGAATACCACCAACGATTTGCATGAGAATTTGAGATTATTAAATTAGCTTACAAATTAAATATAAATGAAACAATGGTCAACATCTATTAAAAATAAAATTAATGAATACTTAACATACCCCCCACCAAAATACATAGTATTTGAACTAACTTATTTAGAAACTGTTGGTAAAGGACATAACTTTTCCGTTGGTCTTTGAAGAAGACCCTGACTGGTTCTGACATTAGCAACTCTCGCAATACCATCAGAACCTGGGAATAACTTCACAATTCTTCCCAACTTCCAATTTAAAGATGGAACATTGTCATCTTTAATAATAACCAGGTCGTTAAGTTTGAGCGGAATTTGTTGATTTTGCCATTTATTTCGTTGTTGGAGTGTATTTAGATATTCACTATGCCACCGTTTCCACACATCTTGCTGAAGTCTTTGTATAAGCTGCCATCGATCCAACTGATTCATATTTAAATGGGAAAGATCCGGATCGGCAACTGCCGTTGGTGGCTCTAGCATAAGAAAATGACTTGGGGTTAACACTGATGAATCATTGGGGTCTGAACTGGAAGAATAGAGCGGCCTGGAATTGAGAATAGCTTCAATCTGAGCTAACAGGGTGTAAAACTCTTCAAAAGTTAAAACTTGAGAGCCGACAACTCGAAAAATATGAGTTTTAACAGACTTTATGCCCGCCTCACTAAGACCGTTAAAATGTGGACCGGACGGAGGAGAAAACGAAAATTTAATTTGTTCTGATCCACAAGCCTTTTGCATATATTCATGGAGAATGCGGGAAGCCCCAACAAAGTTAGTTGCGTTATCGCAAAAAATATGGATGCATCTGCCTCGACGTGCAACAAACCGACGCAAAGCAGCAATGAATGCATCCGAAGAGAGACTGGATACTAATTCTAAATGTAGGGCTTTGGTGGCAAAACACACAAAGATACAAATATAGGACTTTTGTGACTTAATTCCACGTCCTTTAATGGGAGTGACCAAGAAGGGACCTCCATAATCAGTACCTACACAAGAAAATGGTTTAATTTGGTTGATGCGGGTAGGAGGTAAGTTTCCCATGAAAGGTTCGTGGGCCACAGGCTTCAGTTTAAAGCATCGAATACAGCGGCTCAACACACTCCGAATTGCGCGTTTGGAGGAGAGAATCCAAAAATTTTGAGCAATTAGGAAATGTAAATGCTGAAAACCTGGATGAAAATATTTTTTATGAAAAGACTCAATTATTAAATCTGTCAAACGATGTTGACGGGGTAAAATTGCTGGAAATTTTTTATCATAAGATAATCCCGATGACTGCAAGCGTCCCCCCACCCTCAAAACACCTTCGCTATCTAGGAAAGGGCTCAACTTTCTAAGGGGTTTTGATAACGTGGTGCCTGCTTCCAAATTTTCAATTTCTTGTGCGAAACAAATATGTTGCACTCTTTTAGCGAGAACCAGTGAAGCTTTATGCAGTTCTGAGTAAGTAAAAGAATCCAATGATTTCTCTTGAGGATTTCTTAAATTGGCTATAAAACGTAGCGCATAAGCAATAATTCGTTGAATTTTACTCAAGGATGAGTATTTATCCAATAGAAGATCTAATGTGTCCAAAGACATAAGTGTTACAAGAACTGAGGGTCTTTCTTCCGGACAGGGAACTGAAGCAAATTTGAGATTTGGCCATAGGGGCTTTGGAGACACTAACCAAGGTGGCCCCTTAAACCACAACGGATGATTAAGTATTTGACCGGGCAGAAGACCACGAGAGGCACAATCGGCTGGATTATCGGAGCTTTCAACAAAATGCCAACGGTCAGGGGGAACCTTTTCTTGTATGTGAGCTACACGATGGCCGACGAAAGTTTTCCAACGAGAAGCGGGTGATTTAATCCATGATAAGGTTACCATTGAATCAGACCAAGCAAAAATTTCACTAATTTCGAGATTATCTCGGAATGCGTTAAGGACAAATTCTATTAAATTGGAAAGCAAAACAGCTGCACACAGTTCTAGTCGGGGAATTGAAAGAGTTTTAAGTGGGGCCACTCTGGATTTAGCAGCAATTAGGTAGATTTTGGAGGCGCTATTCTCTGAAGTAAATTTGAAATATATTACACTGGAATACCCTTTCTCTGAACTATCTGCAAAGCCATGCAGTTCACAAGAAATATATTTTTCAGGCAAACAGCGAGGAATATTAATATGTGAGAGGAGCGGAAGTTCAGTTTTATACTGATTCCATTTGTCGACTATGTCCGATGGGGGTATTTGATCCCAATCTAAACCCAAACTCCATAGACGTTGTAAGAGATGTTTAGCTAGGAAGGAGAGTGGAGCTAAGAATCCAAGGGGGTCATACATTCGAGCAACTTCTGAGAGTATTATGCGTTTAGAACAGAATCTGTCCAGGGGTTGAATATCATAAGAGAAAACATCTAACGAGTTATTCCACCGCAATCCCAAAACTTTCACCACAAAGTCATGGGAATCAAAGGAAGACAAAGAGTGTTGGCAAACCTCAGCAGGGAGACTCTGCATTAACTGTGGATTATTACATGCCCACTTTCGAAGAAGAAAACCTCCTCTTTCCAGCATGAAAATTAATTCTGATTGAAGAAGTTGGGCTTCTAGTAGAGTTGAGGCACCTGTGATAATATCGTCAATATAGATATCAGAGGATAAACACTTAGCAGCTCGAGGAAAATTGTCCTTTTCCTCTTGTACTAACTGCTGAATGGTACGAAGAGCCAGGAAAGGAGCGGACGATACTCCATAAGTAACAGTGGTAAGCTTAAAATCTCGAACGGGATCTTCCGGAGCGAAGCGCCAAAGAATTCTTTGGTAATTCTGGTGCTCTTCCGATATTGATATTTGCCTATACATTTGCTTAATATCAGCAATAAAAGTAAAGGGATGAAGTCTGAATCGCAATAAAATTTCAATTATCTCCTTTTGCAACTTTTGCCCTGTGAAAAGAGTGTCGTTCAGCGAGAAACCTGCGGGAGATTTACAGGAGGCATCAAATACAACCCTGAGCTTGGTTGTAGCACTATTAGGATTTATTACGTAATGGTGTGGAATATAATAGATTTTGTCGAATAAAGAAGTAGGAGAGGTCTCAACCATGTGACCATTGGAAAAATAATCTTTCATAAAGCTGTTATATTCATTGTAAAGCTGGGAATTTTTCAGCAGACGGTTTTCCATATTTTTAAATCTCTTTAGAGCAGATATTCTGGTATCTCCAAAAAATGGATCCACGGTTTTGAAAGGAAGAGCAACACTGAATCGACCCGTAGATATTCTCTTAAGAGTTTTTTGGAATATTATTTCACATTTTTTATCATCATCGGCAATAGGTAAAGACCGAGGAATATTTTCAAGTTCCCAAAATTTTTGAAGGGTATTGTCTAGGGACGAGAGACATGATGAAAGAAAAGAGTGTGAGGCTAATGGTTTATTCGCGGTATTAATTTTTCCCATCAAAATCCAACCGAATAGAGTGTTAACAGCAATCGGTTCCCCTTTTGCTGTTTGAACTTTGTCAGGTTTAAAGATTTTTGCAAATATATCTGATTCCAGTAACATATCTATAGGAGACGAAATGTTAAACATCTTATCAGCCAATTCTAACTTAGAGATACAAGGAAATGTATCGACTGAAAATGATTGAACGGGCATATTGTTACAAATGGTTGACACTATTTGCGCATCCAAATTGAATAAGGGTGTGGACTTGTTGAAAGGTTTTAAAATACAACTTAGAGACTTGTTAGAAAAAGTTCCAATATCTTCGACTCCTCCTATTTGCATAGGAGTGTGACATCTGGGCAGACCCAATCGGCGGGCGCATTTTTCAGTAACTAAAGAGACTTGACTACAACTATCAATTAAAACTCTAACCCTTTGAAAGTTTCCACGGCAATCCAGTACTTCTACCTGGGCAGTAGGGAGTAAATTAGTAGAACGTACGGACGTGTGAAAGACAGAGGCGATTTTAGGATCAATAGGATCTAAATTAGAAATTTGAGTTGAAGTGGAAGAAGAGGGTGCATCTATAGCAGTTATATCGCTATTTACGAAAGGTTGTTGATCGAAATGTAAAAGAGTGTGATGTCTTTTGTTGCAAATTCTACAACCACCATTAGAAGTACAATTCTTTGAGGTATGTTTGGTTCCTAAACAATTAGTACACCACTTGTATCGCTTGGATATCTCGTATCTTTCCTTTGGGTGCTTGGCACAAAAATCAGGACACTTATAAACCGAGTGGTTATTTTTACAAATCACACATTTAGTCAGATCGGTAACATTAGCAAGACATGCGGAATTGTACGGTTTAACATTTTTATTTTGATATTTACTTGAGTTATTCCTTTTAGAAGGTTGAATTAAAACAACTGAATCGTAAGCATCGCATTGCTTTTCAAGAAATTTATATAAATCCTCATATTTAGGAATTTCGGACGCAAAAGTGGCATTTTCTTGTTCGAATCTCTGTAAAGTTTCCGAATCAATTTTTTTGCTTAAAAGGTGAAATAGTACAAAATCCCACTCTTTGACCGGTAGCCCCAAATTTTTTATAGCTTCCAAGTTATCGAAAAACAGTGCCAAAAGATGTCTAAGATATTTTGGGTTCTCCGAAGTTAATTTTTGAGAATTATAAACTTGTTCCCAATAAAATATGGCTAACGCACGCGTATTTTGATAATGCCTAATCAATTTACTAAAAGCTAAGTCATAATTAGCTTCTGTAAGTTTAATATTTTTAATGAGAATTAAAGCGTCATCAGACAAGGACGACAATAAATATCTAAATTTTTCAATTTTTGTAAGAGATTCATTAGTATCTATAAGAGACTTGAACAGATCAAAAAATGTTGGCCATAATTTTAAATCTCCCGAAAAAACCGGTATATTCAATTTTGGCAGCTTTATATTTGAACCTTTGTTCTTCGAATGCAAAGTAGAGTCAGTATCAAACAAATCTGAATAAACACTCACTATATGAAAATATTTATTATCTACTTCCTGTCTGAGCAATGTTTCAGTATTTAGATCTGCCTCCTCATTTGCAGCCAGAGCAGTAATAATTGTAGAATGCTGAAGGTTAAAGTCACTGTAAAATGTTTTTAATTCAGCATATCTAGCTTTGAAATGGCTGTGAGCGCCTTGTTCCTCCTCTGCCTGTATAGCAAGGTCGTACAGTACTGAAATTCTATCAGAGGCTGAGTCTCTAAGAGCTTTTGCTTGACGTAATCTAGCCGCCATTGCGATCCACTAATAGGTTGATCTAATGCCAAACCTTTTACCTATATAAAACTTATGAGCCTAGAAATAATGAATTTCAATTGATAAAGATATTATATAGGAAAATACAGGTTAAAGTTATGCAACTCAAGCTAAAATACCTGATGAATATTCCACTCAATCTTTATACTACCTAATAATCTGAGACAACTAAATTATAAGACCAATACACAAAAGGGTAATAGGTATTTTATAATATTAAAGTAAATAGAGGGAGAAGATTCAATCTTTATTTCAATAATTATTTTTTATTGAGTAACTAGAGTTGAATCTAATATATATTTAGTACTCTTGAGAATAGAGCTATTTAATGGGACAAACTGTATTAATGAAGTGAACTTATTTAAACTAATTATATTATGTTTAATAGATAAAGTCGAATTTCGGACAAAGTAAAACTGGTTACAATTATCGAGAATGCTAAGGCCAATTGACCTTGAGACTTATAAAAAGTTTATAAAAATAAAATGTTTACACTTTCAAATTTTACAAAGTTTAAAATTAACATCCCGGTAGAAGTGACCAAAATGTTTCTTTGAGTTATGAAAGGTTACAAATAGTTATAATAATAACCATATAAAATATTATGCAAGCAAATCGCCCAAGATGGTATTCTTACCTGAAGGTCTCGGATGATCTGCGGCGGGGTTGCAACCCTTCTTGACAATGATATAGTGGACTGTATCAGGGGTTCAATGGGGTTTTTCTTAAGGTTTCCGGCACTAGCGCGTAGGTCTTAACTGTTCACTTCAGTTCACTTCGACAACTTTTATCATTCTGCCTTCGTCGCTCGAAGAGCTGGTTTTGAATCGAAAATAATATTTGTATACCGGAGGTCCGTTGAGTGTGAATACCACCAACGATTTGCATGAGAATTTGAGATTATTAAATTAGCTTACAAATTAAATATAAATGAAACAATGGTCAACATCTATTAAAAATAAAATTGATGAATACTTAACATGCTCTATACAAGTTATGGAACTGAGTGAGTCCGTTAAAATGATAAACTGATTACTATTGCTGTCGTCTTTGTTAATATATGAGGGCTTGATAGATTGCGAAGAGTTCTGCTGAAAGTATTGTAGTGCAAGTTGGGAGATGAAACATTAGTTTTTGATAAGACGTGACTACGGCAGCTCCAACGCCTCCAACGTCCTTAGAAGCATCTGTGTATATGCATTGATAACTATTATAACTGTCAAGTAGTTCCAGTAGCTTTGACTTAATGAAAGTTGAATTTGTACTATGTTTGTTGAAGTTTGTGAGAGAAGTAATCACTTTAGGAGGTTTAAGAAGCCAAGACTCAATAGCACCCATTGTGTGTGTACATATATTTGGAATTGCGATTTGGAAAAGCTCTAGATATATTTTTACTCTTTCATAAAATGGTTTTGCAAGTCTAGGTCTTTCAGAAAACGAAGTCAACAGTCTGTTTGTGTTAGAGAATACATATGCAGGATTCAAATGATTTGCATAGGTTGTCGCTGCATAATTAATGCATAGGACTTTACGTCTTAGTGTTAGCTCAGGTTCTCCAAGTTCCCACCGTAAAGATTTTGTAGGAGTTGTTTTGAATGCCCCAGTTATAATTCGAAATGCAGTATTTTGTATAATTTCCAGCTGATTAATTCTGGATGTACTGGTGGAGTCATATACTATAGCACCATAGTCTAGACGAGATCTAATCATAGACTTGTAGGTTAGCATTAGGGTTGGTCCATCTGCTCCCCAGTTTTTGTTGGCAAGCATTTTCATAATATTAATTCTCTTGTGAGATTCTAGAACTAGATTGTTTATATGTTTTCCCCAGTTCAGTTTTGAATCTAACTACATGCCTAGAAATTTAGTGCAATCTTTAACGTTGAGTAGATGTCCTTGTATTGTTAACGTAATTTGAAAATTTGTAATCGTCTTGGAAAACAGTACACAGTGTGTTTTTAGGGGACTGAATGTAAATCCTGTGATGTTACTCCAGCTTTCGAGATCATCTAAAACATTTTGTATGAAACTTTCCATAGATCGTAGATTTTTTCCCTTGAGGAAAACAACCAAATCATCGGCGTATAGCGCAGATTTGACAGGCAATTTCACAGTTTTTATGATATTGTTGATAGCAATCCCAAAAAGAGTTGGACTTAGTCCTGATCCTTGTGGTGTTCCGTTTACTTGGTGCTTGCTCTCTGAAATCGAACCATTCGCTCTCACCCTGAAGGTCCTGTTGGTTAGGAAATTTTTGATGAAAAATAAAATATTTCCATTTATGTTCCATTCATTCAGGGTATTTAGTATATGATGTCTCCTCACAGTGTCAAAAGCTCTATTAATATCGAAAAATACCGCTAGACAATGCTGTTTCATAGCTAAGGCTTCATGTATGTAGCTTTCAAGAACAACTAAATTATCTAATGTGGATCTATTTTTTCTAAAACCGCTTTGTTCTGGCATAATTAGTCCTCTGTTTTCAAGAGTCCATACCAGTCGCCTATTAATTATCTTTTCGAGTAGCTTACACATAGTGCAGGTTAAAGATATGGGACGGTACGATTCGGGGCTGGTTTTTGGTTTGTTGTGTTTAAGTATAAGTAGCTTCAGACCATTTCTTTTCGTTCCATACAGTATTATAGATAGTTAACAGAAAATCTTTTGCAATTTGTGGGAAATTTTTTAAAAATAACACAGGTATATCGTCAGGTCCTTCGCATGTATTATTTAAGTTAGACAGAGCTTCGTTAAATTCTTCTTTAGTAATATATGCATTTATTGGATCATTCGTATCCACAATTTCAATTTCATTATGTTCTTTGGCCGATTTTGACACAGTTTTCAAATTATTATTATCCGTAGAGTATCTTTCATAAGTGCTTGCAAGCATGTTTGCAATGTCCAAGTTATCTGACACTGAAGTTCCGTTATATTCAAGAGTATGTATTCTTTGGTAGGAGTTCGTACCGGAAATCTTCCTAATCTTTGTCCACACTTCACTAACAGAAGTTGTTCTAGTTATTGTGGAAACAAATTGCATCCAGGAATCTTTTTTTGAATTTTTTATCACATGCCTTGATATAGCTCTCAATCTTTTAAATTCAGTGAGATTTTCCAAAGTATTATATTTTTTGTATCTATTAAATGCGTGTTTACTTGCTTTGAGGGCCTCATTACATGCTTCATCCCACCAAGGGACTGGGTTCTTATGGAAAATTTTACTTGATTTACCAATAGCGGTTTTAGCTGCACGAATAATTAAAGTTTCGAACTTTTCGAGGGTAGTATCAATATTGTTTGTGATGGTGCATGTAGGCATTTGATCTTGGATGATTTGATAGAAGGTTTTCCAGTCTGCAGAATGTAGCCTCTACTTGAGGACAGGTGAAGTTTGATTAATACTATAGTTGTTATTAGTTATAATAATGGGAAAGTGATCACTATCATATAAATATGGTAGTACTTCCCAGGAAACGAACAATTGAATTGCTGGATCACAAAAGGACAAGTCTATTGCTGAGGAATTTCCAGTTGCTGTATTGAAACGTGTTTTGGATCCATTGTTGAGAATGTTGAGGTTATATTTATCAATTACGTCTGCTATCGCTTGGCCTCTACTGTTTGTATATTCAGAGCCCCACATAATATGATGGCCATTGAAATCTCCAAGTATTAATTTTGGTGAGGGGATTTGGTCGATAACATCACAAATGTCTTGATATGGTATTTGACCATGTGGTAGATAAAAATTGCAAACATTGAAGGTTCTTGTGGAAGAAAACGAGATTTTAACTGCAATTACTTCAAGATTGGAGGTAATTGGAATTTCTTCTGCATCCAAGAAATCTGATACGTATGTCACTACTCCTCCACTTGCGTGATCTCTATCAACTCTATTCTTGAAAAAACGTTGGTAGTTCTTTAACAAATGACAATGATTGTTTTTAAAGTGGGTCTCCTGAAGGCATACAATATCTGGAGACTGCTCTGCCAGAATAATCTGTAGTAAATGCAGATGACAATAGTAGCCATTGATGTTCCACTGCAGTATAGATTTAAATTGAATATTGAATATAAAAATTATTTTAAAAGTTCAACATTCCTGAGAAGAGGAATCACTTTCTGTACCAGTAATGTCAATACCCAGTTTTTTGAGTATTTTTTTTCTTAATTTTGTAATTCTCACTTTATTGCTTCTTTCTTTCAGTAATGGGCAGATGTTTGTTAACATATTTATTAGTGATTGCAAGTCATTCGTGTAATCTTGAATTATCGGAACTGGGTTATGAGAGCCGACAATATTGTCAAGAAGATCAGAAAGCTCTTCAAAGTTGAGCGGCAGTTTTTCTGAGTTTTGGTCAATGTATGATTTGGCTGGTTCGAGCATAGATAAGTTTGAATTTTTTGTTGGATCTGGTACTGTATTTTTTATTTTCTTCTTGGAGTTTATAACTTGTTTGCTTGATGGTTTGACAAACTTGGGAGGCATATCTGTTTTGCTATTGATTAATGCACTATCAGATTGCGACGTTGATTCTTCTGATAATTGTCGTTTGCAACTATTAGTATTTTTTTCTGGGTCAGTGGTTTGTTGTGAATGTACTATTTCCATTGGATGAGTAGAGTCTATTGAACTGAACAATTCAACTTGGGATGATGGAAGAGATTCAGTATTGTCATTGTTTACAGAAGTAGTTGGTATAGGGGCATCAATGGAAATGGAGTCGATGCTAGTATTTGCTTGCTCTGGGCAACGTGACGCAAGGTGGCCTGTTTTCTTGCATCGAAAACAAGTCATTCCATCTTTTGTCATGAATATTCGGTAAGAGGTGTTATCAAGATTTAGGACAAAAGATTCAGGGATTTCAGTACTATGAGGACTAATAAAGACTTGTCTTCTGAAGCTTAAAATGTGACTGAATTCAGGAAGTGTAGTGCTAATTTTTAAGGAGGTCATTGGTGAAATGGGTTTAAGACCTAACTTGATAAGTTCATTTATGATGGTTTCATGTGAGATAGATGGACAAACATTTGATAAAATTATTCTCTCAGCTGGAGATATCAGTTTACGAGCTTTTAAAACTATTCCATTTACTGTTATTTCGTCAATTTCATTTATGAAAGTTTCTACAATGTCCTTATTGGCTAAGTAGACACATATTCGATTGTTTGTCATTTTAGATAAGTAGATTATATTTTTGGGTGGAATGACAGCTTCCAATGGTATTAGGTAGTCCTGAATTGAACATCCATCTAATGAACTGAAAATTATTGCTTGATCTTTATTCGGGAATTTTACTTGGTTTAATGCATTGGAGTAGGTTTTGTGTTGTGAAGATTGTGGATTTTCACTTGCAGAGCTTCTGTAGTCAGAAGTATTCTGCAAGTTTTCAGATGTTGCCATTTTGTAAAACTGCTTAAGTTATCAAACCGTTATAGGCCAGTACAACTCTGCCCATGTCAGACAATTAATTGAACTGGTTATTGATAACAAAAGGTCTTGTGTTGTATCGTAGAATATTTCCAAGGATCGAATGTTAGTTGGTTGTTAAACTTTTATGGAACACTTACAGTACAATTGTTGATCCTTAACAGCACCACTGTTGCACAAATTACAATTTTTGCAAAAACTTTAGCTATCCTTTGAATCGAGAAATCTAAGAGCGAGGTTAAAACAAACTTTATAATACTTTGCCAGAACCGGACTCAGGCTTTTAATTCAATCTCTCATTGAATTTATAACCAAGTAACTTTAAAACTGAAGAAAAAATCTTCCAAACAAACCGAAATGACCAAAACAAATAAAATTTGCAGAGAAGACAGAAAACAGCTGACTGTTCTCTTAACTTTCCTTGGTTCTACTGCTTCAAAGCGAGAGAACATAGTTCTCTTAAAAATCCAGGGAGGGAGCTGATGCTTTTTGTCGAGAATAAGACACGATCAAATTTTAATAGAACCACGCCCATTTTTCTCTCGGGGAGCGCTGTTCCCTGGCCCGAGAATTCGCCCCCTGGAGGTATGTAAATACAATAGAAAATCCCGCTGATGTTGTATCACGCGGGACCCCAGCGAAAATTTTAATTACCAACAAACTTTGGTGGCACGGACCGAACTTTTTAATGAAACACGACTTAGACTTATCAAAATTTGACAATTTCGCGAATCCAAAAATTGACATTTCCAAAATTCCGGAAACAAAAACTGTCATCTTGACAGTACCAACAGAAAAAAACTTCTGGATAACTTCATTTTTGAATATTTCTGGCTACGCAAGATTAAAAAGAACAATAGCATATGTTTATAGATTCATATTAAATTGTAAAAATTCAAACAGAATTTTTTGTAACCGAATTTCTTAATTCAAGGAAAGATATTTTTACAGGAAGTCTGGAGAAGCAAGATTAACTGGGACGACTAAATTGGATATAACCTAAATTTGAAGTGGGAAAAATGGATAGAAGATTTCAAGGAAATATCAAAATTTAGGATTCCTCAACAGTTTTGCAGCTTAAACAAAGAGCGGACTAATATAGAACTGCATTTGTTCAACGATACATCTGAAAATGCGATGTCTACAGTGGCTTATCTTCGTTGGCAAGAAGAACATCAAGTTCAAGTCTGTTTTGTGACATCTAAAACGAAAGTTTCCCCATTAGAACCGATGTCAATTCCTCGGTTAGAACTGCAGGCAGCCTGTATGGGTGCGAAGCTAGGACATTATTTGAAGCAAAATCTTGAACTAAAAATTTCTAGATGTACTTACTGGACAGACTCAAAAACGGTTTTTCACTGGATCTGAAGCGAGAAGATTTAAAGTGTTTGTTGCTCAGAGGGTGGGAGAAATTCAAGAACGAACAGAAGTTGACCAATGGAATTACGTCCCATCCAAAGTAAATGTAGCAGACGAAGCTACGAAAGCTTATAGCAAGTATGATTTTTCGGAAAATAACCGTTGGATTTCTGGACCGTCATTCCTTTTACTGTCTCATGATCTTTGGCCTCAATAATCCGTGAAAAACAAGACTGACTTCAAAGATACAGAAGAGAGAGAATTTGTATTTTTAAATTTATCTGTCCAGACGCAAAATTTATGTATTCCTGATGTATCCAGATTTTCTAGGTGGAACAGACTGCTTAGAACCACAGCTTGGCTCTTAAGATACAAATTTAACTGCAAGACAAAAACAATGAAGAGTGGCGAACTGGACGTAGAAGAATCTGCTGCAGCCGAAAACCTCTTACTTAGACAAATGCAAATAGAAAGTTTCCCCGAAGAAATCAAGAAACTTATAAACAACCTAGATATACACAAGAAGTAGAATTTTCTCATTGGACTGTGTTTATGAAAATAACCTGGTAAAACTTGGAGGAAGATTAAACAATGCTGTATCACTCACCGAAAATTCAAGAAAACCTGTAATCCTAGATCCCAATCACCGAATTACCAAGTTAATTATTTAGAATGAATACGGAAACGTATTTCATCATGGACAAGAGATAGTAGTCAATAACCTCCGAGAAAAATTGATCATTTCAATCAGGAAAGCTGTCAGAAGTTGCTGGGCGCAGTGTCAGAAATGCAAGAATAGAATGCGACACCGAACGTTCCTGTTATGAGTCAACTTCCCGAATTACGATTGGAACCAACTATCCGACCATTCATAAAAACGGGAGTGGATTACTTCGACCCAATAGAAGTTACCGTCAAGAGGAGTCATGAGAAACGTTATGGGGTCATCTTTACATGTATGGTGACGCGTGTAGTGCACATTGAGATCGCCCATGATATCTCAACAGACAGTTTTATCCACGTACTCAGACAGTTTTATCCACGTACTCAGACAGTTTGTATGTAGAAGACTAGGGGGGGAAAATCTTGGTGCTTGTTCTTTATGAAAGCTATATTTATCAGAATTTTTTATAATTTAATCAAACTGTCTTTGCCATCAGTTCTGATTGATGATGTCAAGGAAAAAAATAATTTGTCATTGTATTGTCAATAAATTTTAAAGAAATTTAAAATAGTCTGGACACGATTTCGCCTTTCGACCCGGGATTAACTGAAATCTTTTAGTTAAGAAATCAACGCATAACACTAATTACAGTAAAAAGTTTGTGTAGAAAGCATTTATGCACCGTTAAATAAATTGGTTTTGCTCTGTATTTTTTTCTATAATTAGCAAAAAGTTTTCTATTCGAATAACTCAAGCTTGTTGCTTATAGGCAACAAGCTTTCGAAATCTGTTATAAAATTTTTTCGAACAATTATATTATCAATGTCCTTGGGTTGTATGTATGTAAATTGGGGTGACATTCACTGAGACCCAAAAGATCTATTGTGCCCCCTTACTTCTTCTTAATTTCTGAGGAAAGTCTCAGAGACTAGTAGCTCCTTTAGTCCTATTTCCCGGAGGAATTTTAGGATATCTGCAGGCTTTAACTTAGGTAACTGTCCCTCTTCTATCCAGTAGTCTCCAAGGTGTTGTGCCCTAGGATTCTGAATTGCTGTGCAGTTCGCAAGTATGTGGATGGAGGTTTCTTCTTCCATGCCACAGAATCTACATTCTTCTTTCTCCACTATTTTGAGCTTTTTCAGGTGCCCATTCAGGCGAGAATGTCCCGTAAGGATGCCTGTTCAAACTCTTAGTGCAGTTTTACTTTGTGATCTCAACAGGTTGTAGTCACCTCGAAAAATCTTTGATTGCCTAAGTCCTACGAGATCTTTCCAATGGTCAGATCTTCTCTTTTCTTCGGCTTTGCCTATTTCTTCCAATATTACATTGATGCTGATACCGCAAAAGGGTTCCTGCCCCCAAAAGGGTGTTCCAGTCCCCCTCTTTGCTAGTTCATCTGCTATTTCTTTTCCTTCTATCCTTGTGTGTCCTGGAATCTACAGTAAGTTGACTATTGTTCTTGCCTAGTTCATTTAGTTTGCCTAGGCATAACCACACAATTTTGGAACTGTCTTTGGGTTATTACTACTGATAATTTATGTTGATGACATCGTTGACTTTGTAATATAATACCCAATAAACAATTTTCGTTACTTATAGTAACTGATATTTTTATAAAGTATTTATAAAGGTTACACAATTATATAGGGAAATGCTTTGAAGTTTTATTGCAACACTCATAGTAAATTAGATTTATTAGAGTTTTATGTCATTACTGTAAGTTCTAGATTTATAATGAAGTGTTGTAACTATTTATATAACTGTGTTATAAAACTTGAAGTAATCGTTACCTCAATTTATATAACAAATTTATATAAGGTTTGCCGTTACTTCTGTAATAAAACTAATGGTTTCTGAGTTTTATAATATCATCGTTGTTTGCCTTTTTAAAACTTGAGATACTTAAGTTTTTTTATAAATACTTTATGAAACTTTTAGTAACAAGTTCTTTTATAAATATGTTATGAAACTTTGGGTAACTGATGTTTTCTCTTTGTGTTCTTAGTAAAAAGTTAACCTAAAAGAGGAGTGGTCTGGATCATACTTTATTAACTACTTCTATAATTGTGAATATAACTATATATGATTAATGGCTGGAAAAAAATCAAGTACAGCAGTACATTTTGCCGAAAGTTTCTAGGCGTTTCTCCAGAATAACACAAAAAGTGCCAGCATCTTCGGTTACATTAAAAAATACCACTTTCGTTAATCGACAGGTATCTTTCAGTTCCACTTTATGAACAAATGACACAGAAAAGAAAAGTTTTGATAATAAAATTGAGACCACTGCAAACTCATCAGTGTTGAGAATGCTAATGACAATGATGACTATAGAATGAAATGGCTAACAGAATTTGAAGATGCAGAACAAGAACGTATTCTTGATGCAGAACATGTAGAATTGAAAGAAAAAAATGAAATATTTATAAATGATTCGAGAAAATGGGCAATTAACTATAATATACTACAGCGATATTTAAAGGAACTATTGTGCCAAATAACAATTTACCATTAGATCCCAGAACATTGTTAGGAACACCGACTGAAATTACACTACAACAAATGGGCGAAGACCAGTATTGGCACCAGGGTTTAGAAGTTTCCATAAGACAGTGTTATGAGAGCATTAAACATTTAACAAATATATCTCTAAATATAAACATAGATGGTCTTCCTATTTATAAGAGTTCAAAGGATGAGTTTTGGCTCCTCTTCTTGGTTGGGTTTTTCCCATGCCGATGCTACAATGGCTTTTCGCCCTAGTTCTCTATTTTGAACAATTTTAAACATTGAATTTTGTCTGACTCAAGACACCGCACACAGAGAGATACGTAAAAATGTATGTAGTAAAGTTTTTCGAGGTTAAGTTCGTCAAAATTTCTTCTTTTTCTTCTTTATCGTTGAATATTACCACCAATAGTTCTCTAACCATCACTTGTGGTGTGCTGTGACACTCAACTAACACTTAAGAATTTATAGTAGTCTTAAAGTTTTATAGAATCACCAGTTATGGATATATAGTGTTACTTCAAGTTTTATATTGTTACCGACAGTAATTTTGTGGTAACTTATTTTTATAAGAGAGTTGGTTGTATCCGCCATGACAATTTTCTACGCAGATATAAACAGGGATAAAAAATTAAATATTTAACATAATTTTGGAAAACTGACTTCAGATTGGACTCTTATTTTAGATTATATCATAGGAACATATGATTGATTCCGTTTTATGAACAAATTTAAAAAAATTAAAATAATTATTTTTTAAAATTTAATAATAATTTTTTTAATAATACATATTTGAAAGGCCAATGAATTTTTTAGAAGTGCCTTGCTAACATTTACAGTAAAAAATGATTGGCAATATAATTTTGGTCTAACTTTATGTGTGGAAATGATGTGACAAGAATTAAAGTGCACATAATATTTATATCACACCATCCATCTTAATATCATATAAAAATGGAGACAAAAATGAATTACTATACTGCCTGATGTTTAAAATTGTGGAATTAACAAAAAGAAACATAATATAATAACCAATGTATGCTAAAAAGAGAAAACACATATTGGAAATATGACAGATGTCAGCTTGACAAAGAAATGATTTAGTAATGGTAAGGTTACCAACAACTCTATAGGAAAAGTTTATAAGAGTAACCAAGTCAGTAATAAAACTAAATATCATTCCATCCTCTTCCTAGAAGAAATTTTATAGAAAGTTTTATAAAGGTACCGGAAATATTTCTGTTACTTTTAGTTATCGACTTATAGGTTTTATAACGTTACTAAATAAAGGTGTTCGCATCTCTTATAAATTGCTCCATTTAAGTGTTGTAAAGGGTTTATAAGAGTTACTGAAATATTACTAAACTCAGCTTATATAAATTACAGTTTTATAAAATAGTGATGGTAACTTTACGGTTACTATTATATAAACGAAAATGTTTATTGGGTATTATGTATACATATTTTATTGAATAATTATTAGTTAAGTATAAATATAATACCATTGAAATGTGTGCATGTTTGCAATTATTGGCACACGCCGTTAATTGCGACATTACTGCTAACAAGCAAATAATTATATTTCAGGTAGGAAGTTGTAGTTCGATGACCAAGCAATATTTATTGCTTGGTTCATAATTTCTGTTCAAGTTTTACGACTACAAGCGTATTGTGGGATGTTCACGATTTAAAAAATAAAATAAAAGAAGCATGTAGAGCTGTTACTCCAGAAATAATAAGAGCGGCATGTACGCGTGAACTATTGAGAAGGTTTGAGGCTTGTGTTGAAGCGGAAGGGGGGCATTTTGAGCACATTATTGAAAATTAATTGTAGAATAATGGTATTATTGCCTTGATTTTCATGTGATTAAATTTGTTTGTTAAACTTTTTTATTTATTTTGTTAAACTCCTTTTGATCGAAAATACACAACTAATAAATTTTAACATACTAAATGTATTACATGGTTGAATTCAGAATAAAAAGACCTTTAATATGAGCAGTCACACGACCACCTTTGCATTTGACATTTTATAATGACATGACGTCATAGCTACGCTGATGATTTCGCTGACGTCATGAGGGATTCGCAATATTGTAAAATCCGTCCAATTGCTGCATACCAAATTTTATGAAGTTATCTTCAGCCGTTTTAGAGTTATAGCCTGTCTAAAAAATTATGGGACACCCTGTATAGAAAATATTTATGAGGATTATTAATAAACCTACTTTTGTCGAGCTAACAGGTGGCATTATTTTATACTCTCAATGACCTAGCCTTGGAAGAACCTTTATTTAGTAAATATAAATAGAAGAAAAAACAATTATATTGCATGGCGATCCTTTGCCAGTGTTGGGTCTGTTGAGGGTTAAAATCAGAAGTACAGAAAAAAAAAATATATATATAAGTGACAAGTGCGTGGAATAAAGGACTAGCAGGAAAATAGGTAATGTCTTTAAATGATTTTATACACTTATTGGAGGATGTTAGAGTTTTTCATAGAAATTTGACTAAGGATAATGATCTAGTTAGAAAAAATATAGTTAAAATTAATAATAAATCAAAAAAAGTAGATAGACTTGTTGCAGATTTCAACGAGCACAAATTAAAATTTAATAACTCAAATGCCGATAGTCAACTAATAAAAGAGGTACAAAGTATTGTATTAAATATAAGTAAGTATTTTGGGGCAATCAGAGACATTTTGACAAATAGACTAAAAGACACTTCACGTAGAAGGGACGATTCTGATACAACAACATCCAAGAACGAGTCAGAAATGGCCGAAAAATTTGATTTGAAAACAGCGGCAGGTATGTTGCCTATTATGGACGGATCTCAAAATATCACAAATCAGCTCATAGATGCTATTGAACTCTATGACGAGTTATTAAATACCGAGGGAAAAACAATGTTA
This sequence comes from Lochmaea crataegi, assembly GCA_947563755.1. Taxonomy (NCBI): domain Eukaryota; kingdom Metazoa; phylum Arthropoda; class Insecta; order Coleoptera; family Chrysomelidae; genus Lochmaea; species Lochmaea crataegi. Next base: position 31,075,353 of record OX387436.1, read on the forward strand.
ACGAAATACGTATTGAAAACTAGATTGTCTCAAAATGCCAAAATTCGATTGAAGTCCGCGTATAATACTAACGCAGAGTTAAATTCCGACCTAATAACACACTTTATAACGAAAAAATCAGCATCAACTTTATCTTTCAAACTCATAAATGCAAAACAAAATGATAAATCATTGTATCAATTTGCCAAATTTGTGGAAGATTTACTGGTTAACCTTACGCTCACTCAATCTGGAAGCTGTTTTACGAGAGGTAAATGAAAGAACAGCAGTAGACGCGTTTGCAAATGAACTTAAAGCTAGAAATTACTCAAAACTGTCCGAAGCAATTCAAGGCGCAAAAGACGCCGAGTTACATAACAATGGTCCTCAATCATTTCATTACTGGGGCCACAACAGTAATAATAATTTTAGAAGGGGAAATTTCAATACAAGGTTTCAAAGAAATAACAGAAATAACAATGATCATCTTTTTGTAAGCCGTACAGCCAGGGGTGCGTATAACAGAAATAATTATCCTAGCAATAAAAATAACAGAGATCAGAGAAATGTACGAACGGGTTCAAATTCAAATTTTCATAGATATCAAAATAATGCACAATTATATAATACAACGCCAGCACATTCTGAAAACAAAGATAACGATAATATGGATCAGACATCTATTAACGACCGGTCAACATTTTTTCGTTCGCAACAGAACTAAAAACCAAGCTAAACAGCAAACTATAAATATTTTTAACGCAGATGGATTGCATTTTTTAGAATTATTCAGTAAACGTAAAAATATTAAGTTTTTAGTGGACACAGGGGCGTCCACAAGTATTATTTTTTATTACTGCATAGGCAATGATGTTTTGAACAATACTCGAGATAGCATAAAAATCAAAGGAATTGTAGGTTCAATTTTATCAATAGGATCGGCAAATATTTCACTAAGTACAAAAAAGTAGAATTGTATCATAATTTCCAAGTAGTGGAAGAATTTAGTCCGGAAATGTGTAACCTTAAAATTTGAGCTCAAGCCCAAATAAGAATAAAGTCATAAAATTTAATTAATTAAAAAAAAAGTGCAAGATTGTGAATTAATTTGTCTATTTGGTTACATAAGTTTCGGTTGCTCCGGTGACAACCTTAGGCCTTCGACGTCGCTCAGAACGGAGGTAGGGGTGGATCCCTCTTATTGATCTTCCGGACAAAATAGTAGACAACTTGTGTGGGCGCCAACTGAGTTTTCCACTTTGGCCTAGCACGACGAATTTCCCCCGATAACCCAGTAAAACAAGGGATGAAAATAAAAGGCAAACCTCAGCTTATGTTCCTTATAATAACTAAAATAGAATACCTAATATCCTTAGGGGATATTTTACAATTAATAGCTAATGTGAACCCTAGTAAATGCCCCCCCACTTAAAGACAATAGTGAGAACCTCTGTCACACATAATAAAAAAAAACCAAATGATTAACAATTACAAAGTCCAACATATCCCAGTTAATTGACCTTACGTAGTGAGAAATTAATATGGCTGTTCGAGTGTACCAATACAGATTCAATACAAACTTTCAATTATATATTACCTGAAAAGTAGTGTAAAGTTTATAAAAAAAAAAAAAATCCATATAAGGCGACACCGTAGTCAAGGCGTTGGTACCAAGGCAGAGACGCATGCGCAAGTGGATAAAATTATGAAAATTAAATTGTGAAAATTCACCGCAAAATATTAATTTCCACCATTACAATTGCATAATAAAATAAATCAGTAGGAACTACCTAGCTAATGTATATACATATTGGCGTAAAGCCTAAAGTAAAAAATAAGTAAATAAACCAGAAAAACCCCCGATACCAGGTTACCCTCAATGTGGTCTTCTTCAAGAAGTTGTTGAAGAGTAGCAGAAAACTGCAGAAGACATCACCATCGATCTACCAGGTAAACTTCAAACATCCCGAAGTGTGTATAATCTGGCCCCACAGGCGAAGTGTGTATCTTGAGGGTGGTAAGTATACCCTGGCCCCACCGGTGAACCCTTTTCCAAAAAGGGTCCAATACTCAAAATTTTCCTCTTACTGGACGGCTACCAACAAATAACGAACCAACAACAGCATGTGGCACACCTTCAACGTTGGCGATTTCAATCGTTTTAATGCAATATATCCCCTATAAGGGTTTGTGAAAACGGCTTCCAGAACAGGACGGAATTCTTCAACAATACGAATTCCCGTAGAACCAAAATACTAGCCGTATATTCCACAACTCATTCAGAATGAGAACCTATAAATCCCAGCAGGAGATGACTACCCAGTCATTAATAAAATTCAGATTCAAGTTCCATGCACTTTTGGAAACCAACTATCCAGTAGGAGCACACACCGGAAAAGAAGAAGTGAGTGACACATCTTCAACTTCAATACAGAATACTACTACAAAGAAACCTAGCCGAAACATACATCCGAACTACACTGCTCACTACACCGAGCGTGTTCCGAACAGATCAAGTCATAAAGTGCTACACTTCTATGTAAGTCATGACGAACGAACGCTTTTATCCAAGACAGCTGTCAAGGCCAAATGTCAATGTCATCCAATAAATAATTCGACTTTGTAAACAATAACAAAGAAAAAAAATAAAATATATATTATAAATTATTCAAATAAATTTGAGCAATAGATAGTACCACAATACCCTCCTGTCAAAGTAAACAAAGCAAGATCAAACACTTGGATTTAACAGACAAAACACATGGCGATAGCAGCCAATACATTATAAGTAGATGTTCAGAATATAATATAATCGAATGTCATCCTACACAGAAGATTTCTAACTAGTATGTATTTGCTTAAGCCAAAATATGGTAGATAAATGAAGAAAATATACCTCTAACTCAAAAGTAAAGTATGTCTACATAGATCAATAAGTTTTATCAAACCTAATTACTACTTTAAATGTTTTAGACTTCAAGTCAAGGAGTCAGTAATAATTTATGACTGAACCCTAATGAACTTTAGCGTTTATCAAGCTGAAGCGGACAAAGTATTTGGACTACTGTGGCTACACCCCAAAGGTGACATAATCAAAGCCAGAAACAAAATCAGTAGTCCCACGGTATCTAAAAACTAAAGTAAAATCCACAAGAGAGAAAACCCCTTACTACCCTCAATTATAAATTATAATATAACAAACAAAAAGAAACAACTAACATGAATATATCTATACGGACATTTACCAAGTAGGCGCTAGTTTTATTATTCACCTTACCTAGCGACAAAATATAAAATTGTTGTCAAGATGTGAAGACAGGTATGGTTACAGCCTGCACCACTTCACCGGAAGGATGATGGCAGAGTAGTCCCTAAAACTCTGGGCTGACAGAAACTATTTAACTACTGAAGTTCTTTCGTAGTGATCAAATGATATTAGAAATATAGAGACAATATCGGTCAGGTAATTACTATATACAAATACTTAATATATACAATAGACGTAGTGACAAATTCAACCGTTACAGATTCCCCCCTTACTTCAAGAGAATTCACTCAGGTGAATTCTCACCAGCGCTAGCTGGCTTCAAGTCCTTGATATTCCAGGTACCACGGTCGTTACCCTTGTCATCCATCAGTACATATGTCCATGGTGAAACTCTTTTTTTAACTAAGTAAGGACCTACCCAACGGGGTGCCAATTTCTTGGTGTAAAACAGCGCCGCGTCAGACAAAACAAAATTCTTACGCCAAACAAGTTGGTGAGGAAGCAACTCCTCTCGTCGCCGCCGGAGATTATACGTTCTCTCATTTTTCTGCGAAGCCTTGTCCAAGCGAGCCCTAACTTCCTTAAACAACGCGTCAAAAGCTTTACTCTTCCCTGCATCGTCAACAGCAGAACTCCTATCTGAAGAACAATCCCTAATCCTATCCTTTAAAGCAAACTCATCACCTTTCAGAACCATATTCCTACCAAAATTGAGATAATAGGGAGTCTGTTTAGTGGACTCATTAAAAGCTGTTCGTAACGCACAAGTAACTTTAGCCAGATCAACGTCCCATTTCCGATGATTATCCGAAACATACATGGCTAACATAGTCTTCAAAGTTCTATTATACCTTTCCGTGGGATTTGCCTGAGGATGGTAATGGGCGTTGAAACGTACCGACACTCCATACTCCTTCATCAAAGCCGAGAACACTCTCGAAGTAAATTGAGGACCATTGTCGCAAATCAACAAACGTGGCACGCCAAACAACAAGAATACGCCCTCCTCGATTCTTTTTCCTACCAATTGTGTGGTAGAAGACCTCAAAGGAAAGGTAAGAGTAAATTTAGTGAACAAATCAACCACAACCAAAATGAACTTATGTCCAGCCATAGAACGAGGTAATGGTCCTATCAAGTCAGTAGAAATAATCTCCCATGGTCGAGTAGCTCTGGGCTGAGGTGTCATCTGCCCCTTCGGTCCACTTTGATCAACCTTGTCCGCCGCGCACACCACACAATTCCTAACAAAAGAAGCTACATCCGACCTAAGCTTAGGCCAATAAAACCTAGCACTGATACGTTTGAAGGTTTTTAGTACACCCATGTGTCCTGCTAAAGGCGGATCGTGCAGTTGTTGCATAACTCTCCATCTATCAGCCTTCGGAACAACCTCCTTCCAATCATCGGCAGCATCGCCTAAGGATCCAGAATTTGTGCGAACGTGCTTATACAACTTACCCTCGAGAACTCGCCACTGTGAATACTTGATCGGATACTTCGAGACTTTCTGAATCATTCCGACATACCAACGATCCTTAACGACTGAAACCTCACTGATCTGAATCTCCGGTATAGCCCTAGACAACGTGTCAGGTACGACGTGCTCTTTGCCCTTGCGGTGTATGATTTTAAAGTCGTATTGCTGTAATCTTACGCTCCACCTCGCTAGACGACCTGCAGGATCCTTCAGATTCTGCAACCACACCAGAGAATAGTGGTCGGTGATAACCGAAAAAGGGACTCCTTCTAGATACGGTCGTAACTTCTCCACTGCCCATAACACAGCCAGACATTCCCGTTCAGTAGTGGAATAGACTTTCTCCTGCTTACTCAATGACCGACTCAAATAACAAACAACGCGGTCTCCTTCAGGATGAGGTTGGACGAGAACAGCCCCAAGTCCATACCCACTAGCATTACAATGAACTTCAAACGGACGATTGTAATCCGGACAGCTTAACACAGGAGCCTTCACCAAACATTCCTTAATCTTACTAAAAGAGGCTTCACACTCTGGTGCCCAGACGAACTTCCTACCCTTACGCAACAAAGCTGTGATCGGAGAAATCAAAGTAGAGAAATCAGGAATAAACCTGCGATACCACGAGAAAGTGCCAATTACACAACGCACATCCTTCACACATTTCGGAGGCGGTAACATCAACATAGCCTTGACCTTATCAGGATCCACATGAAGTCCAGTACTATCTACAACATAACCCAAGTACTTCAACTGAGGTCGACAGAAAAAACACTTATCCCAGCTGACGGTCAAACTGGCTTTACCAATCCGCCTAAAAACTTCCTCCAAAACGGCAAGGTGTTCTTCAAAGGTTTGAGTAACAATAACCACATCATCGAGATAGGTAAAAACGTTGGGTTCCAAGTCGGGTCCAAGAACTTGATCGATGAGTCGTTGCCAAGTAGCTGGAGCATTATGGAGACCAAAAGGCATCCGTTTAAATTGAAATAGACCACGTCCCGGAACAGTAAAAGCGGTATAAGGCCTTGAAGACTCCGCCACCCTCACCTGCCAATAAGCAGACTTAATATCCAGGGTAGAAATATAATGAGCATTCCGGAGCTTGTCCAAAGTGTTAGAAATGTAGGGGAGAGGGTAACTATCCCGTTCAGTGACAGCGTTTAATTTGCGATAATCCACGCAGAAGCGGAAAGTACCGTCCTTCTTTTTAACTAGTAAAATGGGCGAACTCCACGGACTGTTTGACCTCTCAATTACACCAAGACGAAGCATTTCCTCTAACTCCTCATCAATATGCCCTTGCATCACTGGGGAAACTGGATAATACCGTTGTTTAATGGGCGGGGAATGACAAACTATAGCATGTTCCGCAACATTCGTACAACCAAGACTAGTTCCCAATATAACTTTATTATGCTCAATCACTGCATCCAAACGAGACTTCTGTAAGTCGCTCAGCAAAAATCTACTACGAAGATGATCTACAGTTGCAATCCCAACAGGTGACTCTGAAAAATGCCATTCATCGTGTCTCAAATCTGGGACAACTCCCATGATTTTCCAAAAGTCTGCTCCCAAGATAAGCGTATGAGGGACGTCCAATACCACCAAGACAGAGATGATCTTCAATTGATCGCGGAGAGAAAATGACACTAAACACTCACCAATAGACTGACACATCTGTCCATTCGCAACTCTGCAACTAGTTCTCTTAGTGGTGTCCACCTCTAAGCCTAAAGTCTGCAACAGTTTCCAACCAGTACTACCCAAAATCGTTCTCGTAGCTCCCGAATCCAAAAGTCCTAATACCTCAGACCCCAAAACATTCACCTTAAGATACGGCCTCTCATCGTTCACAGCATGATCTAAAATAAAATCAAGAATAGGTTGAACTTCGGTCGAACGTCTTACAGCGCTACCTCTTCGACCAGTTAAGAGCGCCTGTTCTCGTTTCCCTGGCTACACTTGGGACAGGTCCTCACAGTATAACCTTCTCGCTGACATTTGAAGCATTTCAATTGCTTGGGAAGAACACATCCAATGGCTCGATGGCCAGGCTTCTTACAACGAAAGCAAACGACCGATGACTTTTTATCGCTCGACAAATTCTCTACATCTAAGCGATCGACGGGCTGAGATGAATCAACCTCGACAAAAGCCAGATCCTTCTCCAAGACATTACCCCTACGAACACTGGGCTCGACATAACTATTAATAGCATCGCGCCTATCCTCCATACGACGACATACATGCCTCAACTCCTCAATAGTAGTAGGTAGTGGATCTCTTAAACGGTCTTGATAGAAAGGGTGCAAATTCTTTACAATAATTGCCATCTTGGCTCCCTCAGGAACAAAACAACCTAACCTACTAAAATAACTTGACATGATCGAAAGATAAACTCCTATTGATTCTGACGAGTGCTGAGTCCTCTTCCTAAGCTCGTCGAACAAATCATCCGTATGATGGGCGGTCAAATACTCTCTTCTAAATTCATCCTTCAACTCGTTCCAAGAATGCACTCGCAGTCTGACATCCTTGTAGAATTGGTATGCCTTGTCCGAAAAAAGATCTACACCAGAACCCAACAACACATCGTCTGGAACATGACGAGCCATTTTAAGTTCTTCTACTCGTTCAAGAAAAGCTGTAATGGACAAAGGTCTAGACGAACCAGAAAACTTCTCCAAACCCCACTTATGTGGTGGTATCATCTTTGAAAGAAAGCTATTTGATACATTACACTGGGTGGTATTAATCGGTGGGTGATTTGCAACGGGAGACGAACTAGCGACATTCTGCACACCTGCCAAAAATTGTCCTGTCAGATTGCCAGTAATGACATCTAAAGCTGCTGGCACAACAACTTCATCAGTAATACGAGTGGATATGGCGTTAAATCTATCATAGAGACCTATCAATTTAGTTAGCAACTCCGACCTTTTTGTTTCCTTCTCAGCATCCCCTGCGGCATCCAATTGATCAAACCTATTCAACGCGTGAGATACCTTTGTCTGCAACTTCTGTGTTTCACTGATATTGGAACTGCCACTGTAACTAGCCAACAAAATTTCGATCTCTGTACATTTCCTGATAAGAGCAGCCTCATCTTCCTCAAATGGAAATGAGTATTTGGGATACCTGAAACTGTCACCAGATTTCTACATACGAACAGCCATAGAAAGCTGAGTACGCATCTCCTCCCTAAACTTAAGCTCCCACTCAAGCTCCTCTTTCTCCAATAATAAACATTTTCCGAGCCATCTTGGTGTCAATATCAACGAGTCAAGGATACGAGAAAAAATATCAACAATAAAATCACCCTCAGTTATAAAAAAACTATATTTACAAGCTATGACGAGCAATACAACAGGGTTAGGGAAAATAATATAATATATACAATATATACAACTACTATGCAATAATCAGTTTATCAAAATGGTAACCATATACCCAATATACTTGGTTTCACAAGGAACAGCCATATAGCTACCAAAAAAAACTATAGCAAGCCTTGCTTATGAACAAAAACATGCCCCCACTAAATAAAAAAGGGCCCCACGTTGGGCGCCAAAAATGTAACCTTAAAATTTGAGCTCAAGCCCAAATAAGAATAAAGTCATAAAATTTAATTAATTGAAAAAAAAGTGCAAGATTGTGAATTAATTTGTCTATTTGGTTACATAAGTTTCGGTTGCTCCGGTGACAACCTTAGGCCTTCGACGTCGCTCAGAACGGAGGTAGGGGTGGATCCCTCTTATTGATCTTCCGGACAAAATAGTAGACAACTTGTGTGGGCGCCAACTGAGTTTTCCACTTTGGCCTAGCACGACGAATTTCCCCCGATAACCCAGTAAAACAAGGGATGAAAATAAAAGGCAAACCTCAGCTTATGTTCCTTATAATAACTAAAATAGAATACCTAATATCCTTAAGGGATATTTTACAATTAATAGCTAATGTGAACCCTAGTAAATGCCCCCCCACTTAAAGACAATAGTGAGAACCTCTGTCACACATAATAAAAAAAAACCAAATGATTAACAATTAAAGTCCAACATATCCCAGTTAATTGACCTGACGTAGTGGGAAATTAATATGGCTGTTCGAGTGTACCAATACAGATTCAATACAAACTTTCAATTATATGTTACCTGAAAAGTAGTGTAAACTTTATAAAAAAAAAACAATTCCATATAAGGCGACACCGTAGTCAAGGCGTTGGTACCAAGGCAGAGACGCATGCGCAAGTGGATAAAATTATGAAAATTAAATTGTGAAAATTCACCGCAAAATATTAATTTCCACCATTACAATTGCATAATAAAATAAATCAGTAGGAACTACCTAGCTAATGTATATACATATTGGCGTAAAGCCTAAAGTAAAAATAAGTAAATAAACCAGAAAAACCCCCGATACCAGGTTACCCTCAATGTGGTCTTCTTCAAGAAGTTGTTGAAGAGTAGCAGCAAACTGCAGAAGACATCACCATCGATCTACCAGGTAAACTTCAAACATCTCGAAGTGTGTATAATCTGGCCCCACAGGTGAAGTGTGTATCTTGAGGGTGGTAAGTATACCCTGGCCCCACCGGTGAACCCTTTTCCAAAAAGGGTCCAATACTCAAAATTTTCCTCTTACTGGACGGCTACCAACAAATAACGAACCAACAACAGCATGTGGCACACCTTCAACGTTGGCGATTTCAATCGTTTTAGTGCAATATATCCCCTATAAGGGTTTGTGAAAACGGCTTCCAGAACAGGACGGAATTCTTCAACAATACGAATTCCCGTAGAACCAAAATACTAGCCGTATATTCCACAACTCATTCAGAACGAGAACCTATAAATCCCAGCAGGAGATGACTACCCAGTCATTAATAAAAAGATCAAGTCATAAAGTGCTACACTTCTAAGTAAGTCATGACGAACGAACGCTTTTATCCAAGACAGCTGTCAAGGCCAAATGTCAATGTCATCCAATAAATAATTCGACTTTGTAAACAATAACAAAGAAAAAAAATAAAATATATATTATAAATTATTCAAATAAATTTGAGCAATAGATAGTACCACAATACCCTCCTGTCAAAGTAAACAAAGCAAGATCAAACACTTGGATTTAACAGACAAAACACATGGCGATAGCAGCCAATACATTATAAGTAGATGTTCAGAATATAATCGAATGTCATCCTACACAGAAGATTTCTAACTAGTATGTATTTGCTTAAGCCAAAATATGGTAGATAAATGAAGAAAATATACCTCTAACTCAAAAGTAAAGTATGTCTACATAGATCAATAAGTTTTATCAAACCTAATTACTACTTTAAATGTTTTAGACTTCAAGTCAAGGAGTCAGTAATAATTTATGACTGAACCCTAATGAACTTTAGCGTTTATCAAGCTGAAGCGGACAAAGTATTTGGACTACTGTGGCTACACCCCAAAGGTGATATAATCAAAGCCAGAAACAAAATCAGTAGTCCCACGGTATCTAAAAACTAAAGTAAAATCCACAAGAGAGAAAACCCCTTACTACCCTCAATTATAAATTATAATATAACAAACAAAAAGAAACAACTAACATGAATATATCTATACGGACATTTACCAAGTAGGCGCTAGTTTTATTATTTACCTTACCTAGCGACAAAATATAAAATTGTTGTCAAGATGTGAAGACAGGTATGGTTACAGCCTGCACCACTTCACCGGAAGGATGATGGCAGAGTAGTGCCTAAAACTCTGGGCTGACAGAAACTATTTAACTACTGAAGTTCTTTCGTAGTGATCAAATGATATTAGAAATATAGAGACAATATCGGTCAGGTAATTACTATATACAAATACTTAATATATACAATAGACGTAGTGACAAATTCAACCGTTACAAATGAATGGAATATTGGGCGCAGATTTTTTCTTTAAATACCAAGCCATAATAGATTACGAAAAGTTTGAGTTATCTTTTGTAAATAAAGGAAACAGTCAGTTTGCTAATGGTTTCAAAGTGTGAATGATAAACTACTATACCTGCTAGGTGCGAAATTACTATAAATTGCAAAATTGATATAACACAAGATTGCGTAGTAAGACAGAAAGAGTTATGCGAAGGAGTTTTTGTAGGAGGAATTATGGTTAGGCCAGTTAATAACACAATACCAGTAAAAATATTAAATGTTAGGGATCAGGAGGTAACAATAAAAAATTTCAAACCAGAAGTGGAACTAATGAATGATTATTAACTATGTAGCTTTGGAGACAATGACCATGTACTAGTAGAACGAGCTGATGAATTAATAAGTTTGTTACAGCTAGATCATTTAAATCAGGAAGAAAAATTTACAATTCAAAAAATTTGTACAAAGTTTTCTGACAGGTTTCATCTACAAAATGATAACTTAACGGTCACCAATATATATAAAGAAAAATTTCACTTACACACTGATACAAAACCAGTATACGTGAGGCCTTATAGAATACCACATGCACAAAAACAGATTTTAGACGAAGAAATTGACAAAATGTTACAAAACGACATAATAGAAGAGGCACGTTCACCATTTTCGTCACCCTTGCTTCTAGTTCCAAAAAAAGTCGATAATGCGGGAAATAAAAAGTGGAGAGTAGTTATAGACTACAGACTATTAAATAAACAAATTGTAGATGATAAATTTCCATTACCGTGTATAACGGATATTTTAGATCCACTGGCAGGCGCAATGTATTTTTCCCACCTTGATTTGTCACAAGGGTATTATTAAGTCGAACTGGACCACTCCAGTCGACCATTTATTGCCTTTAGCACTGGAAAAGGTCAATTTCGAATGAAACGCCTACCATGGCGTTAAAAATTAGTCCAAGTTCTTTTTCTCGAGCCATGACAGTAGCATTGGCAGGGTTAAATTACGAGTGTGCTTTCATTTATTTAGATGATTTAATTGTTTTTGGTCAAAATTTGACAAGTCATAATAGAAATTTAGTGAAGGTTTTGCAAGGATTGAGAAAGGTAAACTTAAAACTAAACCCAAATAAATGTGAATTTTTGAAGAAAGAACTTTTATATTTGGGAAACGTAATTTCTGCACAAGGAATCAGTCCTTGTCCTTCAAAAATCGAAGCTATCGAGCAATATCCCATACCAAAGGATGCAAACGCTGTAAAGAGATTTGTAGCATTTGTCAATTATTATAGGCGATACATTAAAAATTTTGCTCAAATATCTGCACCATTAAATGCTTTAACGAGAAAAGGGGTGACTTTTGTTTGGTCAGATGAATGTCAAAATTCTTTTGATATTGTAAGATACTAATTGGTATCATCCTGTCTATATATATTTATATCTACTCATTTTTATTCCATTACATGTTTTTATAGCATACATATACCATTATGTTCCGTGCATATACCTTATCGGTATATTGACCAGTTTAGAGAGTCGAGTATATGAATAAAGACGTTTCACATTAAATGTTGTTTCATTTGTAGTTGGTGATTATATTCAAATTAATATTTTCATCCAGATATATAACAGATATCTTAAGATGTTCATTAAAAAATCCGCAGGTCTCACAATATTCAAATTTTTCTCCTGGCAATAAATTTTTTCTAAAAACGGACGCATCGGGTGTAGCTATCGGAGCAGTTCTTTCTAATGGAGATGACAGACCGATTGCGTACGCCAGTAGGGCGTTAAATAAAGCTGAAAGAAATTATCCCATTAAACAAAAAGAATTATTAGCCATCGTTTGGGCAGTAAAGCACTTTAGGCCATATTTATATTTAAGGGAGTTCGAAATACACACAGACCACAGGCCATTAATTTATTTATTTAACATGGTGAACCCTTGTAGTAGGTTAACTAGATTTAGATTAGCATTAGGAGAATACGATTTTGTCATAAAATATATACGAGGAACAGACAATGTAACGAGTGACGCTTTATCGAGGATAGAGCTCTCCTTGGGAAGCCTAAAGGAAATGAGCGAAATTATAAATGCAACAAATTACGTTATGACTAGGGCGCAGAAAAAAAATTCTGAGAGGAATGTTATAGACTCTACCAATGAAAGGATTGATCACCCTGGAATTGTTGAGTTGATAAAGGTACCAAAAAATTATTTTGAACTGTGTCCCGTAAATAACAAAAAATTTGATAGCTTGATACAGGAGAATACGTTTGATTATAAAAAGGAGAATTTATTAAGTATAAAAGATATAAATGTTGTTTACATACGTCAGGATCCTCTATCTGCGATAGACTTGGGTACTACGTTGAGAGACCTGAAGGCGGTTATGGAAATATATGAAGTTCCGGAATTAATCATATATAAAAATCAGGAGTGTGCACAAATCCTGCAAAATATTTTGAAATTCTCCAAACTAATAAAAAATCTAGGTATAAAAATATCCGTAATAAAAGGTGTAAAAACTATTAATGATATTGAAACTAGACAAATTATACTGAATGATCACCACATATTATTGACAGGAGGTCATGCTGGTATAAATAGAATGTATAATAATATTGAAAAGTCATACTCATGGCCAGGCTTACACAAGGATGTTGTTAAGTTTATAAAAATATGTGAAGATTGTCAACGTTACAAGCATTCTAAACCCCACAAGCAACCTAAGGAACTTACTTCCACAGCAAAGTTCTGGTTTCAGAAAATTCATTCAGATCTCGTTGGTCCCTTGGACGAAGATTCGGAAAACAACTTGAATTTGTTGAATGCTACCCTTTACAAAATAGAGATGCCGCTACAGTTGCAAGAGCGTTCATAGAAAACTTTATTTTAAGGTATGGTATACCCCTAGAAATCCTTACAGACAAGGGCACTGAATTTATGTCAAGTATATTCAAGGAGACATGTAAAATTTTAAAAATCAATCAATTAAATTCCACAGCCTACCACCACCAAACATTGGAGGCACTTGAAAATACTCACAAAAATTTAGGAGATTACTTGAGAATACAAGTTGCTAAATATTCAGAGTCATGGAGCTCGTGGCTACAAGATTCGTGTTTCTCGTTTAACAACACAGTTCATACCGAAACTAAATATACGCCGCACGAGCTAATTTTCGGAAAATCGGCGGTTTTACCATCAAATTTGACAAATACAATAGATCCACTGTATAACTTTGATAATTATCCTCTCGAATTAAAATATAGGCTACAAAAGGCAGCAGATGACGCAAGAAACAACCTCCAAAAGTCAAAAATCTTAAGAAAGACCAATTACGATAAAAATGCTAATCCTATACATTATCAATTTAAAGACAAAATATATATAAAAAGTGAGACGGGTAATAAATTGACCTGATTATTCGAAGGCCCCTACGAGGTCGTAGAAGATTTGGGTTGTAATGTAAAAGTAATTAAAAATGGTAAGGAATGCACTATTCATAAAAATAGGACAAAATTAGCATTAAACTGTGATGTGCACTGCTTATTATGTTTAATTAACCCTTCAGCAGTCGCGCCATTTGACTATCTTAGTTTGATCACCCCGGTCTCTTAGACCGAATTATTTCAAAACCGCCAATAGGATGGTTTTTATTTTTATTATCATTAAAGAAACACAAATAATCGTTTAAAAAAAAACAAATTTATTTTAAAGGCCTATGATATAATATAATCAAAAAAAAATCTTATAAGTCACTTTCAAAATAAGAAATTGAAAATTCTTTGTTTAACATTAAAAAAAATATTTTTTACACATTATTGAGAAAGATTTCCTGACATGTCCTGCAAATGTGTGTTGTATGTTCTAGGCACATATACTTATTGCAGTGAAAACAAGAAAACCTAGTTTTTCGGTTTTTTTTCCAATTACAATAAGCACATCTGCCAGGCACTAACTGTTCCTGTTGAAATTCTGGTACGATACCACAAATATCTTGAAGTCGTGACTTTATCCGAGTAGGAAGACATGATGTTTTGGCTCGAGCTTCTAGATGTGGCCTTACTAAACCATTTGCTAAATCTCTAAGAATGTTTCGGCGCCATTTTTGTGTTTCTGGATTATTTGCAGTAGGAACCACTTGCGAATTTATACCAGCAATATTTAGTATGGTATAAAAAATTACCATAGGCCATCTATTTGTATTTCTAGCGCAGTTATAATTCGCACATAGTCTGTCCACTACATCGACGCCTCCTTTTGTCATATTATAATCCGTAATTATAATAGGTTTGTGTTGTTCTCCAGTGCTTGGATTAATCTCATCTGAATGGTGAAAAGTTGAAAGCAAGAGAACATTTTTTCCGGGCTTAGGAACATACGAAACCAGCGTGTAATTTTCCGTAAAGCCAAACATAGATGAGCATGATGACCGAGGAGTTGGCTTGGTAAATTCTAGAGGGAGCTCCCTCTTATTTTTTCTAATTGTACCAGTTAGAGTTAACTTGTATTCTTCTAAAAGTGTTTTTGCAAGAGGAATTGAAGTAAACCAGTTATCTATAGTGAGATGTCTACCAGAATTTTTAATTTTTCGGCAAAGTCTATAAACAACGTCTGAGGGCGAGTTGGATACCTTATATGGACCATCCGGCTGCTGTCCAACATATTCTTCAATTTTACTGGTATGAAACATTTGTGCATCACACAACGCAAACAGTTTTATACCATATTTATTAGGTTTTGATGTACATTATAAAATTACATTTGCCCCTAAAGGCTGGAAGCATTTCATCTATAGTGACCATTTCAGACATATGAAAACCAGTTTCACAATTTTGGACAAAATTGTCAAATATTTCCCTTATAGCTCCCTTATAGCTGCTATTATTAGGTAAGTATAAATATAATACCATTGAAATGCGTGCATGTTTGCAATTATTGGCACACGCCGTTAATTGCGACATTACTGCTAACAAGCAAATAATTATATTTCAGGTAGGAAGTTGTAGTTCGATGACCAGGCAATATTTATTTCTTGGTTCATAATTTGATATATAGAAAATATTTATGAGGATTATTAATAAACCTACTTTTGTCGAGCTAACAGGTGGCATTATTTTATACCCTCAATGACCTAGCCTTGGAAGAACCTTTATTTAGTAAATATAAATAGAAGAAAAAACAATTATATTGCACCATTAATAGGAAGTAAACAAGATACTGAAAAGGTGAGTTTGATATTGAAAGACTTATTCATAAGCTTATACAATTATTTCAAAATTGAAAGTTCTTTTTCTATATATGTATGCGATTTTCATGTAATTCTTCAAATCGAGGAGGAGTGTTGAGATATATGTGGGTTGTTAGTAAGTAGTCACTTTTGGGGAGGTGAACTACTTCTTGACACAAGTGCTCACTGGACATGGGTCGAGAGTAGGGTACCTCCACAAGATTGGGAAACGAGAGACTGGTGTGTGCGAGAGGTGTGAAGTGGAGGATGATGTGGGGCATGTGTTTAGATGCTGGAGGAACGAGGAAGTGCTGAAGAAGTTGGAGAGGAAACTAGGGGAGGCGGTGTACTGGGAAAACATGGTGGAGATAATGTTGAGGGGGGAGGAGGAATGGATGGAGGTGAGTGGAGTAGTAGAGAGCATGGTAAGGGGGAGAGAAGGACTCGATATGGCATGAGAGGCAGGAGTGATAGGAGGGAAAAGATGACAGTGTGCGCGGAGAGTGTGCGAGGGACCGCCGCCTGTCTCGAAGTATGCTAGGGTAGTGATTCCGAGGCGGGGGTAACGGCGAGTTTGAGGTGGGTTTGGTTGGTAGGCATCTTTTTGGGGATGAGTCCAACACTGTTTGGGTCCTGGACCCATTCGAACATGAGTTTCCCATCTCGGCCCGAAAAAAAAAAAAAAAAAAAAAAGTCACTTTTGTAAAATATAATATAAGAAAAAGAAGAAGTATAGCCTTACTTTTTAAGTTTCTATGAGCTCACGTGGTAGAGTCTAGTGTTTTCTTTGTATAATTTACGTTTATTTTATCATTAATGAAACACCCAAGTTATCAAAGTATGTTCTTTGATAATCCAAAATAACATGTTTTCACCTTCTACCAAACATTGTTCTTCGCATTGTATAAAGTTATGCAATGCTACACTTTCTTGAACAATTAGTTTAGCTGATGTAACATCAGCTATAATGGGTCCTCTCAATATTCTCCTCCTTCGCACCAATATACCAAAAGTATTTTCTATAGTTCTCCTGACACGAGAGAGTCTATAATTGAAAATTTTCTTTTCCAATGGCAATTGCGTTCCTGGATATGGTCTCATGATGTTTTCATGAAGTGGAAATGCTTCGTCTGCAACCAGAAAACATGGCAAGATGGTTGATGTTTGTGGTAACGGTTTTGGTTGCGGAATTGGAAGCTGCTTGCTCATAAATGAACTTCCAAAAGTTGACTCTTTAGATACTTGACTATCATGCAGAGATCCAAATGAACCAATATCGATCATTGAGAATTTATAAAATGCATCACATGTTGCCATCAGGATAAGACTAAAATAATAAATGGGTTGATGATAATGTAACTTTATTGTGAACTATACTAATTACCTAAATTATTTCTTGAATGAAACATATTCAGAACCAGTCTTGTAAGGGACCTGAATCAGTCAGTGTTTGCCATCCAAGGCACCAATACAATTTGGAATATTCTGTTTTTAGAAGAAGCCGTCTGAGATTTTGTGAAAATCTTCTTCATTTGGAGAAGGCAAAAATAAAGGAGACAACCGTCTCCAAATTGAGTCACAAGTTTCTCTGATAATATCGTTGATTTTCCAATAAAATAATTTCTTGCTATTTCCTTCATCGATATTCCCTCAGCAAGAAAGCTGAAAATATTGATGATACAGAATAATAAAATGTTGAAAACATAAGAAATTAACTCACTGTATGGTTGATGCTAACCGTAGTTCTGGTTTTAGAGCATTTTTTTGTCTGGGACACTTTTCTGAATCAGGGGATATTATATTCAAAATAAACTGGAACATTTTGGGTGTCATTCTTGTGTATGAGAAGAATTCCTCCCCATCATTATATATCATGTATTGAAACAACTTTCCAAAATGTCCTAGTTTGCTTCGTAATTTTAAGATAGGTTTCACACCGAATCTCCTAATCCTACGATTTCTATTAACGCAGTAGGTTCCATATAGCACTAAGCAATAATCCACGCTTTTTTCTTGATGTCATATTCATATAATTATATCAATCTCATAATCAAATAAACGCTAACAAATCAAATAATAAACCACAGCAATAGCACTAATAAACTAGAAAATAATTTGAGGTTAGCTAGTCTATAATTGATGAAATAAAACAATTTAATTTGTTTAGATCTTCATTTAATTTTGAACTAACGTTCAAATTAAATTAGTGACGCGTTTCGCTACACAGTAGCTTTTTCAAACTATTTTTACACAAATTAAATTGTTTTATTTCATCATTTAGTATGGATCTTCATCAAGTAAAAGCCTCATCTATTCAATTTTAGTCTATAATTGTTTTGACTTTTGACAAACAATTGAACAAAATGCGCATGTCCGGTCAGTTTATTAATTTGTTAATTTATGTTGCATAAACAGTGTTATGTTGACGGGTTCTGTAATAGTAAACACTTTTGGGTTGTTTATTATTCAATCTTTATTTATAACAAAACCGTAGCTTACACTAGTTTTCAATATAACCCTCCACATGCCGTGAAACCGTTACTTGTCGTCCTGTCAAGATTCCAGCTGTCTTCACTCCGGTCCGCCATCTGACAAACGTTGCAGTGTTGCCATCAGCCAAAGTACCTAACAGAACAAACATCTAAATATTCTTAGTTTAAATTTAATCTCAAATTAGTTTTAGTTTAGTTGATGATGCATGAATCCACCTTTAATCTCAGTTAAACGTGGTAAAAAGAATACAGCTAATGAACAAGTGATCTGTGCTATCAGCTGCCGCACCACAGATCAATAGGTGGTTTGTGGACCGCACTGAGATGAGTTTTGGTGAGTAACCATAGGGAAATTGTAACGTGCTTTCCTTCTACACGTGGCTCCTGCCACACGAACACGTCACTATGGACACCCTTGATGCAAAATTTACTTTATTTACCTACTTACAACCAAATATGGATTCTCCAATTTATAAGTTACGGGTTGATGAAGGAAACAGGGATACAGCAGGGTTGTATACTACCTACGGTTTAGTGTATCCCTACGATCACCCAATAGGTCGGTATATTACAAAATAATCAAAAAGAAACCTTTAGTCCATTAATACTCTGTGGTCTATTTTACGGATAATTCTATAGTGACAATCAAAATAACAGGGAAAATAAAATAAGCTATCTATACCACATACTTGGTACTTTGACGGACGTAACGGTCAGGTTATCAACTACGGTTCAAATCTACCGGGTTTAACGGGGTCCCTAATGCACGATTTAGATCTGCCGGAAAATCAAACAAATTGTGGCTAAGCCTCTTCCAAGTCTGATTAACCCTTGAATCTAAATAAAACCGGTAACTATTATTCCGACAGAAAAAAAATACATTAAGAACGATTTAGATCTGCCGGGCAATCAAACAAACTGTGGCTAAGCCTCTTCCAAGTTTGATTAACCCTTGAATCTAAATAAAAACCGGTAACTATTATCCAAACAGAAAAAATAATAATAAAAAATAATAATGATTCTACGAGACGGGGAAAGAACGATTTAGATCTGCCGGGTAATCAAACAAATTGTGGCTAAGCCTCTTCCAAGTCTGATTAACCATTGTATTGTAACTATTATTAAAAAAAAATAATTCAAGAACGAATTAGATCTGCCGGGCAATCAAACAAATTGTGGCTACGCCTCTTCCAAGTCTGATTAACCCTTGAATCTAAATAAGGCCGGCAAGTATTATTCTGAAAAAAAACAAAAAGAATTGTTTCACGAGTTAACCGGTACCTAGCTATCGACACACAAAGTAAAAATATTAGGACTAGCATAAAATTAAAATATTATAATCCACTTTGATATCAATTGAATATAAAACTACTGAGAACCAAAAGCATAAAATCACTCGAGAATCCACTAATAATTTATATCAGTTAATTAATATATATTAAACGCTCTAAATAAAATTCGAAATCAAATTACAGTTCACAAATCTTTATTTCCATATAAAAGAAACAAATAAAAAAAATTCCAATTCAACAACAAAAGAAAAAAATAACCGGTCGGAAAATTTTCCAAAGAATACAACTAAAAATGTATTATTAGCGGCGGTACGGAAAGTTTTGAATACACAGTTCATTTGTAAAAATGATTTACCTTTTAAAATACAGCTTCCACACCGGAATACAGAATCTTAATTCACTAAATCACAATAGTTTTCCGGTTTTTCGGTTTTATGCAGAGAGTCGAGAGCAGATTCACGAAAAGAATAGAGTAAGAATCCAATTGAATCAATTGTTCACTAATTTATATCCAAAATCCTACCTACACTTTTTGGCCTTAGTAGTGGTAAGGGAATTAAACGTGAAATTTATCTACTTACAACAAAAAGTTTTACAGACGGCTTCGGTTTTAATTAAAATGGTGTATATACCGGACGTCCATTCTGTTGAAAAATTTAAATATCGGAAATGAACAAATTGTGTATGGTAGAATTTGGATTTGCGTACCTCGGACTTATACTAAAATATATTATAACGGTAATAACAAAAAAAAACTAATGCGGTAATAGAAAGGGTTGTAAAGTAAGTAACGAGTTGTATACAACCTAGTGGTAAAACAAAATATATTACGGAAAAAAAATAAAAATCAGCTTGCAAAAAAATGACTCGTTACAGGTTTTACTTTGATGTACTTTGTCTGACTTTGGGCGAGTTGTACCAACAAGTTTTAAAACATAAGTAATGGTTTAAGCAAAATGGGTGTTGTGCCAGACTGGATCAGTGGGTAACCAGAGTTTTGCCAACGGGTTTGTTAACCGCCCAAAAGTGGGTGGTTGAAATATTAATCCTAGTCTTCCAGCCCAAAAACTTTGTGTCAGTGGATTCTGTAAATTTTTTTATTTTTACCAAATTATAATATTGGAATATCCTGATTTACCAAATTTTAGTGATGACGAAGATTTCAATGAACTTGTAAATTTACGTTCTTCTTTGGCCGTAAAGTTTTCTGACCTTTTTTATTCTTATTCATTTTCAGCAAATATAATAATATGCAAAAGCAAAAAACACTTCAGGAACTGAGGGTTAGAATCGCATTAAAAATTCTTCTTTTATATTTTCTTTTTTGCAAAACGTAAGTAATTTACCCCAAAGTAGTTCATTCGTCTAACATTCATTGATACCAACCTTTCAAAATGATTGATTAACAAAACTGCACTGAAACACCACTGGTACAACATGCACCGGTTTAAACTTTTGTTAAATTCAACCCTATGGTTAAATAAACCAGTTTTAGATGACTGTTGGTACAATTCGCCCTTTGTCTTTGTAAACGTCGTTAAAGCTAATAAGTTGTTGTTAAGTTGAGACAATAATAGCCGTTTGCACCAACACTTTTAAGCAGTCCTTAGTGGTAAGGATCCCTTAAAGTCTGCATTTTGTTTGCACAAACCTTAAGGGCGAGTTGTACAAAAGATCTCTTAGTTTAATTAACAACCGTTTAAATTTTAACTAGACTCTCGTTTTTTCTGTTGTGCAATGTCATAAATGCAGGCCGTTAACTAATCGACTTCTGACGTTCATTTTTAAGAGGTTGGTAGCGGAGTAGGTCAAATCATTTTAGACGCACATAGATAGGAAAAGAACAAAAGTAACCTAACAAAGTTGATAAAATTAAGAATATCTTTGGTTGAACGCAGATAGAGACGCCACAATGCCGGATGTCGAAATTGCAAATAAAAAGAAAAATATGCGAACTGCGAATTTCACCACCAAAGAAGAACAGCAGCTAATAAATATAGTTAAAGGGTTTTCGATCATTATTGAATGTGAACAAACTGATGCAATAAACATAAAGAAGAAGTCAACGACTTGGATATTTATATCGGAGCAGTTTAACGCAAACAGCGAAATATATCGGAATGAGGAGGCGTTAAAAAACAAATACGAAAATTAAAAAGAAAACACGAAGAAAAAGTTTGCCAACGAGAAAACTTTTAACAAAGGTACCGGCGGTGGACCTTACAAATACTTTAACATTACAATATAGATTTAGAAATTAAAGATATATCAGGTACAAGAGTGACTGGTATGAAGAGCTACTTCGACTTCGACATTCCAGGTAGGGTCGTCTCATTTTAATGATAGTGATTCATCTACAGTTTTACGGTTTCTGAAATTATGACATGTACATTATTATTTTTCAATTTCAAAACCCCAGGAAAATTTCGTAGAAGTGGGCAATGGCACTGAAATTGATTAAGGTAAATTTGAAGTATGAATGGGTCTCCCATAATAATAATGAGTGACAGAATCATGTATTTATGTAATTCAGATTATACTAAATAATAAAAAAAAATTAGGAATCGAAAATCTGACATCAGATAATGTAGAGTATTACTAAATGGATAACAATGGATTAACTGAAGAGTGTAAGTATTTGGACATGTAAATTAAATATTTGTAGTTATCTGAATGTTATTTTTAATTTTTTTAGATTTGTTTCAAAAAGATACACCAACCAATTCTGTTAAAACAGTTTTTTGTATGCCCTCTTCATCTAAACAGAGAATACCAACATGGTTGGAGAAAAGTGGATTAGAGGTGCCACTGAATAAAGGTAGCTGTTTGCAAATCTGAGAACGTAATAAATTGATGAAAAAGACAGTTGAATTTTTAATACTATTTAATGATTCCAGATCATACACATCCTGGAGAGGATACAGAAGTGAGGACTCCACAAGATAGTTATTTTAAGGACGTTATCAATTTGAGAACTCCACTTTCAGAACCTTTGAAAACTTTCACTAAATGTAAAAGACCACAACCAGGTATATTAAAATCAAAGCCGGAACAGTGAACAAATTTTTAATGCTCTTTTTAATGATTTTAGATTATCCATATCCTGATGAGGAAACAAAAGTTACGACACCGCAAGATAGTTCTTTTAAGAATGATAATAATACGGGAACTCCACTTCCAGAACCATTGCAAAATTCCACGAAACGTAAAAGACCTCCACCAGGTACATTGAAAACAAAGCTGGAAAGATTTTGTGAATTTGCATAGAAAATATTTAATTGAAGAACACCACTTCAAAATGCAACATTTAAAAAAAAACAAGAGTTGGAGCTGCAACACATGCAAATTGAGCAAGAAGCTCGGATGAAAATGATATCACAACAGTCAGATATCGAAAGTGCAGCTGCGTTTCTCACAAATAAATAAAGAGTGCTATCAATGGGTAGTTTTATTCATTACATTAAATGGCTTGTAACTTCAGGGAAATAAATTATATATAAATAAATCTGCATTTTTTTATTAAAAAAAATATGGTTCATTCACAACAAATATGTTGGAAATAATCATTTATTAAAAGTTGTTGAGTCAATATTAATGTTTTCTAAAAGATGTATGGCAGCTTCGACTTCAGGATTGACAGGGGGCATGTAGTCTTCACAATTAATGGCTATGTTGAGTAAAATTGCAGTAGTTACAACAATTTTTTCAACTTTAGGTAAATTCAATCTTATGCATAGTGCCAAAACAGGGAATCTTCTTTTTAAAACGCCCAAGCATCTTCCTATTGGGGTTTCTGGTTCTGATTTGAGATTCATTGTATAGATTTTGTGCAGGAGTATTAGGGTTCCCTAGAAGATATAAAAGATAACGGCTCACACTATATCCACTATCTCCTACCAGTATGCCATCCTATCCAAAAACATTCATTTCCATATCTCGTCTGATGTTTGAATTATTAAAAATAATTGTATCAGCAGTGGAACCAGACCATCGAGAAACAATATTATTTATTCCCAATTCAGCATCACATATAGCCTGTACATTGATAGAGAAGAAACCTTTTCTATATCTGTAGTTTTCTGCATCAGCCCCCCCCCCCCCCCCAGGAGACTGAAAAAGTATTTAAAATGGCAATAATATATAGTCTACCATTTAAAACATGTAACACTAATGTAATTGCTAGTTTACCTTTATCTTCACATGCGAACAGTCTATTGCTCCAATGCACCTTGGAAAACGGACAATGTCATAAAATCCTTGTCTCACCAAAGCAATTTTATTTGGAGTCTCCGGCATTTCTACAAATTGTGGCCTCAAACTGCTCAGTACATTCAAGCATTCATCTATACATCTACTTGCTGTACCCTTATTTATTCCACAAAAATCCCCAATAACCTGCAAAAACGAGCCTGTTGCCAGAAATCTCAGTGTGGCGAGGAGGTGTTAAAGCTTTACTTCCAGAAAATAACAATATAAGCACCAGTAAATAACTATTGGCTGAATTAGTTTTGTTTCTAAAAACAATAATAAAGGTACCTACCTTGTTGTAAGAGAAAGTAATTGTGGAGTCACATCTCCCATAATCATTCGTACAATTGGTTTGGACAAACGAAACCTTTCCAAAAATTGCTCCTCTGTCCAATGTTCCAAGAGATTAATTCTGCCTCTAAAAATTTTTCGTCATCTTGGTTGAATATACGTATTAACTAATTCGTTAAAATCTTCCTCGTCTGTGTACTCTTCCATTCCAAACGCCGAATAGTATAAAAAAAGTTTCTCGATACGTGGTCGGTACTGTCGGAAGACACTGTCCAAAAAATGAAAATCACAATTTTGTGAGGTTACATTTACCGGATTAAGATTTAACTCTCCTATTTTGTCCGGTTAAAATATGTCATTTTTGAAACTCTAGTTAGCGATAACCCGATATTGCACAACGAAAAATAAACATTAAACTAAGTTTAAGAGGTAACTGTTTATTGTACAGCTCGCCCTAAATGTGTATTTTTCAACACCGTTCGAATAAACGTTCATACACGAATAATTTGGCAGCCGGCAACACCGCATAATCGTATGGTCTTATGCGCTTTCGGGTGTAGTGCATCACGCTCCGGGAGCACTATGCACCGGTGTTTTCAAGAGTGCTCTTTATTTCCATGCACCCGAACGCCCCAGAACCATGAACGTCAGCTTTTGAAATGTCACTGCATGTTTTTAGTTTTGTCTATGCTATGGTCAGTGTTGCCACAGGTGGCTCGTTCGTTCGATTGAATTAAAAGTTCCTCGTTGACTCCTCTTTATTAAAATTGGCTCGTTTTTAAATTCTGCTAAATTTTTGTTAAAGTTGAGTATTTCTGAACTTTCGTGAATTGAACTGAACGGTGTTGAGTGTTGGATTACTTGGATTGGATTGGATTATTTTAATTAGACGGGGCGCGCAAGTGTAACTCGTGAATGCACCACCGCCGAACAAGAGAAATCATGGTCACAAACGCACTCCAATCCAACCGCTCAGCTGACTGCCAACGGTTACCGCTGGCCGCCAGCATCAGCTGTTCTTTGTTTTTCGAAAAGTAAAATGTAAAATATTGGAAAGTTTGTTGTTGGTTATTAAAATTATTAAATGTTGATTATTGGTTGTTGGTAAACGCTAGAATACCTACCTACCCTACCTTACAATGGAAAAGTAAGTTAATATTTTTAAACATTACTACCTTAAAAATTCTACGTTTTATATTTATCTATTTAAGGGTGTAACGCCCTCACCTAGAACCAGGCAACCACCAGCCATTGTCGGCTGGCATTTCTCACCAACGAGACCATCTACCTCGAAGAGTAAATGATGACAGATGACTGGGCGCGGTCAGAATAATAATAGACGCCAAGCAATACAGTATTTTTCACTTTTACTTTGTTAAATAAATCAATATATATTTACTTTGGGTAAAGTTATTTTATTATTCTACCCCTTCAGAACCCGCAATAATGGCGCCCAACGTGGGGCCTTAAAGTAAAAGTAAAAGCTAGTTAGTAGGCTGAAAATCATACACGTGGTGGACATTGGATTACCGCAGTTCCTCGTCGGTGAATTAAATTGGAAGTAACTCGCATGTTTCTGCGCTCTGGAAGAATCACTTCAGTACCTGTTAGTGCCAATACATCCATAATAATGCCAGACACCGATCCAGCAGTAAATCAAATTCAACAGGTGGTAATGACTCCTGATATGCTACAAAACCTTATAGCTAGTATACAAGCAGTAGGTATACCTCCAAAAACTGATAACTTTATTAGCAAAGCTCGCGCGCTGTTGTCACGTCTATCTGGAGACTCTGAAATTTCGGAATACGTACAATTAAATATGGTTTATGGCTTATTAAACTCACGTATTAGAGAGAAACTGCCGCGAAATAAAGTCAATGCATATCATTGTAAATTCTCGAATTATTGAACAATCTCTCCATGAGAGTTCACATCAAAGCGATGGTCGTGCCAGTCAAAAAGCAGTTAACATAATAAAATGCGAACCAAATGATTCAAATGTGAACAATAATCTTAACAACAATCGTAAAAGTAGAGTTCAATGAGTGTTTTGTGAAAATTATGTTCATACTAACGGTGAATGTCGTAAATATGCATCAATTAGAAGTAATAGTGCTAATAATACATCTCAAAGGGATTGCAACGTTGCCAACTCAACTGGAAATTCTGTACTTTTCTGCTATGGCTGCAAAGCCCCAGATTATATTGAATCTAATTATCCTAACTGTTGAAATTTCCCGGGTGAGTACATCTAGTGCCCATGCTGGTAGTGCCAATGAGTTTTTATCCACTTCCCTATTATATCAGGAGGAATATCAATCTAATATAAATCCACCTATGCGTCCACTCACCCAGGTCACAATTCAAGGTCATCACGGGCTTTCCTTTCTTGACTCTGGTGCCCAATCTAGCATTGCTGGAGCGATGCTACTAAATATCTGGTTGAAAGAGGAAACCCCCTACACCACAAGGTCTATGGTAATGACATTTGAAGATGCAAAGGCCAGCACTGTCAATGGTAAAATTGTCCTAGGAAACCGCGAACATACTCTTACTCTAATTTCCGTCCCTGAACATGCCCAAAGCCGAACTTTACTAGGTTCAGATTTCCTCAAGGTAGCCAATGTAATGCTAGACATCCCGCACGATTGTTGGTATTATGGAGACTGCCCGGGTGTTCGTTATCCTTTTTCTCCAGACCCAGCCTTGCAATATACGTCCAGCTTCAATTCCATTCATTTGGCTCAAATTGAGTTGAGAGAAGATGAAGTTGTCCGACTCTCTCCTGCTAAAAAAACTGATCTAAACAAACTCCTTGAACAAAACCGTGTTGTATTTTGCGCTAATAAGGAGCCAACTCCTTTTGATCAACATACAATTGTTTTAACAGATGAAAGTCCCATCTCAGTGGCTCCATATCGCTTGCCCAAGGTTAAGAAACGGCAGATGAAACAAGAAATAGATAGACTTCTCGCGGATGGTACCATAGAGGAATGTGAGTCACCCTACGCAGCTCCAGTGGTTCTTGTCCCCAAGAAAGATGGTGGTATTAGGTTAACGGTCGATTACCGAAAGCTTAACGCTGTCACTCGAGCTGATAGATACCCTCTACCCAGAATGGATGATCTTCTCTACATTACGAGAGAAACTAAATTCATGTCTACACTGGACCTGAAGTCCGGTTATCATCAAGTTAACGTTGATCCTAAAGACAGAGACAAAACCACGTTCATATGCCCATTCGGTACATTCAGATTTACACGCATGCCGTTCGGAATGAGAAATAGTCCCTCGACGTTTCAGCGCTTGATTGACAGATTTTGTGCAGGCCTGCAAGACGTCTGTCTTCTAGCCTACTTGGATGATTTAATAATTATCTCTTCTTCTTTTCAAACTCACTTAAAAGAGATTGAAAACGTTTTTTATCGCCTCAAAGTTTTCAAGCTTCATCTTCCCGGAAACACCCGATGGTTACAAGTGGATCTTGATTGTCGAAGACACCGCCTGCCGGTGGGTGGAAATATATCCTTTAATACAAGCTAAATCCTCATCTTGCACATCCACCTCTGAACTAAACCATATATCTGACGACTGTGAATTGGAAGCAGATACAGATCCGTCCAACGACTCCAAGAACCCAACCATTTCTTCTGAGGACGAGGATCCTACACTTTCCAACCAAACCCTAGAAGTTCAACGACGGCGACGGAGAACCCGACCGAAGTGCCTATTGCCTATAGACTTTCTTTTGCTCCCGGGACGGTTCGTGTAGCAAAGGGGGAGAATGTAACGCCCTCACCTAGAACCATGCCACCACCAGCCATTGTTGGCTGGTATTTCTCACCAACGAGACCACCTACCTCGAAGAGTAAATGGTGACAGATGACTGGGCGTGGTCAGAATACAGTACTTTTCACTTTAACTTTGTTAAATAATTCAATATATATTTACTTTGGGTAAAGTACCACCCTTTATTATTTTACACCTTCAGAACCCGCAATAAAGGTTTATTATACGAAAACCAAAGAAAGAAGGAATTGGGGCAAACAGTGAATTGGAACACAGTGAAATGAACATTGCAGCTCCTGCTGTCACTGTTCATTTGACTCAGACCATAGAAGAATTTGTAGGAATCAATTCCTCATCATCGGAATCTGAATTTGAATCATCGACAAGCGAACCAAAGCCAAAGAAAAGGAATATATATATATAAGCACTAATTTCAAGAAAAATGGGCTGCAACTTTTCCTTGGTTGAGAAATTAGCAAGACAAAATATTTTGTAGTGTTTGTATTAGGCATTTAAAATGCAGTTTGTTTGATATTAAAAGACATGCGGTTACAGACTTACACAGCGGAATGTTACCAAGTGAAAAAACACTACAAAAATTACGAGTGTTTTAAAAAATGAAAATCTTTTACGAAAAAATCAACTTGTTAACAAGCAGAATTAAAACTGTTTTTACATGAACACAATTTACCTTTTTTGCTAGCTGATCACTTACCTAGTTTTATAAGGAGTGTATATCCTGATTCAGAAAATGTCAAAGTATAAATTATTCACGAACCAAAGCGACTTACATAACTAATGAATGTATAAGTATTTGAGTAGCTTAATAATATTTCAGAAGTTTTAAAAACAAATAAATTTTCATTAATCATAGACGAAATCACGGATATTAGCACAGAGAAGTCCCTGGTCTTAGTAGCTAGGTATTAAAATAAGAATACTAAAAAAGTATGTGATCGTTTTTTTGGCTTACTAAAAACAATTCGTCAGCTGAATCTATATATTTGTCCATTCAGGAATATCTAAATAGATATAAAGATCCAATTTAAAAATTAATTGGCTTGGCTGCTGATAATGCAGCTGTTATGAGAGGCAACAAAACGGGAGTGCCAGCCCGTTTCTGCCAAATATGTTTTTTTATGGTGTACTTGCCACTCTATACATCTCTGTGCATCATCAGCAGCCAATAAACTGCCAAATAGTGTTGAGGATTTTATTAGGGACTTGTACAAGTACTTTTTTAATACTTCTAAAAGGATGGACCACTTTGCCGAGTGCCAAGTGTTTTGCCAACTTAAACCACATAAACTTCTACACCCAGGACAAACTCGATGGCTTTCATTACAAGCAGCCGTAGACAGAGTGTTAGAAAATTTGGAAGCATTAATCCTGTTTTTTACAAATGAATGCTTCAGTCAAAACTTACATGTTTGCAATAACATTTTAGAATCTTTAAAAAACCCTCTTTATAAATTATATTTTTATTTTTGAAGCTACGTTTTTTAATACTTATATTCTGAATCCTTACCCACCCCCTACCCCAAAAAACAACTATTAGGTACATAATGATGTATTTCGAATACATGACTAATACTTAAGAATATATATTTCCAAGAAATATTCACTAGTAAATACAATTTTTGAAAAAGCTCGTTCTAGTATGAATTTGGCTCGTTTCCGCCACATCATCTTGCTCGAAAAAAAAAAAAATAGGCATGCGGCAACACTGGCTATGGTTATTATTTGGACAATAGCACGTTTATTCCAACTGGCATTTATGAACCGTACTGGAATCGTTTCGAGTACTGTATAGTGCGCAAGCTCGAATTTGGGTTGGACACATCAACTTTATCACCCCTTCCAGAAGGTACAGTTTGTATACCGCCCCAAGCAGTCCCAAGAACGATACTTTAATTAGTTGGAACGTGAAAGAAATACAGCACTTGCGCGAACGATACCAAAAGCGGTTCTAACGCCAGTTGGAACGAAGCTAGTGACAATACGTTCTTACTGTCTGGAAAGTATTCTCGATACAGAATTGGAAGACAGTTGTGGTAAGTTTGTTGGATAAGTTTATTGGATACATGTATTCATTCCTTCTACTTAAAGATCTGGATCATGTTTATTTCAGGAATAGTTTATTGGCCACTCCGAACCTTTATCAAACAGTAGCAGTAGTGAAAGCGATGATGAGACCAGCCGCAACCAAAGAAAATGTTTCAAAATTGAAAAATTTTGTTGTAGAAACTGTTTGCTCCTATGATGATGAAACATTTAAGAAGCATTTCAGGTTATCACGTTTTGTTAGCTACAGATTAATAGGTAAGAATATTCTATCTAATAGAGATAACCCTACCCACAAAAAAAAAAATAAGTAAGAATTATTATAAATCTTTATAGAAAAATTCAAGGCAAGTGCAAGGGTGCCACATTCTTCAAATAAGATGGGAACATCTGCAGATAAGTGCATTTTACTGTGTCGATGGTATCTAGCCAACACTGAAACATTTAGGCAAATATCAGATCGTTTTGATGTGTCACTTAGTACAGCTCAGGAAAATTGTGACACTGGTTGTTGAGTTTATTGTAAGTCTCAGAGATGAGTTAATTAAGTGGCCCAGCATACAAGAAAAAAATAAGATCAGCCAGGAATTTTAAAAAAGCAAGGATTCGAGAGAGTAACTGGATGCATAGATGGAACACATATCAAAATACAGCGACCACATAAGGATGAAGAAGTATATGTAAACCGAAAAGGTTACCACAGTATATTGCTTCAAGGGATCTGTGATAACAGAAGGCTATTCATTGATATTTTTTGTGGAGAACCAGGTTCTCTTCATGATGCAAGCATGCTAAAGAAATCTTCCATTTACTGAAAATCAGAAAACACAGCATTTTCGGAATTATCATATGCTGGGAGATTCAGCTTATCCATCATTGCCCTGGTTGGTGACCCCTTTCAGAGATAATGACAGGCTGACTGAAGACCAGAAGTTGTTCAATTTTCATTTGTCTTCCACACGAATTGTAATAGAGCACACTTTTGGGCTTTTGAAGGGAAGATTTCGTAGACTAGGACATTTCGAAAATTTGAATATCAATTTAATTGTAAAATGTGTGATCGCAGCTTGTGTTTTGCACAGCATGTGAATTTTGCAAAACGATTTTTTGAATGAATATGAGACTCCACATGATGCAAGGAATGAAGAGACTGAAATGTTGGGAAACATTGAAGAATTTCAAGAAATGAGACTAAAAGTTTTTATTGAAGTAATAAATTAATCAAAAATAATTTTTATGGACAATAAATACATATTTATGAAAAACAAATATATTTGCCTTTTATTTATAGTGAACAAAAGTAAAAATTTTTGTTGTGCAATTTAATTTTAAAATAATAATATGAAACCTACATCTAGGTTTATTTTCAATTCCCAGTCTCAAAACTCTCTAACATGTAGATAGACCAAGTTATAAACAAAAAACATCAGAAACAACTTAAATAATTGAACATTCAGTCTTGGAAAATACAAAATTTATTGCTATTTATGGGTTCTAATTTTTGGAGACAAGATATGCTTTCATTAATGACATTTTTTATTTTTCTGATTTAATTTCCTCTGTTTCAATATCCATCTTTTCAGCATGCTTTTTGTTTTTTGCTCTTGCTCATATACTAATTCCTTTGATATCTTTCGTTTCTTTTTATTCGCTTTTCTTGTTTTTTCAGAGTTCTCTTGGGGTTCATCAATGTTACTTAAGTCTTCTAGATGCTGTGTTTCATTAGACTGTTCTATCTTACTAGATTCTAGCGAATGTGGGCATTGAATTGATGATTTTTAAACTCAGTATATTAAAAACAAATAAATTAGAGACCTAATACTAACAAACCAAATTAGTAGTTGATATTGCTTCTGCAACTTACCCAACATTTAATCCATTTCCTCAAAAAACAGGAATCTGCTAGGACCCCGCCCGGTTTTCTTTTGGTTATCTTTTGTAGATTGATAACTCTCAATAAGAATTTCCATTTTACTTGGCACTGTGTAGTGCCAATATTAATGCCGTCACTGTTCAAATCATTGACGATATTTTCATAAATATGCTTTCTTTTCTTTGGATGACTTAAGTCTTCAATGTGTGTTTGCATGGAGTGGATTAGAGCTTTTGTTTCATGATGCTGCCAAATGTGCTGAACTATTGTCTCGGAGGATGTACTAGATAAAGACATTGGGAGAGATTCATATTGTGATTCTCCAACATCCGGAGTTGTGTCGGCGGCTTTAATTGCGCTGTTTAGCAGTGAAGCCGCAAAATCTTCACCTTGGAATAAAAAATCATAAGAAACTTGTCCTATTCACATGTAATGAGAGAACACTCACCGTTTTGAGCTCTTCTATAGTCTTGGTCATTTAATGTGAACAAATAAGCAATATTAGTTTCTGGGTCAGTGATAGATAAATCCATTTTATACTGTAGGCATAATGCATATCCAAACTAACTTAACCTGCAATACCAGCATAAAAACCATAGATAACCTACAAAAACAACATTTTGACGTTTAAGATCTTGAAACTCCTTGAAAAAGGTAGGTGTATCAGGGGGGAGGGACGAGGTAGCCTAGATTGATCCGAGAGCGTCATACTTCAAGAACCCGAACGTGCAAGAGCAGAACCGAAGTACTACAGAGTAGCTCCAGAGTGCTCCACATGATGCACCCGAAAGCGCCTCTAGTGACATTTGAATAGAAGCAAAGAATGGTAGGTGATCTGTGAAAGAATACACCAACTGTAGAACTGGGCTAAGTTCGAGAACGTCACACTGGTTGAAATTTTGCACTTCATTGGTGGGGGTAAAGGGCGATCGTAGTGCGACGCTCCTTCGAATGATTTCTCGAACGGATTTACCTTCCTGTGGTTGTTAACTATGGCCATACTTTTTTAAATATTGTTTAACTTTTAAGTTTTTCTATTTTAAATGTAGAGTAGATAATATGGATAAAAAACGTGTCGCATTGATTGAGTTTACATTAAGAGAACAGTAGCTTGAAGGGATACATTCCGACTCAGAAAGCGAGTCGGATAATGAAATGGAAATCTCTTAATATCCGAAATTGAGTCAAAGTTACAACCGCGGAAAAGAACACATCCAATGTGTAAAGATTACTTTGAAGGAGTTATTCCCAGGTTCCCAGGTATTCTTTTAACCCAGATGAATCTACCGATCCGTTAAAAGAACACTAGCATAACGGCGTTCTACACACTTACTTCGTAATTTTTCGATAAATCTCGATACCGTCATTCGGAGTGAAATTGATCATCCGGAGCGGGATTGATCACTAAATCATCCGTTTACATATTTGAATTTAGCGCCTAAATCAACCGTGCGAACACGCTACTATCGACCAATATTGACAGTACAAAGATGGCCTACGGCAATATGTGCAAGTGAACTACAACGGCTGCCTGTATAGTGAGAAAACTGCAAGTCAATAATAGTTATTGTTTTTCTGTGAAAGTGAACGTTCAGAAATTTGTCAGGTAAGTCAGAATTCAACTAGTTTTTGTTAATTTCCAATAAATATACATGTGTATTTATGCTTTGTAACCTTTGTGTGTTTTGATGCTAACAGTCGGCTCAACCAATTTCATAATATTTGCCATTTTATTATGTGAGGTCGGATTGATCATGTATATGGGGTGAGATTTATCATTCTCGTTGATCAATCTCACCCCACATAATAGAATATATCTATTTATTTTTTGTAACTTAAAATTTACTTCATTCGTCCTATATTTTTGTTTGTTTCAGCGATGCCTAGAAAGTACCAAAGAAAGTCAGGGGCACGTTCATACATGGATTATCCTGACGCCAACCTTCAATTGGCACTTCAAAAAATCACTGAAGAAGATTGGTATATTCGTCGTGCTTCCGCTGAATATAAAATCCCATTTGGCACGCTACGCAATAAGTACATTGGCAGCTGTGGGGAGAATCCCTACTCCCTCTTACACTAATCGACTTACGATACTTGGCAAAAAATTACTTAGATAGCCAAGGTCGTAATATCATCCTTACGTCATCTACAAGGCAGAGAAAATGTGGCAGCAATGGATAGAATTGGTTCCAAAAGGAGAGCCTTGTTGCAAGGACAGGTGTTATAGTTCAGGTTCGCGTTACAATCGTACCCACCATGGTTGGATGGTGTAACGTTAATTTCGTTCACTTTACTTTCCTTCGGTTAATTAGTAATAAATTATCGTATGGGCGGCGAATCACCGAGAAATGTTTCAAGGCTAAATATATTTGCTGTGGACGAGAGTCGAAATCAACGTTTCTATACGTGCCGATCGAGGCTCGCCTGTTGTGAAAATAGTCACTTCTATTTTGATAGTCCCACTTCAGTACTCGCTCTTATCTCTTCTTCTACCAATTATTAATTAAACATGAATCAAGAATTCACTACTGAAATGTAAATTGCACCACAAAAGAATAGTGAAGTTTTTACTACAAGAAAATGTTTTAATGCATATACTTTGCAATGCATTGCAGAGCCGAGCCTGAAATTTACTGACTCATTTATTGGGTATCCAGGTTCAGTTAGTGATCGCAGAATATTCAGCCAATCATACATATATAAGAACATAGAGGAAATGTAGAAGGTTACGTTAACAATGAAGATTTTATACTAGGTGATAAAGCTTATCCCTTAAAAACATGGTGTATTCCACCATACCTTGAAAACAGACGGTTAACAGCTATTGAAACTCATTTTAATATTAGCCATGCCAAAACTAGACAGGTTATTGAAAGAGCTTTTGGTTTACTTCTCGGAAGGTTCAGCCGTTTAAAATATCTACATGGTATATAGTTAAAACTGATTTTATACCAGCAGTAGTTTTGGCATGCTGCACCCTTCATAATATTTGCTTGGATCATGCAGATTTATTTATTGGAGAGTATGTAGCAGCGGGAAGGGCAAATGTACAAAATGAAGATTTAGAATATCGAATGGTGGATAGACATGAAAACAGAGACCAAAATGCAGCAGCACAACTCAAAAGAAGTCTTATTTGTAGAAATTTATATGAAGAAATGCAAAGAAATTGATCCATATTATTGAAAACACTACCATTGTAAGAAAAAAGTAGAACGCGTTTTGTTTGTAGGTATATGGTTACAATTTTGTTTTTAGTTTTTTTGAATAAAAAAAAATACTTTACATATAATATATACTTTATAATATCTATATCTTTTTGATTTGATGCTCAATTGTTTTTCTAATAAGATATATTGATAACCCGTAAAAATCCCCAAAACTCTTATATTTAATATTTTTTTCCATGTTTAAAATTGAAAAGTTATAAAGTCTGTGCTTTTATTTGGATGCCCCAGTACAAAAGCTTTATCAGGTAGTATTGTCACCTAACCACTTATTTATTTACATAGTCTTACTTAAACTGAACCACACATATACCAAAATTTATGTTAGACTGGTCTAAATGATTAGACTTTCGGATTAGCTTTAGTAAACGTTATGTCAGTGTTATCAATGTGTATTATTATTTTATGTGAAAAATGTACCTAAGGTAAAGTAAATAAAAGTTTTTTTAATTGTTTTATTTAATGCTGCAAAACAAAAATAACATATAACAGGAAATGTGTCGATTTTTTGGTGTAGAATATAAAAATCCCAAAATATACTAGGTGTTCCATTAGATAGAAAAAAACAAGTTTATAACACTTTAATTCGACGTTGTATTGTTTTCTATCTACATTTCCTAACAGTCCAGAAAACCGCTACAACTCTCCTAATTTAAACTTTTTCTAGCTCGTCAAATAAAGAAGATATCTATTGGTCCAAATATAACTAATAACAGTGAAAACCCATACTCAAATAATACACACTTAAAAAATGAAACAAAAATAATTATAGTTTATCAATATCAAATTTTCATATGTATCAATAGAATTTTACGCAGAGGACATTCTTTCCTGGTGCCGACGTTCTCTAGCTTCTTCTTTTCGTTGCTCTCTTTCTTCAAAATCAATTTTCCAGTTGTTTACTTTATATTCAAGTTTTGAAGTTTTCCTTTTTCTTTCTTTCTGGTTCATCACTGGCACTTTCACTATTACGACTTGAGGAGGAAGAAACAATACTCAATGGCTTCACATTAGGCTTTACACCAAATATTTCATCAAACTCTATTAGATAATCAAATACCACTGGGCTTTGGCCGGTTGATTTTGTTCCCATATTATCTTTATTTTCCAAGTACCTCTGCTTGAGGTATTTAAATTCATTTTCAACTTGGGTCTTTGTGTATGAATAACCCTGTTCAGTTAGTTTTTTGGTGATTATGTTCCAAACATTATCATTTTTAAATGAAGTGCTTTTGAACAAATCATAATTTTCTTTATAGAAACTGATAAGACTCAAGATTGAAGTTCTATCCCATTTGCCCACTGCAGGTGGGCAATCTTCTTTATTTTCTATGTTAGAAATTACCTGCTCTTCTACAACTGATTCTGTATGTTCAGGAGGGTGTACCAAACTTTCAGTTTCTGAGTTCGAAAGAATATTAAAAAATTCTAAAACTTCTTTGGTGGGTGGAATAAAATACATCTTTTTATCTAAAATTAAAAAATATATTTACTTAATTACAGTTACCTGTAAATAATTGTCATATAAGTAAAGCGTGATCTATAGACGTCAAAAAATAATAGTTCAATACCATGTGTTGGTGTGGTATCGACGTAGTCTCTAGTCCAGGATTATGCTCTCAGAGCTCTTGGACGAGTGGCATCTACCTTGTGCTGATGAGGCGCAAAAACGCCGAAACCGGTCCACAAGTGATGTTATTCCTTCTGATCGCAAACCAGAATGGTTGGTTCTATCTTAACAGATATACCAACCCCGTTTACTTTAGAAGTGTAATTCAATGTCTGTCGGGGCATATAGCCCGAGAAGTAGTTGTTGCTTCTTAGTGGACGGTCTGCTCTTTGAAATTAATTTTTCTAATTTTGTAAAGCGTTTAATGGTATTGAACTATTATTTTTTGACGTCTATAGATCACGCTTTACTTATATGACAATTATTTACAGGTAACTGTAATTAAGTAAATACCTACAAAACCGAGATGGTTTTTTGTCGATATAGAATTTTGGTTTGTGATTAGATGTAGAGATGTCGCCGATATCGCACTCTTAGCATTTCCTTTACTAAGGCTAATGTGTTGGTGTGGTATCGACGTAGTCTCTAGTCCAGGATTATGCTCTCAGAGCTCTTGGACGAGTGGCATCTACCTTGTGCTGATGAGGCGCAAAAACGCCGAAACCGGTCCACAAGTGATGTTATTCCTTCTGATCGCAAACCAGAATGGTTGGTTCTATCTTAACAGATATACCAACCCCGTTTACTTTAGAAGTGTAATTCAATGTCTGTCGGGGCATATAGCCCGAGAAGTAGTTGTTGCTTCTTAGTGGACGGTCTGCTCTTTGAAATTAATTTTTCTAATTTTGTAAAGCGTTTAATGGTATTGAACTATTATTTTTTGACGTCTAAAAAATATATGGTAAACAAAAATCAAGAACTAATAAATAGGGATTGCTGGGTGGCTCAGAGGTCGGAGTGAAATGAAATACATTTTATTTGCAATAGTTTCGTATAACAATAACAAAGAAATTAAAAAAAACATTCAAAATAAATAAATAAAAAAACACAGTAAACAAAAATCTGATACTAATAAGTAGGGAATAATATTATACCTAAACCTAACCTAACCTAACCTATCAATAGTCTTATAGTGCCGGCTGGGCGGCTCAAAGGTCCTGCCTTAACGTAAGGCCCTGGGTTCATGGCTGTGGATATATGTGCTATCTAATTTAGATTTAAGTTCACTTAATGTGCCAAGGTGCCACGAGCATAAATAAAGCTCATGCTAATGAACTATGGGAAAATAGATGATACGAAACGAACATAAGTTGAGACCACATATATTTATATTAATATAATAATAACTCCATTGTAACCTATTAGATAGGTATACAATATGTAGGTATTTTTTTATTAAGTCAAAAAGTAAATAAAATTTTAAAATTCACTGCAAAAGAAAGAGCCTAAGTATTGTTTATTTTTATTTACCTTGATAAACTATATGTTATGTCTTATGTCATCATAATTATGAGAGTTTTGTTCTATAATGAACATTGGAAAACAAAAAAGCTATATAATATGCAACATTTCAAATTACAAAACATCTGCTGAACTAAACAGAGTAAGAGTAAAACAATCTAAACAAGTTAAAAAACAAAAGTTAATATGTACCTATGACATCCATAACTAACCAATCACCAGATTCATCCTGAATTGCCTTCCCATTTTCCTCAACCAGTATATGGCGGTTGTTGATTAATTCCATATTATTAATTGCTACTAAAAATTGAAACTTATATGAAAACTTGGAACATAAAATATAGTAAAAATTTGACAAAAATTACCAGACATTAGTCAAGATCCTCACGGGGAGAATTCTAATTGTATATATATATATATTATCAAAAACCCAATTACCATAGTGTATGGTGTAGGGTATACTTTTACAATTATACTTGTTTCAACTACATAGTATTATGCTTAAGACATATATCCATTTTTTCATCGATGCTTTGGTCCAGATAGAATTTTATTCATGTACAAATTTAGCCCATTGTTTTTTATCTTTTGCCATTGTTTTTGCCTCTGTCCATGTTTTTCCTTTTTCTTGTAGTATGCACCATCCCATGTTTGTTTTGGTCTTCCCTTTTTCGTTCTTTTTTGTATTTTTGATTGCCATACTTTTTTAACTGGTCTTGTATCGTTCATTCTTTGTAAATGTCCCCACCAGCTTAATTGTCTCTTTTCAATAAACTTAAGTGTTGATTCTATGTCAAGGTCTTCTCTTATTTTCGTATTTCTTAGTTTGTCTTTCTTTGTGACTCCTTTAACTCGCCTAAGATACTTCATCTCAACTGCTTGTATTCGACTCTTTTGTCTCTTTGTTAATACCCAAGATTCACATCCGAATGTTAATATTGGCCGGTAAATTGTTTTAAATACATTTAACTTCGTTTTCTTGGAAATCTCTTTTTTTATTTATAAATGTCGAATTCATCGTGTGATAAAGATTCATCGTTTTTTGTACTCTATTGGTAATTTCGACTTCCTGCGTTCCATTTTCTTCTATTTCTACTCCCAAGTATTTATATCTTCTAACTTGCTCAATTTTTATTCCATCTAATTGTATATTCAAATGTTTTTGTTGCGGTCCTATAACCATAACTTTGGTTTTGCTTTGATTGTAACCTTAAAATTTGAGCTCAAGCCCGAATAAGAATAAAGTCATAAAATTTAATTAAATAAAAAAAAAAGTGCAAGATTGTGAATAAATTTGTCTACTTGGTTACATAAGTTTCGGTTGCTCCGGTGACAACCTTAGGCCTTCGACGTCGCTCAGAACGGAGGTAGGGGTGGTTCCCTCTTATTGATCTTCCGGACAAAATAGTAGACAACTTGTGTGGGCGCCAACTGAGTTTTTCACTTTGGCCTAGCACGACGAATTTCCCCCGATAACCCAGTAAAACAAGGGATGAAAATAAAAGGCAAACCTCAGCTTATGTTCCTTATAATAACTAAAATAAAATACCTAATATCCTTAAGGGATATTTTACAATTATTAGCTATGTGAACCCTAGTAAATGCCCCCCCATTTAAAGAAAATAGTGAGAACCTCTGTCACACATAATAAAAAAAAACCAAATGATTAACAATTAAAGTCCAACATATCCCAGTTAATTGACCTTACGTAGTGGGAAATTAATATGGCAGTTCGAGTGTACCAATACAGATTAAATACAAACTTTCAATTATATGTTACCTGAAAAGTAGTGTAAAGTTTATGAAAAAAAAACAATTCCATATAAGGCGACACCGTAGTCAAGGCGTTGGTACCAAGGCAGAGACGCATGCGCAAGTGGATAAAATTATGAAAATTAAATTGTGAAAATTTACCGCAAAATATTAATTTCCACCATTACAATTGCATAATAAAATAAATCAGTAGAAACTACCTAGCTAATGTATATACATATTGGCGTAAAGCCTAAAGTAAAAATAAGTAAATAAACCAGAAAAACCCCCGATACCAGGTTACCCTAAATGTGGTCTTCTTCAAGAAGTTGTTGAAGAGTAGCAGCAAACTGCAGAAGACATCACCATCGATCTACCAGGTAAACTCCAAACAACCCGAAGTGTGTATCTGGCCCCACAGGTGAAGTGTGTATAATCTGGCCCCACAGGTGAAGTGTGTATCTTGAGGGTGGTAAGTATACCCTGGCCCCACCGGTGAACCCTTAAAAATTAAAACAGGTATCAGCTAAAAACTGAGCCTATACAGGAACCAATCAAACACCTCGAAAAGTTAAGCTTGTCTCGGCCTATGCCAGAAGTAACGTACAAGTCAAAATCAACCCCAAATTAACTTAATCAAACCCACAAAGTAGTCATAAGGTCTACTTACAATCAACAGTGTCAATAACAGTATACTACACTGAATTTAAATCAAATAATAAGAATGCGATAAGCATCTAAAATAAACTGTTTTTGGTCGTAACCAGGGTAAGTTTGAAGAACCACCCACGAATTATAGTATTCGTTAGACTAAAACGGGCAAAGAAAACAAAATATACACAGGGTAACAGAATAGACTGTCTTAATCAAAAATTTACAATCAACAGGTAGTATTTTACCACCAACTGTTTTAACTACAAAAACTACAAATCTATGAGACATACCTTTTCCAAAAAGGGTCGAATACTCAAAATTTTCCTTACTGGATGGCTACCAACAAAAAACGAACCAACAACAGGTGGCACAACTCCAATTTCAAAACTTCAACGTTGGCGATTTCCTTTAAATAGTGATAAATACATAGTGATGCGAAAACAGTAAGTAGAGAAAATACTTACAATCGTTTTAGTGCAATATATCCCCTATAAGGGTTTGTGAAAACGGCTTCCAGAACAGGACGGAATTCTTCAACAATACGAACTCCCGTAGAACCAAAATACTAGCCGTATATTCCACAACTCATTCAGAACGAGAACCTATAAATCCCAGCAGGAGATGACTACCCAGTCAAAAATAAAATTCAGATTCAAGCTCCATGCACTTTTGGAAACCAACTATCAAGATCAAGTAGGAGCACACACCGGAAAAGAAGAAGTGAGTGACACATCTTCAACTTCAATACAGAATACTACCACAGAGAAACCTAGCCGAAACATACATCCGAACTACACTGCTCACTACACCGAGCGTGTTCCGCACAGATCAAGTCATAAAGTGCTACACCTCTATGTAAGTCATGTCGAACGAACGCTTTTATCCAAAGACACAGCTGTCACGGTCCAAATGTCAATGTCATCCTACAAATAAACACTTGTAAACATTGGAGATAAATGATAAAGTCAATGTATTAAAACTTATTCAAATAAATTTGAGTAAACATAGTACCACAATACCAAACCAACGTAAACAAAGCAAGATCAAACACTCGGATTTAACATACAAAACACATGGCGATAACAGCTAATATATTATAAGTAGATGTTCCGAAAATATTCGAATGCCATCTTACATAGAAGGTGGCGTGGAGACCTACCAGGCGCGTCCCCAGGTGGCGGATAGGGGAACGGTCAGGAGCCAACGCTCTTGATCAGTGGCAGCCATAAGTAGGGGAGAGGACGTAAAACTCCTCAAAAGCCTTTGCGAAAGCTGTCACCGTGGACCAACTCCCCCAAGTGAAGGTGTGAAGGTACCGTGCCGATGTACTGGATGGTCACAGGGAATGTGGCCTCGAACGGTCCCCTGGGGGCACCAGGCGAAACCCCCTTGTATCCCAGCCTTACCTCCTCATGCGGGGCTCTGAGGAGGTGGACAAAAAATTCCGTATCTACTCGTGGGATTCAGATGGATCTATATACAACAAAAAAACCAAGCGCCCAGGAGACGACTAGCAACGACAAGGCTGAAGAAGCCGCCGTGGCTAGCACGTCTTCGGAGGCGAAAAAAGAAAAGAAAGGTGGCCATCCGAAAGCGAGCTTTAAAGCGAACTCGCAGGAAGAGGTGGACCGTATGTCGGAGGAGGATCTCCGCGGCGCCAGACTGGCGGGAGCCTCGAGGAAAAGGATGCAGACTCTGTTGAAAGGGGGCCTGGATTACATTGAAGCCAAAAAGGCGGTAATCAAGGAGAACCTCGCAAAGTCGCTTCTACCAAAGAAAAAACGAGAAGAGGTAGGCGAGCACCCTACCAAAGCTAAAGTAGAGGCGAGGAAGCGCCCTACGGTAGCTACGGAAGAGGTGAAGAAGCGCCCCAGGTCACAAGGGACAACTCCTCCACAGGCAAGACCCGCGACGAAAAGGCCCAGAAGGGAGGATAAACCGTCCTTCCGGGATGCGGCCTCGTCGGAGAGGGTAGCCATAGTGGAGGAAGGATATCCTAGTTGTCAGATGGAGTCGGATAGGCTTAAAGCTCTCCAGCACTCCATCATGAAGGCATACGAGGGGGTGGCAGATGACGGACCTCAGGTGAGATTTGTCAAATGCACCCATAAACCCGGATACCTTCTAATCACTTGCGCGGACGTGGCAAGTGCTGAATGGTTGGATGGGGTGGTTCCCTCAC
The DNA here is from genome assembly GCA_947563755.1 of Lochmaea crataegi. Lineage (NCBI taxonomy): Eukaryota > Metazoa > Arthropoda > Insecta > Coleoptera > Chrysomelidae > Lochmaea > Lochmaea crataegi. The sequence goes on from OX387436.1 coordinate 31,118,077, forward strand.
TGGTTCCCTGGGACAACGCAAGTCTCAGGACCCTAAGGGGAGACAGCCTACCGAGACCTGCAGCTGCTTGCTACGTCTTTGTCCCTGACGAGGATGGCGAGAGATTGGAGGGTAAACGAATCCTAAGCAGGCTGAAGGTGAGCAACCGGAAGCTAAGGACATCGCTCTGGACCATATGGGGAAAGACCCCGATGGAAAGGGGCCAGATGTGGACCTTCTCCATGGATGAGGAATCCTTGGAGGAGATCAAAAGGCTGGACATGAGTCCCTACTTCGGGATGGGCCGAATTAACTTCAAGGTCAAGGAGCAGGGACCCAAGTCCAAAGGTACAGTGGAGAGGGAGGCTGTAAAGCCTGGACCCTCCACTGACACAACCGGCAGTGCGGCCTCCCCACAGGTGAGAGCAAGTGCCTCGGGGAAGGGCCCAGGGCGGAAAAAGGGGAAGAAGAAGAAGGGGGAATCTTCTACAGAGGTTAGACCCGGGGAAGCAGACCAGCAAAGTGGCGTTAGCCCCCTCAAAAGGCCGTTACCGGTCAGGGAGGAAGCTGAAGCCATGGAGCAGGGGGAGCCCAGGGTCACAGAGCCCACAGAGGATTCCCACTCTTCGACATAGAGGACAGCGTTGGGTTCCTGCAGGTCAACCTTCAACACGCCAAGGCTGCCAGTGCCGTGCTGTGTCGAAGGTGGGAAAAAGAAGGCATAGATGTGGCCCTTCTGCAGGAACCTTGGGTACATGGAAGGACCATAGCGGGCCTCAAACAACAAACAGGTACGTTACTCTATCATAGGTCAGCATTAAGGCCAAGAGCATGTATAATACACAGTGAAAGAGTTAATTGTATACTAATTCCAGGGCTTTGCTCCGGGGACTTGGTTGCAGGAATCCTTTCATACCAAACGCAGGGTGGGACGAAGAGAGTAGTCGTCTGTTCCGCCTATTGTCCAGGAGATGAGCTGACCTGTCCTCCACAGGTATTAAAGGCTGTCGTAGACTATTGCCGGGAGAGGGACATGCAGCTTATACTGGGATGCGATGCCAATGCCCATCATACGATCTGGGCCAGTACGGACATCAACAAAAGAGGTGAGTCATTTTATGAATTCAAGGGTTATTTATTGCCAATAGAGGTACAGAACCTACTTTTGTCACAGCGGTTAGGAAAGAGGTATTAGACTTGACTTTGAGTACCAACAGAGTAAGTGATAACATAGTGGCTTGGCGGGTATCGCAGGAACCATCATGTTCCGACCACAGGCATATCAGATTTGAGCTGAAGTCATCAGCCCTAATAGTGACTAAGTTCAGAAATCCAAGAGAGACTAACTGGGAAGGATATGATGAATCCCTCAGGGAGTCACTTAAGGAAGGGACAGTCACTATTAAAGGGAAAGAAAGCCTAGAAGTGGCAGTTGACCAGGTTAACGAGGCAATGTTGAATGCCTACCGGGTGAACTGTCCGGAACGAACAAGGCAACGCAAAGGGAACACAGTTTGGTGGAACAATTACCTAGAGGGATTAAGAACCGAGGTAAGAAGGCTATTCAATAAAGCCAAGCTCAACCAAAACTGGGACCTGTACAGGAGTAAGCTTACTCACTATAATAAGGAGATCCGGAAGGCCAAGAGGGACTCATGGAGAAGGTTCTGTGAGGAAATTACAGAGACCACAGAATGCGCTCGAATCCAAAGTTCTGGCCAAAGAAGGCTCCAATGAAAAGGTGAGTCTCCTGAAGAAAACGGACGGGAACTATGCAGAAACGGCTCAGGAAAGCTTGGAGTTGCTGACAAGAGCACACTTTCCAGGAGCTATCAAGTATCTAGGTCGGCAGGAGGTAGCCAGAAATCTCCAAGAGGTAGGTAGACCCAGTCGGGAAGACTGGCAAATTGCCACTGCTATTACAAGACCAGATAAAATAAGATGGGCGATAGATGACTTCCAACCCTTTAAATCACCGGGAGAGGATGGAATCTATCCAGCCCTACTGCAGAAGGGTAAAGAGGCATTAGTGCCGCAACTAAGTAAGATCTTCAAGGCTAGCATAGCTTGGAAATATACTCCGGTAATATGGAGGAAGGTGAAGGTCATCTACCTTCCGAAAGTAGGTAGAATATCAGACCAAACGCCCCAATCATATAGACCAATTAGCCTAACGTCCTTCCTGCTTAAGACTTTGGAAAAGCTAGTAGATAGGTACATAAAGGACAACGCTCTGACAACTCGCCCTCTAAGCGAGCGTCAGTATGCCTACCAACAAGGCAAGTCAACAGACTTGGCTCTGGATGACTTAAACAGGCTACTTTCCAAGTCGATCGATGACAAGGAAATAGCAGTAGCTACTTTTCTGGATATAGAGGGAGCATTCAATAATGCGTCTCCAATATCTATAACCAGGTGTATGGAAAGAAGAGGGATCGAACCCATCATCTGCAGGTGGCTTGCAGTCAATCTAGGGAATAGGATAATCACATCCACCCTGGGAGAGGCAACCATCACGGCGGGGGTGGGGAGGGGTTGCCCTCAGGGAGGCGTGTTATCGCCCCTTTTGTGGGCGATTCTTGTAGATACTCTTCTAGTACGGCTGTCCGATGAAGGTATTCAGTGCCTAGGGTATGCGGACGATCTTGCTGTCGTCATAAGAGGACGGTTTCCAAACACGATATCAGAGCGCACCCAAATGGCGCTTAATATAGTAAGTGGCTGGTGTAGGGAGGAGGAACTGGCAGTGAACCCTCACAAAACTACACTGGTACCGTTTACAAAAAAGAGAAATTTGCAAGGTCTACAAAAGCCACAAATTAACGGATTGGAAATTCCATTTGCTAAAGAAGTTAAGTACCTAGGGGTAATCTTTGACCAGAAGCTTACATGGAATTCTCACATCGAAAAAACCACGCACAAGGCCAGAATCGCTCTCGGAAGGTGTAGGCAGATGTGTGGGAAGAATTGGGGATTGAATCCTAACATGACCAAATGGTTATATACACAGGTCGTGAGGCCAATGATAACCTATGGATCAGTAGTCTGGTGGCCCAGGACACTGCAGATTGGGGCGCAAAGGCAGTTAAGTGGTATCCAAAGGCAAGCTTGCCTAAGTATCACAGGGGCCATGAGAACGACGCCAACTGCAGCCCTGGAGGTAATACTGAACCTGCCACCACTGCATATCTTCGTTCAGGGAAATGCAAGATCTGTAAGTCACAGATTATTACAGGGGCCTCCTCCAATAAGTCAAGGACAAGGTAAGGTCTACAAAAAGCTATATGAAGAAATAAAGGCAGATCCAATACTGGGAATGCCAATGGATCAGATTGCCCCACAATATAGTTTTAAAAATGAATTCACAGTAATCATTCCAGAGAGAAAGGACTGGGATACAGGGCCTCCTATAATAGCGAATCTCAACTGGTACACTGATGGCTCTAAAACAGACTCTGGAGTAGGAGCCGGAATATATGGGGTACAAGAGAAGATCACGATCTCTCTAAGCCTTGGGAAACATGCCACTGTCTTTCAGGCAGAGGTAATGGCGGTGCAATGCTGTGCAGAAGAGTTGATGAGACGGGAGGTAGATAGCCAAAGAATCTTCATCTACTCCGATAGCCAAGCAACACTAAAAGCGATAAGCTCATATCGGACGACGTCAAATCTGGTGTGGGAGTGTCGCAAGGCCCTCAACAGACTAGGTATTCATAATAGAGTGACCCTAGCCTGGGTGCCAGGCCATCAAGGAATAAAAGGCAATGAAAAGGCCGATGAATTAGCCAAGCAGGGAGCGACGGAGGTCATGATAGGACCAGAACCTTCCTGCGGAATTGCTAAATGCCTCACCAAGGAGAGCATCCACCAATGGATAAACAACCAGGCGTTGCGCTGGTGGCATGAAACTCCGGGGCAAAGGCACGCTAAGCTATTCCTTAAAAGCCCTTCGGTCAGACTGTCACGCGACCTACTATGTCAAAGTCGAGAAACGACAAGGATGATGGTGGGAATGCTGACAGGGCATTGTAGGCTAAGGAAGCATATGCACACAATTGGCCTAGCAGATGACAGCCTATGTAGGTTATGCCAGGAAGAAGACGAAACCGCGGAGCACTTACTCTGTGAGTGCGAAGGCCTAACAAGGGTGCGGTTTCACCTATTCGGAGAAGAAAAACCGAGGGCAGAGAGCTACGCAAAGGAGGCGGTATCCAGGCTAATAGGTCTAATAAAAAGAATAAAGCTAGATATCGAGCTCTAAATATGGCGGAGGACCACAATAGATCTGCAAAGGTCGCAGTGGGATAGGACAAAGACCCACTCCAATTCTAATCTAATCTACATAGAAGATTTCTAACTAGTATGTATTTGCTTAAGCCAAAATATGGTAGATAAATGAAGAAAATATACCTTTAACTCAAAAGTAAAGTATGTCTATATAGATCAGTAAGTTGTAACAAACCTAATTACTACTTTAAATGTTTTAGACTTCAAGTCAAGGAGTCAGTAATAATTTATAACTGAACCCTAATAAACTTTAGCGTTTATCAAGCTGAAGCGGACAAAGTATTTGGACTACTGTGGCTACACCCCAAAGTTGATATAATCAAAGCCAGAAACAAAATCAGTAGTCCCACGGTAACTAAAAACTAAAGTAAAATCCACAAGAGAGAAAACCCCTTACTACCCTTAATTATGAATTATAATATAACAAACAAAAAGAAACAACTAACATGAATATATCTATACGGACATTTACCAAGTAGGCACTAGTTTTATTCTTTACCTTGTAACGAGGTTTTTTTTAGTTACTAGGAATTATTTTGTTTAAAATATATTTTGAGTCAAGATTGTATATAACCCCTTATACCCTCTGACTATGGGTAGAAATAATATTTTCTCCGATTTATTGTAATCAAAATTGTACGTTCACCGCGCTGCGGTCCGAAAATTCATGTTTCCCCACTGCCACTAAATATAGAGTAGGTAGCGCGCAGGTCAAGCTGATCGAAGGAAGGGGATAGCGAGACGAAGCCCGGAGAGTCAGAGAGTCGAGAGGACAGTTCCTTGCTGGCTGGCGAAGATATGAGTCGCTAGTATTGAACGCTCCGTCTGCCGATTTACTTTTGTTGTTTACCATTTCTCTGTTTTTTCTGTATTTTGAATTTGTTTTGTTTTAGTAATTCACTTTTATGAGATAAAAGTATAAACCGTTGCTGTGAAGGTAAGAATTGATTGGAAACTATTTACATTTAACACAGGTGGTCTTTTAAATCATTAATAAATAAAGTTTATTTCCATTGTATCAGAATTATATTTTACAGTAAGTATTTCCGTTTCATAGCAAATATTTCCGAATTCAAGTAAAATTTCCTTTTGAAAATCCTTTAATATTTATTCCCGATTCCGATTTCCCGTCCCGATTGAAATATTGAGGAGTGCCAGGCGTCTAAGCCAGGGCTCTTTGACATTCTAATCCGGGGACTACCCTTGTTTTGATATATTCATTCCCGATTCCGATTTCCCGTCCCGATTGAAATATTGAGGAGTGCCAGGCGTCTTAGCCAGGGCTCTTTGATAATTTAATTCGTAAAGCCGCTCTAGATTAAAATCTTGAGGAGTGCCAGGCGTCTAAGCCAGGGCTCTTTGACATTCTAATCCGGGGACTACCCTTTTTTTTATATATTCATTCCCGATTCCGATTTCCCGTCCCGATTGAAATATTGAGGAGTGCCAGGCGTCTTAGCCAGGGCTCTTTGATAATTTGATTCGTAAAGCCGCTCTAGATTAAAATCTTGAGGAGTGCCAGGCGTCTAAGCCAGGGCTCTTTGACATTCTAATCCGGGGACTACCCTTGTTTTTATATATTCATTCCCGATTCCGATTTCCCGTCCCGATTGAAATATTGGGGAGTGCCAGGCGTCTTAGCCAGGGCTCTTTGATAATTTAAGTTGTAAAACGGTTCTCGATCAAAATATTGAGGAGTGCCAGGCATCTAAGCTAGGGCTCTTGGATATTTTAGTTCTGGGACCACACCCTTTCACCTCTTCTTTTCCGAATTGATTAAAAGTTTTAATGTTTGATTTGTTTCCATTTTAAATAACCGAATTAGTGAAAAGACACCTGAAATCTAATTTTGCTTTGTGGTTTTTTTTACCGCTTCTTTTTCATACAAAACATTTGAGTGTGCTTATAAACCTTTTTCGCTTATGTCCTGTCCGCTTCGTCTCTATTTTGGCTATTAACGCATGAATAATGTACATATAACTCATAGATCACCGTATAGTAATTATATTTTTGTGTTTTTTGGGATACCAGGGTATTGTTTCATTTTGTAACTTATTATTGTAACATATGTACCTACTATTGAGGGTGAGTGTAGTAATAAAACTTAACTGAACCTGTGTGTTTTTCTGAAGTACTGTAGAGTGTAGAGTTTCCCTATCGTAGAGTAGTTGCTTAGTTGCACGAATTTAGCTTCACCGCATTGTGGGCCAGGAGTGAGAACGTTTGTTTCAGGAACAACGAGGACCACTACCCCAGCCGGTTTGGATATAACTAGACCCCTGGACATTACCGTACCTCCATCTGAGGCTACCTGGAACTCTTGACGATTGAAGTCAAGGGGCCGTGGAGTTAACCACGTTAAAAATCTGGCGCCCGAGAAAGTGTAAAGTTGTAGAGGGTGTCAAAAGTGGCGTGCCCTGTTGGTAAAATCCAAAGGGTAGGTAAAAAGGCGTCACAAATTTGGCGCCCGAGCAGGGACCTCATTGTTATATTTATAGCTTGTTTATTTGTATTTTTTTTTGTTTTTTTAAGAGTAAGGACTATTGTGAACTGTTTTCTTGTGCTGTGAAGACTGTTTTGCGAAGCTGCGAATATTGAAGAAGAAGAGGAGAGTTGAGTTAGGCAAACGAACCAGACCAGTTATCACTGTCTAGCCGAAATAGTCTTTTATGTCTGGAGGAAACTCTGAAAATATTGACTTGACCCATCTGTTTGACCAAGGAGGAGCAGAAAACTCCGAATCTGATATTTTGGTACCGTCCCAACTACCGACCGTAAGTTCCGTGGAAGAAGTCACAGACCATCGAGTAAGTTAGGTATATTTGCTGAAAAACGAGGGTCTTACTATCCAATTAAAAGAGAGAAATTTATCGGTTGCTGGAACCGTTCCCAACAAACGAAAAAGACTCGTTAACTTTTTGAGACGAAGAAATATTGCTCCCCGATCCGCTATAGACCAAGAGGAACCTGTGGAAAACCCGACCGCGATGGCAACTCCACCGATAAACGTACACGATTGGAAGGTGTGCTTTGGAAATCGAGGAGATCCTGCCGCGTTTATAGAAAGGATTGAAGAAATATGTACGGCAAAGAATGTCCAGAAAGAGAATTTGCTTCCTGTTTTGCCGGAATTACTGTCCGGCGAACCCGCATTATGGTACCGAAACAACCGAAGTAGATATACCAGTTGGAACGATTTTGAAAGCGATTTCCGAATTTTCTTTTATCCCGTCAACTATGAAGTAGACTTAGAAGCCGAGATAGGTAAGCGTCTAAAAAGAAGAAACGAGTCCGCCGCTACGTATATAACCGAACTTCAAACCCTCATGCGAAGACATGGAAAGCTAACTCCCGAACAACAGTTAGCATGGCTGTACCGTAACTTGTTACCTGAATACCGGCTGCAGATCCGAAAAGGAGACTTCGAGGATTTTTCTACGTTTTGCCAGGTGGTAAGAGAATATGAGCTTCTCAAGAAAGAGCTCCAGAACGTTTCCACCACCACTGGTTCGAATCGTGGAACAACACGCCCGCAACCGATAAGTGCACCCAGATATGGACCACCTCACACCGCGACGCCTGGTCCATCTAGAGAGGCCGTCCCCGGTACCAGCCGCCCGCCTCAGACCGATACTCCTCGCCGTCCGCCACATAATACTACCAATCAACCGTCTGGCTCATCTTCCCGGCAACCAATCTGTTTCCGCTGCGGAGAATCTGGACACTACCGAAACAATTGTCAGAACCCTCAGAAGATATTCTGTTCCCGTTGCCATAAGGAAGGAGTATTTTCCAGAGATTGTTCCTGCAGGAGGCAGGAAAACTAATCCGAAGCTGTCCCGAGGAGAGGCCGACACAGCTTCCGCAAATATTTGCCTCTCATGCTGAAATACCAGAAGAAATGACCGATTTCCGACCGCACATCGACGTCGAAATTGAGAATCATAAGTACAAAGCCCTGTTAGATACTGGAGCGGCGAAATCATACGTCGGTGATCAGATAGCTAAGACATTTTCCCAAAGAAAGCAAACCACCGCCCGTCAAGTTACGAAGGCCCGTTTAGCTAATGGAAATTTGATCTCTATCGCCGACTCTTATGAGCTAAAATTGAAGACCCATGACGTCATTATGGAAGGACCGTTCGAACATTTCTCTGGTCTGATAACCGATATTGTTTTAGGACACGATGTTCTCCGAAGATATAATTTCCGTTTGGAGTTAGGAACTGGAAATATATATATCAATAATGAACTAGTAAGACGTTCATCATTAGCAAGTCCTGTTGGAATATTGGAGAAAGTGAACACAGCCATGAAAGAAATCGATGCCGCTGTACCGATAATATATAAGGGAAAGGCCAACCATCGTTTTGCTGAAAACCGCTGTTCTCGAAGCCTGTCTGTTTCTGAAGTCTCTACGTCTTCCCTGGTGTTAGGGAAGGAGAAAGAGCAATCTATCTCTGAAGTCTCTGCGTCTTCCCCGGAGTTGTTAGGGGTTGACAAGGAGCAGTCCGTTGTCAAAACTTCTGATTCCTCCCCGGTGCTGTTAGGGGTTAATGAAGAAAAATCTGTTATTAAAGTCTCTGCGTCTTCCCCGGAGTTGTTAGGGGTTGACAAGGAGCAGTCCGTTGTCAAAACTTCTGATTCCTCCCCGGTGTTGTTAGGGGTTGATGAAGAAAACACTATTTTTGAAGTCTCTGCGTCTTCCCTGGTGTTAGGGGTTGACAAGGAACAACTTGTTTCCGAAGTCTCTGCGTTTTCCCTGGAGTTAGGGGTTAACAAGGAGCAATTTGTTACTGAAGTCTCCGCGTCCTCCCTGGTGTTAGGGGTCGATGAGGAGCAACCCGTTTCTGAATTATCTGCGTTCTCCCGGGAAGATTTAGGGGATGACGAGAATTTTGGTTATATAGGATGTCCGTTGGAAACAATAACGCCGATTTTGGAAAGGAATTTATCAAAAGAACAGACAGATAGACTGAACATTTTCCTAAGCCGTGAGTTGCCAAGGTTTGAGAAGATTCAAGGTCCAACGACACTAGTTGAGCATGAGATCCGTCTGCTACAACCCCGTCCGATCAAACAGAGATACCGACCTCAGAATCCGAAAATGCAAGAAATTTGCAATACTGAAATAGACGCCATGCTGAAAGAAGGAGTAATAGAACCCTCTACAAGTCCATGGAGTTCTCCGATTGTTATCGTGAAGAAGAAAGATGGGAAAAACCGCTTCTGCATTGATTTTCGTAAAGTTAATGAGGTTACCATGAAGGATGCCTACCCGCTTCCATTTATCAATGCTATCCTGGATAAGCTGCGAAAAGCCAAATATATTTCCAGTTTAGATCTGAAGAGTGGGTATTGGCAAGTTCCGTTAACACCCGAAATCAAACCCATCACCGCCTTCACCGCACCGGGACGTGGATTGTTTCAATTCACGGTTCTTCCATTTGGCTTACACTCCGCACCAGCCACATTCCAGAGACTGGTTGATCAGTTAATAGGTCCGGATTTGGACCCTTACGCATTTGCATATCTGGATGACATCATCGTTCTGGGGGAAACGTTTGATCAACACTTGGAAAATTTATCTGAAGTGTTCCGTCGACTACGAGGAGCACAACTAAAATTGAATCCGGAAAAATGTCATTTCTGTTTGCCATCTATGAAGTATTTGGGCCATGTCATTACTGGAGATGGAATCCGTACCGATCCCGAAAAGGTAGAAAGCATAGTAAAGTTTGCTGCCCCAAAGAATGTCCGGGAATTGAGGAGATTTTTGGGAGTTGCCTCATGGTATAGAAGATTTGTTCCGTCCTTTTCACAGAATGTTGCTCCGTTAACAAAGTTGCTTCGCAAATCTCAGCGATGGAAATGGACTGAAGATCAAGAAACCGCTTTCACTAAAATTAAAACGTGTCTATCAGAGGCTCCTGTATTAAGCTGTCCCGATTTCAGTATACCGTTCACTCTACAGACCGATGCCTCCGAGTATGGGTTAGGAATAGCCCTTACCCAGCAGAAGGATAGACATGAACACGTCGTAGCGTATGCAAGCCGCACTTTGAGTCCTGCCGAGAAGAATTACTCCGTCACAGAAAAAGAATGTCTTGCCATTGTATGGGGGATTGAAAAGATGCGTCCTTATTTAGAGGGCTACCATTTCACGGTTGTTACCGATCATCAGTCCCTTAGATGGTTACATTCCATAGCTAGTCCGTCCGGACGCTTAGCGCGATGGAGTATCTTTCTGCAACAATATGACTTCGAGATACAGTATCGTAAAGGTGCTCTAAACCGTGTGGCCGACGCCCTGTCCAGAAATCCGCTTCCAATGACCGCCGAGGCCGACCCACCAGCTGTACTCTGTCTGACCGATGTACCCACCGAATGTTCATGGTACCGAAATAAAAAGGAAGAAGTCCTGAAGGAACCAGACAAATTTCCTGACTACTGCATCAAAGAAGGCCGTTTGTACCGTCATTTTTGGGATATAAATGATTTAAGAGAACCAGAGATGAGTGATCCATGGAAACTGTGCATAGCAAAATCCGACAGAACCCGAGTCCTCCACGAGAATCATGATGCTCCTAATGCAGGGCATCTGGGAATTGCTAAGACTATCACCCGTATTGCTAAGTCGTACTATTGGCCTGGAATGTTTCGAGACATCACCAAGTACGTTCGCCGGTGTTTACAATGCCAGAAGTACAAACCGTCACAACAGACCGGAACTCCCAAAAGGAAAATGGATCCCAAGTCAGAGTCATCCTATGAAGTGTTGAGTTTTTACGACACCGCCGATAGTCTATCAGATGATGCGGAGGGTTTATCCACGCGTATCACAAATTTGGCGCCCGTGAAAAGGGTCTCAGAAGAAATTAACGAAACAGTTGAAGTTCCCCGGATACAGCAGCAGCAGAAAGCTGGCTATTCCCAGTCCGATGTTCTTTCTCCGCGAACCAAAAGGAAGCGAAACCGCCCGGAATCGGAGAGTTTCATACGCATCACCACTGACCTTTGTTGGAGGTGTGGAACCTCTGGCCACAACCGGCATGCTTGTACCCGTCAAGCTGTCCTGTTTTGCTCCCGATGTGGGAGAGTGGGAAAAATGTCCCGAGACTGTCCATGTGACCGGACTACCGACCGTTCCCGAACTATGAAACCGATGAAGTCCGTAGCCGTTCAGGCTCACTTAGTATCCCGTACTAATTCCAACCAACCGCCTACACGAAAGATACTCCCGCCTGCACCAAAATATCAGAGTCCGAGGATTTGGACCAAGCTCCGGAGTTCGTAGCAGGGGCTACCGACTCTGAACTCCACTACATCAAATAAAGTCCGGATTATTCCGGCACATAGACTGTTTGTAGTTTTAAGAAATTTTGTAGTATTATATTTGTTTCTTAGGTAGAAGGTTATAAAAAAAAATGTAAAGCACGGAAACGATGTTTACGTCCTTTAATTTTTTTTACCGAAGTAAGGGGGGGATGTAACGAGGTTTTTTTTTAGTTACTAGGAATTATTTTGTTTAAAATATATTTTGAGTCAAGATTGTATATAACCCCTTATACCCTCTGACTATGGGTAGAAATAATATTTTCTCCGATTTATTGTAATCAAAATTGTACGTTCACCGCGCTGCGGTCCGAAAATTCATGTTTCCCCACTGCCACTAAATATAGAGTAGGTAGCGCGCAGGTCAAGCTGATCGAAGGAAGGGGATAGCGAGACGAAGCCCGGAGAGTCAGAGAGTCGAGAGGACAGTTCCTTGCTGGCTGGCGAAGATATGAGTCGCTAGTATTGAACGCTCCGTCTGCCGATTTACTTTTGTTGTTTACCATTTCTCTGTTTTTTCTGTATTTTGAATTTGTTTTGTTTTAGTAATTCACTTTTATGAGATAAAAGTATAAACCGTTGCTGTGAAGGTAAGAATTGATTGGAAACTATTTACATTTAACACAGGTGGTCTTTTAAATCATTAATAAATAAAGTTTATTTCCATTGTATCAGAATTATATTTTACAGTAAGTATTTCCGTTTCATAGCAAATATTTCCGAATTCAAGTAAAATTTCCTTTTGAAAATCCTTTAATATTTATTCCCGATTCCGATTTCCCGTCCCGATTGAAATATTGAGGAGTGCCAGGCGTCTAAGCCAGGGCTCTTTGACATTCTAATCCGGGGACTACCCTTGTTTTGATATATTCATTCCCGATTCCGATTTCCCGTCCCGATTGAAATATTGAGGAGTGCCAGGCGTCTTAGCCAGGGCTCTTTGATAATTTAATTCGTAAAGCCGCTCTAGATTAAAATCTTGAGGAGTGCCAGGCGTCTAAGCCAGGGCTCTTTGACATTCTAATCCGGGGACTACCCTTTTTTTTTATATATTCATTCCCGATTCCGATTTCCCGTCCCGATTGAAATATTGAGGAGTGCCAGGCGTCTTAGCCAGGGCTCTTTGATAATTTAATTCGTAAAGCCGCTCTAGATTAAAATCTTGAGGAGTGCCAGGCGTCTAAGCCAGGGCTCTTTGACATTCTAATCCGGGGACTACCCTTGTTTTTATATATTCATTCCCGATTCCGATTTCCCGTCCCGATTGAAATATTGGGGAGTGCCAGGCGTCTTAGCCAGGGCTCTTTGATAATTTAAGTTGTAAAACGGTTCTCGATCAAAATATTGAGGAGTGCCAGGCGTCTAAGCTAGGGCTCTTGGATATTTTAGTTCTGGGACCACACCCTTTCACCTCTTCTTTTCCGAATTGATTAAAAGTTTTAATGTTTGATTTGTTTCCATTTTAAATAACCGAATTAGTGAAAAGACACCTGAAATCTAATTTTGCTTTGTGGTTTTTTTTACCGCTTCTTTTTCATACAAAACATTTGAGTGTGCTTATAAACCTTTTTCGCTTATGTCCTGCCCGCTTCGTCTCTATTTTGGCTATTAACGCATGAATAATGTACATATAACTCATAGATCACCGTATAGTAATTATATTTTTGTGTTTTTTGGGATACCAGGGTATTGTTTCATTTTGTAACTTATTATTGTAACATATGTACCTACTATTGAGGGTGAGTGTAGTAATAAAACTTAACTGAACCTGTGTGTTTTTCTGAAGTACTGTAGAGTGTAGAGTTTCCCTATCGTAGAGTAGTTGCTTAGTTGCACGAATTTAGCTTCACCGCATTGTGGGCCAGGAGTGAGAACGTTTGTTTCAGGAACAACGAGGACCACTACCCCAGCCGGTTTGGATATAACTAGACCCCTGGACATTACCGTACCTCCATCTGAGGCTACCTGGAACTCTTGACGATTGAAGTCAAGGGGCCGTGGAGTTAACCACGTTAAAAATCTGGCGCCCGAGAAAGTGTAAAGTTGTAGAGGGTGTCAAAAGTGGCGTGCCCTGTTGGTAAAATCCAAAGGGTAGGTAAAAAGGCGTCACAACCTTACCTAGCGACAAAATATAAAATTGTTGTCAAGATGTGAAGACAGGTATGGTTACAGCCTGCACCACTTCACCGGAAGGATGATGGCAGAGTAGTCCCTAAAACTCTGGGCTGACAGAAGCTATTTAACTACTGAAGTTCTTTCGTAGTGATCAAATGATATTAGAAATATAGAGACAATATCGGTCAGGTAATTACTATATACAAATACTTAATATATACAATAGACGTAGTGACAAATTCAACCGTTACAGATTCCCCCCTTACTTCAAGAGAATTCACTCAGGTGAATTCTCACCAGCGCTAGCTGGCTTTAAGTCCTTGATATTCCAGGTACCACGGTCGTTACCCTTGTCATCCATCAGTACATATGTCCATGGTGAAACTTTTTTTTTAACTAAGTAAGGACCTACCCAACGGGGTGCCAATTTCTTGGTATAAAACTGCACCGCGTCAGACAAAACAAAATTCTTACGCCAAACAAGTTGGTGAGGAAGCAACTCCTCCCGTCGCCGCCGGAGATTATACGTTCTCTCATTTTTCTGCGAAGCCTTGTCCAAGCGAGCCCTAACGTCCTTAAACAACGCGTCAAACGCTTTACTCTTCCCTGCATCGTCAACAGCAGAACTCCTATCCAAAGAACAATCCCTAAGCCTATCCTTTAAAGCAAATTCATCACCTTTCAGAACCATATTCCTACCGAAATTGAGATAATAGGGAGTGTGTTTAGTGGACTCATTAAAAGCTGTTCGTAACGCTCAAGTAACTTTAGCCAGATCAACGTCCCATTTCCGATGATTATCCGAAACATACATGGCTAACATAGTCTTCAAAGTTCTATTATACCTTTCGGTGGGATTCGCCTGAGGATGGTAATGGGCGTTGAAACGTACCGATACTCCATACTCCTTCATCAAAGCCGAGAACACTCTCGAAGTAAATTGAGGACCATTGTCGCAAATCAACAAACGTGGCACGCCAAACAACAAGAATACGCCCTCCTCGATTCTTTTCCCTACTAATTGTGTGGTAGAAGACCTCAAAGGAAAAGTAAGAGTAAATTTAGTGAACAAATCAACCACAACCAAAATGAACTTATGTCCAGCCATAGAACGAGGTAATGGTCCTATCAAGTCAGTAGAAATAATCTCCCATGGTCGAGTAGCTCTGGGCTGAGGTGTCATCTGCCCCTTCGGTCCACTTTGATCAACCTTGTGCGCCGCGCACACCACACAATTCCTAACAAAAGAAGCTACATCCGACCTAAGCTTAGGCCAATAAAACCTAGCACTGATACGTTTGAAGGTTTTTAGTACACCCATGTGTCCTGCTAAAGGCGGATCGTGCAGTTGTTGCATAACTCTCCATCTATCAGCCTTCGGAACAACCTCCTTCCAATCATCGGCAGCATCGCCTAAGGATCCAGAATTTGTGCGAACGTGCTTATACAACTTACCCTCGAGAACTCGCCACTGTGAATACTTGATCGGATACTTAGAGACTTTCTGAATCATTCCGACATACCAACGATCCTTAACGACTGAAACCTCACTGATCTGAACCTCCGGTATAGACCTAGACAAAGTGTCAGGTACGACGTGCTCTTTGCCCTTACGGTGTATGATCTTAAAGTCGTATTGCTGTAATCTTACGCTCCACCTCGCTAGACGACCTGCAGGATCCTTCAGATTCTGCAACCACACCAGAGAATAGTGGTCGGTGATAACCGAAAAAGGGACTCCTTCTAGATACGGTCGTAACTTCTCCACTGCCCATAACACAGCCAGACATTCCCGTTCAGTAGTGGAATAGACTCTCTCCTGCTTACTCAATGACCGACTCAAATAACAAACAACGCGGTCTCCTTCAGGATGAGGTTGGACGAGAACAGCCCCAAGTCCATACCCACTAGCATCACAATGAACTTCAAACGGACGATTGTAATCCGGACAGCTTAACACAGGAGCCTTCACCAAACATTCCTTAATCTTACTAAAAGAGGCTTCACACTCTGGTGTCCAGACGAACTTCCTACCCTTACGCAACAAAGCTGTGATCGGAGAAATCAAAGTAGAGAAATCAGGAATAAACCTGCGATACCACGAGAAAGTGCCAATTACACAACGCACATCCTTCACACATTTCGGAGGCGGTAACATCAACATAGCCTTGACCTTATCAGGATCCACATGAAGTCCAGTACTATCTACAACATAACCCAAGTACTTCAACTGAGGTCGACAGAAAAAACACTTATCCCAGCTGACGGTCAAACTGGCTTTACCAATCCGCCTAAAAACTTCCTCCAAAACGGCAAGGTGTTCTTCAAAGGTTTGAGTAACAATAACCACATCATCGAGATAGGTAAAAACGTTGGGTTCCAAGTCGAGTCCAAGAACTTGATCGATGAGTCGTTGCCAAGTAGCTGGAGCATTATGGAGACCAAAAGGCATCCGTGTTAAGCTGTCCGGATTACAATCTTCCCCACGTTGGGCGCCAAAAATGTAACCTTAAAATTTGAGCTCAAGCCCGAATAAGAATAAAGTCATAAAATTTAATTAAATAAAAAAAAAGTGCAAGATTGTGAATAAATTTGTCTACTTGGTTACATAAGTTTCGGTTGCTCCGGTGACAACCTTAGGCCTTCGACGTCGCTCAGAACGGAGGTAGGGGTGGATCCCTCTTATTGATCTTCCGGACAAAATAGTAGACAACTTGTGTGGGCGCCAACTGAGTTTTCCACTTTGGCCTAGCACGACGAATTTCCCCCGATAACCCAGTAAAACAAGGGATGAAAATAAAAGGCAAACCTCAGCTTATGTTCCTTATAATAACTAAAATAAAATACCTAATATCCTTAAGGGATATTTTACAATTATTAGCTATGTGAACCCTAGTAAATGCCCCCCCATTTAAAGAAAATAGTGAGAACCTCTGTCACACATAATAAAAAAAACCAAATGATTAACAATTAAAGTCCAACATATCCCAGTTAATTGACCTTACGTAGTGGGAAATTAATATGGCTGTTCGAGTGTACCAATACAGATTAAATACAAACTTTCAATTATATGTTACCTGAAAAGTAGTGTAAAGTTTATGAAAAAAAAACAATTCCATATAAGGCGACACCGTAGTCAAGGCGTTGGTACCAAGGCAGAGACGCATGCGCAAGTGGATAAAATTATGAAAATTAAATTGTGAAAATTTACCGCAAAATATTAATTTCCACCATTACAATTGCATAATAAAATAAATCAGTAGAAACTACCTAGCTAATGTATATACATATTGGCGTAAAGCCTAAAGTAAAAATAAGTAAATAAACCAGAAAAACCCCCGATACCAGGTTACCCTAAATGTGGTCTTCTTCAAGAAGTTGTTGAAGAGTAGCAGCAAACTGCAGAAGACATCACCATCGATCTACCAGGTAAACTCCAAACAACCCGAAGTGTGTATCTGGCCCCACAGGTGAAGTGTGTATAATCTGGCCCCACAGGTGAAGTGTGTATCTTGAGGGTGGTAAGTATACCCTGGCCCCACCGGTGAACCCTTAAAAATTAAAACAGGTATCAGCTAAAAACTGAGCCTATACAGGAACCAATCAAACACCTCGAAAAGTTAAGCTTGTCTCGGCCTATGCCAGAAGTAACGTACAAGTCAAAATCAACCCCAAATTAACTTAATCAAACCCACAAAGTAGTCATAAGGTCTACTTACAATCAACAGTGTCAATAACAGTATACTACACTGAATTTAAATCAAATAATAAGAATGCGATAAGCATCTAAAATAAACTGTTTTTGGTCGTAACCAGGGTAAGTTTGAAGAACCACCCACGAATTATAGTATTCGTTAGACTAAAACGGGCAAAGAAAACAAAATATACACAGGGTAACAGAATAGACTGTCTTAATCAAAAATTTACAATCAACAGGTAGTATTTCACCACCAACTGTTTTAACTACAAAAACTACAAATCTATGAGACATACCTTTTCCAAAAAGGGTCGAATACTCAAAATTTTCCTTACTGGATGGCTACCAACAAAAAACGAACCAACAACAGGTGGCACAACTCCAATTTCAAAACTTCAACGTTGGCGATTTCCTTTAAATAGTGATAAATACATAGTGATGCGAAAACAGTAAGTAGAGAAAATACTTACAATCGTTTTAGTGCAATATATCCCCTATAAGGGTTTGTGAAAACGGCTTCCAGAACAGGACGGAATTCTTCAACAATACGAACTCCCGTAGAACCAAAATACTAGCCGTATATTCCACAACTCATTCAGAACGAGAACCTATAAATCCCAGCAGGAGATGACTACCCAGTCAAAAATAAAATTCAGATTCAAGCTCCATGCACTTTTGGAAACCAACTATCAAGATCAAGTAGGAGCACACACCGGAAAAGAAGAAGTGAGTGACACATCTTCAACTTCAATACAGAATACTACCACAGAGAAACCTAGCCGAAACATACATCCGAACTACACTGCTCACTACACCGAGCGTGTTCCGCACAGATCAAGTCATAAAGTGCTACACCTCTATGTAAGTCATGTCGAACGAACGCTTTTATCCAAAGACACAGCTGTCACGGTCCAAATGTCAATGTCATCCTACAAATAAACACTTGTAAACATTGGAGATAAATGATAAAGTAAAACTTATTCAAATAAATTTGAGTAAACATAGTACCACAATACCAAACCAACGTAAACAAAGCAAGATCAAACACTCGGATTTAACTTACAAAACACATGGCGATAACAGCTAATATATTATAAGTAGATGTTCCGAAAATATTCGAATGCCATCTTACATAGAAGATTTCTAACTAGTATGTATTTGCTTAAGCCAAAATATGGTAGATAAATGAAGAAAATATACCTTTAACTCAAAAGTAAAGTATGTCTATATAGATCAGTAAGTTGTAACAAACCTAATTACTACTTTAAATGTTTTAGACTTCAAGTCAAGGAGTCAGTAATAATTTATAACTGAACCCTAATAAACTTTAGCGTTTATCAAGCTGAAGCGGACAAAGTATTTGGACTACTGTGGCTATACCCCAAAGTTGATATAATCAAAGCCAGAAACAAAATCAGTAGTCCCACGGTAACTAAAAACTAAAGTAAAATCCACAAGAGAGAAAACCCCTTACTACCCTTAATTATGAATCATAATATAACAAACAAAAAGAAACAACTAACATGAATATATCTATACGGACATTTACCAAGTAGGCACTAGTTTTATTCTTTACCTTACCTAGCGACAAAATATAAAATTGTTGTCAAGATGTGAAGACAGGTGTGGTTACAGCCTGCACCACTTCACCGGAAGGATGATGGCAGAGTAGTCCCTAAAACTCTGGGCTGACAGAAGCTATTTAACTACTGAAGTTCTTTCGTAGTGATCAAATGATATTAGAAATATAGAGACAATATCGGTCAGATAATTACTATATACAAATACTTAATATATACAATAGACGTAGTGACAAATTCAACCGTTACATGATTAACTGTCATTCCAAATTCTTCAGATACCGTGCTCCATATTTCCATATTCTTTTGTAAATCCTTCTCTTTCCCTGCCATAATTATTAAATCATCTGCAAAAGCTGCTTCTGATATATCCACTCTTCCTAAATGTCTGTATCCAGCGTGTAGTTTTGCCATTTTGATTGACGATTTTTTAATTATTTCATCAATAAAAATTGTAAATAATAATGGACTTAGTCCCCCTCCTTGCCTCAATCCTTCTTGTGTTGAAAATGATTCTGATGCTTTATTTTTGTATATTACACAATTTCTATTATTTTTGTAAATGTTTTTGATTATATCTATTATTTTGTAGTTTACCCCCCTTCCTTCTAGTACTTTCCATAACTTCTCCCTTGGTACTTTGTCAAAAGCTTTTTCCATATCTATAAATCCCATATATACCTCTTTTTCTTGTTGTGAGAACTTATCAATTATCTGTTTCACCGTAAATATGTGGTCTTGTATGCTTCGCCCTCTTCTAAATCCACTTTGCGATTCTTCGAGAGTATTTTCTATCAGTGGTCTTAGCTTACTGTCTATAATATTCTCGTAGACTTTCATAGCTGTACTAAGTAGATTTATTCCTCTATAATTATTGCAGTCTTGTCTATCCCCCTTTTTATATATTGGAACTATTAAGGCTGTCTTCCAATCTTCTGGAATCTGTTCTTCACTCCAAGCAGTGTTGTATATTTTCAATAATATTTTTGTTCCTGTTTCCCCTAAATTCTTGAACATTTCTGATGTTAATTTATCAATTCCTGGAGATTTTCCATTTTTCAATTCATCTATTATTTCCTGTAATTCTTTTAGTGTTACAATGTCTTTATTTTCTATTATTGCATCCTTTTTTTGTTAATGTCCTGAACTTTGTCTGCTCCTAGTAATTCCTCAAAATACTCTTTCCATCTATCAATTACTTCGTTTTCATTTCTTAGTATATCTCCTTTTTTATTTTTTATCCAGGTTATTTCTTGTGTTTTTTCCTTTCTTAATGACTTCAATGTTTTGTAAAACAGTTTTTGATTTGATTTACTATTGCTTTCCATTTTTTCGCCAAATTCTTTCCACTGATTTCTTTTAGCTACTGCTACCATCTCTTTTACATTTTTCCTCTTCTCTTTGTACATTTCATAGTTTTCCGTTGTTTTGTTATTTATATACATTTTCCACGCTTCTTTTTTTAATTTTACTTTTATTTTAATTTCGTCCGTCCACCAAGCTGTTTGTTTTTTCTTATTAGTTTTCTTGCTACAACCATATATTTCTTTAGCGGTTTCCAATACGGTTTTTTTGAAATAATCCCACATTTCTTCTAAATTACCATTTTTCATTATATCACAATTATTTAAGAACTTTCCTGATAATGCTATTTTGTATTTTTCTGCCATATCTTTGTTTTGTAGTTTGTATGATCTGACCGATTCATATTCTATTGTTTTTTCTAATTTTTGTCTATTATGGTTTGTAATTTCTACTTGTTCTCTTATTTTTGTTACAAGTAAATAGTGGTCACTTCCTATTTCCGGTCCTCTTCTAACTTTGGTGTCCAATACTTCCTTTCTATTTCTCTTTTCCACTAATATATAATCTATTATTGACCTTTCATTTCTACTTTCCATCACACGTGTATATTTATGTATGTCTTTTTGTTGGAAAAATGTATTAGTTACAATAAAATTGTGTAATATGCAAAAATCCAGCAGCCGTTCTCCATTATTATTCCTAAATGTTTCACCATGTTTTCCTATTACTGCTCTATAAATGTCATCTTTTGTTCCCACTCTGCTATTCAAATCTCCAAGTATAATTATTTTTCCTTTTGCATTTTCTGTAGCCATAGTTAGATCTTCCCAAAACCTATCTCTATTTCCTACTGTATCGTCTTCATTTGGTCCATATACAATTATTATAGTTTTTGTGTTCATATTTTTATCTTTCATTTCCATCACCAATAATCTTTCCGACCATCCCCTCCATCCAGTAATTTGTTCTTCTAAGTTTCTATGTATTATGCATGCAACTCCTGCTGCTGCTCTTTTCTCATTTTCAATACCACTATATATGAGTATATGGCCATTATCCATTTTCACTATCCCCTGTCCTTTTTTTTTGTCTCTGTTATAGCTAGTATTCTCAAGTTTGTATTTTCAAACTCTTCTTCTAATTCTTTTTCTTTTCCTAAAATACTTCTTACATTCCATGTTCCAATTCTCCACATTTCCGTTGCTGATTTTACTTTATTCATATCCAATTCCGTTGCTGTGTCTTTTTCTCTGTTACCATGAATATCTGTTTCTTTATTTAGTTTTTTGAATGTATTTTTTCCAGTATTCTCATTCTATTTGTTTCTTTATCCCATCTCCATTCTTGCCCATTTACCGTTACCTTATTGTATCCCGTTTTTACGTCTTTTCCCTTTTGACTTTCTAATTTTGCAAACATCCTTATCTCTTTTTGTTTTTCTCTTTCCTTCTTGGTCATATCATTATTTATAAAAACTCTTTCTTCTTTCCTCTCCTTTAATTTAGCTTTATTTGCCATAATTTTTTCTTTATCCGCTTCTTTTTGACATTCCACTATACACATTTTCTCCCCTATCTTGTTAACTGCTTTAGGATCGATATTTATTTTTAGTTGTTGACTCAAAAAGTTTCTGACATTTTCTACCAATTTCGACGGCTCATTAGTATCAAGTTTTAATCCATTTATCATCACATTATTCTTTCTTCTTTCTTTATCTATAATTTCCATTGTTTTTTTAATCTCTTCCATTTCTGTTTTCATTTCTGCATTTTCTTTTTTAATTGCTTGGTTTTCTTTTCTCAATACTTCGGTTTCAACTTTCAACTTTAATATTTCCTCATTAAACAGAGCCTGTTGATCTTTGGTTTCTTTGATCTCGTTTTTAATCAGTTGTTGTTCCCATTTCATATCCTTTTGATCTGCAGACATTTCCTTCATTAACGCTATGATTTGATCTAACTTTTCATCTTTTTTACTTTTAGTTGGGGTTCTGCTAGTCCTCTTGCTAACTTCAAATACACCATCCATTTTTCTTTTCTTTGAATCTTCTGTAGAATAATCATCACTATCCATTTTGTTTATATTTTGTATTCAATTACTATTTAATTATATTATTTTCGTGGTAGCGTAAGACAAAGATACCCAGATCTACTCTTCGGAGATACTTGATCTATCCAGCCACTTATTATATATATCTAATTTCTTTCTTTATTTTGTCCTTTATTTTTTAAATTTGACAACGTCGCAAATTATATTGTTTTGGACTCGCCTTAAATCAATTGCTTTTTATTTTAATAACCTAACACTAACCTATTTATTTAATTGTTTTTACAAAATATAACGTTTTTTTTGTTTTTTTTCTTTTGTAGCACTACGTACTTTACCTTTTGTTGATACAATTCAAATTCTATTTGATTAATTTTCGCTGCTCTTTCCGATATATCGAAATAAATGCAGGCGAATTTTATAAACACTTTATTATCTCAACGCACCGTTGCCACATCTCCCAGAATTCTAATTGTAATTATATAAAAGTTTATATCAGTCTTTTAGCACATCTTAAGGGTTCATTGCAAAAAATAAACCACAGAATTCGCGCCAAACCTAGGTCTAAATATTTAAACCCTTTCTGGGTTTAGCCAAAATTACAGCTAAATTAATAAAGTTTTTGCTGGTTTAAGAAAGACAGTTATCAGAAACGTCAAATCACCGCCAGTTTTATAATGCTATCAGTGTATATGCCTAAACCTGGGAGGTTTCAAATATTTATAACTCTCCTAGGTCTAACATTAATGAATCTGGCGCCAAGAGTTTTAAACAGAAAAATTTTAAAAACCCTTTAGGCACGCCACTCTACCACAAATAAGCTTATCAATATTTCAAATTTGAGAAGGAAACAGTCAATTCATACTTCGAAAAATTGTGTTTCTTAATTCTGTAAACCTAATACCACGTATAATATGCTTCTTCATAGGACATGCATTTATATTTATTTTTAAATTAAAATCATAGCCATACATACCAATCTAAATTCTAACCACAAAATATTCAAACCAAACTGACAGGTGCGATTTTTAACCGAGTCGGGACTGGGGCCGTATTCTCGACAAGTGAACTTTTGATGCGTATGCGCATTTCGAGAGATTCGTCTAGACGTGGCCGGCTATGCTAACACTAAAAATTTAAAAAGTAAAAACAATTGAATTTCACGGTGGGTGTCCAGAAACTCTCCTGCCAAACGGAAACTACAGTTACTAGAGGTGATGTTAAGTCGATTTAGCTCAAATTACCTTAATCCGAAAATGCTTCCTAAGGGAGCTACAGCCATTTGAAGAAGACGTCCTCATATGAGTTTTCTTCAAATTATTCAAAAATACCGTTACTTAAAATATTCAAACTTGGTATAATCAATAAACAGTTACAAACCAGTGGTTCGCTGAAAATAAATTTTTTTCAGATCCATCACAAGCGTGTCAGTCGGGAGGACCAACAGGTATTTTTATTAAAAAAATTTTATTTTCAAGTTTTTTATGTATCCGACACCGAATTTGGAAAATTCAAGATAATTTTCATAAAAAATGTTCTCTTCTTTCAAATCGATATCATGAACCGTTTTCGAGAAAAATAAATTTAAACTTTTTGTGTTTCTTACATAAAATCAAGTTGGATTATAAAATTGTATATGTAATATCAAGCTGGCTTTGAAAAATCAACAAATTGTTCTGATACTGGTAACAAAAGTCGTAAGTATTAAGTTGCTTACATTGTTTTGGAAATTTCAAATTAATTTTATTTCGTGAGGATATAAAACAATAATCAACATTAAAAAAAAACAAAGTTAGAGATAATTACCAACAGAAATAAGAGAATTAATTTTACAACAGATGCTCTACATGACGACCGTTTGTCTCAATACACAAATTTATTCTTTTCTCTTAAGATCGTCTAATTTTTGCAAAAATTCCTGCATTATTTCTAATTTCGTTACAAGCGTCTTGAATTCTTTGCCACAGCTGATTACGGGTTCCTATTGGAACAGCATAGACTAATGATTTTAAATAACCCCAAATACAAAAATCACAGGGTTTTAAATCTGGAGATCTTGGGGGCCAATTAACTGGACCACCTCTTCCAATCCATTTATCGTGATAGTTATTGTCGAGATATTGACGAACCTCTCTACTGCAATGAGCTGGGCAGCCGTCGTGCATGAACCATAAATTATTTCGAATCATCAGGGGAACGTCATCTATTAAATCAGGTAAAACATTTTGTAGGAAATTAAGATATTCTTGTCCTGTTAAACGGCTAGGAAGCTCTACGGGTCCCAGAAGCTGATTACCGATTACACCTATCCAAACATTTATACTAAATCTTTGCTGGTGCTTTTTCTCTACTGTTGCATGAGAATTATCACCAATGTAGGCATAATGATGTGCATTATGTAAATTAAAAATTCCGTCTCTGGTAAACGTAGATTCATCGCAAAATAAGATATTGGAAAAGAAATTAGGATCCTGATTTTTTTTGATCCGCAACCAGTTTGAAAAATCTATGCGGGCAGGGAAATCATCATCTACCATGGCATGAACTTTTTGAAAATGGAAAGGATGAAGGTTTTCTTTATGAATAATATTCCATATGGAAGACTTGGAAATGCCAGGATACATATCAGCGAGTCTTCTGGTGCTAACCTCAGGATTATTTTCGATTTCAATCAAAATATCGTCTTCGTATTCCATTGTCACATCAGGTCGTCTACCAGTTTCAGTATTTTTAGGTACTACTGAGGCACTTTCTCTCAATCTTTAGTGTACGGCTACAAATGTTGCGCGAGCAGGATGCCTTCTGTTTGGAAATTTTTCCGCATATCTTCGCTCCGCTGCACGAGCGTTACATTGTACTTCCCCATGAACTAAATGCATATCAGCATATTCTTCATTCGAAAAATAAACCATTTTGATCAAATTAACTATTATTTTTTACCTTTCACACATACAATTTTATAATCCAACATGATTTTATGTAAGAAACACAAAAAGTTTAAATTTATTTTTCTCGAAAACGGTCCATGATATCGATTTGAAAGAAGAGAACATTTTTTATGAAAATTATCTTGAATTTTCCAAATTCGGTGTCGGATACATAAAAAACTTGAAAATAAAAATTTTTTGATAAAAATACCTGTTAGTCCCCCCGACTGACACGCTTGTGATGGATCTGAAAAAAAATTATTTACAGCGAACGACTGGTTTATAACTGTTCATTGATTATACCAAGTTTGAATATTTTAAGTAACGGTATTTTTGAATAATTTGAAGAAAATTCATATGAGGACGTCTTCTTCAAAGGGCTGTAGCTCCCTTATGAAGCATTTTCGGATTAAGGTAATTTGAGCTAAATCGACTTAACATCACCTCTAGTAACTGTAGTTTCCGTTTGGCAGGAGAGTTTCTGGACACCCACCGTGAAATTCAATTGTTTTTACTTTTTAAATTTTTAGTGTTAGCATAGCCGGCCACGTGTTACTTAGACTGAAGTGTAAATTAAATTCATATTATAGTGAAGATAATATAGTGAAACTATTCCTGCTTTTTAATTATTTGTGCTTCATTGTTCAAAACTCTTAACTCTTTAATTAAAATATATACATGTACGTATTATCACATAGTTATAAAAGTTAATTAATATTTCTATGAGAAAATGGATACAAAGCTCCCCACACTTTTTCAATAATTGTACAAATATTTTTTTTCATTATTTTTATTTAACCCCTTTTAAAAATTATTTTGCACGTTCTTATTTTTTCATGATACAGCATTCAAAAATATATAGATACAACCCTAAATTTTCACCCTTCTCCGATCAACCCCTATTTTTTATTTGTTAATTATAAACTTTAATTTTGTCATGACTTAGATTAAAAAATTTAATATTACTCTTAATTTTCACCTTTATACGATCAACCCCTATTTTTCCATCGCGATTTTTATTTTTGCAAGATGGCGATCGAATATAATAATTGTAGTACGATATGGAGATTAGCTATTTGTAAGGATGACATTTATAGAAATTTGAAATAAACAAAAGCTACTCCGAAACTCCACTCAGCGGGTAAATATTATTCAAAAAATTCTATTTTGGACAAAAAATGGCGGCAAATCAAAATTTAAAATTTTTGTATAGGTATCGTTACTTGGAGATTAGCTAATTGGAAGGATGGCATTTATAGAAAAAACGAACGAAAGAAAGAAAGAAATTTATTGCATTTAATGAAGTTTGAAATTAACAAAAGCTACTCTGACACTCCACTCAACGGGCAGAGAACGACCGCTTGCATATATCTTATTTAGTCGGGTTTGTTGGAACACTTCTAACTCGAGAATGGCTGGACCGATTTTCATAGTTTTTAATTTGTTATGGCACGGGAAAAATTATTTAAAAAAATTCCACTTTGGACGAAAAATGGCGGTCAATTAAAATTTAAAGTTTCTGTATAGGTATCGTTAAGTTTCAAATAAACAAAAGCTACTCTGACACTCCACTCAGCGGGTAGTAAACGACCGCTTGCATAATATTTTATTGGCAAGACAATGTTAGGACAGGACAACGTCTGTCGGGGTCTATATATCTATTGATTACTTACTCAATCCATTCAACAGATATCGCCATCTGTTAAAATCGTTTGGAGTTAACAGATAATTATTGTGAATGTCAAATAATAGACAAATAATTTGCAAAGAAATAATATTGCGACTATAAATTAAGATGTAAGCTATCCTATCTTTCAAGTTGGATCAAACTGTACACGGTGTGCAAATTTGATTAAAATCGGTTAAATAGTTTAGGAGTCCATCGCGGACAAACAACGTGACACGTAATTTATATATATTAAGATAAGATATATATATATATATATATAAACCAAAACTGGCAAATAGTCACGGCTAATTACTCCAGAAGTCATCCGCAATGTACTTGATGAATGTGTCCGTAGATTCGCATATTGTCGAGAAACCCATGGATGGCATTTCGAACATTTAATTTAAAATAATTGTTATGCATAATCGGGTTACTTTGAAGTACATTATTTATTAAATCATTAAGTAGTTGTAATTTGGTTGAATTCAAATTAAAAAAAAATTGTTTTCGTACCCTTAAAAAAATATTTTAGTTAAAAATGGAATGTCGTTAAATTCTCGTTCAAATGAGGTGTCACATTATACCGATTTCTATTTAAAAAAATTAACGATTACGTCACTACACCTACACCTACACCAATTGACGAAGCTTTAGGCGATTTGAAGGGCAGTAAAATATAATCTTTATTCATCAATAGTTAAATTTTTACAATGGTACATGAATTAGGGTAAACAAAACTATTTATATTATGTATATTACATAATTAATAGTGCGACAAAGTCGCTCCGCCGATGGTCTGGCTCCGTTTTCCCTAATAGGCTACCTTCCATACCCTCTATCACGGCTCCTTGCTATGTCGCATCATCCGCTTGTTTTCTTGGTTTATGACCTATAATAGATCCAATTCGAACATAACAGTTAACATTCCCTCAGAAGTTTGGATGTATTACCCCTGAAAAGCTATTGAAAAACAGGGTCATATATTTATGGAATCTGAACTAATCTAATTAAAATCCTAATCTTACTTTGTTAAAATCTATGTACACTCATTTATACCTCATTCATTCTTATGTGCAACCCATTCACTCTCTCTCATCCACGTTCATTTACTCTACTATCTAGTTTCCCTTATTAATTAAATATGTGCAATATATATATATATATATATATAGATAGGTACAACGAGAAATATATAGATCTATCGTGTTTTATACTGACTGGAGCTGCATTGAGATGTTGGAATGCAGGAGACTGTACCCCTTATGTCTTCCTGTGCGTTGATTATTTATCCTGTGTTTGAGAGAGTCTGGTAAACAGTAGTCATAGTACCGTATTGCCAGATTGATGACGTACGGTTTTAGATATTCCATATCCGTTTTTCGGTGAAGCAATGTTGTTCTAGGATAGTGGTTTAATCTAGAACCCTTGTAGATTGCCATTCTGAGACACTTGTTCTGCACAACTTGCATACGGTTGAAAAGATATTCAGTGGTAGAACAAAAAAACAGGATAACCATATATTAATGTTGGTCTTAACACCTGTCTGTAGAGCAGAAGTTTATTGCTCACTGACAGACGGCTGTTTCTACAGATTAGTGGGTAAAGTAGTTTCATGGACAATTTCGTTTTCTGAATTCTATCATTTATATGCAAATTGTGCAGAGTGTTTGGTTGAATGATATAACCTAAGTATTTTATTGTCTTTTGGGGTTCGATTCTGTCATTTGACAATATTAGCTTTCTCTTTAGGTTAGTGTTTTTCCGAAATTGACCTTTTAAGACCATATACTGGGTTTTGGAAGTGTTGAGCTGCAGCTTATTCCTAATTAGGTACGGGATGATTTTATAGTTTAAATGCCATTCTATTCTTTTTAATGACACTGGACACTGTTTACACTACCACTACACCAGCACTAACACTTAACACTATCTTACGCGCGTTTCGATAACCAAGTTATCTTCTTCAGAGACTGAAGGTAAACTAACACTAGGGTGCTTCGTCATCCATATATACTAATCTTTTATCGCGCCAAACTAGTTAATCCGCGGGAACAAACCATTCTGGCGCGAAAAAAATTTTTATAATTGTTTTTTTCCTAATAAACTATACAACGGACTTTAAGGTATAGGTCCTTTGTCTTTATTCAAACTATAATTACATTTAACTATTTCTATACTTTCAAATGCATCCAACATTCTATTGTTAGATACATTTTTTAACAATTTTACACTATCTAAACTTATTGAATGATTATAATCTAAAACATGTTCAGCAACACTAGATTTCTCCGTACGCCCATATTTTTACTAAGCTACATGCTCTTTATAACGAACTTTTACAGACCTCTTAGTCCGCCCAACATATTTCATATCACAATCATTACAACTAATTTCATAAATACCACTCTTTTCCAATTCCATTATTTTATCCTTTGGGTTACCTAACAGCTGTTTTAAAGTATTGTTTGATTTATAAACTAAATTTAATCCTGCTTTATTAAAAATGTTTTTTAAACCTTGTGTATAACAAGGGTTAAAAGGTACTGAAATAAATTTTGCTATTTTACTATTTTCATTTTTGAAAAAAGTGATATCATGGAGAGATTTCTTAAATCTATGGCGATTAATTAACTTATCTACTATTTTCCTATCATACTCGTTAATAACAGCTATATCCCCAATTAAATTCTTTTCATTATTATATCTTTCCTTATTAAGAGGAAAATAAGTTAATCTATGTACCAAAAAATGAAGACTAGCCATTTTATGTTGATTACAATGAAAAGAATCAGCTGGGATATACCTGTGAGTAGCAGTATCTTTTCTATAAATATCAAATTCTAACCTATTCTTATTCCTAATTACTAATGTATCTAAAAATGGTAACTGTCCATTTATTTCCAATTCGTACGTAAATTTAATACTTGAAAACTTTGAATTTAATTTTAAAATAAAATCATCAACTTTTGCTTTATTTGTATCAAATATATAAAATAAGTTAATTAATCGCCATAGGTTTAAGAAATCTCTCCATGATACCACTTTTTTCAAAAATGAAAATAGTAAAATAGCAAAATTTATTTCAGTACCTTTTAACCCTTGTTATACACAAGGTTTAAATACATTTTTAATAAAGCAGGATTAAATTTAGTTTATAAATCAAACAATACTTTAAAACAGCTGTTAGGTAACCCAAAGGATAAAATAATGGAATTGGAAAAGAGTGGTATTTATGAAATTAGTTGTAATGATTGTAATATGAAATATGTTGGGCAGATTAAGAGGTCTGTAAAAGTTCGTTATAAAGAGCATGTAGCTCATTTAAAATATGGGCGTACGGAGAAATCTAGTGTTGCTGAACATGTTTTAGATTATAATCATTCAATAAGTTTAGATAGTGTAAAATTGTTAAAAAATGTATCTAACAATAGAATGTTGGATGCATTTGAAAGTATAGAAATAGTTAAATGTAATTATAGTTTGAATAAAGACAAAGGACCTATACCTTATAGTCCGTTGTATAGTTTATCAGGAAAAAAACAATTGTAAAAATTTTTTTCGCGCCAGAATGGTTTGTTCCCGCGGACTAACTAGTTTGGCGCGATAAAAGATTAGTATATATGGATGACGAAGCACCCTAGTGTTAGTTTACCTTCAGTCTCTGAAGAAGATAACTTGGTTATCGAAACACGCGTAAGATAGTGTTAAGTGTTAGTGTTGGTGTAGTGGTAGTGTAAACAGTGTTCAGTGTCAAGTATCGCCAACGGTTCCAGAATTCCCAACTTAATTCTTTTTAATGCTAGATCCGCTGTCCTCGCTGTTTGTACTAGGCAGACATCGTCCGCATACATGGCTGTTAAATTAGCACTGCATAGTGGGAAATCCGCCGTAAACAGCGAGTACAGGATAGGTGAGATTACCTAGCCTTGCGGCACTCCTGCCTCCGTAGTATATGGTCCTATTTCGGCGTTACCAATTTTCATATGAAACCTTCTATTGGTTAAATAGGAGTTCAAATGTAATACTAAATAGCCCGGAATACCGAGCTGCGTTAACTTGAAAATTAAGCCAGGAAGCCAGACGGAGTCAAAAGCTTTCCTGATATCGAGAGAAACCAGGTTGGATGGGTGCTTATATCTAAAGCCTTCTCTAGCGTAGTTTATTACCCTGATCAATTGGGATGGACATCCGTGTTCCGCCCTGAATCCGAATTGCTCGTCCGGTATAATTTTCATGACAGAAGCCGTCTTTTCCAGCCTATTTAGAATTACTTTGTCAATAATTTTGGCCAAGTTATTTAGGAGTGAAATGGGTCTGTAATTCTCAATGCAGCTCCTGCCATGCGGTGTTTTGGGAACAGGAATCATGTTGGCTGTTTTTAGCGAGTCTGGATAATAGCCTGTTTCCAAAATATAATTAACAAATTTTACCAAGAGGGAAATTACCTTCGGTGGCAAATTCTTAATTAGAATATTATGTATGCCGGCCCTCCCCGGCGCAGTTTTGATTTTTAGTTTATTAATTATTTTATATATTTCTTTGCTGGAAGTAAATGCCTTACTTGGGAGTTTGTGTTCTACCCTCGTAAGTTTGTAAAATTCTTTTAGAATTTCAGTGTGTTCTGAATCGTTTTCTGCGTTATTTGTAAAATTAGACTGGAAATGCTCCCCGAAACTTCTTGCTATTTCTTTATGGTCTGTAATGATTGTACCGTTTTTGTCAATTCTGGTCACTCCCGTTCTGTTCTTTTTTGTCCTGCTCATTAATCCCCATAGGTTGTTGTCTCCCGGTTTAAAGTTTTCTAGGTATTTGTTCCAGTTATTATTGCGTAGAGTGTTCGTTTCTTTGTTTATAAGTCTTTGCAGTTCCAACATATAGTCCCTGTACCCAGTTTCCCTTGTCCTTTGCCAGTCCTTCCTTGCTTTATTCTTTTCTTTTATTTTGTTTATGATTTCTTTGGGCAAATTGTCTTTTTTGTTGTGTTGAATTATTTTTTCTGTGGTTAGGTTCCTGGCTTCAATGATTTGTTTTTGTAGATTTATTAATGTTGAGTTAAGCTCGTCTTTTGAGGTGAATTTGTCAATTAAATGTATATTATTGTTTAAGTGCCTCCTGAAAAGTGACCAGTCTGTGTTTTTGTAGTTAAAGTGAGTCCTTTGTACTATGTCTATTTTTCGGTTTATTTTAATTATCACTTGTATGGGATCGTGATCCGATGATAGTTCACTTAACGTTCTCATCCTTTGGATGTTGTCGACGTTTTTCCCAATGGCAATGTCCAGTGTTCTCGGAGTACCACCTGAAAAAGGATAGAAGGTTGGGTTCGGAGTACAAAAGACATTGCAATCGGTATCCTCGCAGAACTTACGTAGAACATTTCCACTCGAATTTGACCTAATGAAGTTCGCGTCCCAATCATTGTGTTTACAGTTAATGTCTCCCACTAAGAGAACCCTACTGTGTTGCTGGAACAATCTCGTGAGGTCGTTGTCTGTGATTTTTTCGGTGTGTTATAGGCACCAATTATAACGATTTTATCCTCAATCAAAACCGAGATGTTTTCAATTGCTGTGTTGTCACATTTAAGAATTTTAAAATTGATGTTTTTCTTAATGGCAAGTAAAATACCCCCCCCCCTAAAGCAATACGGTCTTGCCTGTGTATAAAATAAAGAGCGTTCCTAAGTTTAATATTGTCCTTAGGGTCAAGTAATGTTTCTGAAAGAAATAGAATATCTGGTTGGTAAGATTTTAGCAAATTCGTGATATCGTTTAATTTATTTTTGATACCCCTGATATTTGCGTAAATAATATTAAGATTGTCATAAATATGTGTACCTGCACCCCACATAGCTTTAGAAATTATACCTGTCGATATTCTGAACGAATCTATTATATATCATAAACTTATCGAGCTTCGTACTTGCCTTAAGTAGATCAGTGTATAGGTCCGTTACGGCTCTGGTCATTTCGTCCAGGTTAACTATTTCGTTTAGTTTACTGAACATTTGGTTTAGGTGCATCATTTTGTCCATCTCATCACCTTGATTGGGAGTCGTCTGATGTGTTGGGAGGGAAGTGCTGCTTGGATTGACTGTTATTGGCCTCTCGTGTGGTGTTCTGGCTCTGAGTGATGGGAATTGCTCCTGACTGTTGATTTTTAATTGGTGTTGGTTGATTATGTCCGTGACGCTGTTCCTTTTCTCGTCCCATGGGTTATGTTTTGGGATAGGTGCTGCCACGAATTTGCTGTTTGCGTTTTGTGTTCTACCTCTTTTTTCTTCAAGATATTCCTTGCGACGAATGTAGACCGGGCATGTGTCAGAATTGGCTGGATGACAACACTTTGCCGGTTCATTTGGGGTTTTCTTGCATTCGGAGGTTTTGTGAAGTCCGGCACACTTCATGCACTTGAGATCTCTTCCGCAATTAGATGTAGCATGTCCCCATTGCTGGCAAATGTGGCACTGGATAATGGATTTCTTAGTTCTCCTAAGTTCCCAAATGATCCTGGTGTTTTCAATTACTCTCACGTTTTTATTGAGATAATCCAGAGTTATGGACGGAGCCGTAATGATAAGGAAGAGAGGTCTGCCTTTAGTGTTCATCCGGAAGACGTCTTTGAGTGTAATCTGATATAATTTTTCCATGTCCTCTTTAATGTCGGCTGGCTCAATATCATTAGCAAGGCCTCTAAGGACGAAAGCGTGTGATTTATCGTCTTTTTTTGAGTACGTGTGGAAGGGTAGTTTTTCCTCGAATAGTTTATTCTGCAACTTCATATGATCTTCATCTTCATGAGTGAATACAACAACTGACTTGTTGTTGTACTTCCTCTCAAACTTGCCTTTTATGTCTTGTTTTAGTAATTCTACGATATTTTTATGTCCAGTGACGTGCCCGTCAATTACAATTGGAGGACAGGATTTTTTGCTTGGGATGTCCTTCTTGTTTTTATTGTTAGCTGGGGTTTTACTGGCATTGCTCGTTGTTGGCATTGGGTTGTCCGCAATTACCGTGT
Organism: Lochmaea crataegi; assembly: GCA_947563755.1. Taxonomy (NCBI): domain Eukaryota; kingdom Metazoa; phylum Arthropoda; class Insecta; order Coleoptera; family Chrysomelidae; genus Lochmaea; species Lochmaea crataegi. The sequence goes on from OX387436.1 coordinate 31,152,037, forward strand.
TATTGGTAGTCTTAGCCCTTGCCTTCCTCCTTTATCTTTTTCTCTCTTGTTTTTCCTCCTCTGGTTTTTGTTCTGCTTCCTCTACCTCTTCTTCGGACAGCGATTCATTAGTGTTTTCTAGTGGGATCATTGCTGTTTTGTGTGCGTGTCTATGAGTTGTGAATATGAGACAGTCTTTTTTGGTTTTACAAAAGAATCTGTCTCCATACCCTCGTATTCTGATTGTGTCTTGTCAACGGTGATTTCGTCCAAAGTCTCTTTGAAGTTCATCATTTTGCCGATTATTTTTTTGTTGGAGGTGGACAGCTTGTTATATTGCGAGACAAAAAGGTCTTCGTCTTCCACGGCCGTTTTGTTAATAAGTGACGACGGTCTGAATCTCGTCGACGTTACTTGAATCGGTTCGACTTCTCTTTGTTTCGCTTTCTCTTCGCTTTGGTCAACCTCATCACTCCAGCTCGGTTAGGTATTCGTATTATCTACAAGAGCTTTAGTTATGTGTTGAATATTTACAATGGTGGCGGGACCTTCTGGTGATGAAGTGTCCCGATTGGTTTCGTCCATCTCGGTTAGAGTGTTTTCTATACACTTTTCTATTGGTTTAGGAGAAGTGTATAGAATACTCTCTTCATGTGTAGAAGTGTCTGTGCTGGTAGTCGTAGTTCGTGTAGGGAATATTGAGCTATCTATGCAGTATTTTAGCGTTTCTGTACAGTTTTTTTTGTTTCCATACAGTTTTTATTCGTTTCTATACACTTTTGCAATTTTTCTGACTGCTTAATCGGGTCGTTTTTGGGCTTTTTATTGTAGTGCAGATTGTTAGGCGACGTGTCACTGGATGTGTTGGTGGTTTCAGAGCTGCCGTCGCTGTTCTGTTTACTTTTTGAAATGGGCCGCTGATGCGAAAAAATGACTGTAGTCCCTATAGGATTGGCGTTGTCCTCTGGCTTAAGCTCGTTTTTGTCCTGAACATTGACGTATGCAATTTGGTAGATGCTTTTCGCTTTTTCCTTTTCTTTCCTTCCGGCTTTCAGAGAGTTTTTCTTTTCTCTTATGCGATCTATTTGTTTTCGATAATTTTCAGAATCGAATTTTGAAAAAGTGTATGGAAAGCTTTCCATGCACTTTTTGTTTGTGTTTTCGGCCGTAGATTCCCCGGAATTCGATGTTTGGGAATTGAAATTGTTAGTGGAAGTTGTAAAGCCTTGCCATTTAAGGTTTTTAAACCGTTCCCTGGTTTTAGTTGACACCACAGGGAATCTCGGTTTATTACCTTTTATCCTGCTTGTTTTGTTTTTCTTTTTTGATAAATCATAGACCTCCTCTTTGACTTAGTAGAGGTGTCTAAGATTTTCTGGATGGAAATGCGACGGTGATTGATTAATAATGTGTTGTATTTTTCTTTTGAGATTTAGCGTGTACTCGGTTGGTTCACTATTGCTAACATCCCCCGGGTCATCGGGGATTGAGATTGGATGTATAAAAGACATATATTCTGATAACGACCGTGTACAACGGCAGCCAATCGTAAACTGTTGAAGGGCAGAAAAGCTTTTGTTTATCTAGACGATGTACTTGTTGTACGAATTTCTCATTGAAATCCGTACAAAAGTCTTTCCGTCCGCCACCGGTATAAAACTTCGGTGCGACCGTCACATATGTGGGGGTAAATTCAGCAGTCGTACTAATACGATGTAAGAGAGAAGACGTATATCCACCGCTGCTTTTAAAGCAAAATTCAGTTTTATCCTCTATAAAATGGGGATTGTAACCCCTAGTTAAGTATAGTGCTATCTGTGATTGCAACATATTGTAAGTACCATAATTTATTCATTTCAAACGGAAAAGCTGCAAGTTTGATATCTGCTCGCCTCAAAGTTAGAATTTCTTTATATTGCAAGGTTGCCGCGCGTTCATTAAGGCCGGAGAACTTTTTATAGTTGATTTCAAGATTCCTAGTAATTTTAAGATTTATTTTCTCCACAGATTTATGTAATTTTCATCGGTTTATCCTGTCGCTATTTTCTGTCAATTGTTTAAGTATATTAGTGTGAAACTGTTGCGCGAATACTGTAATTTGAAAGCTAAGTGCGGTTTTAGCTTTAGATGTAAATATTGTAAATTATCTACAAACATTGTTGTGCTTAATTTCCTGACTTTTCCACCGACCTTTAATTATGTTCGTATTGGCGGTGTTCTCAATATTGAAACGTTTGTTTCGTCTATTAATATTCTTATCAATCTAGTAGTGTTTTTCATCCTACAAATGGGTTTTTCACTCATTAGATTTCCCTCTGTAAATAACCTCTTTTTTACGTACTATAGTAAATACTCTATTTTTTAACTATTGACTTTTATTTGTTTCCTTATTTCATGTATATATTTATTTCACGAATAGGTTATCCCTCTGCCTCGGGTAGGGGTAATAAGCTCCTGCAGCGCAATGCAGGTGGTCCTTCGTTATTTCTCGAAGCTGCTAAGAGCTATTATGTGATGAGTAATTTTTACATTGTTCAATTTCCTCTTCTGCTCATACACTTGTACCATCTAAGACAATTGAAGAAGGGCTACAGAATTTAGAAGTACTAAAAGCATTATCAAGCTTTTTCGCGTTAGAAACCGAATATCTCGGTGTTGTGCTAAGCGAAGGAACAATGCGTCCTAGTCCGAGAAAAGTTACGGCTTTGACAAAAACAACTGCTCCTTCAGACATAAAAGGTATTCGCCAATTCATGGGTCTCACGGGTTATTTTCGTCGATTTATTGAAGGCTTTTCACAATTAACTGCACCCATAACCGCATTGTTACGTAAAAATAACGAGTTTAAGTGGTCTCCAGAGTGCGAGAGGGTGAGAAAAACAATTATAAATAAGGGTAACTAAATCACCCGTATTGAGTATGTATAATCCAGACTTACTTTGTGAACTACATACTGACGCAAGTTCTATAGGAATGGGAGCTGTGCTTCTTCAAAAGGAGAATGGTGTCGCTCGACCTGTCGCTTATTACAGCCGTCGGACCACGGAGTGCGAATCGCGATATCATTCCTATGATTTAGATACCCTTTCTTTAGTGGAAGTAGTTGAGCATTTCCGTGTGTATTTGTACGGAGTTCATTTTACAGTATATATACTGACTGTAATTCAGTGCGCGCTACTGCGTTAAAGAAAAATCTACATCCCCGAGTTGCATGCTGGTGGGTTAAACTACAAGCCTATGATTTCACAATTGAATATCGGCCGGGAACTAAAATGAGAAATGTGGATTATTTAGGCCGGAATGCCCTTGACAATAAAAGTGCTTTAAACAAAACAACAAAAACTTTGAACATAAACAAAATAGGCGACGTACAAACATTAAAATAATTCCAAAAGAACGACCCATTTTGTCGAGAGATATTTAAACAACCTAATAGTAATCCAGATTTAATGATAATAAACAATGTCATCGTAACCAAAACAAAACCGGCAAAGTGTTTCGTGCCTATCGCAGCGCGTCTTATAACGATGCGATTATACCATGATAAATCATCGCACATTGGCTGGGATAAGTGTATTTCTAAAATGCGCGAAGATTTATTTTGGCCAAAAATGGGACAATGCTTGAAGAAGTATATCAGAAATTGTCGGGCTTGTGTTATAGGAAAATCACATACAGGACGTCGAACAGGACTATGGCAAAATGGTGAAAAACCAGGCGACATATTGCATACGTGGCACATCGATCATGCTGGACCTTTAGTGAAATCAAATGGTTGCACCCAAATTCTAGTTATAATTGATGCATTCTCAAAATTTTGTCGATTGCATCCAATACCAAAAAAGACTTCTGAACATACAATAAGTGCATTGTTGCCAGTTTTTGAAGAATTAGGTGCACCAAAACGTATTATAGCTGCATTTACTTCGGTAGTGTTTCAAAACTTCTTATCAGAACATGACGTGCAGTTACATCACATAGCAACAGGAGTACCACGCGGCAATGGTCAAGTTGAGCGTGTCATGCGTACTCTTTTCAATTTATTAAGAACAACTCTAACAGTCGAAAAAGAAAAATCGTGGACGATAGTGTTACCCATGATAGAGGACAATTTAAATACAACGAGTCACTCTACGACTGACTACGCACCGATAACACTACAATTTGGTACAAATCCTAGGTTAGCAGCTACTCAAAAGTTTTTAGGGGATACATTGCCAACCGATAACTACATTAACCCTGAAAATGCTGTCGTGGAAGCAAGAAGGAAAATTAAAAATATTGCAAGTAGACGAGCTCAGCAATTCAACGCAACTCGCAAGCCTGCCACTTTGTTTAGTATAGGAGACCTTGTCGCGGGCGAAGATTCTCAGCTAGCTGGTGGAGGAAAACTGAAAGCAAAATACAAGGGACCATACACCGTCCGAAATGTACTCCCTAATGAGAGGTATGTGCTGCAAAATCAAAGGCGTCGTACTACTGTGGCTGCACATGAGCAGTTAAGACGCTGGCCTACTACTGAATAGAAATAAAAAGTAAGTGATATCATTAATCACCTAATTTCTCATTTGTCAATTTCAAGTTGTTGTACCTAAAAAAAAGGTGGCAATACCACTTTATCTTAAGGACAACATTATCACGTGTCATATAACATCATGACAAAAATAATTAAGTTTGAACAGTTAAGTGTTGAAAAATGTAAAATCAAAACATTCATTCAGAGATTTCAGTATAAAATTGTTTATGTAATCTATATCGCTACAAGTGTATATTTCAAGTTTGATGAACAATCCGGACCGACCGGTAGAATAACCAAACAAATATGTCTCAGATAAGTGAAGTTAAATTTGAAAACAATTGTAGTAAAAGATTCAGCAGTGGCGTTCCCACTAGAGATCATTCTCATGTGAAATATGTGGCGTTCCCACTATAATATGTCAGAAGAAAGTCAGTGGCGTTCCCACTATAATATGACAGAAGAAAGTCAGTGGCGTTCCCACTATAATATGTCAAAAGAAAGTCAGTGGCCATCCCACTTTTACTTATAATGTTATTATAATCTCAACGTAGTAGTATCATTGAAGAGTGATCTAACGCACCCACTTTGACGGTACCACTGTATACAATAAAAAAACTGAAGAAGTCCAGAGTCATGCTCTGATGAAATTATTTAACGAAAAATTAACAATAAACAATTATACATAACAAAATTCTGTTTCGGTACTCTATAGTTTCAGATCCATATACGGAGCGAGGTCGCACCAGTAACAGGATGGCCGTGTTAGCGGTATTCAAAAAGTACCCGTCAGCAATTGTCACGATACCACTCTTACGTCAGCAAAGCAAACGCGAGCGGGCGGTGCAAAGCGAGCGCGGAAGGGACAGCGCGAGTTAGATTTTTTAAGTAAAAAATATACTTTTTAAAAATTTTATTTAAATTTAGATAAAGACAAGTATTTGGTACAAAGATAAAATGTAGACTGAATAAAAATTATACAATTATAAAACAATAGAAAATAGAAAAATGCTGAATATAATGAAAGATAAGGTTCGTGTTAACAGGATGTTATACACGTGTTGAAATGTTTGTGCTGATTTTGACAAATGTAATATAATAAAAATAATCTAGTAAGTTTCCGTGAGAAATGTCTAATAAGCAGTTATATAGTTATGTGTCCATGACTCCTCCTCTCTTGGTTGAAGGTACGTCCTCGTGGCTTCGGTTTCAACAGGGATTGGGGTAGTTCACCTTGGACTTCTTCTGGATTTTTGGTTTCGATTTTTCTAAAATATTTTTTATAAACATAAATGATTAGTAAAATTATCAAAATTAAAATTATTATCGCCGATATTCCTAAACGGCTCTGATGGAGCTCAATCGGCAATAAATTTGGTTCTTGGAACTGTGGTAGCAATTTGGTTGGATCGTCCATATGTAAATTGTTGATATTGATTTCATGTTTTTGAAATGAGTAAATGCAATCGTTGTTTCCTAATATGACGTTGCATTTTGAAATTTTTAATGATTTGAATGTTTGTTTGCAGTCTTCGTTAACATCTGTTGTTTTTCTTGAACAAATAATTGTATTTCCATTAGTCAGTTGAGTGAAAAGTGAAAAATCGTTTTTCACATGAGCGTAGTTGCAGAGCGAAAGGTTGTCTAAATTACAGTTGTCTTCATGGGGTTCTTTTTCACAATACAAAAATGAAAAAGTTTTCTTGCATTCTTCATTAGTCCATTTTGTTGATCCTTTTGAATTTAATATAAATGTGTATGGGGATAAAAGGATATTATTATCTTTACTGGGAATTGGATTAATTTTGGAAAGATGGAGTAATTCATCGGCCAATATAGGTACTTTAAGAGTAATATATAAAGTTTTTGGAGTGAACATTAAATTTACTTTAATTATTTCTAATAAGGTTGGAATATCTGAAGCAATTTCATTATGAGAATGAGGGATAAGTAAGGGATAAGTAAGCCGTTGTTCTCGATTTTCAACCGTGTGGCTACTACAGCCTTCTAAACTCAAAAAAATGTAATTTTAAGTTGGCTTTAGATCCTTTACTATACATAACAGACATCAAGTATGATATATCGTTGAAATCAGCTCGTCGAGAGGATTAAAAAAATGTAAACATTTACAGGTTGTCCCATTTGAATGAAATAAATTACAACCTGTATCACGTGACTTTGCCATGCCACTGGTTTTTTTATAACCAATCACCCTCACAACGATATAATTATTTATTATTTCATACATTCATCCTATCATCCTATCTTGCCACAATACTTTTCCGTCGTTATTGAAATAATTTTTGAAATGTTCTCGTATCTCTTTAGCTTCTCTTCCATAATTCCTATTATGATTTAATTGTAATCGTAAAAATGATTCTCCAGAATTTCGCCAATCCCCTTGGATTATAGTTCCATTTTCAGTATCTTCAATGTCCAAACTATGAGGTGGAGTGTACGTTTGTCTTGCATTTCTACGTAAAAAATTATGCAAAACGCAAGCTGCTAAAACGATATCTTCCACAATGGCAGGTTTAGTATTTATTGCTGTATGGAAAATTCTAAATCTTGCAGCTAATATTCCAAATGAATTTTCTATTATTCTCCTCGCACGGCTCAGACGATAATTAAAAATACGTTCTGCCCTACTCAAATTGTTTGTAGAAAACGGTTTCATTATGTTCTTTGACAGGGCAAACGCATCATCTGCCACAAAGACATACGGAATCGGAGTTTCATCCCTGCATCCAAGTAATGGCTGGTTCGTTGGAAAATTAAGTGCTCCTGATTGTAATTTTCTGTTAAATGTGGTGTTTTCCATAACACCACCATCTGATACCCTTCCGTTTGTTCCTACATGTACCATAATAAATTCATAATTAGCATTGGCTATTGCCAGCATAACAATACTATGACACCCTTTATAATTAAAGTAATAACTCCCAGAACCAGGTGGCGGAACAATTTGTCTGTGTTTTCCGTCTAATGCTCCACAACAATTGGGAAAGTTCCAGGATTGTTGAAAATCTCTTGCAATTGTAATCCAGTCTTGTTGACATTTAGGGAACTGAAACAAATTTAACTTTTAGGATGTTGTCCAAGAAACACAAACACCAGCTATTAAAAAACGAAAAATAGAATCAAAGAAACAAAATTCAATTTTACAGAAGGCTTATGAAGTTATAAACCAACCTGATGACGAGTATATCGCCTTTGGAAACAACATTGCTCATCAGTTAAGATCTATGGCTAAAAACCAGCAAACCTTGGCAAAAAAAATAATAAACGAAACATTGTTTTTTGGAGAACTGGGCCAACTTAATATAGAAGCAACCACACAATTGGGCAATTTTATTCAAAATTCGAAGGGATTTTATTTGGAGGCAGTTCACGTAATAATTATTGTACAAGACCATCCTCTTCAAATACACCTACGCTAAGCGAAGACGATATCCACTTATGGCCTTTATAAATATTTTTTTTTGGGTTTGCTGTAAACGTTAATCTTAATTCTACATCCTAGTTCATTTTCTTATTTTTTGTTATAAATAGGTACAACTAATAAAGTATTTTTGAATTTAACCTTTAAACATTTATTTTTCAGTGACTGGTAAATTGCTCGACATGTTTCCGGAATAATTGTTCTTAACGACTGTGGTGATATTGCACAACTAAATTTCAAATCTTCATAAGATCTTCCTGTTGCAAGAAAACGTAACGTAGCTGTTAATCTTTCCTCGGTAGTAATCGCTTCTCTCATTACAGTATTTTGTTTTTTAATTAGTGGCTCGATCGATTCTAGAATAAATCTAAATTGATCATCATCCATACATAGATAATTTTTTAAATGGGACTTTTCGGGAACTCTTTCGGCTAACAAATTAAAATGCAAAAATTGACTCCTTTTCTTGTACCACTCTTTTGACCACAACCGTCTACAATTATAATGGCCGCACATTTTCTTTTTATAAGAGACAACATGTTTTCACGTTTGCACGTCTAGACACTCAACTTACTAATGATAATGTTTTCTGTTTGAATCCAAAAATGTGTACAAATTGTTACCCTACACTATCATACATATCAGCACAAACATTTCACTCAATCTTGTCAGCACATACTTATTGTTACGTTTAAAAATCTTAATTTGTATTTCAAACAAGTGTGTCAAGTAGTCATCCCTACACATTCAAACTTCGTTTGCAAACATTATGTTACACATACATGTTTTATGGCAAAATGAACTGTGTAAGGAACCAACTTGTATGTCAAACTTAACTGCACAAACAACTTGAACTAATTTGTTGCTACGTTTAGGGGGCCCTTAAGTCGATATTTATTTGATAAATTTTTGATAATGTTATTGTAGTGTCATCGAGTCTTCTAGCTAAATGAACTTGGTTTAAAACTAATTTACTATAAGAATTTTCTATTTCTTCTATACTTATACTAAAATAAATCTTATGAAAATTGACTTTATATTTTGCCAATCCTAAATTATCTAAGATGTAACCTGGGGGTTCAATTGTTTTGACGTGAAGTGCCTGGTTGGCTATCGTCATGGTTAACCTGGAAAGATTTAGTATTTTTAATCATATGTTTACTGACTTTTTTAGATTTTTGAGAAATTAATTTATGATCTAATAATATTTTCTTATATTTTGGTTTTATTTTATTTCGTGGTTCCATATCTAAATAAACAACGTCTGTTTTTGGAATATTATCTTTTCTTTCAAGATTAATTTTATTTAATTGTTCCGTTCTTTTCATTAATTGTTTTTGATAGAGATCGTTAAAAAATGGAATAATTTCTGTTTTTCGATATTCATTGTAATCTTGGTAAATTTGTTTATTAGGATCAATTTCGTGAAAGTTTAAGTTTTCGTATGGTCCATAAAGAAGTGAAAAGAGGGTAAAGTTTGTTATTGAATGTATTGATTGGTTATAGATAAGATTAGCGGTTGTGTCTAAATCAGTAATATTTTCTTTTGATTTTTGTCCTAAAATTCCTAATTTTTCGATTAAGGTGGAATGAGCTCTTTCTATTGTGATTGAGGGGTTGTATAATGGATTTTTATTTGAAAAAGTGACATATATTCTTTGAAAGTTTCACTTGTAAATTCTTTTGCATTATCGCAAGTTATTTGCGAAGGGTAGTTGTGGTGAGAGAAATAATGACGTAATTTATTAAGAATAGTGATAGAATTTGGATCGCTAATTTCGTAGGCTTGGAGGTATCTAGAAAATAAATCGAGTATAGTTAAATATTGTTCATTTTCTACAGAAAATACGTCGATATGAAGGTTTTCAAAAGGTTTTTTGGAAATAAGTGGTCCAGAAAATGGAATTTTACGAGGGTTTCTATCATATTTTGAAGTGAGACATAGTTCGCAATGATTAATGTGATTTGTTACTAATTCTTGAATTTTTGGAAAGTAATATAGAGATTGTAAGTGTTTAACAGTTTCTGTAATACCATTATGGGTTTCTGAATGATAGTCTGAAATAATACGAATTTGTTCGTCTTTACAGATTATATCTTTTAAGAAAATATTTGTTTTAATAATTTTTACATTTGGTTCTAAAATTTTAGAACATTCTCTCGAAGCGATATTAAGTAATAAATCGTCGGGACAATATATATAATATGTTCTCGTTGGGTTAATTATTTCTAAAAACATGTTACTTATTACATTATGGTCTGAACCTTTACGGAGAATTAAAGTATATCGATTTTTACTAAAGGGTTTTGAATAATCTATATCGTTTTTGTCTCCATATTTTAGAATTGTTTGAAAATGGGAAGAGTTTAGGGATTTTTCTGAAATTGGAAAGCCAAAAATTGGACTTGTGCAGAATGTTTAGTTTCGACTGAAGCGATACTTTTCATATCATCGGGTATTGTACTCAGAATTTCGTTAGCATCACTGAGTGCTAATTTTGGGTCGGGATTTGCTCTAGCTAAGATTGAAATAGAATCAATATCATCAGAGTTTTGTTCCAAATTTTTAGTCTTTATACTTTGTTTTCGGGGAGTAATAGTTATATCACTAATTATATTAATTTTTTGTTTTGATTTAGCGGGTTTTTTATCAATTGCATTGATTTCAATTCTGGATAATGCGTCGGCAACATAATTTTCTTTTCCTTTTTTATATCTAATTTCGAAATCAAACTCTTCGAGTTTTAATTTCTATCTTATTAAACGGGTTCTTTAAGAGAGTGTAGCCAGACGACTGGCCTGTGATCAGTTTCAATGATAAATTTCTTACAATATAAATATGGTCGGAAATGTTTCCAGCTATCGATTATAGCTAATAACTCTTTCTATAGTGCCATAATTTCTTTCGGCTTAATTTAGAGTTCTAGAATAAACAGCCATGGGATGGTAAGGGGAAATTTTGGATTGATTTTATTTGATCTGGATTCGGTTTGATACCGTTAGGGGTTATTACGTGACCTAAGAAGGCGACTTCTTTTCTGAGAAATTCAGATTTGTCTAATTGTACTTTTAAATTATATTTTTCTGATTCATTGAATATTTGTTTAATATGGATAATATGATCTTGAAGGAATTTTTGAGAAAATGACTGTCGTTCATGTATACAAAACATGATTTATAAAGAAAAGGACGAAGAATTGTGTCCATGGCACGTTGAAAAGTTGCTGGGGCATTTTTCAAACCAAATGGCATACGTGTATATTCGTATTGGCCATTGTCTACTGTAAATGCAGTTTTTTCTGCAGAATTGGGGTCTATTCCGATTTGGTGGAAACCTTGTGCCAAATCTAATGTGGAAAAATAAGTGCTTCGACCAAGATTGTCGAGAATTTCATCGATACGAGGAAGGGGGTATTTATCTTCAATGGTTTTTTCATTGAGTTGTCTATAGTCTATAACTAAACGAAATTTCTTATTTCCGCTAGCGTCCATTCGCTTAGGGACAAGAAAAGTAGGAAAGCTGTATGGAGATATACTGGGCTTTATTATTTTTTTATTCAAGAGTTTTTGAATTTGCTCTTGGATTTCTTGTTTTAAATGATAGGGATATCCATACGATTTTTGATAAATCGGTATATCATCAACTATTCTAATATTATGCTTAACTGCATGAGTAAATGTTAAGTCTGAGTTTTCATTATAAAATATATTCTTAAACTTTTTACAAAGAGAAAATATTGCATCTATTTCTTCGGGATTCAGATGATCTGTTCGAAGAAGTTTGGTGATGTCAATATTGTTATAATACGACTTGGGGCTCCTTTCGTGAAATTTTAAAAGGGGTTGAACTTGAAGAGATTCATGAAAATTTATAGAAATATTATTTAATGAAATTTCTTGTTCTATTGGTATTTTACAATAACCGTTTTGTGCTACAGCTATACATTCGGGTATAATTATATCGTTTAATTTTATTTCTGGGAGAACTATTGGTCCATTATCGATATATACTGGGATATTTAAGGTTCTTTTATCTAAAGGTTCGGAACAAGGGGTAAATAAACGAGGGTTAATTTCAAAATGAAAAGGTATTTTAATAGAATTAATTTGTAAAATATGATTTTCATAGTCAATGGGAGCTTTCAGTTTATCAAAGTCTTGACTACCTATTATTGCATCGAATCTATCGTGCCAAGGTATTATAAACATATCAAATGTGTATTTATTACCAAATTCTTTTAAAAGAGGGTATTTACAGTTGAAATTACCATTATAAGTAGTTTTAATAGCTTTAACGGAAAATTTTGACTTATAAATAGAATGAGAAAATAATCTATAAGCCGGTTCTGGATTTATAATAGAATTACTTGCGCCGGGATCAATTAATATTTTTAAATCTAAATTTGAGAGATATATAAATGGAAGTTTTGGGTATGAATTTATATTATTTATATCAATTCCGAGGCTCTTAATCAAAAATTTTGAGTTTCGTCAGAATTTTCGTTTTGAGGGTCGTCGTATTGTAAATCATTAGGATTATGATCTACGTCTTCGACATTGAATAATTCTTCAACAGCTACTTTAGGGGGTCCCGTTTGTTTAAAAAAAATTTGTGGGGGTCTATAAGTATTTGCGGTAGAAGTACTCATTGGGGTTGGCCTGTAATTGCTCGTGGAAGGTTGTGGATGACGATTGAAATTTTGATTGTTAGGGGATTGGATTTGTCTATTAATTGATTGATTATTCGGTCTTTGGTAGTTATTTTGATATTGGGGTCTTTGATATTTATTAATTTGTTCATTAATGGAATGCTGGGGTACTTGAGGTACTTTCTTTGAAATTTTTGGGATCTGAGGAAATTTGCAAAGTCAATTTGAGATCTTTCATTGTCTAAACGTTTACATTCGTACAATGCCTGCTCGAGGGAAATTATTGAAATATGAAGTAAATGGTCTCTGTAAGGGTTTAAAAGACCTGCCTTAAATACCATAAGGGCTTGATCGGTATACATTATTTCTTTAGAGATTCTAACTTTTTCATTATCGGAATTTATAGCTAAATGTTCTTTGAGAACTTGTAATTTACGAGTGACCTCGACATGAAATTCTGAAAATGTTTGGGGGTGTGATTGAATTGAAGTATTCAGATCATGAGATAATATTTCTTCGGACCTAGGGTCACCAAAACGAGTTGTGAGGGCTGTTTTTAAATTAAGCCAATCATCAAAAGATCTATTTATTATTACGTCTCTAGCTGGACCTAATAATTTAGATTTTACTTGCTCTAACAGAAGAGAGTTAAGTAAATCATTATTTTCGGTTTTTAGTAAGGTTAAATATTTTTCTGATTGTCTAATAAAATAGGCCAAATCTTTTGAACCACCGTTATAGGTTGGGACAAGATTGTTTGCCATAGATAATTCAATTGGAGTAATTTGAGTAGACATTTTGGTAGCAGTATTCAAATTACGTTCTGTATTAGATAATGGAGATCTAGATCGATCACGACTGTTTGACATATATATGTTTATCAATAAAGTCGATATTTAAATATTTAGAGTATTAGAATTTGATAATATAATTATTTATTGATTTAAATCAAGAAAATTTTGATTTATATTAAAATTAATTCAATAATTGTAAATCGAATGTGATTGAGAAAATTTTTTTTATATCAGTTATAAAATATTAGCCAATAAATCGAAATAATTATAATTAGTAATTTATATATATATATATATATATATATATATATAGGAAATAGTTCGTTGCCGATACTAGTTAGGTCAAACTTTTATTGTGGGGGATGCGGCAATGTGAAAAAGTGAACTCTTTTTAGTTTGTTCTGAGCTTTCGGTAATTTATTAAAACCATTGTCAAAGAACTACAAAAGATAGGTACATTTATAGATATTTCAAAATAAAAATAAATTAGTTTAAAAGTAAAAAACATTAATTACTTACAACTAAGTGAGGTTATTCACAATATCTATAAATATGTATAAAATGGAGAAAAAACATGTTATATAATTTTCTTTTTCAAAGAAATTAAATAAAAAATAAAACTTTTAAAAGAAGTAACTAATATAAAACTTGCGAATAAAAATGTTCTCTCACTTAATTGTGTTTATAGTAAGTTGAAAGAAATTGATCCTCTTACTGATCTTTCTAATGTAATATATAGATTGACTTGCTCTACATGTAAATATGTATATGTAGGTGAAACATCACAAAAAATAACTAAACGTATAGCTCTACATAAGAGCGATGCAAGATTATATCCAGAAAGATCAGCATTAGCTGAACATGTTTACTCTACAAATCATACAATAGATTATAAAAACTTTGAAATTTTACATAAAGAAAACAACTACTCTAAAAGGATTTTCCTGGAAATGGCATTCATATCTCAAGCAGATAATTGCTTAAATAAAAGAACAGATATACAAAAACTTAGTGCAATTTATAGCTATTTATTATCTTTTGACAAACAAACAAAAAATTCAAATATTGAAAATGAGAATTCTCTTACTTTTAATTAACTTACCAACTATTATTTTACTTGCTAATAAACTAAACATACTTAAAGACATTTCTATGACTACTAAAAATTAACATCGATGTCGTAATGTCAATTTTGAAAGTTTTATTTTTTATTTAATTTCTTTGAAAAAGAAAATTATATAACATGTTTTTTCTCCATTTTATACATATTTATAGATATTGTGAATAACCTCACTTAGTTGTAAGTAATTAATGTTTTTTACTTTTAAACTAATTTATTTTTATTTTGAAATATCTATAAATGTACCTATCTTTTGTAGTTCTTTGACAATGGTTTTAATAAATTACCGAAAGCTCAGAACAAACTAAAAAGAGTTCCTTTTTCATCCCCCACAATGAAAGTTTGACATATATATATATATATATATATATATATATATATATATCGTCGCTGTCAAATCAAACCGGCATATCTGCAAAAATTGAGTTTTTGAGTTGTTGGTGTCAAAAAATGTCTTTTTTTCCTGTCTATTTTTATGTCGAACCGGCATATTGTATAGTTGAATAAAAATCCGTCAGATGGCGTTGGGCCGGTATGCATTTACGTGGAAATAGCCATTTTGTTTATCAGAAGACATCTATTGCGCAATACGCCAGTCGCTTCAAAACCTTCAAGGAGGAAAGACGTCCATCATGTAAGTAAAACTGAATTATCTCACAATAGTACATTTTTATTATTACCCAGATATGACTTATTGGCAGATAATCCGGTTTGCACTCAACATTAATGCGTTTCTAACAGGCTCAACTAAAACAAACCGGCATATTTGCCAAAACCTTGGTTTCCGGGTAAATTTTCACCCGGCGAATAAAGCAAAATGTTAATTAAAATCGAAATATGTTTCAATGATTCAGTTTGAATTGTATCAAAACAAAGTTTCATGTGATGTTTTTGAAGATATGCCTGTTTATGTTATCCTTACGTATCGTTATGCAAGATATTTTACGGCTTACAAGGCTCAGAATTGACCCTTGTACGTAAATACTTAAACTAATTACCACAGAGCTTCAATATTTTTCCTCAGATTACTTATTGTTGTTTGTTCAAGGAAAAAACGTACAGCTTCGATATTAAAACTTGCGGCAAAAAATGAAAGGCGGTGGCAAGTGATTGCGCCAGATGCTTTGCCTCCGACACGAGTCAATTTAGAACGCAGTACTGAAGATGTTCCTGAAACTAGCAAGACTGATATACAATTAGAGACTGAAAACCACGTATCCCCTCCTGCTGGTAAGATTAGGTTTTGTCATTTGATTTAAATAAATCAATATTGTTGGTCACTTGCATAAGCATTGGTGTAGTCAATACTAGCATATCGGAAGATATCACTCACTCATAGATCATAATTTTCAAACTTTTCCCCATAATATAATAATAATATTATCTATAATATATTTTTTAGGATGTGAAGTTACTGCATCAACGAACGCTGACCTGACTACTATAGTTCCATTAGAAGTTCCTATAGGGCTAATGGATGTAAAAGATTGTTATAAGCTGCCTGATCCGTTGCTTCCAACATTATTTATGGATACAGAGAGCACTACTAAAAATGTTCCTAGCAAGACTGATTTGACTGAACTACACCCACTCTCTAATGAATGTGACCTTATACAAAAAAATACTGAAAACCACAATTCCCCTTCGACTGGTAAGTTCGGGCTTTTGCCATTTTGATATCTATAAATCAATACTGTTCGTCGTTTGCATGACCATTGGTGGCTTATAGATAAATATATATATTTTTTTTAATTTTAGAATGTGAAGTTACTGCACCAACGATCACTCACATGACTGTAGTAGATCCGGTAGAAGTTTCAACAGAACAAATGGCACGGGAAGCTCAGAAGTCTGGTTTGGCCGACGATATTGTTACGGGTCAATTATTGGGGACTGAAAGCTACAGTGTCAACAACAATATTAACACGGACTCTACTGATGAGGAAGACCAAGACCCATTTCATAATTCTGATGACGATGAAGTCGACCCCGATTATAATATATCAAGTTCTGGCTCTGAAAGTGACAGTGAATTTACCGATGAAATAGTGACTGGAATTGAAATGGAAAATGTAAACGAACCGATTACAAGAAAAAGGAAAAGAGGTAAATTTAATAAAAGAACTTTAGCAAAGAAGATGCGAAACTGCGGTGAGGAATACGAGTCTAAAACCCGAGGAAGAGTGAAAAAACGAAGCATGAAGCCTCCTTGCCACAACTGTAAACTCAAGTGCTCTGAAAAAATTGATGAGAACTATCGGCAAGAGAGTTTCGCAATGTTTTGGGGAATGGGAGACTTGCAAAGGCAAAGAGAATTCATAAAAGATAGCACACAGGAAGTTGTTCCCAAGTCTCAGAGGATTACGTTGAATCGTAAAAGGGAAAGGGGCTCTAATCAATCATATTCGATAACGAAAGATGGAGAAAAAATACGGGTATGCAAACAATTTTTTAAAAACACTTTTGACCTATCGGACAGAGCTATTCGTACAACCTTTGAAAAAACAGACAAAAGCACAGGTGTGCTAAGCTTGGAAAGGAGAGGCAAGCATGGAAAGGGTAACAAGTTGGATAAAGAACTCGTGAAGAGCGCAAAGGATCACATAGAAAAAGTTCCCAGAATTCCTAGTCATTACTGCAGATCGCAAAGTTCTCGGGAGTATATCGATGGTGGAAAATCTATCGCCGAACTTCACAGAGATTATCTAAAAGAAAGAAAGGAGTCAAACCTTGCAGGAATCAGCTACTGCAAGTACAGAGCTATTTTCAAGTCATACAACCTTTCGTTTTTCACACCGAAGAAAGATCAGTGTGATGTTTGTCTCATATACCAAAACACGAAACAAAATACAACAGAATATGAGAATCATATTCTAGAAAAGGACTTGTCCAGACTGGAAAAGGAGAATGACAAGAAAACCACAGATTCAACCATCGTAGCAGTATACGACCTTCAGGCAGTGCTGTCCTGTCCGCAGGGGGAGGCGTCTTCCTACTACTACATTTCAAAGCTAGCCGTTTACAATTTAACAATTGCTGAACTGAAGGGTGACAAAACGGTAAACTGTTACACTTGGGATGAGACACAAGGAAGAAGAGGCGTGATTGAGATTGGGAGCTGTGTGCTGAAATATCTGCAACATTTAAATGACAAAGCTGACTGTCCAATAGATGTTGTGTTTTACAGCGATAATTGTTGTGGACAACAAAAAAATAACTTTATGATGGCAATGTACAAATATGCTGTTACAACATTAAAAAACATAAAATCTATCACACACAAATTTTTAGTAAAGGGCCACACCCAAAACGAGGGGGATTCGGCTCACTCAACCATTGAAAGAGAAGTTAAAAGAGCACTCCGAAGTGGACCAATATACTTACCTTCCCAATACGCCATGGCCATGAAAACGGCAAAGAAAAGTGGCAAGCCTTACCAGGTTCATGAGTTGAGTCATGAGGACTTTTTTGACATAAAAGCTCTTAAGGACTCCCAAGTAATTTTACCCATCTTGGACATTCGAATGTTTAAAGTAATTAAAGACGACGGCAACTTTTACTTCAAAACATCCTACGGATCACATGCCTGGGAGGAGGCGAAGACAAGGAATAAACGGGGCAGTGGGGGCGTGAATCCTGTTCTGATGCAAGCTTATTCCAAGAGACTTACCATCGATGAGAAAAAGAAAAAGGGTATCCTAAAGTTAGTTACTGTCGGGATAATACCGCCAATTTATTCAGATTTCTATAAAAATTTGTGAAACTTTGAAGTTACCAGAGGCAATATTGTGTTAATTGTTGTTTAAAAAAAAATGTGAAGCAATAAATTATTTTTTCATTGACAAAATTATCTTTTTTTTTTTCTACCTGAAACAGGTTCCAAAAGAAGAAGCCACTGTGGCACAAAAGCAAATATTACACTTATTTTAAAGTCATACTGGCATATCTGCATATATCTCAAAATTTAAGCAATTTTCGATTTATTTCCAACTACTACGTCAATAAGCAGTATTCGTCTAAATTTTATTCGTGCATAAGGTGGCATTGAGGTGAACCAAACGGACGTTAAGTGGAAAATATCACATGCGAAAACTTTAAAGTGCTCTGGTGAAAAATATGCATTTTGCAGATATGCCGGTTTGATTTCACAGCGACGATATATATATATATATATATATATATATATATATATATATATATATATATATATATATATATATATATATATATATATATATATATATATATATATAGGAAATAGTTCGTTGCCGATACTAGTTAGGTCCAACTATTATTGTGGGGGATGCGGCAATGTGAATAAGTGAACTCTTTTTAGTTTGTTCTTTGATAATGGTGATAATAAATTACCGAAAGCTCAGAACAAACTAAAAAGAGTTCACTTATTCACATTGCCGCATCCCCCACAATAATAGTTAGACATATATATATATATATATTTATCTTTACGCCTTTGTGCGTCCGTACATTGTCCTTTTACATTTAATCGTGCGTCCGATGGTAGTTGTGCGATATACGGACGCACAATTATTTTTCAATTTTGAGAATTAAGTGTCTATATTTCTGAATATTTCTTCGGTGGTCGTTTCTTAGGAAACTTTTATAAACTTACATAATTTACTAGGACTCTGGGCCCATAGCAGCATAATGACATAATTTTGTTTTCTTGTTAATTGACGCAGTTTCATTCATATGTCGCTAGGAAGACAAAACACTGCAAATTTCACGATCCATAAAAGATAAAAACGTAAACGTAAGCCAACTAATAACAATACAATTAAATAGTAAGTAATGTCAAATATATAAAAAAAATTTAGGTAGAAAAAAATTTCCTTCTGATCTTTGATTTCATCACTAAGCGCTTACCCAATAATGACGTCATTGAATTAAAGATATTTATGGTTGTTGTATGGCACGTCTCATTTTTCATCGACCCGCAAAGTCTCATTTTATTATTTCGGAGATACCGGATGCACGAACTTCGTGACCAGTGATTTTAAGGAAGCAATCGTTCAAATTTTTCAAATAGTTATTTTTGTATAATTTAAAATTTTTAAATTGTACAGGTTATATCTTTAAACGTTTGACAGTAACTGAAAACGATGTAAACGCTATGGTCAGTACTTTACAGCCCCTCTCACTTCTTATGGCTCCTCAAAGTTTCAAAAAAGTAGCTTTTACCGAAGATATAAACGGACTATCTTTCTTGGACCACCCTGTAATAGACATGTTTTGTTGACGCCGCAACTTATAATATTAACAAACATTCATTTTCCCTTGGACTAGTTATTTTCCTCACGCTTTACGCATATGTTAGAAACAACATTTTTCCTATGAGCGGACGGATACAAACTAACAAGTTTATTAGTTACCTTCTGGTTATTAATGTAATCAATAATAGTTACTAACGCCGTATTAAACAAAATTTCAATAAAACCAAAAAAATAATTATAAAAAGCAATAAATGATACCTTGCGTGCGGTAAAGTAGAATCGTGCGCCATAGTATACTTTTCCGCGCGCTCGTAGAAAAAAATATTGGATAGTTTTTTTTTAAGTTGAGAAAACTGGAAATTGAACTACTGAAATTTAAAAAGATTATGTAGATTGAAGTATATCCAGTACAATATCCGTTATAAGCAACCAAACACAAACTTCACTTCTTCATATTTGCACCACGTTACCAAATAGATAAATAGTATATTATATACCTAGGCCAGTAAAGTAAGAAATATCTCAGATCTCATGTAATTGTCGGCCGAAGCGAAGTGAGGTCGACAAACATGTGATCTGAGACTGAGACGGAGCCGGAAAGCGGCAACTTCGTTTAGCGCGGCGGCCCGAAAGTTGATGCTTTCCGGCCAGAGGACAGAAAATAATCATAATGTAATATTTAAGTGAGAAAATAATTATCTATTAGAATTTCCATTTTTCACCTAGTAGGGGTCTTAATATTTCCGTGTTACCGTAAGATTACTAATAACGTACATTGGGTTTTATAGTGAATATATTTTTGTGTGAAATTGGAGATTGTACTTAAATTAATTAGTTTATTGACAGAAAAATAAAGAACCCCGTACATAATGTTAAAAGGTTGGTCCTCGGTGAAAGCAGATGCAAATTGTATACAGGGTAATTCATTAATGCCATAGAGTCCAATATATTGTAAATCCTCGAATATATTCGAATAACCCTGAAGGTTCATATTTTAAAATTGGTTGCAATTGTACAGTCAGTGTGTTCCAGAACGCGGTGCCAGATGAAAGCTACAGCTTTTTAAATGGGACACCCTGTATTCTACTTCTAATTTGAATTCTGCATGATTTCTCTATTGCAATGATATAAGGTTGTACTAGGCTATACAGTGTATTTAAGAAGTTCTGGCCACTTGTTCCTGAAAATCGTAGAGAGTTCAATGCCCATTTATACTTTAAACTGCACAATTTGAAATTAATCTGTTACAGCCATACGTCTGTGATAGTCTTCTATAGTTTATTCCAACAAGTACATAAAGTATTGGAATGCAATAATCCCCTGACTAACAGGCGTTTATCGGAGTTTTACTCAAAATTTACGAAATATGTTACAAAAATTTAATAGTAACTGAGAATATATTATTTTGCTAAAATGATTGAGTTATGAATATAATCGCATAAAAATGTAAAAAACAACATAGGTACTGTAAGAATAATTCCTTCAATGGAAAACGAAAACCAGAAAGTTACTGGTCGTCATCGTTATCAGTGTCACTTGTACTTGATTCACTATCACTTGTGTTAGAACTATCTACATTAATAATTAAAGGATTTACTTTCACACTTTTAATAACATTATGATCCATTTTCCACATGTCATTTTCAATTTTTTTAACATGACTAATGCAATTTTGCCACGTTTCTTCGGTAATATTTCCAACTGCACTTAATAGTAATTTCTTTATATCTTCTAATTTGTATGTAATATTGTTTCTCGCAACGAACTGTTTAATTTTTGCCCAAACCAACTCTATTGGGTTCAGCTCGCAGTGTACGCCGTAAAACACTGACAAGTCCATCTATCACATATTTTTTATATTTTCACTTATGATGCTTAGCAATCTCATAGAGATAGGCTTTGGTAAATCTGTGTTTAAATGATATACCTTTATTTTATAATAATAATAATTCTTTATTTTCTTTTTGACAAACAACAAAGTTTGTATAGAATTAGTCACAATGCAAACTTAATCCTAATCCTAATCTAAAATTGACATGCAAATTATAACTAAACAATATCTGATAAAATTTCAAATCATAATACACACAAACAAATAATAATTATTCATGCAACATTCACGAGTTTAAAAATTCTTCTGTGGAGTAAAAACAACGTTCAATTGAAAATGATTTTAAAACTTTTTTTAATTCTATTAGTGTAGTACAGTTTCTGATGGTTAAAGGTAATTTATTATAAAACCGTTGTCATTGTATAGCCGGAGATTTAAAATGAATATTTAGATAAAGGTACATGTAGATCATTACAATGTCTTGTATTAAATCTATGGACTTAGACTTGTAGCCATTTCATTGATTCTGCGTTTCTCCATGAGCAGGTTGGTCATTTTTCTTGCAGAGCACTATTATTAAGAGCTATGAGAAATGGTGGTATATTTTCCAAAAACGACTCAAACCAATTTTAACATTTGTGCGTTCATATATTTATGATAGTCGCCATTTTTTGAAGTAAATAGTAACAAATCATTTTCAGTAAAACCATATGCGGAACCAATATGTCCATTAATCAAATAGCGACCTTTCCCACAAGGACCTTCAATGCCGGTTGACCATTACATATAAACGCCTGTTTACCGCTGTTAATATTAGAATCCTGCCAAATCTAAGAAGGGGTATGTCCTTCGTTAACCCAAGTTTCGTCAAGATAAAAAATTTGTTTTCTCCATCGTCTTGCTGCCATTATCTCGCGAAGATAACCTGATTACACATTTCCAGTAAGACAACTATTCCTACTTCGTTGCTTACACTTAAAACCTATTTTATGCAAATGCAACTCAACGTTGTTTTACTTATAAGCGACAAATTCGCATCAGTTTTTAATAATTGAAATATTTTATTTAATGTTAATACTTCATTTTTCATATAAAATGAATGGGTGAATATTCTGATGGCGTTGTTTATAAATTCATTGGTTTTCTTCACTTTTCGTCCTGGTTTCTCCTTAGGTTCGCTTAAAACATGATTTGCATTTTGTTCACGTATTACTTTGTAAACAGTCGATATCCCCACTCCGGTAATTTGTGCACATTTTTCTATAGTGCTGTCAACACTGTTTTGCAAACAGTAAGCACTAGAATAAGGCGTGTTTAAGGAACTGCGATTTTCTTCCTGTATATACCGAAATACGTTTAAAATCATCGTTTGTTCGTTTAGACCTAATGGTCCAAACTTTTACAAATAGGTACAACCATTCTTAAAGACGGTTATTTCATAACTAAAACCATAATTAAAACTAATATAAGTACCTATAGGTCATAATGACGAAACTGTACATTAATATTTCTCAAAATACGTAACCAGGTTTTTGTTTTTCTACCTGCGAATTGGAGAACAATAGATAATCTTTCTGTGTTTATTCATACCATGTCAAATCGATAGCGAAAGTTTGTTTACAATGGGTACGGAAGCTATAATATTTTATAGTACATAATTTTATATTCGAAGTGATCCACCACAAGTTTCCTTCTATAAACTTAAAAATTGTGACAACTAAAAGTATTTATTTTTCAATAGTACCTACCTAAGTTACCATTAAATTATTGTAAAATATTTCGTCAATTTTGAGTACAACTTTGTGATATCCGATAAACATCTGTTAGTAACTAACTGTTAGGGGAGTATTGCATTCCAATACTCTATGTACCTACTTGTTGAAATAAACTATAATATCACAATTCAGTAGACCTGCTTCCATATCTAGAAATCCGTAAACAGGTCGAGTTAAAACTCGAATACATCGGCTTCACAACTTTTTAAACGGATCACCTTGTAATTTATATCCGTAAATGAAAGTTACTTCACTATACTTCAAATTGGATAAGTATTCCCTATACCAAAACTGAATGGTTTCTGTGATATTTCAATTTTATGATCAAAAATTTTATTTCCAACAAAAAATTAATGAAAAGTAGCTATATAAAATTCATTCACAACAATTAACGAGTTAGAATTTTAGACAAATCTTTTAAAACATTGACAACAGTGCCACATTTTCCAAATAGTAAAATTAGATCCACACTATTATTGTCGCACTTAATAATTAGGCAGGTTCCGAAATATCAACAAACATTTACATTTACCTAATTCGTTTGTCAACAAATGGGGTATCTACATGACGAAGCTCCTACTCATCATAATGCACTTATTCAGTCAATTGAATGATGTTTCCTGGAAGTTGGATTGGACGATAAGGACCAGTTTTCTGGGCACCAAGATCACCAGAATTGAATGAAGTGATTTGTTCTTTAGAGGCTTTGCTAAAGATCAGGGGTACAAAGTATACCAGACGATAGGAAATATAGAATAAGGCAGGCTCTCCAAAATGTTAATGCGCAAATGCTTATTGTTTATCTACCTTGTCACTGTAGATCTACTTATTGGAGGGCATTCAGTCGTTAAAAATATGATCT
The DNA here is from genome assembly GCA_947563755.1 of Lochmaea crataegi. NCBI lineage: Eukaryota > Metazoa > Arthropoda > Insecta > Coleoptera > Chrysomelidae > Lochmaea > Lochmaea crataegi. The sequence continues at coordinate 31,176,236 of OX387436.1, forward strand.
GCTTCGTCATGGGAACGTTTGCAATCACCATATTCAACTAACATTAAGATTTCGATTCGTTGTTTTCCGATAAATGTGCAGTTATTCTTAATTTACTTTTAAACTTTATGCTAATTTGAAATTGGTACCAGTTTTCACAATTTGTACATAAATGTGGTTCACGTTTTTAATGACTACTATTGTTTTTTGTTTAATTTTAAAAACCTACAAAGTCATATCATTAGTACAGTACAATTCAATTTAGAAAAATAAAACTGATATTTGATAAGATATTTTGTATTAAGGTGATACATTGCTATTATTTCTCGAAAGAAAAAATAAGCTTCTTTGTGATACGTCACTCGACCTAGGTTGCTATTTCAAAAAATTCAAGATGGCAGTCGTTCGCAAAACGCTGACGTCAAAAACGTTTGACATTTGCTCTAAAATATGCAGAATAACGTCTCCTTGAAATTTTGCCAAACAAATTAAACTTCTTAACAAAGCCGATTAACATGGTCTTAAATCAATAATTAAATGATTAAAATTCGTGACAGTTGAAGCTGAACGGTTTTATCAAAAACAGACATATGGTCATATCCTAATTTTTTAAGCACTATATAATGATATAATATAAAACATAATACAAGGTAATCAAAAGTTTAGAGTTTTTGACCACTTTGTATTATGGTTTTTCTTATAGCATTAGATAGTGCTTGAAAAATTAATTAAGGTCAATATAAGCCATTTTAATAAACTTTGAACAGTTTAGCTTCAGCTGTTACTTGAAGTTCAAAACATAGAAATATAAACTGTCTAAAGATCGTAAATTATTGACTATAAATATACCCTATGTGTTAATTTTTAAATCTTCTATTTATACCCTTCCAAATGAAGTGTTACTTACTGGACCCCTTTTGCTATTTAAAAACATTGAAGGGATGAATATTACCTGAAAGGGGTTCAACAAAATATCGAAACTTATAGTGACGGATATTTAAAGAAATTCGAAAGTCGACCATAAGATTTAATCTTATCACTGTATACTGTGTTCAACATTTAACTTAAAGAATCATTTTATTTATACTGGCTAGTCAGTGTAGTGCAGTAAGAGTAAATATGAACAACAAAAATAAATAAAAAATTGTAAAAAGATTCTCTAGAAATAATAATATCGTGTTTTTATTTATGAAAATGCTTGAAAAAAATTCAACCAATAATTTCTTAATTTATACTCATTAATTAACTACATTAAATTTTAAAACATTTTCAGTTGGACCACTACACACTTTTATACGCGATTTATCCTGTATGGACATAATCTACAATTTCTCAAATTATGTTATGCTTTGAACGGACGCAGAATAGTGTATCACTGAAATAATTGGTGTATAGGTATGTGAAAAACTTGGCAACTTTGCATGGACGTATGATTGAATGCAAATCAGACAAAAACGTATATGTTGGAAGTTCAAATACTTACGGCTGGGAGGAGCTAGAAGTACTTTGGAATGTCAAAAATGCAAATTTTTTTTTGTATATATAAAGTAATTTAAACCGACAGTGGTATTCTAGATGCACAAAAGAATAAATATTCGCAACCAAAATATTCAAAAATTTTGTCTTTCTAGTGGACGCACAAATACATTTCCTTGTACGGACGCACAATAGATAGCGGGATGTATATATATATATATATAATAATATATAAATATATATATATATATATAGGTTTTATATATCTTAGGGATTCCGTCGTAAGGAGGGCTGAATTAAACTCTTATTTACTACCCAACGTTTCGAAAATTTTTATTTTCTTTTTCAAGGCTGAAATATGAACATTTTTTTGGTAGGTATATCTTTTGTAAAATAATTTTTAAAAACATACGTGTAAAGTGAGTCAATAATTTACAAAACTAAACTTCTTATTCAGCAAGTAAAACATTCTTTGTATGTAAGAAATTTCATATAATACATTGAAGGCACTATTTTGATGTGGAATGTCAAAACTCAAGTGACATTTTTTGATATTTTTTAAGATTGAGTAATAACAGAGTTGTTGTGACTAACTTAATAACTTAGAAGAGTCTTGATTAATAGTACCATGACTTGTCACTTAATCATGATCCTATTAAAGAAGGAAGTCATATATATATTATCTATTCGCAATTGTTAAAAAGACACAGTTGTGAGACAATTTACTCTCACTAATTACCTCACTAAAATCTCAAGATAACAATAGCAAATGTAGTATGTACAAAACAAGCCTGTTATAACTTATTAGGTAGATGTTTATCGTTATAAATCTGAAATATCAACAATTCTACTATTATTATGGTGATTGTCTAATGAAAGAAGATATGCATAAGTGTGATTTACATGGTTGCTTTCTCTTTTTTTGTTCAATGAATTTTCATCTAGAGCGGTCTCAAACATTTCTAGGCAGGATCTTTTATGATAATTGGATTCTGAATGTATAACCTTGATGTTGTTGAAATTTGGATGATGACCAGTTTTTATACTATGTTCAGCTATAGCACATGATTGTTTATCAAGTTTTATATCATTTTTATGTTGGGTCACCCTGTCTTTTAGTACTCTAGATGTCTGTCCATAATACACTTGATCACAATTGTTACAAGAGATCTTGTATACTACATTAGATTTTTTCAAGTCTTCATCTTTATATTTTGTTTTTGTAAAAATATTATTAATTGTTGTTAACTCAAATTTATAAGTAAGTTTAATTTGATTTTCATGTTTAAAAACATTTAGTATTTTTGTTGAGACATCCTTTATATATTGAATCGATATATATTTTTTAGGTTCAGTTTCTTGGTTATTATCATTACTAACATTTGTGATTTTTTCTTCTTGTATTCTGGTGTTAAAAATTAATTTTTTAAGTAGTTGTGGTGGATATGAATTATTAATGAAAATTTCATACAATCTTTTAAAATTTTGTTGTTGTAATGTTGGATGGCAAATTTTTTGAATTCTATTTTTCATAGTCAATACTAAAAAACGTTGGGTAGTAAATAAGAGTTTAATTCAGCCCTCCTTACGACGGAATCCCTAAGATATATAAAACCTATTGAATTATCTACCGTCAAGAATTCCCTTTTGTTTATATATATATATATATATATATATATATATATATATATATATATATATATATACATCCTTCTATCGTTAAAGCGTCCAGACAAAAATGTGCTTTATGGCGTCCGACGTTGTTTTCTGCAGATATAGTGTTAATTGAGCTGAATACTTTTCAATATAGATAAAGGATGGTTAAAATAAAGGGAAAAAAGGACTTTGGCACGGAAAACACAACATTGCTGTATATTTTCTAAACATTATGGCGCCCTTTCAGTCGATGGACAATTGGGCGTCTCTTATATTCAGCATTACGTATATATGATAGCCTTTAGGGCGCCAATTTTGTTATTGCGTTGTTGCCGCAGTAAGTACATATCTGCTATTTACAGAAAATAGGAGGACAAATAAGATATAATGTGGTTATTGTAAGTAGGAGGGATCTGTATTATGTTATTGCAATGAAATTTCAGAAGTATTCATTTCACAAGTTACAAACACTCAAAATATTGAAGACAGTGAACTTAAATAAATTTTCAAATGGACAATTTCTTCACAAAATTGCATTGATTTCAGAATTACATGATAGTTATTATTTTATATGGTGTTTGTTAGGTACTAGTTGAATAATATCTATTTATGTAGGAAGTTACAAAAAATATGATTTTTTGTGACATTTGTGATCATTCAGGACACGAGTATTGTCGGTGAAAAGTTTTAACCCTAGTTGAGAACTAATATTTTTCCTGCGTAGATAAATAATTTATTTCCTTAAAATTGTGGGTTACGGGAAAATACTATAAGGGAAGTGATGTGATGGAGTGATTTTGACGTTTCGAGATTCGAATGGATCTACACGTTTCATATTAGTCCAAAAAACCCATTTTTAAAAAATGTCGGTCGGTCAGTTGTCAACACGATAACTCAAAAACACTACCGAATTTTTCAAAGAAATTTTATAAGTAGGTTCAGAACATAAAAACTGAGGCTGAGTTCGTAAATGATTAAAATCTGATTTACAGTTTTTCGGAAAATTCCATTTTCATACAGTTTTCTCAATTTTCCAACCGAAATAATTTTTTTAACGAATAACTGACAAATTTGTTGGAATCTTCGTATCAAAAAACCTCCTATACAAAATTTCTCCGAAATCGGAATCAAAATTTTTTTGGAAATTTCCTTCAGCTTTAATCCTGTATATTATCTGCAATATAAAATGAAAGAATTCAAATGTAGTAAGTAATTCAGATGCATGTTAAACATTTTGCAGTCCTGACCCAAAAATTGTAAATTTTGGTTTATATTGAATGTATGGAAAAAATTATGCAGTATCATGTATTTTAATACGCGGAATCCATTTCTTGTAGTAGTGTTATTAAATTTTTGTTATTAAAAAAATGTTTTCTCAGTTTTTTTCAAGTAAAGTATTAGAAAACAAATTTTTGGTGAAAACTAATAGCCTCGTGCATAAGGTGAAGTCATCTGGGTACATCAACTGGTTCAAATAATATTCTAATACATCAGTCGGAGCTAGATATCTCGTTTATCCTTAGGGCCACGAAACAACATTATTAACAAAAGAAGTAAGTAGATATCGTCAAGGACCAGATTTTAAAAATATTCATACATACAGTCTGCTCCAAAATTCAGTGACGAAACAAACACATATTTTTTATGTAACACCCTGTATTTCTTAATATCTTTCGATTCTCTTCGAAGAGCTGATTTCGAAAAACTATAGCACTTGGGGTCAAATGGTTAAAGTTTCTAAATTCCAGGGTGTTGAAAATCCCTTTTTTAACTTCAAAGATTTTTCAGCTAAAACAATTGATTATTTAAAAAAGAATGGATGTCCCTATATTTACTTGGGTTTAGTTGGGTTCTTCAATCAATTTTGGAACATCTTATATATTCATGAATACTTATAAAATCTGCCTCTTGGCGATATCGGCTACTTTTATGTTTCATACATCAATATTGTGTATAGGAAAAGGAATAACTTTTGGCCCTTGTACTAATATTTCTGTTGTTAATAAAAATGAATTTTTTCTTATTAATCTAATGAAATTATGTCCTTAAGTCATTCAGTTGGTTCTTGCTGATTTGCCATTCCAAATGAAGTATTATATACAGGGTGGTCCGTAAGTAATGGTCCAAAGTGAAATGGGAGATTTTTGGCCTGAAACTTTTACAATCTCTTGAAACTTGCTTTAATCAAATATTGATAATGGAAAAGATACAGGGTGGCAAAGTTTGAATATAAAAGATGTTTTTTCTCAGTAAATTGAAAGATTTTGGATATACAAACGTAAAAATTAAGAGATTGGGGTTTTAAGGCATGATAAATCGTAATATGATATCCGTTTTGATGTATTTCCTAGAGGGCGCCACACGAGTTATGTTGTTGGTGTAACTGTGAGCTTAACTTTTTCATCGTTAACGCTATCTCTCTTTTTATTGAAAAATATTAAAACTACATTACTTGCGACACAAATAAATATGTATCATTAGTCTCAAAAATTACTAGTTTTCGCATTTTAAAAACCCCCTACATAATTTTTATTTTATTTATTAGCACAAATAACACCGTACACTAACTAACGGGCAATAAATGCGGAACATAACACCCTCTATGCTACAAAGTGTTAGAGTAGACCTTAATGCCCGGTTAAGTCATGTCTACTGGTCAATGATGAACAAGCTGAACATTTATTGTAAATTTTCTTTTGTTTATTTTGGTAATTTGAAATCAAAAATTGACCTGTTTGGGGAATTTTTAATAGTACTTTTTATTTAGCTTATAATAAATTTATGCGTTACTTGGACGCACCCTATATACAGGAACGTATCTAAGAAAGTAACTTGGGACTTCGATTTTAAATGAAAAAGAGATTCATTCATATTGTTTGATGTATAATTTGCGTATATTGTTTCGCGTTTACGGCGTCCACTGACCATGAGCATACAACGTGCTAACTCTTTTTTTTAAGATAACTAAATATTTTTATGATCGAAGAATACGTACAAGTACATGCAATGGAAACACACAAAGAAGTAAGAGATGAAGGCTGTAGTTCATTAAATTCGAATGATTTTGATTTTTGTATCCCTGCAGGATTTTTTTTCAATCTGAATAACTTTGTAGTACCTATTGTAGGACTTTTAAGTTTCTCTGTGTATATGTAGATTTTTTATAGTAGAAAACTATTTTTTGTTTTGTGTAAAAATTTACTTTTTATTTGTCCCATATTCGACATTGTTTTATAATTACTACTTACTAGGTATTAAAACAATAAAATCTAGATTTATAACCTAATTAAAGTGGTTTTCTTTAACATGTTTTAGCTTCCAAATAAATTTAGGGGTAGTCAACATAATATAATATTGACATTATACTTGTCTTTTAGATGACCGAGAATAGTTTGTATATAATGTCCTACTCAATAATTAATTATACAGTGAACGGCTAAATTATGGTATATGTTCATTATTCCGAGAACCGTCGAGTTTTAAGGGAAATCCCGAAACAGGTCGATTTTTGTTGTAAAATGCCCATGTTATAACGTACATGGAGTAGGGATGATGTAACCGGTGTGGGTGTAATGACGTAATCGTTAATTTTTTTTAATAGAAATCGGTATAATGTGACACCTCATTTGAACGAGAATTTAATTATCTATTTAACGACATTACATTTTTAACTAAAATATTTTTTGAGGGTACGAAAACAATTTTTTTTATTTAAATTCAATCAAATTACAATTAATGCTTGAATCCATGACATTCTGAAATACTTAAAAAAGCAAAAATAAGTGAAAATAATATTGGACACAAAAAGTTCTCTCATAATCACTGAAACTTTTTGTCATATGTTAATTCAAGCAAGTGTTAGTGGCATAGTTACTGTAATATTTATTGTCGTAAATGTTTTGATTTTGTGAATTGTTATCAGTTGTCAATTGTAATTTTTACTTTTGAATAGTAAATTATGGCTCACCTAAATGAATCACAACACAGAAATATTAATCCTTAGAGGATGCGGAGATAAAAAAAAGAACACAGAACGAGGTATGCAATTTATTCAACGCAAAATATCCCGTCAGACCCATCAGCCAATCAACAGTAAGTAAAATAGTCCGAAAATTTGGAGAAACTGGGCACATTAAACATATTCCAAACGCTGGGCGTCCTAAAATTGAAGACAATGTGAAACTTGATATTTTATTAAATGTACATGACAATCCTCACAGTAGTTCAACACAAATGTGTGAATATGCTGGAGTTTCCCAAAGATCGGTATTACATATTTAAAAAAAAGAAAAATACCATCCCTACAAAATTCAACTACATCAGGAGTTAAACGACGACGATCCCGATCGCCGGTTTCAATTTTCTGAAATTATGCAGGATTTATGTATCCCCAATCCACTTTTCATCAATCAAATCCTTTTTTCCGATGAAGCAACATTTTTTATACATGGTACCGTGAATCGTCAAAATTGCAGATATTGGAGTCAAGAAAACCCGTATTGGATGACTGAGGCACACACGCAATATCCTCAGAAAGTGAATGTATGGGCAGGGATCATCAATGACAGAATCATTGGCCCTTTTTTCTTTGAAGAAAATCTAACAGGAAGACGTTATTTAACTTTTTTAAGAAATCAACTTATACCTGTCCTTGCTAACATGTATCCAAATGCCAATAATTCAAATTTACCTAGTGAAAATATCTGGTTTCAACAAGATGGATCCCCTCCGCGTTACGCACGTGAAGTACGTCAATTTTTAAATAATTACTTTCCCGGGAGGTGGATCGGAAGACGAGGTTTTATAGAGTGGCCAGCAAGGTCGCCAGATCTAACACCTCTAGATTTTTTCCTGTGGGGTTACATAAAATCAAAAGTTTGTCAATAGACCCCAAAACTTACAGGACTTGAAAGATAGAATAAGGCATGAAAAGAGTCTAATTACTCCAGAAGTCATCCGCAATGTACTTGATGAATGTGTCCGTAGATTCGCATATTGTCAAGAAACCGATGGATGGCATTTCGAACATTTAATTTAAAATAATTGTTATGCATAATTTGGTTACTTTAAAGTACATTATTAATTAAATCATTAGTTGAAATTTGGTTGAATTTAAATTAAAAAAATTGTTTTCGTACTCTTAAAAAAATATTTTAGTTGAAAATGTAATGTCGTTGAATAAGGAATTAAATTCTCGTTCAAATGAGGTGTCACAATATACCGATTTCTATTTAAAAAAATTAACGATTACGTCACTAAACCTACACCGGTGACGTCATCCCTACTCCATGTACGTTATAACATGGGTATTTTACAACAAAAACCGACCTGTTTCGGGATTTCCCTTAAAACTCGACGGTTCTCGAAATAATAATAATATTCCATAATTTAGCCGTTCACTGTAGAATACTATTAATAAAGAAATGCGCCAGCTCACTGACCTTCCTACCTCATATCTAAACCTTTACTTACGTTAATGTATCGGACTCTCTTAATTCGGCGTTATTAGAGGAGAGTGGTTGACGTGACGCTCTAAAGGCGAGAGCGTGTATTTGAGAGAATACTCAGAGTTGAGTAATGTACCAGAAATGTATTTTTCTAACTGTTGCATTCAACAATATAAGCAATTTAACGTTCTACTGAAACTGCAGTGTTGTCAAATCTTGGGACGCTCTAAGCGCGAATGACTATCAAGATAAAATGTATACTCTGTATACAACTTAATACTCCTAGCGACTCTGCCGGAGAGTTGCGCGAACTAAATATATTCGAGAACCGTATATTTTCGTTCATTTCATGATCAAAAAAGCGTCCCCCAAAAATTTTGTTGGTAGGTTCGTGACGTAATTTCAAGTCCCTGGACAAATTATTACAAGGGGTGTGCATAGAGCGTCCGTATACGGACGCTGTATGCACTTGGACGCTCTATTGAATGCGATTTCAGAATGTATGGACGCTTTAACGATAGAAGGATATATATATATATATATATATATATATATATATAAACAAAAGGGAATTATATATATATATATATATATATATATATATATATATATATATATATATATATATATTGTTATGGTATCGAGCAGATACTCGATATTTCAAAGAAATTACTTTTGATGTTGGATGTTGTATAAACAAAGGAATTTAAATTAAAAACTTAGCTGTACACCTACTTGTTAAGTATTATAAGATACCCAGTTGTAACATCAATTGAATCATAAGAAAGGTTCAAAATAATATTTGTGTTGTTTAGAGTCTTACATTAAACATTGATGTAATGTAAACAAATTCACTTAATATAGTGTAACTTCCGTCATCATAGCGACATGCCATATTCATGTTTGGGATTGATTTGTAGTTGGTGTCTGAAAAGAAAACAATGTTATTATTGTGATTAGTAATTAATTATTATTGGAAGACTTGGATTTGATATATGTTTTAACCTATATATAATTGAATGTCAATAAGACATGAACGTCAAATTTATTTAATGACACATCGATATCGATGTTGAACACAGAATTCCGAATGATAGAAAGTAGGACCATAGAAATAAACATAGACGTGTCATTTGTTAGTAAAAACTTGATGAGCATTTTTAAAATTGCGAAATTAGAATTATTATGAATTAATATTTAGGAAGTAGATATTTAGAAATAAAAAAAATAATAAAGTAGATTAATTACATATATGGTATTTAGTTATTTAGATTATACATTTTGTAAATAGTGTTTGAAATTATACCTTTTGAAAAGACTATAAATAAGAAAAAGGTATCAATAGTGTTAAAATTATTAATTATGGAATTTAGAACATTTATTCACATGACAATAGACTATTATAAAAATAAATAGTGCATTTAGTAACATGTGGATATCCAAGGAGAAAAAAGTTTGTTTAAAAAAAAAACAAGAGAGTTGAGACGAGAGAAGTAAAAAGAAAAGTCAAAAAAAGAAAAGGTTTAGCAAATTTTGAAAAAATAATGGTTAAAATTTGAGAATTTAGTTAAAATAATTCATTAAATCTATAAAACAACTATAATCCAGAGAGAGAACAAGTTTCACGCTCCAGAAAATAGTGCTAACGGAAGAAAAAGTAGATAATTGACTCCATAGCAGTGTACAGGGAAAACGAGAAAGCCATTATTTTGAATTTCAACAAATTCATTGATCCAGGTCAGTGGAATTCTTTCTTTGGTACCAAAGCAATAACATTGAATAAAAATGATCATTCTTTCTAATTAAAATCTATAAAAAATATAAGGCCACAATAATTTGAAAGAGTAAAATTACAATTTACAAGCATTTATCACAATTAAATTAATTAATAAGAATTTTTGCTTACCTATTTAAAAAAATACTAGGATCCTTTAGTTTAGAATTAATTAAGAAACATTTTCTAATTGTTATCATCATGAATCCATATATTATGTAATGTATTGTAGAGTTTATACGTTTTAATAGTTCTTAAATAATTGTTATTAACTTGAATCCATATATGTAATTTAATGCGTTTATGCATTCATTTCAATGGTTCTTATCATTAAATCATTATTATTATTTTGAATTCATACTTATAAGTAATTGGTCGAATCTATTCATTTATATTTCTTGTGATTAAATAATTTAAATATCGTATACAATATTTATTCTCACTTACACATTAACAAAATTTCTAACTGAATTGTTGATCTGACACTTACAAAGTCACGTCAACTTTGCAGCTGTTGTGTGTACAAGCAGATTGTAAATGTCAGTGGCGTAGCATAATTTTATAAAATAAATTTGAATACGGTAAAACAAACATTAATTCTAAAACAGATAAATATTATTTGGAACCATTTATTAAAACATACAGCACAGTATCAGATAATTTCTCATATACAATCATCGCCTGAACCCAAAGAGAAAAAGAGTTTTTTTTCATGCCCCGGCATGAGTATTGAGCAAGTTGAAGGTAAGTTGATCAAGGTATAAATATAAAATAATATTAAACTCAAAATCAATTGAAATAAAAATAAATAATTACAATTTGGCGCCCAACGTGGGGCTCTCTGTATTCAAAAATAAAACAGTAAACCTATTAAAATTTATTGGAAAAATATTTAAAATAAAAACAAAATGGAAAGAAGAATGACACGAAGAGATGGAAAACAAATTCGAACAGAGGGAAGATCAGAGGAAGAACAAGAAGAAAGGAGACAAGAAATAGGTGATTTTCAAGTGCATTATTTGGTACAAGGGAGACATAATGAGGAGCAAAATGAAGAAATAGAGAAAAGCGAAAGAACAGACCCAATTGAAGAACAGGTAGAAACCAGGGAAGGTAGAGAAGAGGAAATAGGAGCTGGAAGTAGAAGTAAACAAAATAGAATGATGGAAATGTTGCAACAATTATTCAATAATCAGAATAACACAATTAGCAGAAAATTTGATAATCTTAGAGGAGATATGAATAATCAGAATGAGAGTATAAGTAAGAAGTTTGACAATATGGAAAAGAAAATAGAAGAGGGTAAGATGGAAAGTTTAAAGGAGATGAAGAAAATCAGAGAGGAAAACGAGCAATTTAGAAAGAAGATGTCAGAAATGAGAGAAGAGATGATAGACCAACATAAGAATTTGCGGGTAGAAATCCAAGAAAATGGAATTAAGATAAGAGATGAAATAGAAAAGCATATGGTAGAAGAAATTCATGAATTAGGAAGAAGTGTTTCAGAAAATTTACCAGGAGAGATACAAACAGAGGTAACCAAACAAAACGAAAGCATTTTAAAGGAAGTAAGATATATCAAACTGCGTGAACAGACAAATGAAGAAGTAATGCAGAAGTATCAAGAAAATGTTGATAAGACAATTGAAGACTTAGATGGTAGAATGAAAGTACAATCAGAAACATGTGAAAAAAGAAGTCAAATAATGGGTAATCAATTTAACCAAGGATTGGAGGAAATGAATAGAAAATTGCAAGATACGAGAGAAGAAATTGAAGATAACATAAGAAGAACTGGAGGAGGCATGGTATATACGGGAAATGTAGAAGTAGGGGTGAAATTTGATGGAAATATAAATATAATTCATCCAAAAGTATTTATGAAAATAATGAAGAGTAAAATGAAGGGAATAAGGGATATGATGGAGAAGAAAATAATAATTAGAGGAATGTTATCAGGACATGCACTATTATTGTTTTGTAATAAAGAAGAACAAATTATGGACATGGAAGGATTTGAGCTGCAATTTCTAACATATTTTTGGGGAGAGATTCCACAGGCTAATTTCAGAGAAAGGTTATATTTCGGGAAATTTGATTACAATAAAAGTAGAAATTTAAATACATATGCTATGCAACTATATAATATAGCGCAATACTTAGAACCTGTGATGAATGAAGAAGAATTGGTTTTATATGTGGGAAGACATTTTAATGCTGAGGTAGCAGAAACAATAGCATTGCATAATATAAAATCAATGGACAATTTATCAAGATATTTACAGAGAGTAGAAAGGAGTATACAAAATGGAAATGGTATTAATAGATATCAAAGAGAAAACAGAAATGAAGATACAATAAATGATGAACAGAGAGAAAATGGAAATGGTTTTGCGAGAAGAAACCATCATAATAGATATGGAAATAGAGACTATGGATACATCAATGGTGATAACAGAAAAAATGTAGAAAGAAATTATGGAAATGGAGATAGAAATAATGGTGATAGATATTATGGAAACAGAGGAAACCAAGGAAATTTTGAAAGAAGAAATTATAATGGAAATAGGAATGGGAACTGGCAACAGAATAGAGGGGAAGAAAGAAATTATTATAATCAAAGAAGAAATGATTACAACAGAAGAAATTACAAGCAAAGAAAAAGAAGGAAACTAAATTTGATTAAGGGGAGATGGTAACAATAGATAAATAATAGATTTCGAATTGTTGAAAGTTAAATAATATAGAATATAGATAGAGCAATAGAATATTAATAAATAAATATAACATGTAAATAAGAATTCAAGAAAGTTTGAAGACAGAATGAGGATAGTAGTAGACAAGAGAACAGGGGGCAAATATTAGTTAAATATTGCCATAATAATAATAATGGTAATTCAATAAAATTTGATGGGAATATTAAAAAAAAAATTCATGTTATAGTATTGTCAAATATAATTAAGGGAATTTTTTTTTAACTATGATGAAAAGAGGATGGTAAAGTAGTCATGAACGAAGTCCGATAAGTAAAAGACAGTCAGACAGTAATGTTGAGGACGTAATTCATGATACTCAACATAAGTCAAAATTTTAATACAGTGCTCTCCAAAATTTATAATAAATTCGTGCACATACAAACATTATAAGAAATTTAAAAAAAATATGATAATTCAAATATTAAAAGATAGTTAATTGTAAAACTATTTTAGAGAACAGGTAATTTATGAATATAAAATATGCATATTAAATGATATTTTAAATTCAAAAATTGGGGCATTTGTTATGGTATCGAGCAGATACTCGATATTTCAAAGAAATTACTTTTGATGTTGGATGTTGTATAAACAAAGGAATTTAAATTAAAAACTTAGCTGTACACCTACTTGTTAAGTATTATAAGATACCCAGTTGTAACATCAATTGAATCATAAGAAAGGTTCAAAATAATATTTGTGTTGTTTAGAGTCTTACATTAAACATTGATGTAATGTAAACAAATTCACTTAATATAGTGTAACTTCCGTCATCATAGCGACATGCCATATTCATGTTTGGGATTGATTTGTAGTTGGTGTCTGAAAAGAAAACAATGTTATTATTGTGATTAGTAATTAATTATTATTGGAAGACTTGGATTTGATATATGTTTTAACCTATATATAATTGAATGTCAATAAGACATGAACGTCAAATTTATTTAATGACACATCGATATCGATGTTGAACACAGAATTCCGAATGATAGAAAGTAGGACCATAGAAATAAACATAGACGTGTCATTTGTTAGTAAAAACTTGATGAGCATTTTTAAAATTGCGAAATTAGAATTATTATGAATTAATATTTAGGAAGTAGATATTTAGAAATAAAAAAAATAATAAAGTAGATTAATTACATATATGGTATTTAGTTATTTAGATTATACATTTTGTAAATAGTGTTTGAAATTATACCTTTTGAAAAGACTATAAATAAGAAAAAGGTATCAATAGTGTTAAAATTATTAATTATGGAATTTAGAACATTTATTCACATGACAATAGACTATTATAAAAATAAATAGTGTATTTAGTAACATGTGGATATCCAAGGAGAAAAAAGTTTGTTTAAAAAAAAACAAGAGAGTTGAGACGAGAGAAGTAAAAAGAAAAGTCAAAAAAAGAAAAGGTTTAGCAAATTTTGAAAAAATAATGGTTAAAATTTGAGAATTTAGTTAAAATAATTCATTAAATCTATAAAACAACTATAATCCAGAGAGAGAACAAGTTTCACGCTCCAGAAAATAGTGCTAACGGAAGAAAAAGTAGATAATTGACTCCATAGCAGTGTACAGGGAAAACGAGAAAGCCATTATTTTGAATTTCAACAAATTCATTGATCCAGGTCAGTGGAATTCTTTCTTTGGTACCAAAGCAATAACATTGAATAAAAATGATCATTCTTTCTAATTAAAATCTATAAAAAATATAAGGCCACAATAATTTGAAAGAGTAAAATTACAATTTACAAGCATTTATCACAATTAAATTAATTAATAAGAATTTTTGCTTACCTATTTAAAAAAATACTAGGATCCTTTAGTTTAGAATTAATTAAGAAACATTTTCTAATTGTTATCATCATGAATCCATATATTATGTAATGTATTGTAGAGTTTATACGTTTTAATAGTTCTTAAATAATTGTTATTAACTTGAATCCATATATGTAATTTAATGAGTTTATGCATTCATTTCAATGGTTCTTATCATTAAATCATTATTATTATTTTGAATTCATACTTATAAGTAATTGGTCGAATCTATTCATTTATATTTCTTGTGATTAAATAATTTAAATATCGTATACAATATTTATTCTCACTTACACATTAACAAAATTTCTAACTGAATTGTTGATCTGACACTTACAAAGTCACGTCAACTTTGCAGCTGTTGTGTGTACAAGCAGATTGTAAATGTCAGTGGCGTAACATAATTTTATAAAATAAATTTGAATACGGTAAAACAAACATTAATTCTAAAACAGATAAATATTATTTGGAACCATTTATTAAAACATACAGCACAGTATCAGATAATTTCTCATGTACAATCATCGCCTGAACCCAAAGAGAAAAAGAGTTTTTTTTCATGCCCCGGCATGAGTATTGAGCAAGTTGAAGGTAAGTTGATCAAGGTATAAATATAAAATAATATTAAACTCAAAATCAATTGAAATAAAAATAAATAATTACAATATATATGTCTAACTATTATTGTGGGGGATGCGGCAATGTGAATAAGTGAACTCTTTTTAGTTTGTTCTGAGCTTTCGGTAATTTATTATCACCATTATCAAAGAAAACTAAGCGAGGTTAATCACAATATCTATATATAATATGTATAATATGGAGAAAAAACATGGTATAAGATATAATTTTCTTTTTCAAGAAATTAAATTAAAAATAAAACTATCAAAATTGACATTACGACATCGGCAACGAACTATTTCCTATACAGGGTGTCCCAGAATTTTTTAGACAGGCTATAACTCTAAAACGGCTGAAGATAACTTCATAAAATTTGGTATGCAGCAATTGGACGGATTTTACAATATTGCGAATCCCTCATGACGTCAGCGAAATCATCAGCGTAGCTATGACGTCATGTCATTATAAAATATCAAATGCAAAGGTGGTCGTGTGACTGCTCATATTAAAGGTCTTTTTATTCTGAATTCAACCATGTAATATACACTTAGTATGTTAAAATTTATTAGTTGTGTATTTTCGATGAAAAGGAGTTTAACAAAATAAATAAAAAAGTTTAACAAACAAATTTAATCACATGAAAATCATAGTATGTTAAAATTTATTAGTTGTGTATTTTCGATGAAAAGGAGTTTAACAAAATAAATAAAAAAGTTTAACAAACAAATTTAATCACATGAAAATCAAGGCAATAATACCATTATTCTACAATTAATTTTCAATAATGTGCTCAAAATGCCCCCCTTCCGCTTCAACACAAGCCTCAAACCTTCTCAATAGTTCACGCGTATATGCCGCTCTTATCATTTCTGGAGTAACAGCTCTACATGCTTCTTTTATTTTATTTTTTAAATCGTGAACATCCCACAATACGCTTGTAGTCGTTCTTAATCAAAAATTAATTTTTTTTAAAAAAACTTTTATAATAATTTGACAATATCATAACCTACACTCTCCATTTTTTGACATAATTTTTATAATTTATTAGAAAGAAAAAAATGAAATTGTTTATCTGTCATAATGACAATATTTCAATATTTTTAAAAAAATTCAAATACCAATTTTAGCATTTAATATATATTTACCATTTTATATCAATCCTCAATTTACTGCAAGTAGATAATGGAAATAAAAGTTTCCGAAAGCTTGTTAAATTAGTAAGAAGAGTTCACTTTTATAAACTTGCCGTTTCCCCAATATTTCTGGTTTTATATATATATATATATATAAACTATAAAATTTTTTATGGGGCACAGCCAAAATGATTTGTTGATGGTAAAGAAGACTCTTTTTTACTAATCCAAGCTTTCGATAATGTTTATTATCATTTTCAAGGCTAAAATTATAAATTATTTGTTACAATTTAGATAAAGAATATATTTTTTATAACAAACTTACTAGCAAGTGAGTTAATTCCTTTGAGAATGTAAATTCGTTTGTAAAACATGGAAACTAATCTTAACAAACTATTGTTGAAAATTTACACATATTTTAAAAAAATTAAAACTACTAAAATTGTTAAAAATGACAAAATTCAGTCATCTTGGTTCCATTATAAACTACACAAAACAAGTAACTGACCAAGTTTTTCATAGTGTAGAAATAATAAAAAGGTCATCAGCTCGAAAATATAAAATACCTGTTTTGAGAAAAATACATTGTTACCAACAAAACTAGTACCAACTGAAATCAAGGCATCAATTTTTGAATAATTTAAGATTTAATTTATATTATTTTAATTCAATATCTTTGAAAATAGAAAAAATTAAAATTATTAATATATCTGTTAGTGTTGGATTTGAAATCTACATAACATTTCTTACTTTTGTTTTTATTTGATTTTATAAATCCCTTTTTACAGTTGCCAATTGCAAAAGTCCTACTAGTGGAAAGAAATTGAAAAATTAGGAATTTCACTCAACCAACTTACAGTCACTAACCTATCACATCAGAAACTATGAGTTGTCAAAGTGAAATGGAAGTTTGGTTTAAGAAACATCAGTTTGTCGAATTAAAGTCAACTCTCAAAAATTGCAAACAAGTGATTCAAACTACCTATTGTGTCGAATGGCGTCAGGTCGCGTGGTCTCAGGCGAGCGCGTAGGAATTTAAAAACGGTCCGTTAAACGGCACTTTTGTCAAAATTGTTAAACATAAAAGTCGTGCTTTTGCTTTTGCTATCGCTTTCACAGCTTTCCGCTGATGAATTTCAATCCCCGAATCATGGGGCACATTTTTTCTAAATACTAAATATTATGTAGTGTTATAAAGTGCATTACACCAGTGTCAATCTGTAAGTAATGTTCATATTCTATAATTATTCATCGAGAGGCGGCGGCCATTAATGATGGTTGGCCGGCATTTCACGGTCGCCTGAAAATAAAGGGTTGCCAAATTACCAAATTGCCTTTACAAATTATCGTCTTACGACCTTTGCTAAATCAACGGTCAAATCGTAATTTTGTCGTTTCATTTGGAGTTTCGGTTTACCATTTGTGTAAATAAAAGCTTTGTCAGATACAAACTTTTTTGATGTAACTAATGTTAAAATTTCGCGGTAACCGAACTCTACAAAAGTGATCTAAAAGTGTTTTGCCTCGATTATGTATAATATTCAATCTAATTGAATTTACTGTTTGGACCCTTACTTTGTGGAATCTACTCATATTAATATTCAATCTATTTAAAAAGTTTTATTTGCAAGTTTCCTCATCGGGGCATAAAGAAAATCCTAATAAACTTTGCTACCGGAAGGTTGACTTTTTATTGATAACCTATCCTCCAATTTTTATAGTGTCTCAACAGATGGAAAAGAAAGGTAATCTTTTTCTTATATGGTCTTTTATCTCACCTCTCTTTCCCCTCCAATATATATATATATATATATATATATATATATCCTCAACTTTAGCTCAATTGATAATGGAACATCTTGAAGAGAACGTACTAATGAATTTAAATTTTAATGTATTATTTTATAAACGCTATGTTGACGATTGTATAACTGCAATTCCATCAGACAAGATCAATGCTATTTTAACTGCATTTAATAATTTCCATCCAAAACTCCAATTTACTCTTGAAACTGAAGAAAATAATACAATAAATTTCTTAGACTTAACATTAATCAGATCTAACAACAACAAAATAAAAACTAAACTATATAAAAAAGAAACATGGTCTGGCAGATATCTAAATTACAATTCTAATCATCCTAATGCTCAAAAAAACAGTGTAATTATTGGATTAACCGATAGAGCTATTAAACTGACTTCTCCAGAATACCGTCCTGAAATCTTTAGACACGTGAAAGACACCTTAAAAAATAACAACTACCCAGTAAACAATATAGAAAAAATTTTCAAACAACGCACCTACAAATTCTACAATAACACTCAAAATAACAACACAAAAACTGAATTAAATCAAAACAGATACATAGCAATGCCTTATACAAACGAACTATCAGAAAAACTAAAATTCATATTGTCTAAACATAACATTAACATTTGTCATAAAGCTCAAAATACTTTGTCATCATTATTTACTAAACTTAGTCCAACTAAAACCAATAAAAAATCTAATGTTATATATTCTATACCATGTTTAAACTGTCCAAAAAAATATATAGGTTTGACAACTCAATATTTAGAAAATCGTCTCAACGGACACAAATATACAAAAAATGCTTCTACAGCTCTACATAAACACGAAACAACAGAAAAACATGAATTTGATTTCAAAAAAACAAAAATACTAACACAAGACTCTAATTATCAGAAACTTACAATTAAAGAAATGATACATATAAAAAAAGAAAAAAATTCTGTGAACGATAAACAAGATATCAAAAATTTGAGTCAAATTTATCATAATTTAATAAAATAACAAATTAATTACCAATAACTACACTTTTTTTCACCTATTGTCCAAATATCGTAGATTTAGTTCTGAAGTAAGTACTTGTATCATAACTAAATTCTAAAATAACAATTTGTATATTTTTTACTTCATTTTGACATATAAAATAAACATTTTGAAAAAGCTTTCAAACGAAAGCGAAACGTCAAAGATCGTTTAATTTTTCATTATATTCACATTAACCATACCCAATAAATACAAATCAAGCGATTATTATATATATATATATACTATATTACTGATGATTGTTGAGTGTACACGTATTTTATTTTGTCCTCGTAATTTGTGAATTTTTAATGGTAAAAAGTCGTCAATTGTGTTGTGAGCTATATCATTTTAAAGGTAATTGTCTGAACTTTCTATATTTGGAGGTTAATCTACAATCTTTTTGAATTTAATAAAGATATCTGGTCCAAATTTATCATAATTTAATAAAATAACAAATTAATTACCAATAACTACACTTTTTTTCACCTATTGTCCAAATATCGTAGATTTAGTTCTGAAGTAAGTACTTGTATCATAACTAAATTCTAAAATAACAATTTGTATATTTTTTACTTCATTTTGACATATAAAATAAACATTTTGAAAAAGCTTTCAAACGAAAGCGAAACGTCAAAGATCGTTTAATTTTTCATTATATTCACATTAACCATACCCAATAAATACAAATCAAGCGATTATTATATATATATATATATATATATATATATACTATATTACTGATGATTGTTGAGTGTACACGTATTTTATTTTGTCCTCGTAATTTGTGAATTTTTAATGGTAAAAAGTCGTCAATTGTGTTGTGAGCTATATCATTTTAAAGGTAATTGTCTGAACTTTCTATATTTGGAGGTTAATCTACAATCTTTTTGAATTTAATAAAGATATTTGGTCTGTTATTGAACAAAAAACTCGTTTAATTTATAAGCAATTAACTATTTGGAATCTTTGTCGTATGCAGTAAATTTATAAACAGTAAACTCCAGTGGCGGATCAATTGAAAATGTCAACCGGAATTAAGTGCACCTACTGTAAATTGGATAACATAAAATAGTATGTAAATTGTGATTGTTGCAAAAGGTCCAGTTGTAGAAAATGCAGTGATCTTACAGAAACTGAATGGAGATATATATTGTTTATTCGTATCATCAAAAACATACAAAAAGAACTCATTTTTCACTAAATACTTTAATTCGACATTTGCAACAAGGCACATAATATATAATAAAGTAAAAATGTTTTTCTTTATAATAACATATACTGTCGGCTTGACTTCTATCATAAGAGTGGCGCCGAACAAAAGCTAAAGTCTTCCAAAACAAAAAAAGCAATGTTGCCAAATTAATAAAATGTCCCTCGAAGTCTTAACATTGCGCCCACCTTGAAAGGATTCCTTTCAATTATTGTCAATGGGAAGAGCACACAACTTATTAACTCCGCGTCGAAATACACCCTTGTTTGTTCTGACTTCGGCTACTCGGATGACCTTATCTGCTCCCGGAAATACTCTGGATACTCGTCCTAACGCCCAGCATAATGGAGGAAGGTTCTCGTCCTTGACAAGGACTAAAGTTCCGATTTGAACTTCACTCGGGGTATCTTTCTTCCATTTTGTGCGAACTTGGAGTTGGGACAAATATTCTTTGTGCCACCTTTTCCAAAACGATTGGACAACACACTGAATCTGCTGATACTGGCTTAAGTGGTTCGAAGCAATAGTAGTGACGTCGCTTTTAGGAAGTGCAATTAATGATCGTCCGATTAACAAATGAGAAGGTGTAAGAGGAGTGAGATCTGCAGGATCATCGGATAAGGGACACAAAGGTCGAGCGTTTAAGATGCTTTCTATCTGACTCAAAATTGTATTAAAGTTTTCAAACGTCAAAACCGTGTCTCCAATGGCTCTTTTAATGTGAAATTTGACACTTTTTATGCCGGCTTTCCATATTCCACCAAATGTGGGTGACCGCGCTTCTAAGTGAATTGCCTTACTACTCATACAAATGAACAAGCAAATATAACATTTGGAAACCTTTCTTCCTTGTCCTTGTCGGTCGGTCAATAGATAAGGCCCTCCGTAATCTACGCCTACGTTTAAAAAAGGTAATGATTCGTTCACTCTAATATCGGGAAGGTTGCCCATTTGGTAAGTTGAAATTTTTGGTTTCGCCTTAAAACATTTTACACAACGTTTAATAATCTTTTTGCAGGTATTTTTTCCAGAAATCGGCCAATACTTTTCACGCACGGAAAAAAGTAGCATTTGCGCACCTCAATGCATTGGTTTTTCATGTTCATAACGTATGATTAAATCTGTAAAATAAAACGACTTTGGCAAAATAGTAGGATGTTTCTTGTCAAAAGAAACCTTGGAATTGATTAACCTACTCGAATCACCTTATTATGAAGATATGGAGATAATGGTGAGATTTTACTTTTATTTGAAATATCTTTATTATTAATTAAACAACTATATTCACGGGAGAAACATTCAAGTTGTACTACCTTTACTAACAATAATAAGGCATTATCAAGTTCCTCAGTTTTTAGGGTTCCTACATATTTTGTAGTTGATTTTTTAGAAATATTATTTTTAAACTTCAAAATATACGCGGTTGTACGCAACAATCTTAATATAATAATGTGTACCTACTGGTTCTCCATTCAAAAATGATCCGACAGCAATGTTGTAGTCAATACATATAGTATTAGCTTTTAAAATATTTATTTTTTTGGTTGAGGTATTTACCTTATTCGGTTCAAGAAAGACTTTTGAGAAACCCAACAGACCCCCTATTGAATTATCAACAGTAAAATTTATAGTTTCAGTGCTTTTCATTGGTACAGACCCTGTTCGACTATCTGACACAATGTAGGTTGTAGTATCCCCTATATTTAACATTTCTTTTTCAAATAATTTTATAACATCATCCAGTTCATAGGAGCCTATGGGTATTGTATATTTGAGTTGACTTTTCTGACTCCACACTAATACGTTATTGGCTTGAGTTATGTTTGGAATACTATTGAATATATCAAAATTAGCCAATCCTATCTCATACTCGGAATTTTCATCTAAGTAAATGGGCGGGTTAAAGTCACCACTTAGAATTGATGACTCCCCACTTAATGTAAAAGTATACGACATCTTGGACAGTTGATTATGAAACGAGTTGCCTACTCAGGTATACTGACTATATAAAAATCTAAGACAATACTGTCCACATTGGTAAGAGTTAAATCTTTGTACTGTTTCATAATTGAAGTGGATATCTACTTTTCCATCACTTGTAAAATACTTTACGACTTCTAATGGTGGTGGTAAATTACCATAGCTATCAAAATATATAATATCTTTACTCTTCTTTGTATAAGCTGTCCAGTGCGTTCCAACACCTTGCTGTGTATCCAAGTTGATAATACTAGACTCGTATTTGTTAATTTTTGTAGGTAAGGAATTACGCATGTAAATGCCACGAAAATAAGGAATTTGCAATAACCTTATATATTTTTCCCTTTTAAAGTCTATCATTATGTGCTGAGGTAGTTTTATCGGGAGTTTCTTGAATACGGTTTTGAATAAAAGCCCCGCCCCTTTTTACATATTTTTTGTTTTCTTTGCCTCATTCCATATCCTTTATATGGTCTTAAATATAACCCTTTACCACCTTTAGCAGCTTGCTCCATTTCAAGATTATGTCGTTGCTGCTCGGCTCATTGATCTCTATTAGCTTTAGCGTCGTTCACTGCTTTTGCGATACCCGCAGCTCCACCACCGGCAGCAGCTAAAGCCCCAATCAAAGGGATTAAAAATGGTAAAAATCCTCCAATTTTAGGTGGTTTAATAACTCGCTTCTTAGTTTTACGTTTTCGTCGGAGGCCCATTCCAAGTTTACGTTTTCCTTTCATAACTGTTGTTGTCAACCATGCAGCTACTTTTTCACCTAATTTGGCGTCCTTGGATTTAACACGATCCCAAGCTCTGTTCTCCAAAATCTTATCAGCCACGTGGTGTTCACTTAGATCGTTGCTCTGAGAATATGCTATATCGTGTTGTAAAGCTGCTTCGTCTAAAGGATTTATTGGTTTATCCCCTCGAGCTAATCTCTTTGCTAGCTTCGTTCCAGGACCTAAATACCGATACCCCCCAGGGGCGTGCAGTTTAAAGGGGAGCTTGTAACGGTCCAAAAATAACTCTACGAATTTTTGCACCTCTATTAATATTAATATTTATTAATTAATTATTAAAAGATTTTTGTACCTGCTTTTGTTCAGGATTGACATGCAGAGTTGCCAAATGTAATATTGTCTTTTAAATGTGGTTGCTGCACAATACGTTAATTTTGTCTTATATTTAGGCTTTTTGTCGAGTTCTATTGGACGAGAGCTTGTTGAGGGGTATATAGGGAGTTACCAGGGTGTTTTTGATTCAATTTTATTGGTTGTAATTGAGTTTTATTTATCCTGCGCGGAGAATGTACCTTTTCTTTCTTATTTCGGCATTTTGGTGTTGGAACTTTGGACTAGAAGTTGTGTGAGCTTTCAAATTAATATAGTGATTTTTCTAAATCATCCGTTTATGGGCTTATCTTGTAACGAAGTTAATTTTCCGACAATAGTTATTTTTAAGTTTCCGAATATATTTTCATTTAATATTGTATATAATCCCTGATATCCTATGACTTCTGTGTAGAAATATTTTGTTAAGAAAAATCCATTCCGATTGTTAATTTAAAATTTCAAATTCCAACCGAGATATAATTGTAAACAAGTCATGGTTCCCCACTGTCGCGAAACAAGTAGCGCGCAGGTCGAACTAACCAAGAGAGGTGGAAAGCAGTCTGAATCGAGGAAGGCTTAAGCGGCGAGTCGACAGGGAGTTCAATGCAGGCTGGCGAAGATAAGAGTCGCTAGCATTGAACGCTCCGTCCGCCGAATTTTGTTGTTTGCTTGGTAGTTAGTTTGTTTTGATTTTTTCTTTAAATATAGTAAATTTTGATATTCTTTTTTTTTTATTTCCAAGTCAAAGTATTTGCTGCGAAGGAAAGATTTTATGGAAATGATAATTTTAAATAAAAGCTGGTCTTTTCAATAATTGTTATGCGAAAATTCATTCAATAGAATTCATATTTCATTTTTACAAAACAAGCATTATTCTGATTTAGTAGTGTCATTGTATGTCAATAATATAACGATAGCTCGTACAGTTAAGTTTTAATTTCCGTACTCGTTCCCGTTTCGGTTGAAATACTGAAGTTTTCCAGGCGTCCTGCCAGGGCTCGTTGGTATTTCAATTCGAGAACTTAAAGGCCGCTGAATCAAAATATTAAGGTTTTCCAGGCGTCCTGCCAGGGCTCATTGATATTTTTATTCACGGATCAAACCCTTCCGTACTCATTCCCGTTTCGGTTGAAATATTGAAGTTTTCCAGGCGTCCTGCCAGGGCTCGTTGATATTTCAATTCGAGAACGTAAAGCCCGCTGAATCAAAATATTAAGGTTTTCCAGGCGTCCTGCCAGAGCTCATTGATATTTTTATTCACGGATCAAACCCTTCCGTACTCATTCCCGTTTCCAAACCCCGTTTCGGTTGAAATATTGAAGTTTTCCAGGCGTCCTGCCAGGGCTCGTTGATATTTCAATTCGAGAACTTAAAGCCCGCTGAATCAAAATATTAAGGTCTTCCAGGCGTCCTGCCAGGGCTCATTGATATTTTCATTCACGGATCGAACCCTTCCGTACTTCCTTTTCCGATCCCGTGAGACATTTTAATCAAATTTTCACGTTCAGTTTACATACCGGGTGCATCGCAAGTGGTTGTATACCTTGCTAGCATCAACCTGGAATCCGTTTTCTTGCTTTCAATTATTAACCTGCTTATTGAAAATACTTTTCTTTTTTTGGAAAAGGTCAGCTTGCTTTTACCGTTTTCGGTTGAATATAAAAACATTGCTTATATTTATAAACCTCTCTCGCTTATGTCCTGCCCGCTTCGTCTCTAATAAACGCATGGTATTGGTATAATTAGTTAATAGTTTGATTATATTGATGGTTTTTTTTTGTAAATACCAGTCTTCATTTCGTTCCTGCATCGACATCATCTACACCCAGTCATCATATCGGATACACCTCTACCTACAGGATATAGTAAGCCACCATCAGTCCTTTTGGAGGGACACCCCACAGCACCCGATTGTAAACAGGTAACTTTCATACCTTACTCTTAACAAGGAATCCAGGGGTTTGAGTAGAAACCATTTGGCTGAAATAACAATTATCTTTATGGAAAAGTATTGTAAGTAGAGTATTTTGCCATACCTACTGAGGAACTTAGTTTCCTGGTGTCTTTACCCTCTGTGGAGGACAACTTGTATAGTATTTAATAACAATTGCACAATCACTAGAGTTTGTAAGCCAATGTATGCATACAAGGTAGTTCATAATATAATTCTGTATCCAACCACCCCTAAGGTAAGATTGGATAGTGTAAAACTTTCCTTTTTTTTTATAAATCTCCTCATGCTTTCTGTTAACTTAGAATAACCTAAATAATTTGTGAAAGCCAACTTCATATAAATCTTGAGGTACAGCGGAACTACTTTAGGGAGTTTTTAGCGTTACCACTTTTTAGGCAAGGCCTTGTGTTTTTTTGGTTATCCATATGACAACCAACAATATTTTATATTAAATCAACATTACATCTGTATCAGTTTTTTATTACGAATCCCACCCTGAGATTAACAGGACCTTTTAATCAAGGTAACAAAATGGCGCCCAGTTGCAATAAAAATAACTCAACCAACAATAAAATATTAAATATAACTCTAGAAACAAAACAAAAACGATTTTCTATAACAAAATCAAAATAGAATTCTAGTAATACACAAAATAAAAGTTGAAATTCTAGGAAATACAAAATACCGGAACCCAATATATATACAATATAACTACATCCTAGCCTAACTTAAACTAGACTAACTATGCATATTCTCTCATCGACGCTCCAATTCCACCGACACCCAGAGTTTCCAGAAGTCTTCCAATAATAGGAGATCTAATCGATTTGCCAGAAGATGGTCCAATCGAACATCAGACTCATGGGATACCGTCTAGTCGCCGAGAACCTGAATATGATGGACGAAGTCATAGGAGCCCAGACGAACGTTGTGAAAATTACACGTCACAGGGAAGGCTCGCATCATCAACATCTAGAATGGCAACTTTCGACGACGATACGAGAAGAACCTCGTTCCAGGATTTGAACCAACTTAGATACCTTGCTGACTGTCTGAACAATTTAAATATGTCTCCGATTCCTACCCAACGGCCAAGTGAACCAAGTAATTCAGCTTTCAACCCCTTCATTCATAGGTGGAATGTCAAATTTAACGGGCGTACTAGCGTCATCGATTTCCTAGAACGTATTGAGGAAGTTCGTTTATCACGGGGCGTTTCCAAGGAACAATTATTACGCTCTGCTCCGGAATTATTCGAGGAAGACGCGTTATACTGGTATCGAACGGGAAGTTTCACCTCGTGGGATGATCTTGTGACACAACTAAAAGAGGATTTCAGGCCGCATGATTATGAGTATAACCTATGGGATGAAATCAGACGAAGAACACAAGGGTCGCAAGAAAAGGTACTAACATTCATTACTGCCATGGAAAACCTTTTTAGAAGATTGGATCAACCACCCTCAGAGGAAGTTAGGGTACAACTAATCCGAAGAAACCTACTCCCCTACCTTCAAACCCAGTTGTCTCTTCGAGAGGTACACTCGGTAAGGGAATTGCTTAAATTATGCAGGAGCGTGGAAAAAACTGAAGAAAGAGTCAAGAAATTCCTTCCCCCTCCAGCCTCACATCGAACGCTACTCGAACCCGATCTGGCATACCATCGTCCCGCTCATTCAACGTCGGTTAATGCTACGCAAGTCTCACCTACCGCGCGTATATCAGAGATGGTCTCGCATCCGATACCCTCCGCCTCCGTGGAAGCAGTCAACGCTTCAGGTCAACCAGCCTGCTGGAATTGTCAACAGGCCGGCCACAAATTTAAAAAATGTCGTGAAGAACGTAAACTATTTTGTTGGAAGTGTGGAAAACCGAATGTCACCCGTATCAATTGTCCTCATTGTCAAAAAAATGTGAGTCGGGGCCAGCAATAGGTCGGTCAAAAACCCCGAACTCGAAAACTCCGACCAATCCGGTGTCGTCTGTATCTGTCGTTTTAGATTTCGTTTTAGCTCATGCCAAAGATGACAGACGCCCGTTTCTTAAGGTGTGTATTTATAATAAGATGTTTTTAGCTCTGTTAGATAGCGGTTGCTCAAAGACAGTTATTGGTGGTCCTGGTTGGGATGTGTTGAAGTCTATTTGTAAACTGAACCATGGTTTGTCGACGGAGTGCACAGTAGCGAATGGAGCTAAGTGTAAGGTCGTGGGTTCGCTCACAATCCCTATCCAATTACAAGACAGAATAAAAATATTTGAAGCCCTTGTAGTACCGTCAATTTCGCATCATCTTATTTTGGGGATAGATTTTTGGATGCAGATGGGAATCGTTCCAGGCTTGTACTCTGGTCAATGGTCTTTTGTACCACATGATGACAAAGTACTACCCGAAATCTCTGCTATCAATTCCCTTGACCAACTTCCAGGTGATCAAAGGAATGAACTCGATTGTCTCATCAACTCTACGTTTGGTAAAATGGGGTCAGGCTTAGGATGTACTCACTTAGTGGAACACGTCATAAAAACTTCTCATCCACCCATAAAATAGAGACATTACCCTCTTTCTCCAGCATTACAAAAGCAGGTGAATAAGGAACTTGATGACATGCTCGCCAAGGATATAATCGAACCATCTAGTTCTCCTTGGGCGTCACCAATAGTACTAGTTAAAAAGCCTGATAATACATTCAGATTCTGTGTAAATTATAAAAAGTTGAACGAAGTCAGTGAACGTGACGCATACCCACTGCCATTTGTTTCTGCAACCTTAGATAAACTAAGAGATGCTAGGTTCCTCACTACCCTAGACATCAAGTCAGCTTATTGGCAGATTCCTGTCGCGGAATCTTCCCGACCCTATACCGCATTTGTAGTCCCAACTCGCGGGTTGTTTCAATTTAAACGCATGCCGTTCGGTTTGCATAACGCTCCAGCCACGTGGCAACGTTTCGTGGAAAAGGTACTTGGTCACGACCTTGAAAACTATGTTTTCGTTTATTTAGATGATATCATCATTTGCACCTCTACATTTGACCAGCATTTATACGTTTTGGGAGAAGTTTTGCGAAGACTTGCGGATGCAGGTTTAACCCTTAACAGGGATAAATGTAACTTTTGTAAGTCCGAGTTACGTTACTTGGGTTACGTGTTGAATGCAGCTGGTTTGTTGGTGGACCCAGACAAAGTAGAAGCCATCCTTCAGATACCTGTACCAAAAACGGTGACCGAGGTTCGTCGTCTGATTGGAGTAGCTTCATGGTATCGACGCTTTATTCCGGATTTTTCGTCCCTTACAGCACCTCTATCAGCACTTCTGCATAAAAATAAAAAGTTTCTCTGGGATGTAGATTGTCAAAAGGCTATGGATACTATAAATAATCATCTTGTATCAGCTCCAATCTTGTCTTGTCCACAGTTCGACCTCCCATTTATAGTTCAAACGGATGCCTCAGATTTTGGTCTTGGTGCGGTATTGTTTCAGATCCAGGATGGAAAAGAAAAAGTCGTCTGCTATTTAAGCCGCTCGCTGACAAAAGCCGAAAGGAAATATACCACCACAGAAAAAGAGTGTTTGGCCGTTATTTGGGCAGTGGAAAAGCTTCGTCCTTACCTTGAAGGAGCACACTTTACTGTGTGGACCGATCACCATGCCTTACAGTGGCTGTACAAGATCAAGGATCCAATTGGTAGAATTGCTAGATGGAGTATGCGCCTTCAACAATTTGATTTTACGATCGTACACCGAAAGGGTAAGGATCAAGTCATTGCTGATGCATTATCTAGATCAGCACCTGCCATTGAATCCATAGATCACCATCCAGATAGTCTTCTAGATTTAAGTTCTACCCCCTCCTTGGACAAATGGTACAATACCATGATGGAGAAAGTTGAACACGACCCGGTGAAATATCCATTATGGAGAGACTGACGAAGACAAACTACCCTAATCTTGTACATAATTTAGATAGCTGGTTAGAAGTAGTTCCTAGGGAGAAACGGAAAGACATAATAAGGAATCACCATGATCCCCCTACATGTGGTCATCTAGGTGTTTTCAAGACCATGGGACGCATTATAGAACGGTTTTACTGGCCGAAAATGAGAACAGATGTCGCCAAGTACATTAGAAGGTGTCACATTTGCCTTAGCACTAAGCCACTACAGACGAATCCTGCAGGAAAAATGCTTAGCCAAACCCCTACTGTGACTCGTCCATGGGACTTGTTGTCCATTGACCTCGTCGGACCACTTCCCCGTAGTTCTTCGAGATATACTTATATTTTTTCAATTTGTGACAGCTTCTCTAAGTTCGTTTTGTTATTTCCTATGCGCACTGCGACTGGAGATAAAATCGCCCAGATTCTGGAAGATCAAGTTTTCTTGGTGTTTGGTACTCCGTCTAGAATTATTTTAGACAATGGGTCTCAGTTTAAAAATAAAACATTCATATCTAAAATGA
The DNA here is from genome assembly GCA_947563755.1 of Lochmaea crataegi. Taxonomy (NCBI): domain Eukaryota; kingdom Metazoa; phylum Arthropoda; class Insecta; order Coleoptera; family Chrysomelidae; genus Lochmaea; species Lochmaea crataegi. Next base: position 31,206,441 of record OX387436.1, read on the forward strand.
ACGAGTATAATGTCAAGTTATGCTATCTTGCAAATTACCACCCACAGGCATCCCCTGTTGAGAGAATGCACCGCGTCCTCAAGACGATGATAAGTTCCCATGTGAGGGATAATCACAAGATGTGGGAGAAATATCTGCCAAAGCTTGCATGGGCTTTGCGTTCGGCAAAACATGAAGTTACCGACATGGCTCCGAATTTCATAATGTATGGAAGAGAAGTCACTGTTCGTGGTCGATCTCCATCGGATGTTCCCCAAGAAGATTTGCCGACTCCTGAAGACCGTTCCGAAGCCCTGAAGAAGGTCTATGAGGATGTCAACAAACGTCTCCGAAGAGCATATGACCAAAGTCGAAAGGGGTATGACTTGAGAAGAAGACCAGATAAGTTTCCTGTTGGTCAGCAAGTATGGAAGCGAAACTATTCCCTGTCAAATAAAGCGAATAACATCACCGCAAAATTTGCACCAAAATTCACTGGCCCTTTTGTAATTTCCAAAATTCTTTCTCCATGGAGTTACCAATTGAGAGATATAAATGGTAAAGATTGTGGCATATGGCATGCAAAAGACCTAAAGCATCATCCTCCAGATGATAGTGATGAAGAATAAGTCCTCAAATTTTTTTGTCGTTTTGTATAAAGTTTTATATATAAAGTAATAGGATAAGCAACTTAAGATTATAACCGAATTTCAGATGTATGCTAACTAAGGCTATATGTTTTGTTAAAAGTTAGAAATGTTATATGAAGTTTCCCTTTTGACAAAGTAAAACTTCTTTTCGGGAAAGAGGGGTGTGTTACGGGACAAAGAATTATTTGTGCCTCTCTTTCAAACATCCAAAAATAAACTCTGTACCTACCAACTGCTATTTTATTAAAAACAGATCCTGATTGTTTAAAGTAGGATTAATACAATTAATGTCTCAGGAATCCTTTCAATTTTCTCAAGCGTCTCCATGAAGGGCACCTAAAAAAAAAAAATAATAATAAATAAGTATTTACCACTTATTTTTTTGAACAGTATGAGATATAATAGGTCAAATATTTATATTCTAAATTTACAGAATATCTTATTTGAACATAGGATGATCACCAGATCATAAAAGTTAGTAATTGGAAAATGTAAAAGGCTTAAAGGTTATTTTGTTTACATGGTGTACAAAGTAGATGACAATCTTGTCATATCTGTCAATCTTAAAAATAAATCTTCTCAAAGTGATTTCAATCTTTCATCATAATGTCTTTATATTCATAGATCTACTGATTAAAGATCATTGACCTTCCTTATCAATTGATAGTTTCTTCTTTTAATTTCTGTTATCAGAGCTTATCTCTGGTGTTAAGTACTTTGGTAATAAAGAAGTAAATGAAAAGAACATACCTTTTTTTCTAAGACCATCCATACGTAGATAGGAGATGGGTTTTCTTTTTTCTTCCATGTGAGGTTCGTGATAGACCACATGGTTTAGCAATTTTGCTAATTTTTGCAAATATATTTAAGTGAGCTTAGATTTTATTAGAGTGATCCTCTTGGAGCTCTACCACTCTGTATAAGTGGATATTTATTTTCGCTCAGCTTAAGTTCCTGTTTCCACATTCGTAGGCGAAACCACTTTGAGGCCACACAACTTCTACGGTGAGTTTAATTTGTCAGTGTACTATACTCAACCCTCATAACATTTAATTATTATTACCAAATACTTACACAAGCTCCTTTTTAGGTCTCTTCCTTTCTTTCTTTCTTTTCTTCGATCTATCTTCTTTCTTTGGCTTTATTTCATACATCGATATCTTCATTTCGTTCCTGCATCCACATCATCTACACCCAGTCATCATATCGGATACACCTCTACCTACAGGATATAGTAAGCCACCATCAGTCCTTTTGGAGGGACATCTCACAGCACCCGATTGTAAACAGGTAACTTTCATACCTTACTCTTAACAAGGAATCCAGGGGTTTGAGTAGAAACCATTTGGCTGAAATAACAATTATCTTTATGGAAAAGTATTGTAAGTAGAGTATTTTGCCATACCTACTGAGGAACTTAGTTTCCTGGTGTCTTTACCCTCTGTGGAGGACAACTTGTATAGTATTTAATAACAATTGCACAATCACTAGAGTTTGTAAGCCAATGTATGCATACAAGGTAGTTCATAATATAATTCTGTATCCAACCACCCCTAAGGTAAGATTGGATAGTGGAAAACTTTCCTTTTTTTTTATAAATCTCCTCATGCTTTCTATTAACTTAGAATAACCTAAATAATTTGTGAAAGCCAACTTCATATAAATCGTGAGGTACAGCGGAACTACTTTAGGGAGTTTTTAGCGTTACCACTTTTTAGGCAAGGCCTTGTGTTTTTTTGGTTATCCATATGACAACCAACAATATTTTATATTAAATCAACATTACATCTGTATCAGTTTTTTATTACGAATCCCACCCTGAGATTAACAGGACCTTTTAATCAAGGTAACAAACTTCAAAAAACGTCACCAGCTGAGTATAAAGAAGCCCCAATCAGTTGAGTACGCCCGAAAAAAGATGTATCCCTTCATAACAAGCCCGAACAAATTTGGAACCTAGATGAGAGTTCTTTTTCTCATAATCCTTATAAATCAAAAATTGTTGGTGCAAGGGGAAAAGCTTGTTATAGAACCGTGTCAGGGCCGGGCCGGGAAAATACAACTGTTTTAGCTGCTGTATCTGCTTTCGGATTAAAAGCCCCTCCACTCATTTTGTATAAGGGGAAGAATATTTGGGATGCCTGGGTTCAAAATGAAGAAGACTCGTATCCGGGAATGTCATTTGCTGCTAGCAAAAAAGGCTGGATGGAGACAGACATTTTTTTAAATTACTTTGAAAAAACTCTACTGCCTGCTCTGGGACCACACAGACCTGTTTTGATTATTTATGATGGTCATAGCACCCATGTTAACATTCCTCTAATAGTATTGGCACCTTCCAATAATGTAACAATTCTCAAACTTCCCCCACACACGAGCCACCTTCTTCAGCCACTAGATATATCAGTGTTCAGATCACTGAAGGGTACATGGGATGAAAGATTAGTGGCTTGGCAAAGAAGAAATGTGGGAATTAAAATACCAAAGAAACAATTTCCGGCAATGATCGGTCAAGCCTGGAAGGACCTCAAGCCTATCACTATTAGTAATGGTTTTGTAAAAGCTGGTATACAGCCATTTGATCGGCAGGTCATATCTGAAGACAAATATGATCCTGAATGTTTAAGAAGGTGGAGAAAACACACCTCAGGTAATGCTGTTGGGAGACGAGAAGAAAACCAAAATGTTGGAGGAAACGAAAATGTCGAAGAAAATCGAAATGTCGAAGAAAATCAAAATGTCGAAGAAAATCAAAATGTCGAAGACAACCAAAATGTCGAAGGAAACCAAAATGTCGAAGAAAACCAAAATGTCGAAGAAAACCAAAATGTCGAAGAAAATCAAAATGTTGAAGAAATTCAAAATGTCGAAGAAAACCAAAATGTCGAAGAAAATCAAAATGTTGAAGAAATTCAAAATGTCGAAGAAAATCAAAATGTCGAAGACAACCAACATGTCGAAGGAAACCAAAATGTCGAAGGAAACCAAAATGTCGAAGAAAACCAAAATGTCGAAGACAACCAAAATGTCGAAGGAAACCAAAATGTCGAAGAAAACCAAAATGTCGAACAAATTCCAAATATAGAAGCTACAACTAGTCGATCCACATCAAAATTATCATTTGAAGAGCTTCTTTTGAAAACAATAAGACACTCTGATAGTGGCCAGGTACAAAGAAAAAAGTGGCATGTGGAGCAGAAGTCATCACTGAACCACAGGTATTAGCTAGACTAGAAGAAGAAAAAGCGACTAAGACTAAGAAAGTTTTCCGACAAAAAGTTAACAAAAAGCGTACAATCCAGAAAGAAAGTGATATCGAAACTACAGATGAAGAGGTGGACGATTTCTCTGTAATAATTGATTCAGCAGATGACTTGGACCCAGAGAGTTCTGATACAGAAGAAGAGCTAGATATATAAAAAATTCTGGACAAAAAAATCGAAGAAGAGCAAACTAATATCGAAAACGGCAAATGGGTGGTAGTTCAATATGAAACCAAGAAGAGAATAAGGCATTTTGTTGGCAACATTTTGAACGAAACTGATGAAGGATGGGAAGTGAAATTTTTAAAATTCGGCAGAAAAACCTTTTCTTGGCCCGATATAGACGATATTGATACGATTAATAACGAAATGATCATAACAATCCTGCCATACCCCAAGAGAGGCCGCAGGGGAGACACATTCATTTTCTCAGTAGATTTGGCAAATTTCAATTTAGGCACTTAAGTTATATTTCATTTTGAAAAGTTCATAACTTTTTAACTATTTTAGATATTAAAGTGTTCCAATAACGAAATTGTAGCTTTTTTAACAGTATTTCACACTTGCCCCAAATTATCTGAAAACACCTTATATTGTAGACAGCATGAACCGCATTCACACTTGCCCCACTTTGTGGAGCAAGTGTGAACACTGGACAAAAAAAAGAAAAAAAGGTTAGTAAAAGTGTTATGCTTTTAACCAGCAAAACTCAAAAGTCATGTAGACAGATACTCTTACTAGCTATGTTTAAAATATGAAATTTAAAAGACAAATATTTTAGAAGTTATAATGCTTTAAATTGGCACTAATCAAAAAAGCGTTCACTCTTACCCAGGTTTACCTTTTCTATTTCTTCAAAATTCACCGAAAATTTGTTCATGTACCGTATTTTGAAAATGGTTAATTTTAGACATGAATAACTGAACAGCTAGTATTAAAATTCAATTATCCTTTTTGATTATATTTAGAAAAACTGAATTATACCGCGGCTACCTACATACAAGTTAAATATCGTCCCCTAAAACTTGCATATTATTATATTTTATGGAATATTGACTTTTTTTCAATTAAAAGTAGACGTATACAATGAATTTAACAAATTGTTTTGTAGATTGCAGTTTACATCCAGTGGATTTAAATTACAAGAATTTAAATATTACACATTCAAAAACCAAAAAACATTTTTGTAAATTCTGCCTGAAATTACAATTAAAATTTGCTCGTCATTTGGAACTAAGGCATAAGAATGAAGATAGAGTTAAATATTTCCTTGGCTTTTCCAAAAAACACCCTATTCGATTGAAAATTATTCAGGAGCTAAGAGCTGGAGGCGATTTTCTATACAATTCTCAGAAACAATACAATTTAGATAATGAATTAATTGTAGTTCGGCGTCCTTCCCCCAAAACATTAAGAACAGCTGAGCATTTTAAACCCTGTGGAAGTTGTGGGGCTATGTATTCACACTTATCTTCAGCAACTCATTTTAGGTTGTGTAAAAAAAACAGAGTAAAAGGATCAAAATTTTGTAGTAAACAAAAATATCTATTTATTAGTTCGGAAGCAAGTGAAATAATAAGGAAAAAAATGTTTACCAGTTTTACGGCATGATAAAATCACCCGTACCATTTGTTCAGATGCAGGAATAATACTTTTTGGAAACCGTTTGGCACAAAAGTATAGAGCTCCGCATCTATATAAAATGATTAGGTCCAAACTAAGGTGTTTTGCATCATTTTTTCTCACATTTAAAGAGATAAGTAATAACATGTCCATTAACTTTGAGGAATTATTTTATCCTCAACATTATGATAATATTATATTGAGCAATAATAAGATGTGTGGCTTGGATCAAAATACTGGAAAGTATGAGAGCCCTGCAACTGCTTTTGCCATAGGATCACATTTAAAAAAAATTTCATTTTATTTAATTTCTGAGTACATTAAAAAAAAGGCTAAAGATAGACAAGAAGAAGTCAAAGATTTTCTTCAACTTCTACAAGAAGGTTTGTCACATGATATTAATAAAACAGGGCAGGAAAACCAACTTGAACAGAAACGAAAAAAGAAAATATCACTTCCTACTGTTCATGATATTCAAACTTTAAGACTGTTTTTAGAAGAACAAAGACAAATTCATATGAAAAAACTCGATGAAAGTTTTTTATTATAATTCTTGGAAAGAGTTATTGAATGTGACACTTATTTCATTGCAGTTATTTAACCGTAGAAGAGCTGGTGAAATGGAAAGAATTTAGATAAACGATTTTTTACAATATGAAAAATTGAAACCAAATGACGAGTTATTAAACAATCTCGACCCTAATGAAAGGATAAAAACTGAAAATTATGTACGTTTTTTAATAAAAGGCAAGCTGATGAGAGGGGTGCCAGTAATGGTGAACAAAAATAATTTAATTACACTTAAGACATTGCTTAAACTTCGAAGCAAGGCTCAGGTAGATTCTAACAATAAATATCTCTTTGGCATACCAGGTGACTCCCATAAGCATCTCTCTGCTACTCTATTAATGAATCACTATTCAAAATTATGTGGAGCTCAAAACCCAAAATCATTAAAAGGCACAGAACTACGAAAGCATATCGCAACTAAATGCGGAACTATGAATTTAGGCCAAACCGAAGTAAAGGATGTGGCAGATTATTTAGGACACCATGAAAAAATTCATGTAGATTATTATAGATTACCCAATGTTGCTAAAGATATCATTAGAATGTTAAGTATTTTAGAGCAAGCCCAAGGAGATCCTGATGAAAATAGCTCAGAAAACTCCAGTAATAATATTTGCAATATAAATATGGATTGTGAAGAGATATCCAAGGAATCTGCTATAGGTAATAATTAATTTTATTAAAAACCAGATGCCAGATGTTAATACTAATTTTTTGCTGCGTTGCTATAAGAAGTTGATAGACTTGGACAATTGATTGAATGCTGGATCAATCGATTCATATTCGTGATACAAACCTATTAGGGCTTTGCGATTATCAAAATTCATAATCGATGATTTTCGTTTAATCGAAAATGGATTGTTCAATTTTATTTTTGTTATTTCTGAGAATGAAACCACAATCTTGTTTTGTATTTTTTATTTCGAATTTTTTGTAAGTGCCTGATAGTGACGAAATTTTTCATAAAACTTAATTATTCTTGACAACGGTAAGTTGGAACGCTATTGAAACGTCGAAATAATAAATATAAAAATTGATTGTGATTTAATTGATGGTTTTACATACCTCCATCTTGCGGTGGATCGTATTGTGTGCTGCGATCTAGCAGCGCATGTCGAAAGTAGGTATGAGGTCAAAAAGGCCACCAGAAACTGTAATTTGTGTGAAGCCATCTACATTCCACTCATCTAATAATTTCAATGTTGTCATGTTTCAATTATAAACTAGATATTTTGTTGTTCCCGTGGAAACCCGAGACATACTCGCCTTAAACATATTTGTGATACTAATAAAATCACCAACACAAAATAGTTATCGTCTATGTCTACATTAATATTAAGATAACCATAAATACATTTCCAAGAAGCGAGCCCTACAAGGGACCACTGAATAAGTCAGTTGTTTTCTACACTTGACGATGGTTATTTGAAAATAATATTACTCATATTTTCCCTTGTATACATAGTTTTGACACAAGCTATTCGTTAGTTCATTTCAGTTCAACCATAATAAAATTTTGGGTGAAGCTATTATTGAAATAATAGAAAATTAAAAACTGATTTAGCATAACGTTAAATGCTTACTCGGAGCAATGCGCATGCTCTGCATCTGCAGAGTGACCAGACATTCATAGAAAATATGCAGACATTCCAATCAGCTGTTCGATATGAATGTTTGTGTTGGCCAATAGAAAAATTAAAATAATATTTTTATTTCTCCATGTGTTGGCCTTTCGCTGATTAATTTGTTAATTATTAACCTGGTATAAGGAATTCAGTATAGGATACAGTTTATAATATTCATTTTGATTTTTGAGGTAATAATGTGTTATACGTCTCCTTTGCGGCTAAGCGAATATCTGGTGGAGTATTATTTATTGATTCATCACTGGAATAACTCATTTTTACTAATATTTTTCTTGAAAACGATAGAAATATTTTGACATGTTATTTTGACGTTTCTATGAAATTGAAGAAAAGATGAGTTGACGGGTACTAAACGCAAATGCTGATTGGTGGATTTCATATACATTCTAGGATGTATATGAAATCATATCCGTTCAGTTAACCGAAATGGCCTACATTTTCATTCTGTAAATTGTGCAGAAAATGGATAATATACATGTGGGCGTAGAAAAAAATATTTATTGAATACTTACTAGATTTTTATTTATTTTTGGGGAATCAAATCACAATCTTTTGTATGCCTTCATTTCGGTAGCGTTGCAGCTACTGTTATCAAGAATAATTAAGTTTTTACAAAATTCTGGTCCCTACCTAGAGCTAATTAAAAAATTCGACAACCAGACAATCGCTAATATTTTGAAGATTGTGGTTTAATTTCCCAAAATAAATAACAAAATGAATAATGAAAATACAGAAAATATTGAGCTTTTTATTCCGCCAATCAATTGTTTACCAATTGTGTAGCATAAGACTCCTTTTTAGAAACTAATACAAATATGGTTAAAATATAAACTACCAGGTTGGTAATTAACAAATTAATCAGCGAAGGGACAACGCAAACATTCATACCGTATAGCTGATTGGAATATCTGGCCACTCTGCAGAGCATGTGCGTTGCTTCGAGATTGTTAGCCTTCAACGATATTCTGAATCAGTTTTTCATTACTTCAATAATAGGTGTACCCAAAATTTTATTCTGAGTGCCGTTAGTTCATGAGTTGAACTAACGATTGGCTTGTGCCAAAATTATTTTTTTGTCAGTTTTCACAAACTATTTGCCCGATTCAAATATTATAACAATAAAATTATTTTATTGTTATCAAGTGGTTAGATGTTGACGAACTAACGAAAGTTGTTGCGTTTTCTAATTAGTTTATTAAATATATCAAAATAACAAAATTTGAGTCGTAACCTTTGGGACATCAATTCCAAGAAATAACAAAAAGAATCATGAACATACCACAAGGAATATACAGAAGAGTTCAATTTATGTTGAAAAAATCAATGTTTTCGAAAAAAGAATTCAATCGATAAATTGATTATTTAAGAATAATTATTGTAGTAAGTATGCAATTTTAAGACTAAAATAACTTGACAAACATTGAATTTTATTAAACCCAATTCTCACAGGTTGTTGTTGTTGTCCACAAGTCCCACAACATTTTTTATATTGTTACCATATTTTGCTTATTTAAAGTACGCCCAGCGTGCTGAAATCCAACTTTTAAAAATGAGCGTGTTTTAAGGTTATCATGGCAACATCAAACAACACGAGAAACGTAAAGTCTAAATTTCAACTGCTTGATTATTATTTATCTGACGGGAATACCTTGTAACTGGAGGAGGCCAAAATAATCGATTAATCAATTATTAATGCAACAATCGTGTGATACATTAATCGATTCTTCAAAAAATATATATCGAACACCCAATTAATAGATTATTTTGCACACCCCCCAATCATTATACGCTTGATGAATAATATACTATAACTATCTGCACGTGAAATACCGAACCATTATTAATAATTTTCGTCATTTTAATAAGGTTGCGGATTAATTATAAACATAGTGAACACTATAATTTATATTTAATAATTTCAAACCCACAATAATATGAAATGGATAACATTTATCTAACTTATATATCTGTATTTGAGGACAGTATAAAACTCGGTATAAAAGTACAAAATTTATATAAAAATTGGTTCATTTTTGAGGACAGTATAAACGATATAAACCAACACAATTTATCAACAAAAGTGCATTTTTCGGGACATTATAAAGTATAAAACTTATAGGGTATAAGTCTCAAACTGATATTTGAGCATATATCGTCGACCCGGAAAAAGAGTGTCACATGTGCGAAAAAAGCAAATTCAATATTATTGGTGCGATGTTTCAAAAATGTTGTCTAGTTTTACACGGAAAAATGTCACATCTCAACTTTCTCATACACACTGGGAGCACTTATGACGCCCCCTCTAAGTAACAAAATCGCGCCTTTATTGGGAGCGGTAACGACCTATCTTCAGTTGCGCTTTGAGTTTCATCGGCGAAGGCTGGTTGTGCGGAGAAAGAGAGTAACATTTGTTGATGTAGGTGTTTCGTTTAAAGAAGAGTGCTTCATTTGTTGGTTAGAACTTTTTAGAACGGAAATGTGAGTATATATTGACCTATTATTTTTTGCACAAAATAGTTCCATTTGCAAATAAATACTTGACTATTCCTGCTTTTTGTTACATCTGTCCAATGAGACGGTCTTTTCCCCAAGATATATGAAATGCTTGGTCACATCTGCACATGCGACAGTGTTTACTTGAAAATCACATAAATATTAGGATATAAGGAGATTACTATACGTTCAATAATGCAGATGGAACAGTTTTGCACTGAAATCATTTTGCACTTTTACAGACAATGTTTATACACTTCCATTATTTTCGTCATTGTTTTTAGGAATCCAGGGAAATCTGAACGATGTCTCTCGAGAGGGGCGTTGATATTGAAATTGGCCAAAGAAAAAAACCAAGACGAAACCAATATTACAGAACCAGAATCTCATGAAAACTTGACCAGACATCCTTTGTTGGGAAGAGAAGCATCTGAACGACGTTCAGAAGGTTCAGAGAATATTATTCTTCATGGTAAATTAATAGGTATTTCGCAGTGGTGTTTTCATGACCAACTTTTTTTATTTACAGAAAATATCCCAACGATTATTTCTGCTGTGGACTTCGACAAACATTCTCAAAATTTGAACATTTCACAACAAAACTTGGTCATTGCTTCAACGAGCGCCGGTTCTTCGAAAGGTAAATACATCACAATTATTTTACATTGTTTCAAAATTCAGCCTGAAATTAGAATAATTTGAAGATAGACAAGTTTTGGTAAAATTTTGACAAATTCATTTTGTTTTTCAGACCATAGTGATTCGTCAGATTCCGACGACAGTGATTCGGCAGACTTTGACGACAGTGATTCAACAGACTCCGACGACAGTGAACAACATAATCAGCAAACTGCGGATATTTTAGATGCTTTGAATTCTGATGATACAGTCGGCGATCCTGGTTACTCTGTTTCATCTGATGAAGCAAGCGAGAGAGAAAATGATGGTTTCAATCATCAGTCAAGAAAACGAAAAGTGTTAAACAAGTGTCGTCGACCAGAAAAGAAAGTGAGAAAACGAACAAGAAATATTGAGAATTGGAGAAGAAATGTCTTAAAATCTAACAGGAATAGCGGAAAAAGCTACAAGTCTGGACAAGTTAAAAAAGTAGCGAATAGTTGGGTGAAAATTGGAGATGTAGAAAGACCTGCTAGAAAGATGCTACCACCATGCTCCAAGTGCAGGTTTAAATGCACAACCAAAATATCTGAAGATGAAAGAAAACATCTCTTTGAGGAATATTGGAAGATGGGATGTCTTCAGCGACAAAGAGCCTTTCTGTCACATAATATAACTACTATACAACCCACTTACAGAAGAGTGAAACTGGAAGGCGAACCTCGTTCACTCAATAGTGCCTTCTATTTCGAGATTGATGGTGTGAAGAAAAGGGTTTGTAAATTATTCTTCACATCAACTTTGGGCATAAGTCCAAGAGTTGTAAGAACCGTTATTCATAAAAGAAAAGATACTAACATTACCGGAATTGTTGCAACTGATGGAAGAGGCATGCACTCTAACCACAGGAAAGTACCTGAAGCTTTGAAAATCGAAGTTAGGAATCACATTAACGCTATACCACGTATTGAAAGTCACTACTGTCGATCGACAACTTCTAAAGAGTATATAGAAGGGGGAAAAACAATAACAGATTTATACAATGACTATAAGCAAATTCAAGAGGAAAAAAAATTACCTTTCGTTAACTACATGATGTTCAACGATATTTTTTCTCGGGAATTCAATATTACGTTTTTTCAGCCAAAAAAAGGATCAATGCGTGACATGTGTCAGTTATGATAACGCTAATGATAATGAAAAACTTGCCATGAGAGATGTATACGAAAATCATCATGAAGAAAAAGAACTATCACGAAGAGAAAAAGAAAACGACAAAAATAGTAACAATCCTACAATAATTTATGATCTACAGGCTGTTATGTCATGTCCAAACGGCAATGTGTCATCCTTTTATTATATCTCTAAGGTAAATGTTCATAATCTGACCATGTACAATATTAAAAATAAAGAAGTCACGTCTGGCATGAGGGGGAAGCACATCGGGGCTCTAATGAGATAGGTTCTTGCGTGTGGAATTACTTAGAAAGTTTGAACGCAAAAATTTTAGCGTCTGTAGATGAAGATAAAACAGCGGACGTGATATTTTACTCAGACAACTGTGGAGGACAACAAAAAAACCGTTTTATGTTTTCTTTGTATCTTCATGCTGTAAATACTTTTCCAGCAATAAAATCCATAACACATAAATTTTTAGTGGTGGGACATACCCAAAATGAAGGAGACCATGTTCACTCACAGATTGAGAGAAATATTCAAAAATATCGAAAAGCTTTTCCAATATTTATTCCTGAAACATATTTCACCCTAATAAGAACTGCAAGGAAAACCGGACAACCATACTCGCTCATAGAATTTGACCACAAAAGTGTATACGATTTGAAAGATTTAAGCAACCAAATTGGAATGGAGGAACAAAAACCAATAACGAATACTGATGGCGAACAGGTCAAAACATCAAAAATTTATATTGTTCAATTCAGGAAAGAATGTCCCACCATGTTCTTTTATAAAACCTCCTATAAAGATGACAGTTTCAAAAGTGTGGACTTGAAGAAAACTGAACCAGCCAAAACAAGATCGAAAAAATCTGCAGGAGACGGATTTTCAAATATTTCATTAAAGAGAGCCTACGATAATAAAATTGGAATATCTGAAGCTAAGAAAAAAGGAATTTTATCATTATTCAAAAAAGGAGTTATACCAACCTACTATTTGGACTTTTTCAATAATTTATAAAAATATTTAGGTCTGAATAAAACATGGGCTACTTTTCCAGATGAATCGTCTGTACTTATAGAAATTCTTATTTTTCGGATATTTTTGGTATGATTGTTTTATTTTTTGTATCGCCTCCAGTGATTGGCTTTTAGAATCCATTTCATTACTTTTATTTTTTGTTTGTTTGTTTCTAGTCATCATCGACTGCTATTATTTTATAGGGATTTTATCTAGTTTCTAGGAAGAATGTAATTGTTTATTTTTGTTATATTTGGTAATCCCAAGGATTGTAGATATTTTTTTTTAATTAAAACCCAATATTTTAAACAAAAAAATTGTTTTTCTATTATTCTCACCCATATACTCGTTAATGTGCCACTTTTTTAAAAAATATTAATTTCAACTGAAATGGATTTTTAAGAGTATGAGCGACATATGACATTATTATCTCAAAACTCGGACATTGAAAAAAAAATATTTCTCGTCAAATATCATAATTCTTCGGTTCTGATGTGATACAAATATTTTTTTCTACATATTGCTTACAGAAATTACAAAAAAAAAATTCGAATTTTCAAATGCCTCTCCTGTAAAATTGACAAATTTGCACTTATGACACTCTTTTTCCACGTCGACGATATATAGGTCACTTTTTTTAATTTGCAGATCCTTTAACATCACAAGAAGTGATACGGGAAGAGATTCAATCTTTGGCAGGTACAAATCGCACTATATAATCTACCATAGAACTTGAAATCCAAACAGAAAATAATTTACAGCACGGTACATGAAGACACCTAAGTGGTCTTCCAGAAGAAAACCAATACATAATAAAATTGGACCTGTAGAAGAGGCGAAAATTGAGGTTCTAGAAGAGATCTGCTCTTACAAGAAAAAGAGCACAAAGAAAAAATGTTCTTACTCGAATATGAAAATAATAAAAAAGTTTATACAAGAACTAAATAAAGATTGTAATTGTAGAAAATAAATAGCTGTAAAATATAAACTTCGAACTTCTACGGTTCTGGCAGTAGCATTTTATGTACATAAAATTTAGGCAATAATTAAAAATAACTTTGAAAAGGTTATAATTCAATTCACTGCATTCAAATAAATACAGTAAAATTTTATGATACAAACTGTAAAAAGAGATCAACTAAATAAGCCGAAATTCTTTTTGTCGCTCCGTAAATTCCTTTACTTTTGATAGATAGTGAAATGACTGTTCAAAATTAGATTTTAAATAAAAACAAACTTAAAACATAATTGCACATTTAAAATTTTCTAAACTAAAACCCTACAATGCGAAATGAGTTAAATTTGGGACAACCCATTATTTTCTTTATTTAACCACTTGCAAGCTTGTTATAAGTGAATAAAATATTTTGTATCAAATTTAGGACATCTTTATGTTTACCGTATTTATGGCACAATATCCAATGCGTCATTTTAGTTTGGGTTTATATGTTCGAAAATATTCAGTATCGTTTAGCGCCTGTGTGTGTTAGGTTAAAAGCATATAATTGTGAATTTATTCGTGTTTCCTTACAAATATTAGTGGTATATCAGGATTTTTGTTTTAGTAAAGGTGAGATTTTTGCAATAAAATAGCATGCCATTGTTTACTTCTTTTATTTTTTTTTATATAAATAGCTTTATATTTGGATGTACTTAATTTGAGACATAGCGGTTTTTACTGACATAAGTATGGGTTTTATTTTGGATGTATCAGATTTGCTAAAAATATATTATCTTTTACTCTATTATTTTTTATTTTGGTTTCAGAAAATGCCTTGGTCAAGGAAAAGCCTAACCCAAGCCGAATTAGAGCAATGTATTGAACACTTGTCAGAGAGTGAAGACGAATTTGACTCTGATTTGGAAGAAAATGGAGAGGAATCCGTTCTAGAAAATGCAAATGAATTTGAAATCCAGGATCTTCCTTTTGAGTTTGATGATGGATTTTCATTGGAAAGTGAACAAAGAGAAACCAATGATGAAAATGCAAACAACGATGAAGCTGAGATTGGCGCAGACAACAAAAAATTTGAAGGAGAAGAGTATGCAGTTCAGACTAATAATGTTGATACTGAAACCAATGATGTGAAAGAAATACAGAAAAATAATAAAACAAAACTTTCCAACGTTAGGTGGAGAAAAGGAAATTTATTTTTGGATGACGATGCTAAAGCTTTCAAAGGCAGTGAAGCACTTGGTAGTAGAATTATGGAGCTTGGAACACCTTTTGCCTTTTTCAAATACTTTTTCACCGATCAATTGTTGCAAAAAATTATTGATGAGTCAAATTTGTACTTGGTTCAAAAGGATCCCAATAAGACCACAACAATCACAATTACTGACCTTCAGAAGTATTTAGGCATATGTATATATATGTCCATCGTACATATGCCTAACGAAAGATCATTTTGGAGTCCTCGATTAGGATTATCTCAAATAAAAGAAGCAATGAGTCAATAGCGTTTTGAAGCAATCCGAATGGCAATACACTTTAACGACAATTTGAATATGTTGCCCAGAAGTAATGATTACCATGACAGGCTTTATAAATTGAGACCTGTTATTGACGCACTTTGCTCAAAATTTCAAAGTATTCCATTGGAACAGCAATTGTCAGTAGACGAACAATTATGTGCAACAAAGGATAGGCATCACTTGAAGCAATACATGCCCGCAAAACCTCATAAGTGGGGGTACAAACTGTTTGTTCTGTGTGGAGTTAGTGGGTTCTCCTATAACTTTGAAATATATACAGGCTCAGAAAATCTACCGCAATTTAGATTACCTGATGAACCAGATTTAGGAGCTGCGTCAAATACTGTTTTACGTTTATGTAGGGTTGTTCCAAATAACTTAAATTATGTTGTTTGATAACTACTACACATCAGTTCGGTTGAAACATTCAAACGGATAAGGTGTCTGTGAGTGCGAGAACCGGTGTAATTAGCAATGATGAGTGCGGGCGAGTTGAGAGGTTCACATGAACCTCCTGATCCGGGAATTCAAAATAACTATGATTCAAGATTAATGGAGATGGGTCAAATAAATGAAAACGAAAATAATAGTTCAACAAAGTTACAGCAGAAAAAAGCAATAAATAAATATTCATCAAATGATCAAGGTCCCTTTTTTGTATTTATTCAAAATAAAACTGGAAATATTGGTAAGCTACATAAAATTGCTACGGCTAGAATAATATTAAATGCTGAACCAGATATACGAGAAAATATCCTAAATATATCAGTTACAGGTATGAACAAAGTAAAGGTTGAATTAAATTCTTATTTAAGTGCAAATAAATTAGTAGAATCGAAGTCGTTATCAGATTAAGAATACGGAGCATATATTCCGGTCTTCTTTACCTCTAAAAAAGGTGTCATTAAAAATATTGATAAAGATATTAGTGAATCAGAATTAAAGGAGATAATTAGGCCAAGATTTGTAAATAATTTTAAGATAAATTTTGTCAAAAGAATGATGCGTAAAATGAACGATGAATTAATTCCTACAACTACAATAATTGTAACCTTTAGGGGACAAATGATACCCAATCAAATAATAATAGAAAAAATGGTGTATGACGTGGAAATGTATATTCCAAGGGTGATTCAATGCAAAAAATGTTTAAGGTACGGTCATATAAATATCCAATGTAGGGGTAGGTTAAGATGCGCAATATGTGGGGATGAACACGAAAAAACCGAATGTAGGGCTATAAGAGGAGTATGTATTTTGTGTAATGGTGATCATTTAGCAACAGAAAGAAAAGATTGTTTAGAATTTCACAAACAAAAAACAATAAAATACTGCATGGTAAATGAAAATATTTCATATATTGAAGCCAAAAGTAAATACGATAATAGTTATTCCACAGTGACACGAAGTCCTAATACGAGTTCACATTATACAATTACCGCTAAACGTAGGAGAAATGACGAAACTCATCCATCCAATAGATCAGGGTATTCAGATGAACATAGTAATATAATATCCATACCAAATATAAGCAATAGTCAACCAGTGTATCAAAATTACAAAAATAAACCCAATTATCATCCACAAATTCCAACCAACCATCACCAAATAAATACAGTTTGTGATAATATATTAAAATCTTTTGCTGAAATTTAAAAAAAAAATTCCGTTTCGATTCAAAATCAAAATGTCTTAGACGATTTAAAAAAAAATTTAAATCATATTCTTTCAAACGATGAATAAAATTAATGTTGTACAGTGGAACGCCAGGTCCATTGTACACAATAAAGGCCATTTTGAGAAATATATTTTTGAAAATTATATTAATATAGCACTTTTAAGTGAGACGTGGTTAAAAGGCGACAATAAGGTAATACACTTTACAGATTTTGACATATTTCGAAAAGACAGAGATGATGGCTACGGTGGGGTAGCCATTTTAATAAAAAAAATATTCAAATTATCGACGTTCCCAAATTCTATCGAATACGTTCGGTAGAGTGCGTAGCAGTCTCAGTAAAATTTAAAAATAGGAAAAAATTGAACATATATTCAATATATGCCAAACCTAATTTGAATATTTCAGAAAATGAATGGAAAACCTTTTTTGATAGTCTAAAAAAACCCTTTATAGTGGGAGGAGATTTTAATTGCCACCACAGGGCGTGGGGTTGTGACCAGAATGATAGGGCTGGCGAGAGTTTGTTGGAAGCAATAGAAGAATCACAATTAAGTTTTTTAAATGATGGAACAGAAACTTTAATAACGGGACCTTACAACAAAAATAAATCCGCGATAGATTTAACAATCTGTTCCAATGATATATCGTCGACATTTGACTGGCAAGAAAAACAAATATCTTTAGGATCTGATCATTTTCCAATTCAAATATCTTTTGAGTTAGAGCCAACAGCTAGCAATAAGGGAAGAGTAAGATGGAATTTAAATCAAGCTAACTGGGATACATTTTCTTCTTCATTTGATGACGAAAATGTAGAATTAAATTTTGTGGAAAATGCCTACACTACTTTTGTCGAAAAACTAATTAATGTTTGTAACAGATCAATTCCGAAGAAGAAAAGGTTAACAAACAGCAAATTTAACAAAAAATGGTGGAATTCAGAGTGTGATCTTGCAATAAAGAATCAGAAAGATGCCTTTTTACTTTATAAACAAAATTCAAATTATGAAAATTATTTAAATTATCAGAAAGCAGAAGCCCATAAAAAGAAAGTAATTTTAAAAAGTAAAAGAGCCTCTTGGAAAGAATATTGTAATAAGTTAAACAGAAATACACCTATCACTGAGATATGGCAACAAGTTAAAAAAATTAAGAATGTATATAATTCTCCAAAAAATATAGTCGTTAACGACGTATGGTCCGAAAGGTTTCTTGATAAGTTAGCCCCACCCTGGGTTTCACCAAATCTATTTGATCACACTGGTAATGTAAATGAAGTAAGTTATCTATCAAAAAATTTCGAAATATGGGAATTAGACGTCTGTCTAAAAAATCACAAAAACACAGCCCCAGGGATAGATAACATACATTATATTATGTTATATTATTTACCTACACAACAAAAAATGTATCTGTTAAATTTAATTAATCAAATTTGGAATACTGGTAAGTATCCGGATGATTGGAAAGAATATATTATTATTCCGATATTAAAACCGAAAAGAGATCCAGAATCCCCAGATTCCTATAGAGGTATATCATTAGGCTCTTGTATTCTTAAAACATTCGAAAAAATGATTAAGATGAGATTGGAAAATTGGTTGGAAAAAAATAAATTGATCTCAGAAACTCAGTATGGATTCAGAAAATCAAGATCCACGTTAGAAAACATCGCAAATTTAGTTTTGGACATTAATTTATCATTTTCAAAACAAAAATCGTTAATATCGATGTTCCTAGATATAGAAGGTGCCTATGATAATGTAAAATTAAACATTCTTTGCGAACAAATGGAAAAAATTGGACTTCCAGGTGAATTCAATAAAAAAGTAGTATCAATTTACACAAACAGAAAATTATTTCTACAGGTTAATAACGAAATAGTAGGAAATAGAATTTCTAATATAGGCTTACCACAAGGAAGTATTTTGAGTCAAATTTTATACTTAATATATACATTTGATTTGCACTCTAGTATCTCGCATGAAGGAAAGATTCTACAATTTGCAGATGACGTTTGCCTCTATTCAGAAGGATCGGAAATTTCACAAGGTATAACTTCCATGAATACATTATATCAACAAATAGAAAGATATTGTTTTAATAAAGGGTTAACTATCTCAGTTAAAAAAACTCAAACGTGTATATTTTCCAAAAAACATAATATACCGAGCCAAATATTATTAAAAAATACTATGTTTGACGTACAGTCGACAGTAAAATATTTAGGGGTAGTATTAGATAGAAAGATGTTATGGAAAGAACATATCCAACATATTGTAACAAAAGCAGATAAGGGACTCAATATATTAAGAGCCGTGTGCCATACCACGTGGGGTTCTGAACCAAATACTTCACTTTTGTTATATAAATCTTTCATCAGATCAATTATAGATTATGGATCCATTTTCTATTCTCAAGCGGCCGAAACTCATTTGAAAAAGCTGGACAGAATAATCAATAAATCACTTCGTCTGTGTTTAAGAGCTATGAAAAGCACTCCGATATCAAACCTAGCTGTAGAATCTACAGAACCACCATTGAATAAGAGAGTACCTTATAGACAAATTTCTGCTAAAACTCACCTCAAAAAATGGTAACATATTGATGAAAATTCACGAATTATTTATACAAGATATGATTGCAAATTATTGGAAAAAGAAAAATACGATACCCTTGGTATCCTCATACACATATATAAAAAATTTACAGGAAGACATTTACATCTCAAATAAATTACCATACTACTCTATAAATTGGGAAGATATTAAATCTTTGAATGTGTATTATCTAAGAGATTACTCTAATTTCCCATTTGCAATAAGAAATAGTGTGTTCCTATATGATGTTGAAGAGTTTTTCCTTGAACATTATTTTATCTTTACAGACGCATCAAAAACTCAAATAAATGTTTCAGTAGCACTGTATGATCCGAAGAAAGGGAAGTCTTTAGGAATAAGAATAAATAACAAACTATCAATATTCTCTGCTGAACTAATTGCGATTCTAGAAGCACTTAAATATATCAATTCTTTAGAGGAAATAGTCGACAGATATATAATATTTTCGGACTCTAAGAGTGCAATTGTTTCGATCCAAAACATCACAAAAAAAATTAAAGGAAGTCTCAGTTATATAGTAGTCGAAATTATACAGCTTATCTCCAAATTGTCTTCCAGAGGAATAAATATTTCATTATGTTGGATTAAGGCACATTGTGGAATAAACTATAATGAAATAGTCGATGAAGCTGCAAAAAATTATAGAGAATATATGTATAATGGGGTAATAAATGTCCGGTTGAAGATATTTATCCATTGATCAAGAAAAGTGTAATGCAGAAATGGCAACAATTATATAACACATCTCAGAAAGGTCTTTACTATAAAACTATTCAACCAACTATACAACACGAACCTTGGTTCAAGAGAACAAATTTCCATAAAAAAGATATATCAACAATTTGCAGAATTCGATGTAATCATTGTTTAACACCTGTTTATAAACAAAGAATGAAACTGTCAGATAGTTCCCTATGTGAATGTGGGGAAGAAGGATCTCAGGAACACATAATATGGAACTGTAACCTAAATGAGGATAAAAATCTCAAATTCTTAGATGATTTGTATAATTATATTCACTCTTCAAGAATTAAATTGGTAAGACCATTTAACTTACAGCAATTATTACAATCATCGGATATATCTATGTATAATTTATTGTATAAACACGTTGTTAATTGTAACATATCATTGTAAGTAATCCTATGTTCTATCCCAAATGTAACCCTTTCAATCCGAGGCCTTTCAGTGATGTATTAAAAACGCTTTGATAGGCCCCTAAGCGTGACATGTGTCCCTGGCAAATCCTAAATCATTGGGGAAAAAAAATTAAAAAAAAAATAAAAAATGAAAAAAATAAAAATAAAAAAAAATTAAAAAAAAACAGGAGGGGAAAAAAATATGGGAAGAGATAAAATACATGAATGGGGAAAAAAATATGGGAAAAGACAAAATACATAAACGGGAAAAAAAATTGTATGTTACATTATTATATATGTATTAGATATATTGTATTACTATATCATGTACGGACAAAAAATTTGGTTGGGATTCCTACTTACTCGTCCCTATTAAAAAATGAATAAATAATTAAAACATAATCGGCTAATGGACTTTGTCCCTGGTCATAAACAGGAAGAAAAAAAAAACTACTACACATCTATTCCCCTTATGTCATTTTTGGCATCCAAAGGTACATTTGCTTTGGGTACAGTAAGAAGAAATCGTGTTCCTAATTGCAAATTGCCTTCTGAGGATGAAATTAAAAAAGTAACCGAGGAAGTTCTTGGGAGTATGTATGCAATTTTGATGGTGTGGATATAACCTCCGTCGCTTGGAAAGACAATAAAAACGTTTCCTTGTTGTCTACCTTTACTGGAGAGCTCCCGAAAGGAACAGTAAAGCGTTTCGACAAAAAGGCAGTTGAGGTTCAATGTCCAAACCTTGTTTTTGAATACAATAGGCACATGGAAGGTGTGGACCTATTGAACAGCCTTATTGGTCGGTATAAAATTGTCATGCGTACCAAAAAATGGTACATGAGGCTCTTCTATCATTTGCTAGATATGACTTTGGTAAATGCTTGGCTGCTTTATAAAAGAGGAATGAAAAGAAAATACTAAAGTTAGCGGAATTTAGCGCTGAAATTGCTGACTGCCTTTGCAGAATCAGTACAGAACGGACATCAAAAAGGGGAAGGCCATCCGATATAGAAAACAAAATTGGACAGAAAAAGAAACGCTCTGCTACAACTTTCTACATTCCACCAAAGGACGTTAGAATAGATGGGCAATCTCATTGGCCTATGTTTACCGAAGCCAGGCAGCGATGCAAGTTTCCCACATGTAAGTACTGCTCCCAAGTAAAGTGCAGCAAATGTAGAGTGTATTTGTGTCTAAATAAAAACAACAATTGTTTTGTACAATTTTATAACACTTTGTCTCAAATTTAATACAACAGGTTTTCTCTAATTAAACAACAAAAAAGTGATTTAGAATTTTTTCACTAATTTTTAGAGCTTCTAGATAACTCGATGCGCATAAAAATAATTTTTTCATACTAGAATAAAAAATTGCGCATTGTAGGGTTAAAAGTGTGTTAAGACACTACTCTCAAAAAATATATTTTAACTATCAAACTTTCTCATTGTAGATACTATACTCCAGACCGGAAAATTTCTTTTCTTGATTAGGTAAATATTCAACCACAAATTTTTCATACATAAAATGTAATTATTAATTTCAAAATAGACACAGATAAATGAATTTACAATTAAAATTACAGAAAACAAAAACATTAACCCAAAGTTTGAAATATAATAAAAATTACAAATGTGCAAAATAATTTTCGACCATTATCCTTCTGTAGTCTAAATTATTCAATTCGGCTGGAACTGGAATATCCCCATCTTGCAGGGCTTGTTGAAGCTCATGCCCTAAAAGTTCATTTTCTATTGGGGTTTCTGGTTCAACATTTAGCCGAGCAAGATTATGAAGCAAAGCTGTTGCAATAACAACAGGTAACACATTTTCTAATTTCATCCTGCATCCATAAGCCATTATTGAAAAACGTATTTTCCAAACAGCAAATAAATGCTCTACTTTAACTCTAGTGCAAATATGTGACCTGTTGTATGGTCTTTCACCAGCATTATGTGCATCAAGGTAAGGTGTAAATAAATATGGTAAATTAGAGTACCCACTGCCACCTATAATGATATTAATATATATTTTTCATTTACTGTTTAATGATTTGCATATACCTAGCAATAGTCCATTTGCAAAATTACCCATTTCAAAGTTAGCTTTCAATCTTGAATTATTAAATATCG
This sequence comes from Lochmaea crataegi, assembly GCA_947563755.1. Taxonomy (NCBI): domain Eukaryota; kingdom Metazoa; phylum Arthropoda; class Insecta; order Coleoptera; family Chrysomelidae; genus Lochmaea; species Lochmaea crataegi. The sequence goes on from OX387436.1 coordinate 31,229,530, forward strand.
TCATATCATGGGAAGAACTTGGCCACCGAACAACTATATCTTTAAAAAATAAGTCTGCACTGGAAACAGCTTGTATATTTAACGAAAAATATCCCTTTATATTGCGAAATACTTCCGCGTCATTACCACCTAAAACTAGAGTTTAAAAATATCGTGATATTTATGTAAATATTAGAAATATTATGTCCAATATACATTTGGATATTCATATTTTAATGCTAGTATATTTGTTTATAGGGTAGAACATGACGAATAACTACATTTTTAACCCTTTCAGACCTATAGTACACTATGGCGTAGATACTATTAATTAATTATTATCGATATTATTTTGTTCGCAATTTACATTTTGGGACCGTGTGGCATGTCTCATGTACATGTGTTTTAAAATACTGAGACGAGTGGCGACATCTAGTAGGTAAGAACACAACTAATTAGTCACTTGTTGAACATGGCCGACGAGAAATTGGATTTGCCTGGTGAGTGATCATTTATTGTATTTTTTTGCTAAAACTTTGAGCAATTTCATTGGAATTTTTGTATAAGAGGTTACTAATTGATGAATATGTACTCTCAGATAAGTCTACAAAGCATGGAATACTATATTTGATGCTCAAATCTACGTTTTGATTGAATGTACAGTATCATGTACATTAGGTCCTCGTAATAACTTTTTATTTTATTTATTTATTTAATTACAATATCCTCGGGCAAGCCCAATTACAGGATAAGGACAAACACAGGACAATAAAGACAGAAGAGAAAAAAAAATAATACAATGCAGTATTTGCAATAAAGCTATTCATGAATGCCCACTGGCATTCACAAAAAATAAACTTACACAAGCATTATATGCAAAGTGAAGTCTTTCCTATGAATTACCCCGGAGAAAGATTCGTTTTATTTGTCTATTATTTGTGCAGAAAATATCTATGTTTGACTCAATCAAGGAGTACTCAATGATAAGCTGGTTTAATAGTGAAAATTTGTAAACGTTTGTCCTATGTGGTAATTCATAGAAAAGGCTATTGGTTCTAGAATTTGTTCTAGGAACTCTGAAGTTCAGTAACTATACAATATTATCACATTTAAAAATATAATTAACAATTTTATATAAAAACATAACTGAATGCATTGAGCGACGACGAAGTAAACTACTGCTATTAAAACGAGAATAAAAGTGTTCTTGAGGTGTGCCTCTAACAGGATAAAGACCGTCCAAGATATAAGAAGCCGACTTAGAGTATCTTCTTTGTACTCGTTCCAAAGCGGAAATATGAATATTATAATTCGGGCTCCAAATAACACATGCATACTCCAGTTGCGATCTTACAAATGCCGAGAACAAAATAGTCAATGTGTTAATATTTTTGAAACATTTCGCATTTCTAACGATGAAACCCAGCGACCGATATGCTACAGAGACCGTTTTTTGTATATGTGGAACAAAAGACAACCTTTGATCAAAATAAACACCCAGATCTTTAAGCACATCTGGTCTGTCGAGGACAATGTTGCACAAGGTGTAATCAAATTGGATAGTTGTTTCTTCTCGACAAAAGGACATTACGTAACATTTATTTGGGTTCATAGGGAGCTTGTTTCTGATACACCAATTATTGACCAAATTAAGGTTTCTCTGTAGTTTTAAGCAGTCATTAACGGAGTTTATTTCACAGTATAGTTTCATATCATCAGCATATATGTCTTTATCAATGTCAACATCCAGATCTTCGGTAATGTCATTTATAAAAATGTTGAAAAGTAAGGGACCCAATATAGAGCCCTGTGGGACACCGGAAGTTTGAAGAAAAGGTTGAGATTTGTATCCTAAAGTTTGAACATATTGAGTGCGATCATGAAGATAAGAACTAAGTAAAGCAATTAACATGTCATCTACACCAAATAAATTAAGTTCATGTAAAAGTATGCCATGGTCAATTTTGTCAAAAGCTTTAGAAAAGTCAGTGTAGATAGTATCAACTTGACTTTTCTTCTCCAGCACTTCACAAATGAATTGGGTTACGCAAAATAGATTCGTAACTGTGGACCTACCAGATATGAAACCATGTTGTTTAGGTATGATGATATTACTGACATGAAACGCAAGATGATTATGGACGACTATTTCGAACACTTTGGCGAAATTGTTTAGAATAGCTACTGGACGATAGTTACTCATGTCATTCTTTAAGCCTTTTTTAAATATGGGGCAAATCCTAGAAACCTTCCAACAATCGGGAAACTTCCTTAGATTGGGAATGAGATTAAAAATTCTATAGAGAGGTTTGCACAAAGTATACGCACAGTCCTTGACTAAGAAGACCGGAATTAAATCGGGTCCATTTGTCTGTTTGGGCTCAAGTTTCTTAGCAGCCACTAAGATTTCGTTTTCAGAAAATTCTCTGATACTTAAGATATTTTGACCGTTATTATGACTGTCGTGATGAGAGAAGGTGCCCGACGGAGTAAAATTATTGGAGAAAAATGAAGCAAATCCATCAACCACCTCCTATGGGCCATTATATTCAAAATTTCCATATACCATTTGAGCAGGAATAGAGGAACTACTCCTTGCGGAATTAACAAACGACCAAAACCGATTAGGATTGTTATTAATGTCGGATTCAAGATTTTCGGTAAAATTTTTATAAGCTATCTTAGATTCTTCTTTAGTAGTTGATCTAATATTACTAAAGGATAAATAATCAATGTCAGAACGACTTTTGCGGTATTTTTTCCAAGCCTTAGATTTTGCTGAAACAAGGTTGATTAGACGTTTGTCAAACCAAAAAGGATAGCTCCTATTATTTATAATTTTTGGTGGAACAGTTTTATCAAAAATGTCATTTAAAATATAGTAAAATATATCAACTGCGCTATTGACATCATTGCAACCATCAAGCGGAGACCAATCAGCAGAGGCAATACTGTGATAAAGAGAGTGAATATTGTACTTTTTGAAATTGTAGCCACCTGAGGACTTCGCGACTATAGTAGAAACAGAATTATCAAGTTTGAATTCTATAGATATTGCTGGATGGTGCTTGTCCTCGGGCAATAACGGATCAACCGATTTAGAGACATTGCATTCAATATTGGATAAGACTAAATCAAGTACTTTATTATAACTATTCAGAATGTAATTGTATTGTTTAAAGTCAAAGAAGTTCATAAAGTTAATTAGTGAAGGCATATATTTTCCTGGCATAACACCATTTGAAAGATAATTGGCATATTCTGTGATATTGAAGTCACCAAAGATAATAATGTTTTCATTGAATATAGCATACAAAGACTCGATTGCGTCATATAAGTTATCATAGACATCTGAGTTCATTTGTGGGGGAATGTAAATATTAAATATAAATAAGTTCTTTGAGCCTGCCTTGATCTTTACTACAATTATATCTATAGATGGTATGACTTGAAAAGCATTCACAAATGAACTATGGTCAAATAATATAGCATTAACCAATTTATTCACAGCCAACAAAGCACCACCACCTCTTGTGTTATTTAAGAGCTCATATTTCCTGTCAGAACGTAATATGTCAAACTTATTAGTGTAAAAAAACTCGCAGTTGTAAAAATTATCGTTTAACCAAGTTTCAGTAAATGCAAATACATCAAAAGGACAAGCAATTGAAGCATTAAGAAGTAAATTATTAGTTTTGGTGCGAATACCCCGTAAGTTTTGATAATAGCAAATAAGGGTTGTTGATTTATTTTTGGCTGTAGTATTAACTTTGCCGGAAAAATCGGTTGATTGCTATGGCGATATTATATTTGATCTCAACTTTTGAAGTGCTAACTTATATACATGACAATCTTTATCCCAAGCGGCATGATTAGCAGCAACACTTTGATCAGCATATATGTTATGATTGTGACAATTAATACAGTATTTAACTTCATTTTGAGTACATTCTTCAAGTTTGTGATTTTTACCACAAAGAGGACATATATTTGATACAGATGAACATTTTTTAGACGTGTGACGAAAACCGCAACATTTGTAGCATCGAAGCAGGTCAATACCATCATACACATTGCAATAGTCATATCCAATATAAACTTTGCCTTGATCCATCACTTTTTTGTATGTATGAGAGGAGCACTGAATTAAACTTTGAAACACACGATTTTTCTTCTTTAACGGACCCACACTAATAACTTTCGAAGAGTTGTCCTGAATAACTTGTGTATTATTTGGAATGTACATTATACTGCACATTAGGTCTTGAACGAACGCTATCTTGACATTCTAATTTTATATATTCAAGGTCCATCGAGAGCACCTCCACAAAAAGGCTAAGAAAAGAGCGTTATAACCTAAAAAATGATGCAGATATTCAAGATCTTTTAGAATTTATTCAAGATGACACTTCAGATATAGATATTTGGTCGGATTATAGCAGCGATGATGACTATGTTCCACAACAAACCAAGAGAATTGGATGAAAAGAAACCGCTAAATTCGTATCATCATAATCCTTCAGCGAGTCTGAATCTGAAGAAAATCAACCAGAACTTGAAGAAACCATGAATAAGTCATCAACTCAAGCAATCACTACGAAGAAACGGTACGATACTTTAATGGGTTAAAAAAACACTCGGCAACAAGAAAATAAATATTTTACAAAAAAATTAAAAACTGGTCTGAAAAGGTTAAAGAGAGACAATAATTAAATTTTTTTTTTAAATATCCATGATAAATCTTTTATTTTAATATCCATGATATATATCATATTGTTATGATATACGTACTTATATCACAATATATTGCCATATACACCTATGCACCTCAGGCGTAGATTCTAGACCAGAGCTAATAGGAATTCAAGGAGTAGGTCTTACCGGTTCTCGGGTAATCCTACTTGAATTTAAGTTACGTTAAGTGAAGCGAAGATAAGTGGGCGCCACCTTGAATACTACTAGTTTACAGTTTCACATCAACTTTATCAATCGATAAACCCTGGAATCTTGGAAGGTGATAAATACGAACAACGTTATTAAATTTACAATAGTATAATTTAACAAAAAGTGTAAAGATGTATAAAAATATATGAAAATGATATCTGTATGGATAAATAGATATATATGTACTTTTTCTCTAGCTCCTTGGGATCTCCATGGTTGAAATTTATTACAGGTAAAGATCAGTTCAGTTCTCTTGGGATAATTCCTAGATAATAAGGTTTATATCTCCATATAAGTTCCAGACAAAGAATAAAAAAAGTGCATTCACTAAAAGATAAATAGGTGAAACCTCACCAATATTCACAGGTAAGAACGAAACCTCTTTGCTCGTGTTTAAATACAACACACGAAATCAAACGGACGATAATAGACTTACGTCTCATATTCATGTCAAGCTCAGACGCTTTGACCAGGAAAGGAATTTAATTTTCAGTAGTGAATTCCTAATTCACATTTAATTAATTAACCAAAGAAGAATTTAAAACGATGTCGAAGTGGGGACTAACAAATAGCAGTGGCTCATTCTAGTTTTATTATTTTGAGTTTGTTTTGGTTCTTCCAACAACCTGAGTATTCCTGTATTTTATTTTATTTTGTACCGTTGAAAGAAATTTCTTAGAGTAGTAACTGTGCAATATGCCAGTATTTTGTTTTCACTGTGAAAAGTTCTTTTCAAAACAATCCAATCTGAATAGACATATAAGAGAAATTTATCCCGTTAAAAATCAGGACTTAACTATACAATATTCCTTTGAAGTTCATCTGTTTAAGTGTTTGGAAGGGTGCCAAGTATCGTTTAGATTCAATAAAGATCTTATGAATCATTTACATGTTAAACATAATCTTGAATTTAATTCAGAAAAATTAATATTCCGAGGAAAGGATGGTAAGTGGATTTCTTGAAGTAATAAATATATGTAAACCTAGCTAAATTTTTTATAGATTTCGAAGGATGGTTATCAAAACTTGAAATAGAAAACAATATAAAGTATTCTTCAGCATCAGGAGTTAAACGTAATAATGACGATAATTCCACAATATATCTCAATTGTAGTAGATCAAGTGAAGGGTACTTTTATAATATACTAATGCACTTATTTGAGTTGAAGTTCACTTTTAGGTAAACAAAGAATATTAAATGAAGAGCGGAAGCGAAGTGAGAAAGTCCAAGGTTCATCCAAGCAAAACATGGGCTGTACAAGTCAAATCATTCTTACAATAACTAGCAGTGGGGAATTTGTGACAGATTATTTCAAAATTCATTATGGACATAAATGTGACTTAAAACATCTTAAAATATCGGGGAATTGTCGTAAAAATATTGCATCAAAAATGATTATGAGAGTATCACGAAAACAGTAAGAACCTAAGCTAGCACATAATTATTAAATGCATACATTTTTGCAACAACTGAAAATATTATTTTTTTTTAGAATCCTAACTAAGAGAGAATATTGGAAATCCATTGAAAAGTGATGATCTTTTAACAATACATGAAGACATCTTTCAATATATGTTTAAAGGATGGTCAGAGACATAAAAATGATTGTACAAGTGTAGTATTATATGTTGAAGAGTGCAAGCAACTAAATGAAGATAATCCTATTCTGTTCTATAAAAAACAAGGAGAGAATCTGACTGGTTTTGAAGATAATGATATGATTCTTATAATAATGTACCATATACAAAAAGAATTGTTTAAACAGTTTTCCGGCAATATTGTGTGTGTAGATGGAACGCATGGTCTTAATTCGTACGACTTTGAAATGACCACAATTCTTGTAATTGATGAATTTCGACAAGGGTTTCCTACAGCATTTTTATTTTCAAATCGGAAAGATCAATTTATTTATGAAGTTTTTTTTGAGAATGTTAAGAAAGCTGTGAATATTGAAAAAGTAAATATAAACACATTAATGACTGATGTAACTACTACATATTGTAATGTTTGGCTTTCAGTCATGGGTTCAATAACTGACCATTTGTACTGTGCTTGGCATATTGATCGAGCATGGCCGCAGAACCTAAATAAAGTAAAAGATATAGAGAAGCGCAGCTGGGTGTACAAAACCTTGAAGTACTTACAAACATTATTATGTGAACAAGATTTTGAAAATGAATTTGTTGAGTTTCTTAATATTTTATGTTCGGACACTTCTACACAAGAAATGCACACTTATTTAAAAAACAACTACTACAACAACAGACAAAAATGGGCTTATTGCTACCGTAAGAAAAAAGGAATAAATACAAATATGTTCTCAGAACACATGCATAAAGTAATAAAATACGAGTGCTTGAATGGTGAAAAAGTGAAAAGACTTGATAAAACATTAAATTCTCTTCAAAAGTTTATCTCGGATAAAGGAGTGGGTAGATTAATTAAACTGACAAAAGGAAAACATTCAATACAAGTGATTGCAATTGAAAATAGTCACAGACAAGCCATATGCAGTGATTTTAATGTAACTGTAGAAGATAATAATTATATTTTTCACAAAGAAAACAATCAGACTGCGTATTTGATGAGTTCCACAAATAAAGATAACATATGTTGTGAACTAAAATGTCCTCATTGTGATATATGCTGGCATACCTTTGCGTGCACATGCCTTGATAACCAAATCAAAAGTATTATATGCAAACATATTTATTTTGTTGTGATAAAACGTATTAACAATTCTGTACCAGTTTTAAATACATTACTACAACAAAAGCAATCTCAAGAAATCCAATTGCTGACAGAAAGTATTAATAAAAGTAGCACACCCCATTCTTTATCTGACCTCAATTCAGCTGGATTATCTGGTGCAGAAAGAAAAAAACCAAAAATCAAAAACTCTGCTTTAAACCTGATTGCAAATATTGAAAGTTTGCATTATTCAGTAGAAGAACATGCTTTTATTTTGCACAACTTAAATGATCTAAATTCAATGGGATCAAAATCTGAATTGACCGAAACTGGAAAATTTACAGGGAAAACCCAAAGTGCAAATTCAGAACCGGCCAACAAGAATATAGTTGAGCAAAAATCATATTTTTCAACTAAAAAGAAAAGGAAACTAATTAAAAATGTTTCTAAACCATGCTCTGAATAAGCAGATACAATAAAAGAAACTTTAACTAACTCTCTTTTCATCTCAAAGAGTAGTGATTATGATCATAGTTACTTATAGATAAGATCCTTTAATTGTACAGGGTGATTCTTTTCAAAGTGCCTATACCTATTTTAAATTAAATCTTTGAAAAATCTAATAAATTATATTACTTATGTATATTATTTCTTGAACAAATTAAATTCAAAATCTGTAGTTTCTATTTATTTATTTTCAATTTAATAATACATTCATTATTTTGATGAAAAACAACAACAATATTTCAGTTTCAAAAAAAATATGTAAAAAAACAAGTATGTATACTACAAAAATCGACCGATTATATATCAAACAATTCTATGACATCCACAACCTGTAGTTTCAATAAAAAGAAGATATTTTTTCCATTTATCCATATTTTCCATGAATCTCCAATATTCTCTCTTGTTCTAATTAGGATACTAAAAAAAAATTATATTTTCAGTTGTTGCAAATAAGTACAAAAATGTATGCATTTAATAATTATGTGCTAGCTTAGGTACTTACTGTTTTGGTGATACTCCCATAATCATTTTTGATGTAATATTTTTACGACAATTCTTCGATGTTTTAAGATGTTTTAAGTCACAATTATGTCCATAATGATTTTTAAAATAATCTGTCACAAATTCCCCTATGCTATTTATTGTAAGAATGATTTGACTTGTACAGCCCATGTTTTGCTTGGATAAACCTTGGACTTTCTCACTTCGCTTCCGCTTTTCATTTAATATTCTTTGTTTATCTAAAAATAAACATCAACTCAAATAAGTGCATTAGTATATTATAAAACCACCCTTCACCTGATCTACTACAATTGAGATAAATTGTGGAATTATCGTCATTATTACGTTTAACTCCTGATGCTGAAGAATACTTTATATTGTTTCCTATTTCAAGTTTTGCTAACCATCCTTCGAACTCTACAAAAAATTCAGCTAGGTTTACATATATTTATTACTTCAAGAAATCTACTTACCATCCTTTCCTGGGAATATTAGTTTTTCTAATTAAATTCAAGATTATGTTTAACATGTAAATGATTTCTAAGATCTTTATTGAATCTGAACGATACTTGGCACCCTTTCAAACACTTGAACAGATGAACTTCAAAGGAATATTGTTAAGTTCTGATTTTTATCGGAATTTCTCTTATATGTCAGATTGGATTGTTTTGAAAAGATTTTTTCACAGTGAAAACAAAATACTTGCATATTGCACAGTTACTACTCTGAGAAATTTCTTTCAAAGGTACAAAATTATATAAAATACAGGAACATTCAGGTCGTTGGAAGAACCAAAACAAACACAAAATAATAACACTAGAATGATGTTAAGATCATTTTTTAAAGTACATCAAACTTGTCAAATGTCATGTTAGCAACATGGCAACAGTGGAGCTCGAACCTGCAGACAGGCGCTTCTTCCCCCGGTAGCAAATGTCCGTAATGTCAAAAGTAATTGATTCATAGGACTCAAAGAATTATTTCTAGGAAAAAATATGAGTATTAACTTCTTTTACAATAATGTAATAAATTCGCAGTAAATTACCTGTCATCTGGATACTCTAGCTGATCCTCAATTTGATCTAACACCATCAAAGCCATTTGTTTTTGCAACCTGAATCTTTAAAAAAATTCGTCATCAGAATATGACTCACAATAGTTTGTTCTTTCGAATACTCGACGAGGTGTTGGAAAATTGTCCACTATATCTACGTTATCCAATAAATCTACGTTGTTATCTACACTTACATTCATATTAAATAAAATATGAAAGAATAAAATCACTTCGAAAGCAAATGGGGAAAAACATCAAATAAATGAAATGACTCAAAGTATAAAACAAACACCTACTGATTACTGACTACGATTAAAATTATTAAAATATAAAATGCAATAAACTGTTTGGAAATAGATCAGAAAACAATTGAGAAACCACACAATGTTTAAGGTTAGAATACCCATCCTAGGTCACGAAAATCGACGACTTAGAAGGTGGAACATCGATCCATCCTAGAACGCGGATTTTTGGTTGGTGCAACGGTGTACGATGCATTCGTATTCTAAGTCGGACCTAGGTCTGGGATGCGTTCTATGTAGAGTTGGTGCAACCGACCGGCCGTAAAAGTTCATATAATGGCCGCTTTTATAGGTTACTGTTAAATCCACAAATCACTATTCTCTCATATGGCAGCTATACTGATTAACTGTCAGCTGAGGGAGTCAGGAAAGCTCAAAAACTTACGAAGGTTTACTTTATAGGAGAAGCTTTTGTCACTGACCCTATATAAACACGAGACCCAAATCATATTCTTTTCTTGCAACATTCTTTGTATTGCCAAGCAGGACAACATTTACAAGACTGCTTTAACAAATTGTATGTGGTCCAGGTATTCATAAAATTATTTTTTATTCATTGCAAGAATTGACGAATACCATAGATGACAGTGAACAATATATTGCTATATTGTCTGACGAAATGGCAATAATGCCTGGGCTAATGAACATCTTGGCCTTATAGAAGGATGAAGATATGGGAGATGGTATAAGGGAGAGCCATCTTGCAGACCATGCTTTGGTGTTTATGGCAAGAGGGATTAAAAAACCATGGAAAGCTCCTATATCTTTCCTTCTACCAAGTAGAGGTGGTGCAAAAACTGCACAAATTAAACAACTATTACTGCAGGTGATCACTGAAATTTTGAGAATAAACTTGGAACCTATAAGTGTTATTTGTGACCAGAATAATGCAGCTGTCTTAAATGGGTTATTGGCAGAAACAAGAGAAGGATATATAAGGAGTGGTAAAATTAATTACAGAGAAGGATCATTTGAAATTAATGATTGGAGAATATATCCCATTTTTGATCCTCCTCATTTAATAAAACGAATGAGAAACAACCTCTTGAACATGGATGTAACCTATGTTAAGGAAAATGTAAAGAAGACTGCTAAGTGGGAGCACATTTAAAAATTGTATGAATATGATAGTCTTGCCCCTGATGGTTTGGCAGTTTTGCCCCATATCAATGTTGAACATATCTATTAAAATAAAATTAAGAAAATGGAAGTTAGAAATGCTGTCCAAATGCTGTTTTAACCAACGAGTTGCTGCTACTCTTCAGTTAGTGAGCAGAATTGGTAGGATTATTTTTATTATTGTTGGCCCTATGCCAAAATTTGGCAGTTTCCACATACTATACTGTAAAGAAGTGATCTGCACTTTATTTTAATTTGATATTTGTATTGCTCATATTCACATATTGTTCACCAAAGCTTTTTAGAACATTGAAATTTATTTACAGATTCGCAAAAGGTCATTGGTGATAGATCAGAAGACACTGCAGAATTGCTAGCATTCTTTTACCGTTTGACTCTTTCAATGGGTCGAACAAACATCATGAGCAGGGCAAAATTCTGCGGTGTGGGTTGAGCGATTCGTCGGATCACTTTCGCTTCTGGAATAAGGCCCGCCGCACATGGTCGCTCTCGCATTGGTCGGCACGAGCCTCGTGCGAGTGTTGCAATTTCAAACCTACGGTATTTATAATAACACCGTAGTTGCTCTCACGTGTTGGAACAGGAACGTACATGAGCGTGTACCGAGGTCAACCGATGCGACACTTGTGGTCGAGCCACAGTTTTCGAGTGGCAGTGAAGACGAGTGGAAGGTTTATTTTTATTGAGCCGCAATTCTCTTTGAAAATATTACATGTTTATCGATATGGAAGAAGAATTAATAGAAGCTGTACGCAGTGAGAAATGTTTATATGACGTAAAACATTCCGATTACATGCGGATCAACTGTAAAGATAAAATCTGGAAAAGGATCGCAGAGGCTCTCAATTTTAAAGATGGTAAGTAGAATTATTTTATAATATCACACACATTCATCCCGAAATAAAAGCAACGCAATAATTTCTTTACTAAGTATATTTTACTGTTGAAGTTTTTATACATTTCACAGCTTTTTTCAATAATTTCCCTTCTGACGCTCTGTTTTTGCCATGGTAGTCGTCCTTCTATGGAGTTAAAATAATCTGTGAAATTGTCTCTTATTGTGAATGCCCTCTTCGAAGGGCGCCCTCTCGTTCGACCCACAGGCATAGGTTGGTGTCTATTTGGTAATATTTCCACGTCGTCGTCCATATTATGAGCTATTGAATGTGTCCGTAAATAATTGTGTAACACACAACTTGCCATAACAAGTTTGTCCACTGTTGCAACTTTCATTTCAAATGGTCGCAGGTATATTCTAAAACGAGAAGCTAGTATGCCAAATGCACATTCAACAGTTTGTCTTGCTCTTGAGAGTCTGTAGTTGAAAACTTTATGTCTATAATTATTTATAATGGCTTTATGAGGGTAAGGTTTCATTAAATTTTCCATCAAAGGGAATGCCGCATCACCAATAAAAACATTGCCATGGCAATATTTGGCATTTATATATATTTTTGGCTAATTTACATAATTTAATGATAGTTAACAAGTTTGTGATCAACAAAAAATGCGATAAGCACAAATAAATAATATATTATTTACAAATGTGCGGCTTATCAAGGATTACAATATTAGGCACTTTCAATTTTTCTCAATAATTAACGATTCTTGCCCCTACCTTAAACAATTATTGTTGGTTTTCATAGATGCCAAAGAAAAAGAGGGCTGTGTTCGGATTCAATAAAATCAATTTAATCACTTTTCATATGACGCCAATCCGTACCTGTGTTTTTTCAAATACCCACCGGTTTCCCTCCGCTTGGATCACATGAATTATCTACGCCAATCACGGCAGAGTTAAGTCTGAAACGGCTACATGTGCGCGCAGAACGCTATCTCGCCACTACTTACTTTTCGTCCGACGGTCAAGCGACACGATGTGAGAAAGTCCAAGGAGTTTTTAGCCTTGTAAAATGTAAAGTTTCAGTAAAAGATATAAGATGTAGAGTGATAAACCGAAGATGTATTGAATAAAGGCAGATGATGCAGTTTCATTTCCATGCTTCCCTCTAAGGACAATGGCGGCAGACGCCATTGCTAATCAAACGGGACTAGTACTATAAATTAATGCTCTTTTATTAAGATGGTCCTTCGAGTCGTTATGAGTATTAGTCCTTGTTCAGGCTGAGTGGTCTGAGGAAGATCTTAAAAAAGTGTTGACTGCCATAAGGAATGGATCCAGCATCAGCAAAGCCGCATATATGTACAAGATTCCCCGAACAACTTTGGGACTTGCGTGTGGACAGGATAACAAATACGTACACTGCCTCTACTCTCAATATTTAATTTTAATTATTAATGATACAATAAAATTCGTTTAGAAAAATATAAAATTGTATTGACTTCATGACGGCTCAGATCGTAGTTGTTTTTCTTGACTTGTTGCCACAGGCCGTTGGTTGTCTACTCGCCGCGCGCTTTCTCCCTCGGTGGTTATACCAGGTGCGTACTGAACATGCCCCCCGCCTTGAAAGGGTCCGCTTTCAACAGGTAGTGGACAAAGTCTGGCGACTGCTCTTGATATCAATCAATGACTCGTCCTAGACGCCAACGCATAGGAGGAACGCTGTTGTCCTTTATTAGTACCAACTGGCCAACATTGAGAATTCCACGGGTTCGTTGCCATTTGTGTCTAAGCTGCACCTCACTTATATACTCATGATGCCATGAGTTCCGAAACTGCTCGTAAATTTTGTGTAATAATTGAAATTGGGAAAGTCGGTTCTCAGGCAAATGAATGACTGATGGTTCCAGAACATTTAAAGCAGATCTTCCAATAAAGAAATGGGAAGGTGTTAGAGAGGATAAATCGTCTGGATCGGAACTCAAAGGACATGGGGGTCGTGAATTTAGCACACCATCAATACGAATAAGTTTGAAAATCAAAGGAAAATATCGTATATGATCCCAATACTCTTTTAACGTGATGTTTCAAAGTCTTTATACCCGCTTCCCATATGCCTCCAAAGTGAGGAGAGTTTGCTGGAATAAAATGCCATTTTATTCCAATATTTTCTATTGATTCTGAAATATTTGAGTTATTCTCACTTAAAAATTTACCCGTTAGTTGGATTTCTTTGTTTGATTTGGTAAAATTGGTTCAGTTATCTGAAAATACTTCCGAAGGTTTTCCACGACGGCTAATGAACCTATGAAATGCTTGCAAAAATCTTCAGAACTTAAAGACAAAACCATTCCAAGATGAATTGCTCTGGTACTGAAGCAAACGAATACTGCTACCCAGCACTTTATCACCTCACATCCCCTACCGCGTCTGTCCTTTATTAAGTAAGGACCAGAATAATCTACTCCAGTTTTGATAAATGGCAACGCTGCCTGACCCGCGACACAGGCAAATCACCCATAATGGGCTGAAATTTAGTTGAGTCATACCTGGCACACAATCGCGTACTATTTTTCGGACAAGATTACGACCGGAAATAGGCCAAAAGGTGACCAGTTTTGTCACAATTCCAACAAACCAAGGAAGTTAATACTGAAACGTTTGCGGGAGTTCTTTGTCTTTGATTCGACGAGGAGGAAACAAAAAGGCGCGATAAATCTGGTTCGAGCAAACTAGGATTATTATAAGATGGTGATCTATATCTGTCTGACCAAACACGGGATTCCTCAATTCTTTTGCACAACTCGGTTAGTTCGTCAACTGTTTGGGGGTTATGAAGTGCTAATGACGATATAAAAGAAGGTAAAAGGTACGACTACGTTCGTCAACAACACTAGACAAGCGATTAAATAATCCTATCATTGAAGATATGTATACAGCAACCGGTTCGTTAGCACCCATAGTGCGATTAAATCAGTCTCATAACTATATGGCAAAAAATCAGCTTTTAATTTGGCAACAATGTCTTTCCAGGATTGAAATTTACTACGATTATTAAGATGCCATGTGAAGGCATTGTCTTTAAAGAGTTCACATGACTGCAAAAAGAGCTCATTTTCTGTAACTCCTCTAGAAAGTCTAAGGACTTCAACTTTTTCCAAAAATAAATGAAGTGGTTCATTTTTACCAGTGAAGAAAACATTCCATTTGTAAACTGGATCATGTTTTTGATGGGGGATTTCAGAAAGAGTGGGGGAAGGGATTGTGTTTGAAGGTAAGGTGTCTTCAGTTCTATTGTTGGTGGGAGTTGTTTTTGTCGCGAGGTCAGCTTCTAAAAGTATCAGCGTATTTGTCAAGGCTTGTTGTGTTAGTAATTGTTCATTACTTTCGGCATTTAATCTGTTAATTCTATTTGTCAAATGTGAGAGTCTTGAATTGATTCTGGAAAATACTGGTTCATTTTTGTTTCCACTAAATTGATAATGTCTGTTAAGTCATTGATTGTTTCTGTAACTTCCACTATATCGTCCTCAAAAGAATATGAATTGACTGGGGACGAAAAACTTCTGTTAGCATTTTCCCTAGCAAGAAGACCTGTTGAAACTCTGCCTGTATGACAGTATCCGGGACAGGAATATTTCTAATTTGAATTTCATATGAGAGTTCAAGTGACTTTAAATGATTGGACTGCATGTTGAAAATGGGAAAAACAATAAGAGACGATATCTAAATCAACAGTACTAATCAAATAGCTTTAGCGAAAGCAAAGGTTCTTAAATCCGAGTGAACATCATAAATGCCTGGCAACGAGATATAGATATGGGAACTCTATGTACGTGAACGACTGTAGGTATAAAAACAACAAATACTTATTGCCGATAGATGTCAATTAAAATAAACAAAACCGTACTATATTTTCAACAAGTCATACGTAGTAATAAAAATGTTGCATAATAACTCCATAAAAACTATCAGTATATAAATGTATAGCTAATCAAGATCAAAAATGTATCATAAATTGTCATTAAAATTTTTGTAGCACATCACAATCTTTCTGTTGTCAAAAAAAAACTGAACTGCAAAATATTTGAATTTAACGATAAATTGTTAATTTGGCAACACTGCACTTTAGGTAAGATAAGATATTTCAGTTTGTGTAACTCGACACAATTCAACTGAACAAGATACAAACGGTAAGATATTTCAGTTTGTGTAACCAGACACAATTCAACTGAAAAAGATAATTTTACTATGCAGATACATAAAATATAACAACTTATCAGAAAACAAACACCTTCGGAATTTACTTAAAAAGTGGCAACACTGCAAACAAATCAGATGTAATTCACCTTTCCTAAAAAAATCAATAACAAAATTCCGTTCTCCGGACAACAAAAGATTGTGCTATATAACGTTATCTCTTAAAAAACTAAACCCAGAAAATATTCGTTATCGTAGACCAAAATATATGTTTTAAATAAGGCAGGTAGCTAAGATAAAATTAAAAACGTCCAGGGTCGGTAAAAGATAGTTGCTTGAAAAAGTGAAATTTTAAAAGTTAATTGTTGAAAGCAAAAATTCTAAATTGAACGATAAAAAAATTTAAAAGAAAGAAGAATTTGCAAAAATGGAAGCGTCCGTTGGCAGACGTCAATTGTCTTATGGTGGGTTGAAGAATTTGGGATCACAGAACTATAATTGGAAGTGGCTAGTGACGACGAGCGCTAATTAAAAGGATTTATTCTGTAAAATCGAAACAGGTCGATAGACATGTTACATAGAATTGTCCACGAAACAAAAAAATTGAGTGATAAAAACTTGATCACAAAATTAATATTAAATGTCATGAGTAATGTACATGGTTCAGTTTTTAATGAATACACAGAACACATGTTTGATCATGATTTTGAAAGCAACCACCTATTTAATTTAATAAAGTTGATTTGTTTTCATTATTGTAATATCCGATTGTTCCATGAAGGTGAAAAAGTAAATAACAATGTAAACAGGCTTCGAAGTAAACTAACAAAAACTATATTATTTTGTGGTCAATAAATGTATATAGGTACCTAAGTGTATTTTTATTCCTAACCTGAAACTTTCTTCTAAAAGTAAATAATTACTTGAAATGAATTTTTGATTATCAAACAAGATGAGATAAACTTTGAAATAAAACATTTAATATTTTAGTGAACTACTTTATTACTATTTTAAGTGATCTCAGATCTATATGAAATATCCAAACTTCGTTAAAATGTATCAATTATTCGGTAATTTAATTAGCGGTTGCACGTAAAGCATTGCATGTTCGGGTTCTTGCCGTATTGTGACGTCACCTGCGCGGAAGGTGTTGGCTTCAACGATTCAGTACATGGCGTGTCTATAAGTTTTAATGGTCTAAGGTTGGAACCTTATAGTTATTTTTGCATTATTGTATTGGCACATTTTTATTAGTGTCGCTTGTCGCATTTGTCAATCTAAATTTAGGTTAGTTTATAGTTTCTTTTTTTTTTATTATTATAAGTGTAGATTCTATGAATTACAATCTAAAGGGCCCCCTAAACGTAACAACAAATTTGTTCAATTTGTTTGTACATACAAATAACACAACAACATGTTTTAAAACTACACAGTCATACTAGTCACATGAAACATGTTTAATTAAACATATCCGTACAAACATAATTTAACCCTAGATTATGCATATAGTTTGAGTGTAATGTTTGCGCAAAGATGTCAAGCGAAGGGAAAAATAACTCCAACTTGTTTGTACCAACATCAATACAATCGATTTGTTTGCGTTACCCTTACACGTTACAGCATCTTGATAATAATTTATGCGCAAACGTGTTTGCGCATAGCTGAGCACCCGTGTAGTTAAACAATTTGTTTGTACACACTAATCATTCAAACCCAAGAAGTAGAATCTGCAGACTTTGATATTTTGTTGGAACGACAGTTCGATTAAACCAGTCCGTGCATGTAGTGGTACGATTTTAGTGATTTGGTGGTTGACAAAATACGACATACGAAATTATTCCAAACAATTTATAACGGAATTTATTGAATTATATAGAGAGTTGCCGTGTCTCTGGAAAGTTAAAAGTAAAGAGTACAGCAATAAACATATAAGATATAGTGCTTATGAAAAGATGATTGATAAATTAAAAGAATTAGAGCCAGATGCCGACAAAGATATGGTGGTAAAAAAATTAATTCCTTAAGAACAGCGTTCAGAAGGGAATTGAAAAAGGTAAAAGAATCAAAAATGTTTGGTACTGGATCGGACGATGTGTATGATCCACATTTATGGTATTTCAAATTATTACTCTTCACTGAAGATCAGGAAATGCCTAGAGATGGTAAAGATAATATGGACTTTTTTGAGGAAGACACAGAACCTCCAAATGATGATGAGAACATTAGGAGTCAGGTAAGATAAAATATGTAAACATTATATTGTACAGGGTGATTGGTTATAAATTGACCACTCCTTTAACTCTTTTATTACTAAAGGTACAAAAAAAAGTTTTGAATAAAAGTTAAAATATGTGAGATTGGGTTAAGAATACAAAACATTATATTGTACAGGGTGATTGGTTTTAAATTGACCACCCTTTTAACTCTTTTATTACTAAACATTCAAAAATAGGTTCTAAATAAAAGTTGTAGGAATATTCTTGAATTTTTGTGAGACAATAAAAAAAACCAGTGGCGTGCGTAAGTCACGTGATATAGTTAGTAATTTATTTTTTCAAATGGGACACCCTGTAAATTTTCACATTTTTTAAATCCTCTCGACGAGCTGATTTCAACGATGTACTACATACTTGATGTCTGTATGTATAGTAAAGGATCTACACTATCTACAGCCATCTGAAAATCACATTTTTTTGAGTTTAGGAGGCTGTAGTAGCCAAACGGTTGAAAATCGAGAAAAACAGCTTACATATCCCTATCTTCTATTCTGTGACATAAAAAAATATTTGATACAGAGTGATCAAAAATCAGACGGGATTTTTAATCAGCTTGTATCAAATATTTTTTATATCACAGAATAGAACTAGAAAAGTGAGGATAGGGATAAGTTTGCAGTTGTTCTCGATTTTCAACCTTGTGGCTACTACAGCCACAGCCTTCTAAACTCAAAAAAATGTAATTTTCAGTTTGCTTTAGATCCTTTACTATACATAACAGACATCAAGTATGATATATCGTTGAAATCAGCTCGTCGAGAGGATTAAAAGAATGTAAACATTTACAGGTTGTCCCATTTGAATAAAATAAATTACTACCTGTATCACGTGACTTTGCCATGCCACTGGTTTTTTTATAACCAATCACCCTCTACTTATGACAACGATATAATTATTTATTATTTCATACATTCATCCTATCATCCTATCTTGCCACAATACTTTTCCGTCGTTGTTGAAATAATTTTTGAAATGTTCTCGTATCTCTTTAGCTTCTCTTCCATAATTCCTATTATGATTTAATTGTAATCGTAAAAATGATTCTCCAGAATTTCGCCAATCACCTTGGATTATAGTTCCATTTTCAGTATCTTCAATGTCCAAACTATGAGGTGAAGTGTACGATTGTCTTGCATTTCTACGTAAAAAATTATGCAAAACGCAAGCTGCTAAAACGATATCTTCCACAATGGCAGGTTTAGTATTTATTGCTGTATGGAAAATTCTAAATCTTGCAGCTAATATTCCAAATGAATTTTCTATTATTCTCCTCGCACGGCTCAGACGATAATTGAAAATACGTTCTGCCCTACTCAAATTGTTTGTATAAAACGGTTTCATTGTGTTCTTTGACAGGGCAAACGCATCATCTGCCACAAAGACATACGGAATCGGAGTTTCATCCCTGCATCCAAGTAATGGCTGGTTCGTTGGAAAATTAAGTGCTCCTGATTGTAATTTTCTGTTAAATTTGGTGTTTTCCATATCACCACCATCTGATACCCTTCCGTTTGTTCCTACATGTACCATAATAAATTCATAATTAGCATTGGCTATTGCCAGCATAACAATACTATGACACCCTTTATAATTAAAGTAATAACTCCCAGAACCAGGTGGCGGAACAATTTGTATGTGTTTTCCGTCTAATGCTCCGCAACAATTGGGAAAGTTCCAGGATTGTTGAAAATCTCTTGCAATTGTAATCCAGTCTTGTTGACATTCAGAGAACTGAAACAAATTTAACTTTTAGGATGTTGTCCAAGAAACACAAACACCACAAACACCAGCTATTAAAAAACGAAAAATAGAATCAAAGAAACAAAATTCAATTTTACAGAAGGCTTATGAAGTTATAAACCAACCTGATGACGAGTATATCGCCTTTGGAAACAACATTGCTCATCAGTTAAGATCTATGGCTAAAAACCAGCAAACCTTGGCAAAAAAAATAATAAACGAAACATTGTTTTTTGGAGAACTGGGACAACTTAATATAGAAGCAACCACACAATTTGGCAATTTTATTCAAAATCCGAATGGGATTTTATTTGGAGGCAGTTCACGTAATAATTATAGTACAAGACCATCCTTTTCAAATACACCTACGCTAAGCGAAGACGATACCCACTTATGGCCTTTATAAATATTTTTTTTGGGTTTGCTGTAAACGTAAATCTTAATTCTACATCCTAGTTCATTTTCTTATTTTTTGTTATAAATAGGTACAACTAATAAAGTATTTTTGAATTTTACCGGTAAACATTTATTTTTCAGTGACTGGTAAATTGCTCGACATGTTTCCGGAATAATTGTTCTTAACGACTGTGGTGATATTGCACAACTAAATTTCAAATCTTCATAAGACCTTCCTGTTGCAAGAAAACGTAACGTAGCTGTTAATCGTTCCTCGGTAGTAACCGCTTCTCTCATTACAGTATTTTGTTTTTTAATTAGTGGCTCGATCGATTCCAGAATAAATCTAAATTGATCATCATCCATACGTAGATAATTTTTTAAATGGGACTTTTCGGAAACCCTTAATTCGGCTAACAAATTCAAATGCGAAAATTGACTCCTTTTCTTGTACCACTCTTTTGACCACAACCGTCTACAATTATAATGGCCGCACATTTTCTTTTTATAAGAGACAACATGTTTTCACGTTTGCACGTCTAGACACTCAACTTACTAATGATAATGTTTTCTGTTTGAATCCAAAAATGTGTACAAATTGTTACCCTACACTATCATACATATCATCACAAACATTTCACTCAATCTTGTCAGCACATACTTATTGTTACGTTTAAAAATCTTAATTTGTATTTCAAACACTCCTCCGAAATGTCTCGACCGATTCTCATGAAATTTTGTGTGCATATCGGGTAGGTCTGCGAATCGGACAACATATATTTTTCATCCCCCTAAATGTTAAGGGTGGTCCACCCCTTAATTTTTAATTTTTTACACAAAATTTTTTGTTTTTATTTTTTTATGATACAGCATTCAAAAATACATACAACCCTAAATTTTCACCCCTCTACGATCAACCCCTATTTTTTATTCTCATGAAATTTTGTGTGCATATCGGGTAGGTCTGCGAATCGGTCAACATCTATTTTTCATCCCCCTAAATGTTAAGGGTGGTCCACCCCTTAATTTTATTTTTTATTTTTTAGACAAAATTTTTTGTTTTTAGTTTTTTATGATACAGCATTCAAAAATATATACAACCCCAAATTTTCACCCTTTTACGATCAACCCCTATTTTTTATTTGTTAATTATAAACTTTTATTTTGTCATGAATTAGAATACAAAATTCAATATTACTCTTTTTTCACCTTTATACGATCAACCCCCATTTTCCCATCGCGATTTTTATTTTTGGAAGATGGCAATCGAATATAATAATTGTAGTACGATATAAGAGCTAATTGTAAGGATGGCATTTATAGAAATTTGAAATAAACAAAAGCTACTCTGACACTCCACTCAGCGGGTAAATATTATTTAAAAAAATTCTACTTTGGACAAAACATGACGGTAAATCAAAAATTAAAATTTTTGTATAAGTATCGTTACTTGGAGATTAGCTAATTGGAAGAATTGCATTTATAGAAAGAAAGAAAGAAATTTATGGCATTTATAGAAGTTTGAAATAAATAAAAGCTACTCTGCCACTCCACTCAACGGGCAGAGAACGACCGCTTGCATAATATCTTATTGACAAGACAATGTTAGGACAGGACATCGTCTGTCAGGTCTTCTAGTACGATTATAAATAGCACTAGAAACAAAGAAACATGCTTTTAAAAAAATAGATATGGAAAATAGTAAGTACTTAGCTATAATTAATTCTTCTATTCTTAATATAACTGTAAATATTTAAGATGAACCACGTGGAGTCCATTCTGCAAAGAGGCAGCGAGGTGTTAATTACAGTGAGCAAGAAAAACAACTGCTGCTCAATTTAGTTTTCCAAGTAAAGCATATAATTGAATATAAGAAAACTGATGCGGTGACGTGGAGAGAAAAGGAAGCGCAAGCTGGAAGAGAATCACGTCTTCTTTTAATTCCATAACCCGAAATCAAAATCTTCGCAATATGGATTCTCTAAAAAACTGTATGAGAATCAGAAGAAACAAGTGCGAAAGGATGTTGCAAAAGAAAAATCTTCCTTTACCCGAACAGGAGGTGGTGGGGGGTATGTTGTGAAAGATCCTTCAACAGAGTTAACGTTAGCCATCATGAATGAAAAAACGGTACTCGGGTTGGAAAACAGTTTTGACTGTGATGCTCAATCAAATAACCCACTTGAAACCCCAGAATATATTCAATCAAATAATGTTCCACTTCAAACCGAAGAAACATGTGAACCTGAAAGAATAATAATTGAGGTTGAAGAACCATGTGAAGCAACAGAGGTAATAAAATTGATTTTTTGTGGTATGAATCTAGCTGACTGATTATTTTTAGGATCACAGTGACAAATCATGGGCAACTTACACACCATCGATGCTGAAGAGGCCAGTACATTCTAAGTTGCAAGTGAGTAGAAGCACTAAGCCGTTTCTGGAACGGGAGTGGCCAGAATGGCGTAATGGGTGGTGGGGGCGCTGCGCAAACGCATGGGTTGGTAAATAGAAGGTGTGACTAACCGAAAAATGACCTGAGGGGAGGGGAGTGGGGTTTGCCATAGGGGCATTAGCATGAAACTTTGTTGTTATTAATGGTCCGATTGGCACCGAACAAACGGGGATGAGAAGTAGGAGGGTGGGTGTAACCGAAAAATGACCTGAGGGGAAGGTAGTGTGATTTGCCATAGGGGCATTAGCATGAAACTTTGTTATTAATGGTCCGATTGACGTCGAACAAACGGGGATGTGAAGTAGGAGGGTGTGACTGATCGAAAATGTGCGAAACCTACCAAAGAAAGGAAGTGCCGTAAGGGCATTAGCATGTAACTTTGTTAATAAGGTTAATGAAGGTATAAATAAAGTACCCCGACAAAAATGTTTTAGTTACAGTTCAACAATCCTTGAAAAAAAGTTCAAGTGTTGCTGGAAAATATATACAAAAGTAAGTATTTTTTTGAATTTTTTCCTTTGATTGAAAAAGTGAGTGGTCGGAATTTTGAAAGACATTTTATTCGAAGAGAAAATTTACTACTACATTTTAAAAAAGTATGGGAGCCATTAAATTTGAATGAGAGGATTTTTACGTTTTTTATGCTGCGAGGAAAATTTTACTTTCAAGGATTTTTTTTAAATTTTCAGATGGATCTTACTACACTAAATGTCTCATCTTTAATTGCAGAACGCAAACCTGATACTAAATTGCAGCTTTTACCAGTGGGAATAGCACAACTCATTTTAGCTGCAAAAATAGTGAAAGGAAAGTAGGGAGACGCTGTATTATTGGAACTGGAAAATACTATAACATTTTTACCGCAGAGGGTAACAGAAAATTATCGATCTTGCATTACCGAATTCAAAGACAAAAAGTATTCCATTATCTTCAGAAGCCTGGTAGATGTAGGAAAATCTAGTCCAGCCATTTCGTTCGAAATTATTGAAAATTGTTAAGGTACATTCACAAAAATTCTGTATATATTTTTTCATTCCAGTACGGAAAACTGAAAATAAATTTTAGCTGTAAAAATAGTGAAAGGAAAGTTTGGTGAGGTTATTGGAACTAGAAAATACTGTGAAATTTTTTTACTGCATAGGGTAACGAAAAACTATCAATCTTACATTGTTGAATTAAAAGATTAGAATTATTCTATTATCCTTAGAACACTTAATGTCCTTTAAAATAATTCAAAATATTGTGAAGGTACATTTGCGAAAAAAATTTTTATTCTACTCAATGGTTGAAAAAATGGAGAAACTGTTCAAGTTGTTAAAGAATAATTATTCAAATCAACTTGCAAATAACGTAATCAAAATAATTAATAACCACATACGAAAATGTACATATACAATGAAAAAAATAAGTTGCTCAATGGGTGAAAAAAAAATTCATACGAAAATTGCAGAACTTAAGCGTATAAATATTTAATTAAAGTCATGGGTAATAAGATTCATCTTGGTTTAGGCTAAAACATAATAAAAGAGTTAAATGGGTTAATGTAAATGCTATTTATAATAGTAGAGTTAAAACGGGAATTATTATAAATTTGTCACATAAAGAATCAAAAAATTTTTTGAATGATGCATTTGAACTATTCAAATGTAAAATTAAGAATGTTTTGAAAGATACGCCTTCACTCAAAGTTAATTCCACATTCTTAGCTGATTTTGTTAAGCAATCAGATAATGGTGACATAATTGATCGTAAAAATTTTAGCACACCTAATGTCTCTTTGGACTCTGTAACAGATTTAGCTAACTGGTTTAGAGAACATATAGAAGATCAAATTATGAATAAAATTTCAGAATTTGAAGAAAGATAAAGTGGTTGGGCCTTACAAAAAATTATTTCACTTGAAGTTGCAATTAATAAATATGAAGTAGGGCGTGGTTCTTCATTCATTAGATTACCAGATCAAATCCAGAATAAGCATGCTTGTGTAAATATAAATAATAGTGATCAAGCATGCTTTTACTGGAGTGTAGTTAGCGCTTTATATACTCCTAGAAGTAACGTTGGACGTACGACATCGTACCCTCATTATTCCAGTGTTATCAATATGCGAGAATTAGAAATACCTATGAAGCTAAAGCATATTCCGAAATTTGAAAAACTTTATAATATTTCAATCAATGTGAATGTCTTAGAGTTAATTAAAACAAAAAAAAGGTCATTTTACACAGTACAGCCTGCTAAACTTACTAAAAATAAAGTAAAAAAACATGTTAATTTACTATTAATCCAAAATGAATACTTTTCAAAAAAAGATTATCATGAGACTCCTTCAGATGATGAAGATGAAGATGTTGACATTAAATATCATTATTGTTGGATCAAAGATTTATCCCGTCTAATCAGTTCACAACTTAGTAAACATACACATAGAAAATATATTTGTGAAAGATGTCTAAATTATTTTTCATCACAGAATAAGTTCAATGATCATTCAAAAATTTGCGAGAAAATTAATGAGTGCAAAATTTCATTTCCAAAATATGATTTTGTCGAGTTTAAAAATTTTACCTTTAAGCAAAAGGCCCCGTTTATAATTTATGCTGATTTCGAAGCAATTTTAGAAAAGTGTGACGATAGAATATCGAAAGTACCACTAAATACCAACACCATAGATCGTTTTGTGCAGGCTACTATTTGAAATGTTCTTATGATGACTCGCTTTCTTACTTCAAAAGCTATACTGGGCTAGATTGTATGGCATAGTTTTCAAATCAACTTTTAGACATTGCAAGGTTTATTGAATCTAAAATGAAGAATATTGTACCTATAACAGTTGAATCTGTCACTGCTAACAAATCAGTATGTCACATTTGTGAAAAAAGTTTTCGGCCTCAAGATACTATAGTAAGAGATCATTCACACTTTACTGGAAAATTTCGTGGCTATGCACATCAAAGCTGCAATTTAAACTTTCAAAAGCTTTTGGTAGTCCCATTGGGCCTTCACAACTTTTCCGGGTATGACAGCCATTTTCTTATCAAAGAGATCGCTAAATTGGGGCGGGTGAACATACTTCCGGTAAATAAAGAAAACTATATTTCATTTACACAACACATTGCTAATTCTAAGATTAAATTCAAATTTATAGATTCATTCAGATTTTTAGGGGCAAGTCTGGATGAGGTAGTATCTACGTTAGATTTCGAAAATTTACGAAATTTAAGAAACGAATTTCACTACCTCGACGAACGTCATTTAAAATTGTTAGCTAGGAAAGGAGTTTTTCCATACGATTACGTAGATAACTTTGACAAATTAAGTGAAACCAATTTATCGTCTACAAAAAACTTTTATAATAAACTAAGCGATTCAAATATTTCGAAAGAAGATTATGCTCACGCTCAAAATGTGTGGAAATATTTCAAAATTAAAACTTTAGGGGAATATACTGAGTTATACATGAAAACTGATATACTTCTACTGGCCTACGTTATGGAAAATTTTAGAGATACTGCACTAGAGACGTATGAACTTGATCCAGCGTGGTACTATACCATGCCGGGGTATACGTTGAAATATACCAAATGTAAACTGCAGATTTCAAAGGACGTGGACATGTTATATTTTGTTGAGAGTGCTATTCGAGGTGGAATCTCAGTTTGTTGTAACAGATATTCTGAAGCCAACAATAAATATATGCCCAACTACGATCCTACTAAATCATCAAAGTTCTTGCTCTATACGGACGCCAATAATCTTTATGGTTGGGCAATGAGCGAGCCCTTACCCTTTGGTGGTTTTGAATGGGTTGATAATAATATTGACGTTACTTCAATTGCTGATGATCCACCAGTAGGATATTTTTTAAAAGTTTAGAGTATCCTAAAGAATTACATGATTTCCATAAATACTTTCCATTTTGTCCTGAGCATCGTAACCCTCCTGGATCTAAGTTACCTAAATTAATACCAACTTTGTATGATAAAAAAGAGTATATTCTACACTACCGCAATTTGAAGCAAGCCTTAGAACATGGCCTTAAAGTAACTAAAATACATAGTCTTAAAATTCAATCAATCCCCCTGGTTACGATCATACATCGAGCTCAACACTCGACTTAGAACTGCAGCCACCTCTGAATTTAAAAAAATATATTATAAATTAGCAAATAATGCAGTGTTTGGTAAGACTATGGAGAATATAAGACTCAGAACGGTTGTTTATTTAACAAGAGCTTATGAAGGTCGCTACGGAGCTAAAAATTTAATTGCAAATCCACTTTTTCCAATTTTTGATGAAAAAACCGACTTGGTGGCTATTGAATTAAAAAAAGCAGAACTAGTATTCAACACTTTGTATATCGGCGCAGCAATCTTAGACATTTCTAAAATATGTATGTATGATTTTCATTTTAAATTTATGCTTCCAAAAGTTGGAGCCGATAATGTTAAATTAATGTACACAGATACAGATAGTTTTATCTATAAAATAAAAACCCCGGATGTATATAAAGACGTTATTGCCAAAGAAATTTCGAAATTTGATACATCTGATCATGTTGAGGATAATCCTTACAGCATTCCACTTGTTAACAAAAAAGTCTTGGGCTTAATGAAAGATGAGGCAAACGGTAAAATAATAACGCATTTTGTTGGGTTGAGATCAAAAATGTATACATTTAAAGTTCAGGGAGGAAAAGTTGTTAAAAAATCAAAGGGTATTAAGTATAACGTTGTAAAAAATAAATTAACATTCGAAGATCATGAAAAATGCCTCAAGGAAATCAAATTGAAAACTGCAAGTCAACGAACAATTCAATCCTACGCTCACAATGTTTTTAATGTCGAACAATCAAAAGTGGCAATAAGCCCATACGATGATAAGCGAAAATTGATTCCTAATTCGTTTAATACGCTTCCCTGGACTATAACATTAAATAGTAGAGTTTTTTTTTGATCACTTGAAATTCATAAGACAAAAAAATCAATTGTCTTAACATACCATGAATCTCTACCACAATAATTATTATTTTATAGATAAAAAAGAAAATGGTTCCAACGCCGTTTACAGAGCAGCAAGCTAGAAGCCTTCGTTTATACGAATACATGAAAATGAACAGAAAACTTTTTTTCGACTTAGGAACCATTATTCACTTATGTAAATCATCTGGAATATTAACACAAAATGATGTGCGAGGGCTACTCTGCCGTCCTAAGAAAAAACGCAGTAAGTGCAAAAAAGTCGAAAATCAGTTTTTTATCTACACATATGTATTCGAACGCGCTGAATTCGAATATGCAAGAAAAAATGCAGTATATACAATGATTGCTGAGATATAGTCGTGGAAATGATCACAGTAAATGCAGGAATCGTTCCTTTTGTACCTCAAAATATAGTATCTGCATCTGAGTAAGAAAGAAAGCAGTATCTGAAAGTAGACACTGTGTTTTAACTTACAATTCGTAGATACTACATTTCAACTTACTGTCTTAGGTGTACGGACAAGAATCAACAAGTAGATAATTTCAACTCACTGAGCTCAGCTCAGTTGTCTCCGTTGATTCCAGAGAGTAGGTTCATTTATACGCGGAAATGTTTGGAAGTAGATCAACAAAAATAATGGCGATGGTGCGCGATAAAGAATTACAGAAAGTGTTGCAGCAGCAAGCAGAGGCATTACCAGAAGTAGAAATGGCTAATCAGGAAATAGATTGTTTGCAGAGAACTGAAAATATCGAAAGTGGGAATGTTCTTATTCCTAAAACTAGTGCAGGACGGAGTGAACTGGTAGAAATACCAGCTGTTATTCAAGAACTTGTTCAATTAGATGCCCATGAAAGTATTCTCATTATGCCAGAACTAGCGATTGAAAGTCACAAAGAAATAGACGACATACCAATTATATTTCAAGAAGATCTTGAAAACGAGAATAGTACTATTATAGAATTTGTCAGCCTAGCAGAAGGTTGGTAATCTTCTTCACATATTACCAAGTGGTAATTAATTAACGAAATATTACCATTTCCAGACCCAAACCAGCAGTTATCACAATTGGAAGAAGTATTGCTCGAAGAATCAAGAGAAGAGCTAATCCAGATATCACAAGCAGAAATACAAGATACAACTGTCCAGTCTAATTACCAATTCTTCTTGCATAATAGGGACACCAGGAATATAATCATTTGGCTAGATAATTGTTCCGCTCAGAACAAAAACTGGTGTATGCTCAGTTTTTTTGTGCATATTGTGAATTCTAGCATGGTGTCACTTGAAAGTTTGGAAGTTAATTATTTCGACAGCTTTCACCACCAAGTCGAATTAAGTTTAAAAAAGAAAAATAAAACATATGATTTCCTGGACTTTGTAGATTCAGTTTCAAAATCAAATTCAGGAAAAGTTGATGTAAAATCCATGCAGATCAACGATTTTTTCCAATACGGCACCGAGAAAACCAAAAAGGAGGCTTTATTGAAAGTAGTGGGACCATTGATGGACAAAACTCGTTTACAGTTCTGGAAAAACCTCCCAGTCAAAAAAGAAAATTAATTCTACTTAAAATACTCATTTTTTTGTTCTTACAGTTGATATTTCGTAACCATTATTATTTTATATGTTACCTATTGATAATTCGTATCGTTTGTTTTTATTTACCAATGCGGCATTGCATTTGTGATCTCAGTTTGTGAATAGTAAGAAAAGTTGAATAAAAAATTATTAAAAAACATACTGTTCCATGATTATCAAGATATGAATTTTTTTCATAAATTAAAATACAGTAAGTAGTTACTTACTTCGTTTTATTTTATGGAAACGGCTCAACCTCGTGTTCATAATCACAGTAATTGATATATTTTTTGAAATATTCTTCGAATTGTTTCAAAATTTATAAAACATGAAACTGGAACAATAATACTCAGTTGAACTGAATTTCATGAATATATCTTGAATTGAACGACCTCAAATAGTCTTTCAATTTGTGTATGTGTTTACTGCCATTTTACTTTTTTGTACTTACTGCGTTTTTCCTTGGCACGGCAGTACTACACTGGGCTTCTATAATGTACCACTAGCAATTTTAACAGTAATACTTCAGCGTTACAGATTACCTATAATACCTGATGAATCTGATTACGATTCTGATGAAACCGTCTATAATAATTGAGTAAAATTAAAACCATCTTCCAGAAAAAAAATGTAACTAAGTTTTTCCGCGAGTTTTTGCAGCAGCAATAACAACTCTCAAAATGTTGTACAAAATGTAAATTTGCATGTTTTTTTGTAGCGTTACAGATTACCTATAAAACCTGATGAATCTGATTACGATTCTGCTGAAACAGTCCATAATAATAATTGAGTAAAATAAAAACCATCTTCCAAAAATGTAGCTAACATGGAGTCTATCCGGCTAGCTCAGTCAGATGAGTTTGGCCTTTTACTTTTTTTCCGCCATACAAAATGTATATTTGTATGTTTTCCTTGGAATTAAAAACAATTGTACTTTTTTTTATCAATTATATTTTTAAAATATATATATATATATATAAAAAAGAAGCAGTAGGGTAGTTACGGCTGACTAGTTGAAAAATAAACTATAATTTTTTTTATGGGGCACAGCCAAAATGATTTAATGATTTGTTGATGGTAAAGAAGACTCTTTTTTACTAATCCAAGCTTTCGATAATGTTTATTATCATTTTCAAGGCTAAAATAATTTATAATTTTAGCCTTGAAAATGATAATAAACATTATCGAAAGCTTGGATTAGTAAAAAAGAGTCTTCTTTACCATCAACAAATCATTTTGGCTGTGCCCTATAAAAAAATTTATAGTATATATATATATATAGGAAATAGTTCGTTGCCGATACTAGTTAGGTCTAACTATTATTGTGGGGGATGCGGCAATGTGAATAAGTGAACTCTTTTTAGTTTGTTCTGAGCTTTCGGTAATTTATTATCACCATTATCAAAGAAAACTAAGCGAGGTTAATCACAATATCTATATATAATATGTATAATATGGAGAAAAAAAATGGTATAAGATATAATTTTCTTTTTCAAGAAATTAAATTAAAAATAAAAACATATATATATATATTTTATCAATTATATTTTTACAATATATATTTACAAAAAAATTCTATTTTTTTATTTTTTTCACAACCGGTGAGACATTATTCATAAAAAGATATAAGTTTGGTAAGTAAATTCTTTAAGTGAGATTTCAATCCTTCGCTAGGACATGGGATGCCAAAACGATTCCAATTGAACTCTCCTGCCTCTACGACTTTTTTCGCAAATTCGCTATATTGGTAATATGTGTTTCCTTTTAGAAAATATATATGCCCATCGATAAACTTGAAGGCATTTGTTATACCGAGCGGTATTCCAGGAAACTGATCCATAATTCGACCGCGTGTCTTTAATGAATAAGGATTTAAGGTGAATTCAAAATAATTATAGGTGTCATATAACACGAAATTTATTCCACTATTTGTTTGAAACATGGCATAAATTTGTCTAAATCGTACAAGTTGAGTTTATGTAATTATATCTTTCAAACATGTCCATTACTTCGGATTCATTAAGCGCCAGCACCTTTAGGCTGCCGACACATAGTAGTACTATAAATAGAACGATCATGATGACGTTCAGATTTGGAATGAAACAAAATTCTTGCAAATATTGAATTTATTATCATTAAAATTCTACATCATTAACACTTATAAAAATGAATATACTCTGTGAGAGCCATTGACAATATACTATCACTGCTGCTGCTATCACAAAGTGCACATACTAATTTGAATTTATATGAATGTGAGTCATTTTGCGAATAATTTCTAATAATATTTATAATATTTCTGTAATAGTCATTGAAATTAAGAGAGTCCAAAAATGATATTCGATAAGAAATAAGATGTTGGTTGATGTGTAGAACTTGCGAGACGTCATGTTCACTTAAGAGGAAGCTGGTTCCATGTTTGCTAATCTCCAGAAATTCCAGCTCATCGTACAGTAGTTTACGAACGGTACAATAGTCGTAGCATTGAA
The DNA here is from genome assembly GCA_947563755.1 of Lochmaea crataegi. Classification (NCBI taxonomy): domain Eukaryota; kingdom Metazoa; phylum Arthropoda; class Insecta; order Coleoptera; family Chrysomelidae; genus Lochmaea; species Lochmaea crataegi. Next base: position 31,261,613 of record OX387436.1, read on the forward strand.
ATTCATCTCCAGAGCTTGGGGTGTTTTCCATAAGATCAATCAGTGTGGACCATTCAAAAGTACTAAAGGAGATTTTTCACGATTGATGCGATAAAGTAGTTGCAGGACAAAAAGTTCTAGCTGAGCTTAATCCACAACCAATGTGAAAAGCTCCGACGAGATATTCCGTGTATAATAAGTACACTATTTCGTTTTTGGCAGCCATTTCATACCTTTCCAAAATATTATCCAACTCTGCACTGTAATTAATTTCATCACTACTGTAACTACTATCTTTAGAAGTCATGTTGCTAACTGATATCGAGAGCTACAGCTCAACCTAATTTATAGTTTCCCTCCCACACTCTTTCGAAGCGAAGTGTGTTACAAAACATCTTCGTTATCTATCCAACTATTATGGGTTTTGTTTAAGCCGAGCCATTTCACGTACATTTTCTTACCTTTACGTTTAAGAACTTTTTCCACCAAGTAAATGTCTGGATTTGACGTTTGCTGTAATTCTTCTTCGTAAAACCCTCCACTGATTGGGGCACCTTGCATATCTTCAAGCAAGTACGTCACGGGATTGGTTATTTTATTTTTAACGATCTTGAATCGCTCAGTAGTCCAGTTGGGTGTATACCCTTTTTCAAAGGCATGTTTCGACTTGCTTATGCGTACAATATCACCGACCTTCAATTTTCGTGGACGGGCGATTTTTAAATTGCTATAGACATCATTTAAAATAGCTTTTTCGTTGGATTTGTTGACTTCAGAAGGTCGATATTTTGTTTTGGAATGCTTGGTATTGTTGTATATCTTGAGTAATTTTAGGTAGAATATCGATCCATTTATAGGTGTCATTTAAACTGAAATATTTGTAGAGCTTTGATTTCAACGTTCTTATATCACGTTCGGCCATAGAAGCCTTCATCGTACTAAATACGCTATAATGATTTATGCCGTGTTTTTTTATCAAATTTTGGAATTTGCTGTTGTAAAATTACGTCCTTCGATCGGATTGTAAATTTTTCGGTGTTCGTTTAGTATGAGCGAGAATGTCCGAGAATGCTCGAGTAATCTCCTCACCGGTCTTCGTCTTTAATGGGCGTGTCCTCAAAAATTTTGAAAAACAATCAATAACGACAAGTATCATTTTATGATTTCTATTTTGGGAGGCAAAATTTCTCATCTCGGCCAAGTCCATAGCCCAAAGATCATCAAGGCCCTTAATAATAGTGCGCCTGCGAGGGAATTTTCTCCGTATTGGTTTGTGGAGCTCGTTTACGAGTTGAATCTTTCCTTGGTGTGCATATTATGATGTGCTACCGGCTAGTTTCAGCTCCAGACTGTGAATGCGGTTATGGTTCCATAACCTCAATATTGTTCACAATACCTGAAATGTTACTTTTCGAATAAAAGTCGGTTCTGATATTTTCTGCAAATTATTTTTCCAATTCACGTATAGTATGCTTGCAACACACATGTTCGTAGAAGCAGTAAATTCTTTTTGAATAAAGACTTTTGCTGTGGCAATTGATTCGTCGACGTATTTCTTCGTAGCCATATCCCTACCTGCTACAGGGGGATTTCGCGAAATGAATGCATCAATTTCGTAAGTTTTATTTTGTATGTTGACAATATTCGCCTGTAATATGGGAATTTTAGTCTTATGAAGCTCATTTCTTATTTCGTTCAATCCTACTTCTAAATCCTTTATATCATGGTCTTGTTGCTGCAGCACCACACCATGTGTTTGAATTAATGGTGAGTTGATAGTACGCAAGTCATTAAATTACACATCAACATATTTTTTTGTTGCAGCGTCACTATCTGTTGTCGGTTCCTTAACGTTACAAATTTTCACATTTTCAATACCAATATTACCGTCCGGTGTATGAGGAAACGTAATTTTTGCCGGTAAACGCGCATAAGGCGTTTGATGTTTATGTCCGAATTTATCGATAGGCATTATTGAAATGAACAAGATTCAGCTTGTTATTCTATTATATCAGCCTCCTTGAGCTCATTGATAATTGCTACTATTTCGTTGTCGTGCGACGTATTACCTGCCTCTTTCGAAGCAATCAACAACTTCAAACGATCCACTAATTCATTGGCATCATCCCAATGAATATACTCCATAGGTTTATCATTATATGATAAACGATCGATACATTTTCTTTTTGCTGAAGGAATCGATTTTAGACGAGTCAATACCTGGGACGATCTATTCGTTGTCGTTAGAGATTTTGTTTTGAATAAAGGTTTCATGATGTAGTGATATTTTTCAGTATTTGAGCCCTTAAGACGATCTAACGTGTCTAAATGAACTTCAGTTATTGACAAAAGATTTTTATAGTTCTGTAAATCTTGATCGTTGTAACTGGGGTCTCGGTAAAATAGAAGCTCATACAAGCCTGGTGTTCCAATTACATATCTTCCTTCTTTGTTTTTCTCAGATAGTATGTTTATATTACCGGTTTTTCCATTAAACGCAATTCGACGTTTGCCTAATGACCAACCGATTTCATCATTGTATATCGGACCATAATTTTTATCAATTTTATCATATTTTTGGAGGTAATCTTCAATGAACTGATGGCAGGATATTGATCCAAATAGTCTGCGAAAGCTTCCTGAGAAATTTCGGGACGCATCTCTTCTGGAGATTCAGAATGTGTGATATTGCCGGATTCATCGGTTTCGGCCACCGGTTCCGTTTCGAGAAAAGATGTAAACACATCATCTGTCAAAGGTTCTTCTTCCTTCTTTATTTCCTCTTTTTTAATTGGATTCAAATTTGTAATCGTTTTTTGTAATGTCTTTGAGGATTGCACAATTTCTTCAAGTGGTTTGGATATTGGCTTGAATAGTTTATTAATAGACTCATCTTGCTCTGATTTACTTAATTTCAACGCCAAGTATTTTTTGCGAATCGATCTGGCAAGTTCAGACACTTTTTTCTTGCGCAATGCAGTAGCAGCCTTATCATCAGACATATTGGTATAGACTAAAGGCGCAGCTTACAATTTTATA